>CM052802.1:72973720-73050714 GCA_028533885.1 Nasua narica | reverse complement strand
TGATATTATATAATATATAAAATATATTTGTGGTATTATAATGATTTGTTTACATATGTGTTTCCTCCTTCCTCCTCTCTCCAATCCAGCCCTTGCCCCCAACCTCCTCAATAAGAGTTTATGAAATGAAAGAATTTATTCTTGTTTGAATCCTTAGTTCCTTGCACAGTGTCTAGCAGAGTCTACCAATGTTTGGGGAATAAATACAAAATAATTTTTCAGTAAATATTGTTGAATTATTAACATACTTTTTTGATCACTGAATATCTGAAAATGAAAACTTACTGATATTTTTTACTGAACATAATAGATTTCTTGGCTTTTAATACAGAAGAAAAGTCTTTCATTTTATTGTAAACCTCTTACTTGACAGTGGAATTCTTTTTGGGTGATGGAGAAGTAGCTACATATATATTCCTTTGCAGCCTACCTATGGGGAGCCATGTTCTTTTACTTTCATGGTATTCTTTTAGGCAGAAGTATCAAAAAGTACACAAAAAGTTGCTTTTAGAGAACAAATATATTTTTAAGGTATGATTATACAATCATTATATTTGCGGACCTTACCTCCCTTTATTTATTAGAAAACAGCAACGTATTTAAAACTAGTCTTTGAAGAGTTTATCCTTTTATTTTTTAATTCCAGTATAATTAGCAGTGTTATATTAATTCAAGTATAAAATAAACTGATTTGACAATTCTATACATTACTCAGTGTTCATCAAGATAAGTGTACTCTTTATGCCCTTCATCTGTTTCACCCATTCCCCCCGCCATAACCACCAGTTTGTGTTCTCTTCATTTTTATTATTTTTTAAAGATTTTATTTATTTGACAGAGAGAGAGATCACAAGTAGGCAGAGAGGCAGGCAGAGAAAGAGGGGGAAGCAGGCTCCCTGCTGAGCAGAACCCAATGTGGGGCTGGATCCCAGGACCCTGAGATCATGACCTGACCCGAAGGCAGAGGCTTTAACCCACTGAGCCACCTAGGTGCCCCTAGTTTGTTCTCTTTAGTTAAGAATATGTTTTTATCTATTTTTTTTCCTTTGCTCATTTTGTTTTGTTTCTTTTATTGTTTTGTTTTTATGTAGGCTCCATGTCCAGCATGGAGCCCAGTGTGGGGGGGCCTGAACTCACAACCTTAATGTCAAGACTGGCGCTAAGATCAAGAGTTGGATGCTCAACAAACTGAGCCACCCAGGTGCTCCTTGTTTTGTTTCTTAAATTCCACATATGAGTAAAATCATAAGGTACTTGTCTTTCTCTGACTGACTGACTTCATTTAGCATTATACTCTCTAGATCCATCTGTGTTGTTGCAAATGGCAAGGTTTCATTCCTTTTTATGGTTGAGTAATAGGTTGGGGTGTGTGTGTGTGTGTGTGTGTGTGTGTGTGTGTACTACATCTTTATCCAGTCATCTATCTCTGGACACTTAAGTTGTTTCCATATCTTTGCAATTGTAAATAATGCTGCAATAAAAAAGGGGTTATGTATATCTTTTCAAATTTTTGTTTTCTTTGGGTAAATACCCAGTAGTGGAATTACTGGATCATATAGTAATTCTATTTTTAAATTTTTGAGGAACCTTCATGCTGTTTTCCACAGTGGCTGCACCAGTTTGTATTCCTACAAGCGTGCATGAGAATTCTTTTTCTCCACATCCTTGCCAACATTGTTGTTTCTTATGTTTTCGACTTTAGCCATTCTGACTAGCATGAAGTGGTACCTCATTGTGGTTTTGGTTTGTATTTCTCTAATGATGAATGATGTTGAGCATCTTTTTATGTATCTGTTGGCCTTCGGATGTCTGCTTTGGAAAAATGTCTATTCATGTCTTCTGCCCATTTTTTAACTGTATTATTTGTTTTTTGTTGTTCAGTTATATAAAATCTTTATATATGTTGGATATTAATCCTTTATCAGATATATCATTTGCAAATATCTTCTCTCAAGTAGTGGATTTTCTTTTAGTTTTGTTGACTATTTTCTTTGCAGAAAGAATTCTTTTTATTGTTTAGAAGCTTTTCATTATTTACATTAGGGATGTAGCCCTAATAGTTAATTTTGCTTTTGTTTACCCAGCTAAAGGAGACATATCTAGAAAAATATTTCTACAGCCGATGTCAAAGAGATTATTGCCTATATTTTCTTCTAGGAATTTTATGTTTTCAGGTCTCACGTTTAGGTCTTTCATCCATTTTGAATTTATTTTTGTGTATGGTATAAGAAAGTGGTCCAGTGTCATTCTTTTGCATATAACCATCTAGTTTTCCCAGCATTTGTTGAAGAGACTTTTTCCCATTGCACATTCTTGCCTCCTATGTTGTAGATTGTCTGTGTAATCATGGGTTTATTTCTGGGTTCTCTATTCTGTTCCATTAATCCATGTGTACATTTTTGTACCAGTACCATACTGTTTTGATTAGTACAGGTTTATGCTGTATCTCGAAATCTAGGATTGTGATACCTACAGTTTTGCTCTTTTTCAAGATTGCTTTGGCTATTCAGAGTCTTTGGTGGTTCCAAACAAATTTTAGTATTATTTGTTCTAGTTCTGTGAAAAATGCTCTTAATATTTTGATAGGGATTGCATTAGATCTGTAGATTACTTTGGGTAGTATGGAAATTTTAACAATATTGTTTTTCTCAATTCATGAACATGGACTATCTTTCCATTTGTTTGTGCCATCTTTAATTTCTTTCATCAGTTTTTTTTTTTTAAGATTTATTTATTTTGGAGAGAGAGAGAGAGTGAAAGTGGGGGCAGGGGCAGAGAGGGAGAGTAAGAATCCCAAGAAGACTTCACACCCAATGAGGAGTTTGACACAGAGCTCAATCTCACTATTCTAAGATCATGATCCAAGCCCAAATCAAGAGTCAGATGCTCAACCAACTGTGCCACCCAGGCATGCCTTATCATTGTTTTATAGTTTTCAAAGTATAAGTCTTTCATTTTCTTGGTTAAGTTTATTCTTTTGGTGCAAGTGTATGTGGGTTTTTTTTTTTAATTTCTGTTTCTGCTACTTCATTATTGGTATATAGAAATTCAATAGATTTCTGTATTTTGATTTTGTACCCTGTGACTTTACTGAATTCATTTATCATTTCTAGCAATTTTTTTTGTGGAGTCTTTTGGTTTTTCTACCTATATCATCACATCATCAGCAATTAGTGAAATTTTACTTCTTCCTTAGCAATTTGGTTGCCTTTTATTCCTTTTTGCTGTCTGCTTGCTGTGGCTAGGACTTCTAGTACTATGTACTATGTTGCATAACAGTGGTGAGAGTGGACATTCTTATCTTGTTTCTGATCTTAGAGGAAAAGTTTTCAGTTTTTCACCATTGAGTATGATGTTAGCTGTGGATTTTTCATATATGGCCTTCATTATGTTGAAGTATGTTCCCTCTAAACCTACTTTGTTGAGGTTTTTACCACAAGTGGATGTTACACATTGTCAGATGCTTGTTCTATGCCTATTGAAATGATCAAATGATTCTTAGCCTTTTCCTTATTGATGTGATATATCACATTGATTGATTTGTGAATAGTGCAATACCTTTGCATCCCAAGAATAAGTCCCACTTGATTGTGGAGAATGATTTTTTTACTTTTGCTGATATTTTGTTGAGGATTTTAAGTCTGTGTTCATCAGAGATATTGGCCTATAGTTTCCCTTTTTTGGTAGTGTCTTTATCTGGTTTTGGTATCAGGATAATGCTGGCTTCATCAAATGAATGAAGCTTTGGAAGCTTTCCTTCCTCTTTTATTTTTTTGGAATAGTTTGAGAAGAATAGATATTAACTCTTCTTTACGTCTTTGGTAGAATTTGTCAGTGAGGCCATCTTGTTCTGGACTTTTTTTGGTTGGGAATTTTTAAATTACTGTTTCATTTTCATTGCTAGTAATTCATCTATTCAAATTTATATTCTTCCTGACTTAGTTTTGGGAATTTATGTTTCTAGGAATTTATCCATTTCTTTTAGGTTGTTTACTTTTTTGGCATACAATTGTTCATGAGATTTTCTTATAATCTTTTGTATTTCTGTGGTATTGGTTGTTATTTGAAGAAATAAATTTGTTTTTCAATAAATAAAATAATTTTAGTCTAATTTTATTTGAGTCCCTCCCCCCTTTTATGAGTCTGGCTAAATGTTTATCAATTTTATTGATCTTTTCAAAGAATGAGCTCTTGGTTTCATGATCTGTATTTTTTTTAGTCTCTATTCCATTATTTTCTGCTCTAATCTTTATTTTTTCCTTCCTTCTACTTGTTTTGGGCTTTGTTTATTCTCTTTCTAGCTTTAGGTAAAAAGTAAGGTTGTTTATTTGAGATTTTTCTTCCTTCTTGAGGTAGGCCTGTATTGTTATAATCTTCTCTTAGAAGGACTTTTGCTGCATCACAAGATTTCGGACCATTGTGTTTTCATTTTCACTTGTCTAGAAAAAGAGTTTATATTTTTTGAAAAGAGATTAAATTTGCTTCTTGTGAAATTATTAAGTTGTCTTTAGAAGGAAAAGAGTGATCCACATGGCAGGTAAATATTCCTTTAATGTTTAATTTAAACCACAAACTTCCTTTTATAATGGATTATCACCATGTATTAAATGAGCACTTTTGGGGGGTCTTAGAGCTATGCCTGGGGCTCTGAAGAGGACATAAAAGGGGAAAAGAAGGCAAAGGCTCTAGCTCTAAGCCTCCTCTTAGAAGAGACCATGAACTAAATTATACTGTCTTGTTTTTTGAAGTTTGATAAAATCCAATGGTGTGTAAATAAAACATGAATTTTTCTCAAAGAACAAGTCATTTTGGGAAACTGAACAGTATGATGAGTTTCTTTTCTTTTCTTTTCTTTTTTTTTAAAGATTTTATTTATTTATTTATTAGGAAAGAGAGAGAATGAGAGAGAGCATGAGAAGGGAGAAGGTCAGAGTGAGAAGCGGACTCCCCATGGAGCTGGGAGCCCGATGTGGGACTCAATCCCGGGACTCCGGGATCATGACCCGAGCTGAAGGCAGTCGCTCAACCAACTGCGCCACCCAGGGGCCCATGAGTTTCTTTTCTTAATTCTTTTATCTTATCCTATTAATAGTGCATCTGGTACTTTCTAGGGCTGCTTGTGTATGTCCATACTTTATGTGTTTTCTAAGAGTAAGACTTCTTATCAAAAGTTGGAAGAATTATTAGTAGCATCAGTCACACCATTTCTCCAAAATATGGACAAATGTGGACCAGGCATATGTATATTCTTTAAATTAGAAGGATATATTGAATGGTTCCATGATGACAGTTATGTTAAAAGTGCATATCATATAGTACCCTAACTGTCGGACATAGAAGTGAAGAAGAGGTAGAAAATTTGACTAGATTCCCTTGGAAGTTTAAATTTACTGATACAAGTAGCACACACATAATTATGGCAGCCCTGGCAAGAGAATCTGGAGAGTTAGCTTCCAGAGGAAGCCAGGAGAGTTAAGGTAGTTATGAAGATTAAATTAGGCCACAGCCAATGAACGCCTTGGCACTATTTATGAAATGTAGTGGTTGCTCATAAATCCTTTGTTAGATCCCTCCAAAGAATTCATTAATAGTTTAGAAACAATTTTTAAGCCTAGCAGAGTTAACATAATGGATATGCTTTATGTGCTGAAGGAGACCTGTATCTCTTGGAAATAGTGAAATATAGAATAAGGGCAATATTTATTGAGGCCCCTCTAAGTCAGAACTCTCAGGGCACAATTAAGTTCTGTTTTGATGTTAAAATTAAAGAATGAAGAAAAGTTAGCCAGGTCACCTATTTAAAATAAATATACCTCACTTAACAGTCTTATTCTGTTTATTTGGTTCTAAATATAATGCAGGATCATCATGAACAAAAGGGGGACCAGTGGCCAGGGGGATAGCCAATGGGGAAAATTTTTTGTTCCTTTGTTTTTTAAACAGGAATGACATCATTTCGTGTGCTACTAGTTAACTGTAGTTCACACATCTTAACTGAATATTATTAGCATCTGGATGACAAATGAAAAGTCATTTGGTTGTGCTATTCAGAATGGCAGATTCAAAGGGGCAATGAAAAGCTTGTGTTAGCATAGTTTGTGACTTTGAATAAGGTAAGCTTCCATATTTGGAAACTTAATTTCCATATGTGGAAAAAATAGTTAAGATTTGTATTGCATTTACAAATTGAAAAAAGGAATGGATGATAGTCTGTAAAGTGGTTTTGCTTTCCTGCCACCTCTCTGGAGTTTAGCCTAATATATATAATTTGTAATAGACAATATTGTCTAAAACTAAAGGACTTTGGTTAATACTAAGTGGGATAGGAATATGGTAAATCCTTCCTGAGACAATTAAAAAAAAATAAACCTGAGGAAATTTAATTAAATAATTAACTGATTATTTTCTAATAATTTTATAAAATTATTGATTATAAATTATATAATTATAAATTATAAATAATTAATAATTAATTAAATAAGTAATTTAAGCATAGATTTTCTTAATCCTTATGCCTATGCCCAAAAGCATAAATAAATAATATATGAGATAAGTGGGTCTTGTGTAATAGACGAATACTAAAAATTAAAGAGTACATAAACTCTAGACTGCAGCACCTTCTCCCACCCCTTTTGTTCTTTGCTGAGTATGGTCTGGATGTAATTAAAACAAAAGTCATAAGGTTGAGGTTTTGTAGTAAATTCAAAATAAGAATAAATTTAATCTTTTCCAGCACTCATTTTAACTTGTCTTTTGCTAAATTACAGTCATAAAACAAATTCTTTTATGTAAAATTTCAAGAAAAGTGACAGAAAATTATACATACACTACATATACATAGATATACACTATGTACTATACACTGTATATGCACTATATACTATATATGTAATTATATATATTATATATGATACTAAAGTTGAATTGTGGTACAGTGGGGTGCCGAGTGGCTCAGTTGGTTAAGCAGCTGCCTTTGGTCAGGTCATGATTCCAGGGTCCTGGGATTGAGCCCCGCATCGGGCTCCCTGCTTAGCAGAGAGCCTGCTTCTCTCTCTCCCTCTGCCTGCCACTCTGCTTACTTGTGCTATCTCTCTGTGAAATAAATAAATAAAATCTTAAAAAAAATAAATTGTGGTATAGAAGAACTTTACATATGCTCTTCATGATTTGCATGATGTATCTAAAAGTTATTGCATTACTTTTAATTACTAATTATAGCATTGCAGGGTGCTTTTTGGCAGTAAAGAGTTATACTTGCCAAAATAGACAAATTCACTTAGTCCCATTACCTGAAAAGAGACTTAGTCTGATTATGCTAATCTTCTGTAAAATAAATCCCAACATATAGTTTTTTTGGGCAGGAAAAGAGTTATGCCTTGAAACAGGACAAAATCAGTGATATATTTACATATAGAAATAGAGCTATAATTTGACAATGTTGTGGGAAGATCAAATAGAATCTTTTCCAAATTCCGTCTATTCCTATTCCTGAGGTGAGATTGCTGATACATCTATAGCTGGCTGCTCATCATCGTACCTTGATCTACTTCTTCCTAAAACAATCCAAACCATGTCTCCAACATCCCTTCCCATATGCCTCTTATCCTCTCTTTACATAAATCTCTTGCTTCACCCAGATGGCTACCATACTGTCCTTCAGAGAACCGCTTCTACAGCTCAGGTTTCTTTCTCCCCAGAAGCCCTTCCTGTCTCCTTCACGTCAGAGACACATCTCTTTTGAAAAGCTATCCCAGTGATTTCTTAATTCTGTGCACTCTGTAACACATTATTTGTACCATAATCTTGGTACTTCATTTAATATAGTATAAGTTTTTTTAGTTAGTAGACTCCTAGTATGGAAGGCATCAGGATACTGTATTGTATATATAGTATCATTTTAACTGTGGATAGAAAAATGTATAAAGGAGGAATTTGATGAAATGATTATGATTTAATATTTGTTTATATATGTGTGTGTTTGTATATGTATGTATGTATATAGTTTCCTACAATGAGCATGTATATTCAGAGGAAAAAAGGATAAAAACTTGAAAGACATATAAAGGAGAAAAGGAGCCTCTCAGACAATGTCTTATCACTAAGTCATGCTATTATATAAAATAGGGGTAGGCAATATATTTTTTTAAAAGATTTATTTATTTGACAGAGCACAGAGAGAGAGGGAGAGAGAGAGAGATCACAAATAGGCAGAGAGGCAGGCAGAGAGAGAGGGGGAAGCAGGCTCCTTGCTGAGCAGAGAACCCAATGTGGGGCTCGATCTCAGGACCTTGAGATCATGACAAGAGCCAAAGGCAGAGGCTTTAACCCACTGAGCCACCCAGGCGCCCCCCAATATATATTTTTTAAGAACTTAAATGCAAAAGCGAAATATTTTTTTATGAACTTTCAAGAAAGCAGATTGGATATTTTCGTTACTATTGTTTCATGTAAATGAAATTAAAAAGTATAATTCCATACAGATTATTCTAGCTAAAGAGAAATGTTTCTTCTACAACTCTGAGTAGTTGGGTAGAAAGCAGGTTACTTGAATGCCACACAGACTATTTACAGAGACTCAAGAGGAGGGGAAGCTTGAAATCCCAGGCTCTGCAAGTTCCTGGTGATGGGGGAGGCATGAGAACCTTTGTCAGAACATATTAATGAATCTTTGGGTAAGGCAGCTGTGGAAAGGAGGAGGCAGTGAGATGTAAATTGTTCTGCATAATGAAGTGAGAAAGTGGAGCTTCTGGAAGGGAATCCAGAAAACAAGCTGCGAGATGTGAGGAGACTTTTGACGCTCATTGCTTTAATTGACAAGTATTTATTGAGTGCCTAACATGGGCAGGCACTGTCCTAGGTATTGGAGATTCTGTAAAAACCTGCCCTGGGGGAGTTTATATTCTAGTGCACAGGAGGCTGATTAGATAAAATAGATTTAAAAATATGTAAAATTAGATAGATAAAAATTTCTGCCCTAGGGAAGTTTGTATTCTAGTGGGCAAGAGGCTGAAGCCTGTTTTTTGGGGGGGTGAGGTGAGGGTGCTAGAGGACTTTTAAGAAAAGGGATGTTTGGGGCACCTGGGTGGCTCAGTGGGTTAAAGCCTCTGCCTTCGGCTCAGGTCATGATCTCAGGGTCCTGGGATCAAGCCCCACATCAGGCTCTCTGCTCAGTAGGGAGCCGGCTTCCTCCTCTCTCTCTGCCTGCCTCTCTGCCTACTTGTGATCTCTCTCTCTGTCAAATAAATAAATAAAATCTTTAAAAAAAAAAAAAAGAAAAGGGATGTTCAGTGTTTTATGCATTGCTGCCATGTCGCTCCCCGATTTCTAGCAAAGGTACAGTATTTCCAAATGCTATGTGAAAGAGATTTGGGGTTATATTGGGGCTGAGACAAAGTAGGGGAAAGAGATGAGGCTAGACAGAAAGCTGGCAGCTCAACCAGACACTGGTGGAGTCTGCCTAGTCCTTGTGCTCCTCGTCGTCAGTACCTCCCAGTGCACCCCACACTCCCGTGCTGTTGTGTTTTGCTGAGTACACCAGGAACCAAGGCTGTATGCACTGCCTGTATCACAAAGCAGGAAAGAGGCAACTTTTCTCCTCCTTTTCTGTTTTAATCTGTTGGAGAGTTATCCAAGTCACCTTGCCTATGCAGTGATGTTTTGCAAGGTTTACCAAAAACAGTTGTTTCAATTTTAGTTGGTGGTCTCTGCCTCTTTATCTTCTCTGCTGAAAACTTTTCCATGGCTTCCCACTACTCTCGGGATATGGCCCCATATCCTTAGAATAAGGTATAAGAGGCATGTAATCCAGTGTCCGCTGATTTCCACTTTGGCCCTGCTTGAGTTGAGTCCATCAAATGGATCCTTAGGGGCTTTGCATGACTTCATCTCTCAAATCCTTGCTCCTGGCCCCTGCCTGGTTAAATCGTAATATAATTGTTTCTTCTGCAGAAAAGATTTCTTTGACTTCCCTAGGTTAGATCTTCCTGTGAAATGTTCTTAGAGTGCCCCGCAGCTGCTCACACACTGATCTCACCTGTAGTAGCCTGCTGTGTAGTGCCCAGTTTCTGTGCTAGACTTTTAATATCAGCTGTTCACTCACCATCCTCATCTTGCATACCTCACTATCCTCGGAGCTCACCACAGTGCAAAGTGGGAGTTTCATAGTGTAGACAGCAGTCCCCATGGGCTTGGAGGTCAGTTCAAAGTGACACACTCTAAGCCGTCTTTGGAATCTACTTCCTTTCCCATGATCAAGGGGCTTTGTGCCTGGGCAGGCTTTTCGCAACTAGGCTGGATACACTCCCAAGAGATGCCTTACAGCTTCATGATTCTACATTCTATTTTGCTTGTTTGGGCTCAGACCTAGGGTGCAATTTATTTGTAAATGTTCAGCATAAAAAAAAAAAAAAACCCAGGATGCCCACAGAGAGATAAAGTTAGTTAACTACAGGGGACCAACAGCTCTGCAAAAGCAGCCAGTAGTGTCGAGACGCTAACTGACTTGTTACTATTCTCAGGGCAAGGAAAGCAAATGCTTGCCTGTGATAATCACTCTCACGGCTTTGGCTTTGGGACTTTGGGATTGTTAGTGTGTGTGCAGAATAACTTGTATTCTGGTAAGGCCCTGAATTGTATAACCGATGCAGTTTCCTTCACCCACATCTTCCCAAATTACCCTAGTCAGTTTGACACACAGTGTTCTGTTTACTCTCTCAGAATTGCCTTCAAGGGTGTCAGAAATTTCTGCTTCTTCTTGCAATCCATGATGCTCTTTCCTTTGATTTCTGCACCTTGTCTCCTCTCGCCTATCATCTGCCTCTTCGCCAGGGTTTTGTGACACACCTCTAACTTTTATTTTTTTATATTCATTTTTTCAGCTCCCAATCCTACAGAGATCTGGTTGTCATTTTTATGTAGACTCCGGCCTTGATGCATCTATTTTCCTATCAGAGGCTCCAGAATTCTTGGGGATCCAAGAGGCAGAGTGGGGAAAAACCACCTGTGGGAAAGGTGGTTTTTACTTTGTCATCTGTACAGTAAAGGGCCCTTGTCCGTGTGCCTAGTGAACTCCCCACATCAATCTTTTCAGTTCTCCCTACACACACTGGCAGCCATGCTGCGCTCTAATTTTGGAGGCAATATGTGTGCTGACAGATAGAAAAACACATCTACATCAAATCCTTTCCTTACCACCCCATAAATTTTAACAAACTGGGTGGAACTAGGCCCTGCTTACCAGAGGGTAATTTGGAGTGGTCTATTTTTATTAACACTGACGTCAGGTGTTGTATCAGTTCTGTTTTAAATGTACTGTATGTGACATATGCCAATTAAGCTTGCAAAGATTGAATTTGACTTGAATTATTTTATCTTGTACAGAGATAGTTTCCTAGAGCCATTAACCTATAAGAGAGAAAAAAATTGGGAAAGTTACACATTTCTTTCTCTTTTTTTTAAAATGGATCACAAAATCTAATATGAATAACAATTTTAAGAAATTACATGCTGTTTCTACTTGATGTTACACAAAAGCTCTGTCTCTTCTTGTTGGCCACCTCTGTTGTCATGGCAACAAGTGTGATTTCACAGATGCAGCGGTGTGTTTGCTGAGCAGGAAGACAAGACTACTGTTTATTACAATAATTGTTTAAGAACAGGTGTCATTAACATAAGTCTCATGGTCAAAGTCCCTTTCATTAGGGAAAGGACAGAATGAAATATTGCTATCACATGAGATCAGGAAAATACTGAGAAAATAATAGCATAATAAGACACTTGAGCGTACAGAGCTTTTTTTGTGTGGACTAATTCAGTATGAATATAAAAATTTATGGAATATAAACATAGGATCATTAAAATTTAGCCCTGGAAACTTAACCTGAGAAATAATCTAGTATAAACTCATAACTTGTTCTAATGCAAAAAAAAAAGTACGATTCCTCAGCAAGCTGCATGTATAATTTCTTGTGGAAAAATCAATGAACTCTATAAATTTATATTGATATCAGGAGAAATACAGTGCTAATCTAAGTGGCCACTGTAAGATTTCAAATTCATCTCCTTATTAATGAAATAAATATATTTTCCCATAATACCTGAGAAGCTGATTGGAGTACACTTTTTTATGGTAATAAGCCATTACATCTAGGGAAGTCATCTCAATTGGGCAAAGTAATTGAGTTTTTAATACAATTTTTTTTCTTGCATATGTGAGATAACTAATTATTTCTCACCGAAAATGAAGGTGAAGTTGAGCCAAATTGTGTTATTCTTGAAGGCATAAAGAATGACTCTGAGCTAAAGAGCAGTTGCTGGTAGCCCTTTAAACTCTCGTATTCATCCTTAAAAATCATCTAATAATATTCTCCTTCGGAATTACTTGAAAATAAATGGGCTGAGTAAGAGTCTTTCAGTTTCAAGAGAACTCAGGATTTAGGTGAAGTGCTAATGAATAGTTCGTGAACCAATAGTAAGTCTGCCAACAGCTTTAATAATGTCCCTGAAATCCTGGGACATCACTCTTCTCACAAAGATATTATTGTAAGGTTGTACTTTCAGTGACTTCTCCAAGGTTTAAGATTTTCCTTCTCTGACATTTATAGGACATTTTCAACGTAACAGGCACTATTCGATTTGCCAGTTTCAGAAAAGTAAATGATATTTTCATGTCAGTTGCTGTTGTGGAATTCTATCAGCTATGTCTTGGCATTGTTTCCAAGCACATTTTTTTTTTTTCATTTTAAGTGTAGATTTTCCTTTTACTGATAAAAGATTATGCCTCCATCAGAAGGGATGAATACCCAACTCTTGTATCAACATGGATGGGACTGGAGGAGATTATACTAAGTGAAATAAGTCAAGCAGAGAAAATCAATTATCATATGGTTTCACTTACTTGTGGTACATAAGGAATAAATGGAGGACATTAGGAGGAGGCAAGGAAAAGTGAATTGGGGGAAATCGGAGGGGGAGACGAACCCTGAGGGACTGTGGACTCTGAGAAACAAACTGAGGGTTTTGGAGGAAGGGGCGTGGGGGGTTGGGTGAGCCTGGTGGTGGGTATTGAGGAGGGTACATATTGCATGGAGCATGGGTTGTGGTGCATGAACAATGAATTTTGGAACACTGAAAAAATTAAATTAAAAAAGATGATGACAAAAATGATATATGGATTATAGGTTCAGATTCACTATTCCACATTGAATAATAGGATTTAATTTTTAGATACAAAACTAGCAGCAAAATGTGGATTTAGGGACTTAATATATTGCTGTGCATCAAATTTAACACTTAATTTGAAAGAAATTTTTTTAGTATGTTGAGCCATTGGCACTAACTGAAATTTCATTGCACAGAGTGGAGAAGACGTGAGAGGCAGGGAAGATTTTGAGACCATGGTATAACCAAATAATGTAGGAGTGTGCAGATATTTAATACTATCGCAATTTTTATACCAAATATTTAGACAATTAAATGTGAATTAAAAGCAACAACTCAATTAGCATACACTATCAAAAGGCCATCAATCTAAACAACTGGTGGCTCCACATCAGTCATGAGCATGTCAGTAATTAGACCGGTTAGCTTGATACTCAGTTTTGAAGGCTCTAAGCTAGTGAAAAGAAAAACCATGGTATCTGAATGCTGAGAACCACCATGTATGCATAATAAGCAATTAAATCTAGTGGTTAAAGAATGAATTCTGGAGTCAGAGAGAGGGTTCTAATCCATGCCTGGACTCTTACATGTTCTGAAACTTTAGGTAAGTTAAACTCTGTATACCTTTCAGTTTTAATGCTATAAAATGGGAATAATAATTTTCTAACTCATAGGGTTGAGTGTCAATGTGTTAAAAAATATGTATAAGTATACTTGCATATAATAGGTACTAAACAGTAGTAATAGTTATTATTTTGATAGGCTTAGTGAATTTTTGTATGGTGAAAGTAAGATATCGATACTCCTTTTCACTTTAATAAAAATACTTTTGTTCTAAGAAGTAAATGCAGAACTGTAACTAAGATATTGAAGTTTTTTTAAAGATTTTATTTAAGGGGCACCTGGGTGGCTCAGTGGGTTAAAGCCTCTGCCTTTGGCTCAGGTCATGATCTCAGGGTCCTGGGATCGAGCCCCACATCGGGCTCTCTGCTCGGCGGGGAGCCTGCTTCCCCCTCTCCCTCTGCCTGCCTCTCTGCCTACTTGTGATCTCTCTCTCTCTCTCTGTCAAAGAAAAAAAAAGAAAGAAAGAAAAGATTTTATTTGAGAGAGAGTGAGAGCACGAGCACAAGCTGGAGTTGGGGGGGAGAGGGAGAAGCAGACTCCCCACTGAGAGGCAGTCCAACACAGGGCTACATCCCAGGACCCTGGGATCATGACCTGAGCCGAAGGCGGACACTTCACCTACAGAGCCATCCTGGCGCCCCAGATATTGAAGTATTTAAAATAGACTTTTGGATTATTATACATAGGCTTATTGTAACTCTCATAAAATATATACATTATATTATTTACTGTCTAACAAACTTTAACGTTGTCAGTTATAAACTTACCTGGACAATTGGGCAATAAAGAACATTGAGTATTCTGTTAGGGAGCTAATAAGTATGTGACTATTACATGTCATTATTTTTATTATAAGTCAAACATTCAAGAAAGATGACCCAACTACTATGTCACTTCTTTGAAGTTATTGCTGTCCTGGCTCCTAGATTAGAATGCTCATGTCTGGATTGCTGACTGTATGCCTGAGCATGTGCAAGGGTTATGCTGGTAAACTGGCTCTCTCAACAACCATAACTGAATGACTGTAACAGCAGCAAAAGCCCAGACTTGTAGCATTTGCCAATTTTCACGGGGTAAGTACTTCCACCATGGCTGATTTCAGCTGTAATGCCTAAATATTTAACAATTAGTTCTCTCCAGTAGGAGCCAGCTTCCACACATCCTGTGCCATAATGTGTCTCAGTTTGAGGAGCGCATTTGCTCTAATCTCCGAATTTAAAGTGGAAGGAGCTAACATTTCAATGTTAAATGTTAGTGTATACAATGTTGCAATGTTAAAGTAAGTGTAAATGCTTGGGCACAGACTTGATGGACTCACAGAAGAGGAAAAGTCAGTTAAATGTTTTTTTTTTGACTTTCCATGCACATGGAGGTTCAAAAGTCAAAGACATGATATATAAAAGGCTTTCTGTAGGTTTTTATGATTCTGAGGAGGGAGTAGTTTATCTCCGTAAAAAGACACTATATGTGCCCTGGACCCAACACATCTGTGTGTGTGTGTGTGTGTGTGTGTGTGTGTGTGTGTATAACTGGATTATCCTTGATAATAATTGGATTAGCTATAAAGACAGAACTTCTCCAATCAGATGTGTGTGCGTTTCTAATTCTTAGATTTATAAATACCATTAAATAATTTGTGAATGTATTTTATCTTTTTTTGGTTGAAGTATTATAACTGATGCTATTTTAGGGAGCAAATTTGCACTAAATTGCAGATGTCTGATGTAAAAGAATATTCATTTTGAAAAGAGATGTAATTGAAATAATTGAACCTTTCATTATGGTTGAATTTTCCTCTTGTCTCTTTTTAGCAGTAATGATAAATTACAGAATTAATTTCTTTTACATTTTGTGGTTTGATTAAATCCCCTTAAGTATTCTAGAGAGAGAATAAAAAAAAAACCCATCTAGTTTCTTTAAAGTCCTAGAATTGACTTTCTTTCTTTCTTTCTTTTTAAAGATTTTATTTATTTATTTGACAGAGAGAGATCACTGGTAGGCGGAGAGGGAGGGGGAAGCAGGCTCCCTGCTGAGCAGAGAACCCAATGTGGGGTTCGATCCCAGGACCCTGAGATCATGACCTGAACTGAAGGCAGAGGCTTTAACCCACTGAGCCACCCAGGCACCTCTGGAATTGACTTTCTGATGCAGCTTTCTTTCTAGGTCGGCTTAGTGGAAAAGGTAGGGCTATAGACTTGAATTACTATTAGAGAAGAAAGTTTAGTCTATACTCACAGGCACAAAATCAGGAATTATTTTAATCATATTCATAAACTATATTAAACATCTACGTTATGCAGAGCACTGGACTGGGAGTTCAGGAGTGGGTGTTATTAACAGTGTTTGGTGCTTTATTCCCCTTTGAGAAGTCTTGAGCTACATAGAATAGATGCACACCCAGATTTGTGGCTGTTAGATTATAATCCCACAATTGCTGGAGAATTTCACCATATGTCAGAACTTTCTTACTCTGGTAGTTTTAGCTATGCCAAGTTATTTTAAGAAACTGATTGGTGATTAATAGCAGAACTCTTCAGAAAGCCTTCAGGAAGAAAAAACTGTCCAGGCATTTGTCCCAGGTACACATATGTAATAAAGAGGAAACCATTACTGAGCCCATGTGCCCAGAGAGCTCTCTCACCTGTATTAGATGCTTCCTGTTTCAACTTCCCTATCTCCGTAATAATGCAGAGAATCTTCAGCATTGAAGAAGGAAGATGAGTTAGAAAGGTACAGCATCAAACAGCCAGAACACAGTCAGGACTTCAAGATGAATTCAGGTCAAACTCCCCTGGGAAGAGCAGTTTCCATAACTTGGCACAGGTCTCAGTGTGAGTTGAAGAAATGAGATATTGTAAAAAAAAGGAGAGAGAGAATCATTGATTTTGTGGGCTGTTAATAGTCCTGGCAAATGAGCTCTGCCACAGGAAAGAAAGGCAGCATTTCTGAAAATAGAGATGAGGGGGATTCAAGAATAAAAAGAAGAAAACAAAGATTTTAGGGTATTTTAAGTTTGATTTTTGGGAGTTTGGATATCTGTAATTCTTGCATGTATGACTGTAGTTAAGTAACAGGGAAATAAAATAGAAAAAGAAACTGGAAGTCTATTATTAAACCCTGTTCAATTATTAAGTTATTTTTTTCCTACAGCGTCATTTTTTTGGTGTATAGATTTCCATCTTTTTTTGTCATCGAATTCAAGAGCAAAGCTATATGTGGATTGTAATGCAATATCCTGGCCCTGAATTTTAAACTACAGATGAATTTTAAAGTGAGATGAGTTATTTTAACTAATACATCCCAGATTTGAGCTCAGATGTAGTTCACAAGGAAACAAATATTGATGATGTCCAAGAATCTATGCAAGGCAGAAGGAGTTGATATAAGTGCACTCAGGTCATTTACTGAGATGTTTTTAAGGCCATTGATCCTGTCTAGGGAATGGAACTAACAATTTATTGAGTACTTACTAGATGCTAGATACTGTGGTAAGTACTAATATTTCTTCATAACCACTGTACAAAATTGCATTATGAAATCATAGCCACAGAGAGGAGGAATTAAATGTTTGGGGAAATGAGGCACTGTATGACAGATTGCACAGGTAGTGCTGACAGATCCATGTGGGCTTCGCTGTGAGTGTCCGTGCTGCCCACTGGAGCATGCCGCCCTTTTAGCAGGTGTATAGGTGTAAGTTAGTGGGGTCAATAAAGCTCTTTTTTTTTTTTTAAATTTTATTTATTTATTTGAGAGACAGAGAAAGTGAGAGAGGGTATGAGAGGAGAGAAGGCTAGAGGAAGAAGCAGACTCCCCGTGGAGCTGGGAGCCCGATATGGGACTCTATCCCGGAACTCAAGGATCATGACCTGAGCCGAAGGCAGTTGCTCAACCAACTGAGCCACCCAGGCGCCCAATAAAGCTCTTTTATACACATTAGTTCATTAGATTCTAGGAGGTAGGATTTATTTATTTGTTTATTTATAGTATGGTTGACACATTACGTTAGTTTCAAGTGTACAACATAGTGATTCAACAACTCTGTACTTAACACCATGCTCACCAGCACTGTGGTTACCATCTGTCACCATATAATCCTATTACACTGGCATCTTTCAGCAGCCAGCATTTAAAACTTCTCTTTAAGCTAGAGATAAGAACCTCCGTATGGTTAAAGTTTGGCTTCTTCCCTCATGGAGGACTTAGGCCTGCTCTTTCCTGGTCAAGCAAAGCTTGAATTTCTTCAAAGAGGCAGGTGTAAAGACCTAAATCCAAGGCCAGTGGTCTCACAGTGTGGTTGGAGGACTCCTGGGAGTCACTGAGGTCCTCTTGGGAGGTGCCTAAGAGTCTTCCTTTTCCACCGATCTTATCTCTGGAGGCTGAGTTTTCTTCATCTGCTTCAGTGAAAATAATATATCACAACAGGTTGAATACAGAAGCCAACATGAGAATTCAGCTGCCTTCTGCCAGACATTAAAGATTTTTGAAAAAAAAAATACAACAATGTTATTTTTCTCACATATTTGTTTTTGTTTGTTTTGGATAGTATGGCTATTTTTATATTTATTTTTATTTAAAGCAAGTAAACATTTAATAATTATTTTAAATTTTTATTAATTTATTTTATTATTTAAAATTTTTTTAGTTAGTTTTTTTTTTTTAGATTTTTATTTATTTGACAGAGAGAAAGAGATCACAAGTAGGCAGAGAGGCAGGTAGAGAGAGAGGGAAGCAGGCTCCCCACTGAGCAGAGAGTCCAATGCAGGGCTCGATCCCAGGACCCTGAGATTGTGACCTGAGCGGAAGGCAGAGGCTTACCCCATTGAGCCACCCAGGCGCCCTAGTTTTGGTTTTTTATACAGTAAATATCAATAAATAGAATTCACATAAACAAAATCTCTTGGGGGGGGGGTCTTCAATTTTTAAGAGTTTAAAGGGGTCTGAAGATCAAATATTCAATAACTTATGGTGTAGAATATTGCTTCTCTACACTAACTTGGATATAGACCAGAACACAATTAATAAGATAAAATGGGCCTTCCTATGACTACTATATTTTGGAACTCCATCAATAATTTAAAACCCAATTTCATTTTCAGAGTGGCCTATGTAGTCTAATTTTTATCTCATTTATTAGTTTTCTAAATCCTCAAAAGATAAAAATAACCAGTCAAGAATATCAGAAATCTCAAATTCCCCAATTAATCAAATCAAATCAAATCTACCATTGAAAGTAGTCAGGGAAAATATGCCAGACCTTCATTTCAAGTTTAATTGGACAATTTCTATATGTCCACGTAACCTTCCTAATATTACTTAGGTCTCTACAAATTAGATCACAAGTCTCAGTTAAAATCAAATCTAGCATCCATTTCATAGCATAGCTTTAATTTAATTAATTTAATTTAATTTAATTTAATTTAATTTAATTTAATTGATCTGTCTCCTTTCTTGCTGAATAAAGTATACCAAGCTGCTATTCAACTTATTAACCAATACCTTTACAAGTCAGTCCAGTAATTCTTGACAAAATCCCAGAATATTTTATCAATAAATAAAGCAGGTGCATGTAGTATGTTTAGAGTAGCACCACTTTATTCCTTATAAACTCCACTGCAAACCAGGTGCTATGTTCCTAAATTGCATGGATTAAAAAGCCGTGTTGGTGTCACTAACTTTACATCCTATGGTATTGTATACCCAGAGGACCAAATAATGATAGATGAAGGGCTTCTGAAAATTCTAAAATAGTAAATGAATTGATCCAGTATTGTGAAGAGGGTGCCAGTGGTGGCTGGCACATGGCTACACAGGAAGAGAGAAAATAGGTAGCCTCCCTTGCAGTTATTAATGCTTGTGTGACTAAGTTACCAACTAAGAAATATGAGTTAAAGGGATATTAGAATCCGTACGGAGGGAGGGATCACTCCACTGGTGTAAGCCTCTGACTAACTGTGTGGAAGAGTCTATCCATCTGTGCTCAGTGACTACATAAAGAGGAAATAAACTTCCATTTTGGCAGAGCTATTGCATTTTTGTCTTTCTTTGTTACGGCAGCTTAGCCTTCACTCCCAACTAATGCATATTCAAAATAAAAATATAGAATTTCGGCATAACATCTATGGGCTAAGAAATGCAGCCAATTAATAATTTATTTATAAATTATATAAACATCCAATCAATATACTTGATTACATTAATTTTATAATTTTAAATGTTTATTCTTTTATCAACCAATAATGTTTAATAATTAAAAGTTTTAGCAATTATAAACATGTCCACTGCACAGCTACACAGAAATAAATATTTGGTTCTTCTAGCAAAACCTGAGTGCATTATAATCCTCTTAAATTGAATTGAATTTTCTATGGCTATTTTGCAGACTTATGTTATCTCACTTTGGGCATAAAAACTTGGAGTGAAATTTTCCTAAATTTTCCCTCCATCTTCCTTATCCCAACACACATAAAGATAGAATAGCTGTTTTCATCCCTTACACTAGATTTTAAGACTTCATTCTGTTATTGGATTCTTGCACATGGGTAGTCTGGCTTGTGGAACTTCAGTCTCCCTACAGAATTAGAACCTTCAGGAAAACAGACTCATGGTAGAGAAGTTCTCTGTTCCTGGAAATACTCAAGGACAAGAGGATAGAGTATGTGTCAGGGAGACCAAGCTATAAGTAGTTGTTAGGACAGAGGCCCAAAACATTTTAACCTGAGGATGTACTTGATATTCTCATGTCTGGCATTCCCATGGGCTCACTTACTGGTGCTGTGACCAATTTGCTAGTCATAACTTCATCTCTTTCTTTCCTTCTCAGGAAAGCATATTGGAATGCCAATGAGTGAGAAGAAAATACTTATTATGCCAGAAATATCACATGTGTTCTAATTTATTGCAAAATTAAAATAGCTAAACTTTAATACTTTTAGCTATTGCTAGCTCCAAATTATTTTTTATATTTCCCAATAACTGAAGCCACCATCATGTCGTCAAATTCTTGACTAAGAATTCTAGGTTCGGTAGACGTTGAGGTTTAAAAAATACAGTCAAGGAGGGGCACTTGGGTGGCTCAGTGGTTAAGTGTCCAACTCTTGGTTTCTGCTCAGCCCATAATCTGGGATTGAACCCCATAACCCTCTATGCTAAGTGCAGAGTCTGCTTCAGATTCTCTTTCCCCCTCTGTTCCTCCCTGTGCATGCATGCTCTCTCTCTCTCAAATAAATAAGTAAAATCTTTAAAGAAAAAACAAGAGAGTCAAGAAATTCCTAATGAATTTACTCTTAATATTAGCACAATTGTGTTTGCAGCTTTTTGGTTCTAAACCTCATTATAAGTGAAAACATAATACAATGCTTGCCATAATATATAAATATGGAATAAACTTAGGCTATTTACATATAAAAGAGTCTTTGGTTTCCATCTATTTCAAACAATGATTGGTGAGATATAAAATATGACTTACATATGTGAAATATATATAAGGTATAAATAAAATGTGAAACTTCAGGAAACCATGCTAGTGAGGGAATTCAAATGTTGAACAAGGGGCTTGTTCAATGAATGTTCAAACCCTGTTAATCTATAATTTTTTCAAATTATTTCAAATTACTTCAAATAAAAAAGTCTTTAAAAAATTACTTCAAATTACTTATGCTATCTGATTTTTATTTTTTTTATTTTTTAAGATTTATTTATTTATTTGACAGAGAGAGAGAGAGAGAGATCACAAGTAGGCACAGAGGCAGGCAGAGAGAAGGAAGCAGGCTTCCTACTGAGCAGAGAGCCTGATGCAGGGCTCCATCCCAGGACCCTGAGATCATGACCTGAGCTGAGGGCAGAGGCTTAACCTACTGCTACCTAGGCGCCTCTGCTATCTGATTTTTAAATGTCACCCTTTTAAAAATGGCATTATACTTTTAACATCAAGTAAAAATGAATTTCTATCTTCTGAATCTAAAGGCCTATGACAATCACTTACTAGAGTAAGGCTAGTAAATATTAGACTTTTATTTTGGTCTCCCCATAGTATCTTATGGGGAACACTCTTTGTTTTCTGTCTTATGGTCAGCATAACTTCTTTCAATTCCCCATCCACCTCCCTGCCTCACCATTTACTTCCAGAGCTCCTGAAGCCCACAGGGGTAGTGATTCTACTGGTCTAGCTCACGCCTGTATTCTCAGCACTTGGCACAATGGCTGCCACACAGCTAATTCCTAGTAAACACTGAATTGGAATTAATTGAATTAATCAGAATTAAGTCCTTAGTAAATACCTCTCAAATGATTAAAACTCAGTTATCTGGGAGAAAGCTTATAATTGAATAAAAGCAACATAAAACTCAGATTCAAAACAGTAATTTCAATTATGTTCTAATTGAAGGTTTAGCTGTATGTATTCTTTCCTTAACCTTTCATGGACCAAGTACTCAGGCCCATGAAAGGTAAGTAAGTACTCAGGGCCTCATGTTCTCTTCCCTGTTCCCTCTAGACTGGTGCTAGTTGGGAGGAAAAATCTAGATTTTTATTTCTGTGGCTGATAAACTGGATATTTAAAATCATAGAATTTAGTTTTATTAATCATTGAGTCTTTGTGCATCTCAGTTTTCCTTCTCCAAAATTAGGAAATTGTGTTGCATCTTGTGTGTCATGGATGGAAGGGAAATTGTTGTTTGGCAATGAGCATTAACTGCTCAGTCCCTGTGGAGATCCATCAGGCAAGGGAAGATGCTAAATGTAGAATTCCTCTGGGTTCTCGTGTCTCCACTGTCAAACATAATAGAGTTAAAACTCATAGTTACAACTCAGACATGCAGTCATATAACTATTTCTCCACAAGGAACTTAACCAGTCTCTGGGCTCTGTTTTGTGTGGCGTAGGTGATTAATCTTGCTTTTTTTTTTTTTTTAAGATTTTGTTGATTTATTTGACCGAGAGAAGTACAGCAAGAGAGGGAACACAAGCAGAGGTAGTGGGAGAGGGAGAGGTAGGCTTCCTGCCACGCAGAGAACCCAATGTGGGGCTCGATCCCAGGACCCTGGGATCATGACCTGAGCCGAATCAGGTCAAGGGAAGATGCTAAATGTAGAATTCCTCTGGGTTCTAGTGTCTCCACTGTCAAACATAATAGAGTTAAAACTCATAGTTACAACTCAGACATGAGTCCATGTCCAGGTGTAAAGGAACTGAAGAAAGAGCTGCTAATTCTCATGGGGCTTATATAACATTTTTAAAAGCACCTCACTTATAAGATTGAGCCTAGATTGATCCAATTAGGTGAGGTATAATAAAGCTGATAATCTTTCTTTTCTTTTCTTTTCTTTTTTTTTTACTGATAATCTTTCTAAAGATGAATAAATAGTAGTAATAAATTGAAAAGTAAGTTGAAGATTCCACAGAAGATCTTCGAGAGTTAGAATAGTTTTCCTGAACCCCATGTTTACCTTGATTCCTGCTTGGATTTGGATTTCAGAGTCTAGCTTTTGTTGGTTACAAGTTGCTGAAAAAATAGTGTTGGCATTGATACCATTTATGAGTGGCCCACTTAAGGAGTTATAAAATTCCCATTTACCTTTAAATATCCCTTGGTGAATCTTACATCTAAAAAGATGCATGCATTGTGCCTAAAAATTTGCATTATTAATCCATTTGTAGTTTAAAGTAATGCAGACAGGACGCCTGGGTGGCTCAGGTCATGATCCTAGGGTTCTGGGATCAAGGCTCCCTGCTCAACAGGAAGCCTGTTTCTCCCCCTCTTACTTCCCATGCTTGTGTTTCCTCTCTCGCTGTGTTTCTGTCAAATAAATAAATAAATAAAATCTTTGAAAATAAAAATCAAGTAATGGAGACTGCTGTTGAGCTCATTCAGTCTAACATCACAGCAGTAATCTCTTAGTGATTGAATTGACTCTGTTCTACATAAAATGTTCGATTTAATTGTATTATCTTTAGCTACCTGGTAACGTTCTGAGGAGATTTGTGGGAATGAGATCTGAGGGGTGAGAGTGTGCTTCCTTGTGATGTACAAGGGGCAATGTGAAGGAACAAAGACACTGAGACAGAGTGGGAAGCTAGGAAATTTGGTAGTATTATGAAGGTTCATTTGGGGACATAACTCTTTTGCTGAAGTTTAAAGAATACCTAGGATTTAATAAGATCATGAGATGGAGGAACTTCCTGGCTGAGGAAAGAGAGTCATTAAAAAAACGAGGAGCTATAAATCTGTTATATATATAGTTAAACTGATAGAGTGAAGACCAGTTTACTTTCAACAATTAGAAGACTCAAAAGTAAAATTTCTTCTGATTACATTTTATATAATATTAGATGATGGTATATTTTTGGTATATTTTATTATCTCTCAAAATCTTATTATGAGATTCACTGTGTTGCAAATAACTGGGTTATTGAGTCCTAGGAGGAGGAAGAAGGTAAAGGTATACTCAAGTCATGTAATACCAAAATTAGCTATGATTCTGGTGAGAAACTGACAACAAGGGAAACTGCTACTCACAAAAAGTATTGTAAGATAAAACTGGATTGCTAAAGGAAGGTATAGAGGTCCTACTTCATAACGTCAAGTCACTTAAGTTGAAGGCAGTCTTGGAGGGAACACGTGACCAGGAAAGAGGTTTTAGGATTGAATTGAATCAAGAAGGTGTGTTCTAAAGGAAACTATCTCGTATACTTAAAATTTTTGGACTTTTTGTCATTGGTAAGAATTCAAAACCCTTCAAGACTTAAGGGCCTGATGTTACACAGTGCAAGGGTTTCTTCACTTCACAAGGCATGCTGGTACCTGGTTCTTTTATAATACTGTTTTTCATGAAGATAAAGCTGGGCCATTGCCATTATGTGAAGTGTGTTCCTTTGAGAAGTTCATGCTGAAATGAGAGGGGCTGAACACAGGTCACATAAAGGCTGTGGTTAGGTCACCAAAGCAGAGTTGCAGAAGCTCAATAGGAAAGAAAAGCTGTTAGCTGAATATACAACTCTGAATAAACATGAAGGTGAGAATATGAGAGCAAGAGGCAGTTTAGGTCAGATGAAGGAGGGAGCCAGGTGAAGGGTGCTTGTGTACATGCATATTCATCTCAGTTGAAGTTGGAGTATCAGGGATGATGCAGTCTCAGTTGAAAGCCCTCAGAGGACTTTCCTAGGAGAATAATAATTATCAATCCAAGCCAAGCCAAGCCTACCATTACAAATTCTAAAAAAACTCAACATATGACAAATAGGTAACTTTTACCTAGAAATATTCCACCCACGTTAGCTTTTGCACAGATTTCTTTTGAAACTCCATCTGTATATTTCTGCTAAATTCTCTAATTTGTGAATTTGTTCTTGATGTGGGTTTTCTACTCTTATCTCAGTGTTCCTTCTTAATCTGTCAACTTGGTCTCAAAACCAGGTTTGTCACAACTATTTGTATAAATTTTTATCATTATTTCCAGTACTCCAGAATTTAGCCCCCTTGGCACTTCTCTTTGATACTTCTCACCAACCTTCTTCTAGTTTATCTTTAATCTGCTTCATCAGATAGGAACCAAAAGGTGTTAAATTGTGGAAAAATGTAAAATTTATAAGATATAAAATACCTTAGCTAAGTGATAGACATAGACACAGGGTATTTATATCTTGATTAATTCTATTTCATTTCGTTTAATAATACTTTTCTTCAAAAAGAGTTAAGAAGTACAATTGAGAAATGTCAATCTCTGCACATCTTTATTTTTCTTGTACATCAAATGTCTGGATTTGACAGTGGTATATTCACAGCCCTCTAAAAATCTGATCAGCACTATGGTGTGAAGTATTTGGGAGGAAGGGTTAAAATTTGGTGAAATTTTCTGCTTATTTGCCTCATTTCTCCTTGATTTTCAAAAGAGAAAGATTTCAAGGGGAAGAAATGAATGACGAATAGCTAAAGATGTTCAGAAATATTATCAACACCTACACTAGGTACAAATTAAACTGTAATTGTCTCAGATCTGCTTTTTAAAAAAACCTTTAATGAAATGTGTATATATGCCTTGGTGACAGTCTTAGTGGGAACAATTGGTCTTTCTGTTCTGATACTTGCTGCATTTTCAGGAAAGTGTGACTAAATTGTATACAAACATAGCATTAGAAGATGGAAACTCTATCTCACTGTAAAATATGTCCTTCATAGCAAATAGAACAAAATTATCATCTCCTCTAATAAAATAATACTATGAAAGTTTTGAGGTTCTGCGGGGATGGCAGTGTTAACTCATATGTTCGCCTTTATTATTATTATTTTTTTTTAGATTTTATTTATTTATTTATTAGGAAAGAGAGAGAGTGAGAGAGAGAAGGTCAGAGTGAGAAGCGGACTCCCCATGGAGCTGGGAGCCCGATGTGGGACTCGATCCCGGGACTCTGGGATCATGACCTGAGCCGAAGGCAGTCGCTCAACCAACTGCGCCACCCAGGGGCCCTGTTCGCCTTTATTTTTGTTGGTTATGCTATTAATTGCTTTTTTCTGTAGTGGTTCTGAAGGTTGTCCCTACTTTCAAGTTCATCCCTCTCTCAGGAGTTTCTAATGTGGAGGTGGAAACTAGACACATACTTATGAAACAATCAGTAGCAAAAGGCAAGAATAAGGGAGAGACGGAAACAAGTACACATGTTGATAAATGGCAATGGTTTGGAATACCTAGAGAGGTCTTCAACAAAGACAGAGGTCTTCATAGTAGCCTTTAAGGTTGGGTAGGATTCGAATAGGAAGAGAGAAAGAATTGCATATGAAGCTGGGGAGGGAATGGGCATGAATATTTAACCATGCTGTTGGGGTGTTAGGAGGTGATGTGAGAATGAATGGGGGAAGCCATATGGTGCTGAACTTTATAGGCTGCTTATTCCAACTGGACTTTATCTTACGGTCAGTATCAAGACACTGGAAATTTGGAAGAGCAGAATGACAAGGGGAAAGCATTATTTTAGGGAGATAAGTTTTGAACTTATAATTAATTGCCTTAATTTTTCTATTCTGTATACTTATAAAATACATAAAGCTGGGGAGAAGGAGTGGGTTGCAAGAAGATTTAGTCCCTATTTAAAGAGATTCTTTTAAGGGGAGGAAGGTGAATCTGAGGTCAGCTACTTAGGAAATTCAAAGACGGGGAGATACGACTAGAGTTTAGAGTCACAGGGAGGGTAAGTTGGCTGGGTAAGACTCTAAGCCAGGCCTATGAACTCTACCCAGTACTCCTTCTTCTTTACTAGGTTTGGTTCCATTATGTCTTCAAATCCCTGCACTCCTCCCACTGTCCTAAAAACTGTGCCTTTGAACTTATAAGATCTTAAGCAGTTACTTAACAAATCCTATCATTAACAAGGCCTTTATGCCTCATAGCTCTAGTTAGGCAGTCAAACTAGACTAGATTTTAAGCTACTCAAAATATTTAGTTCTGGAAGTTAATAATAAAGGTGGAAGTTTCTATTTTCCTAGATAGCCAAAAATAATTTTTAATTATTTTACTAAATTAATTACTAAATAGTAATGAAGTAATAGTGTTTAATTTTATTTTTAAAATTTTATTTAAGTTCAATTAGTTAACATATAGTGTATTATTTGTTTCAGAGGCAGAGTTCAGTGATTCATCAGTTATGTATAACACCTTAATGTCCATCACCCAGTTACCCCATCCCCTTAGTCCCCTCCACCCAGCAACCCTCAGTTTGTTTCCTAGAGTTAAGAGTTTCTTACGACACCATCTCTGATTTCATCTTGCAATACAGTGTTTTAAAATATATTATCTCATTTGATTCTCAGCATGGTCCTGTTAGGAAGGGAGGACAAACACTAGAGTGGCTAGGAGAAAACAGAAATCCGGAGTGGTTGTTTTGTGAAGTAACCACAGGAGGAAGAGAACAGAATTTATGACTCTTAATTTCATGTGCATCAGATACTTCTACAAGTGGTCTACTAGTTATAGGTTATGTTTGGCTCTGTTGGTTTAAATTGTACATATGCTTTCTTTCATCATAAAACTGAGGTTATACTTATTTCCTTCATTTCCAGGGCTGCATAAAACATAAATATTGTATGATTGACTTAAATGTAATAATTTTCTATAGATAGATCTCAATACTGTAGATTATTTCCCAATCATGTAATCTTTGAAAGAGAACCCTAGTGGAGTTTCTTGAAGCAACGCGTTTTTCTTTTAAAAAAAAGGAAAAGAAATGATTTTTCTGTGAAACTATCATAGAGACATCTGAAAAGAGACTTTAGAGAGTGCTACAACCATGAATGATTTGAGTGTTCAAAACCAATTTTAGAAATCATTTTTACTTAAGATTAAAGAAAGACACAGGTTTGCAGTGTAAGAAGTATTTTGGAAAGGTCTTGCCCATTGTTTGATGTTTTACATGATTTAGGGGGAAAATGGTTGTTTCTTCTTATGATGCACCTCACATATAATAGACAAGGAAGCTGTCTAAAGTAGTGTGATTTAAAGGATATCTTCCCCCAAATAGGAACATATATACATATAAACATGCACAGACATATATGCACCTGACTTTTGGATGCCTGTCTGTCGTATGTCTAGCTGTGTCTGTCTGCCTATCTATCATCTACCTATTATCATCTGATCATTACATATCTCTTTTGCACTTAGACTATTATAATCTATAAAAGCCATGATCAAAGAGTTGGCATTTAGATTCAAAAGTTGCGTATTTATATATTAATGTATATGCCCATATAGTTAAATGTAAATATTCACAATAATAATGGGGGTAACTCTGTTTACTTTTGTGTCAGAATTGCTATAATCAGAAGACAAGTAAGTGGTGCTAAAGGAGCTGTGTTTGAAAGGAAGTGGGCAGAGATTCTTATGGCATTTAGCAAGGGTGATGGTAGGGTTGTGTGTGTGTGTGTGTGCGTGTGTGAATGATGATTATCTGGGCAATGGGAATAGCATGAACGTACTGTGGGGGAAGAAAGAGAAGGAAGTGGGAGGCCTGAAATGAAAGTTTAATTTAATCTTTTCCTTAATGCTAACCCTGCTTCTAATGTCTTCTGTAATTATAGTCCAATAGTGAGTCCTTTCTTTTATGTGTTAAGATTTTGGCCATTATTGATAATGCAGTGCTTTCAGGATAGTTCTGTATTTAGTGACTAGATATATGGTTAACTTCAACAAGTCATATATGATATATATGTATGATAAATATTTGATGTGTGTTTATATATATGTATATATATGATCCATTGTATTTGTGATGGATATGCAAATATAAACACGATCATTCTAGCCTGCAAACTTAGCCATCACTATAAGTGGATGTGCTTTGATGTAAAAAGAATGTAGAGAGACGTATATTAATTATTGGAATATAAAGAACACATCATTGGCTTTCTATTCTCAGATTGCTATCAGAGAAGGTAGAATGTTGCTGTATGAGAGAATAGATGATTTGGAGAGGAAGAAATTAAGGTTTTCTCCTTCCTTTCTAGGAAGATTATAATTGGTCCTCAAGTGATCCGTAGGTTTTAGAATGTGGCTGGTGACATCAATAAATGCAACATCTGTAGGGATTTTGAGGGAAATACATGTTTTTATTTCATATTTTTGCTTCTTAAGCTGAAAACCAAGCAGAATTTCTTGCCTCTAATATTGCTCAGTTTCAGTTTAATATTACCCAAATCCTATTTTAGCTCA
Organism: Nasua narica; assembly: GCA_028533885.1. NCBI lineage: Eukaryota > Metazoa > Chordata > Mammalia > Carnivora > Procyonidae > Nasua > Nasua narica. Next base: position 73,021,237 of record CM052802.1, on the reverse strand, counting down.
ATTTCCCTCAAAGTTATGCAGTCATTAGTCAATCAAAATGCACCTGCTTTTCAGTTTCATACAGAGACACATGGAGCAGGGGTTTTTTCAACCTGAGAAATGTCAGTTTTCTGGAGATGTGAATGTGACCTGAGGAGTCTGGTTTTGCTAAGGAGAGATTTTCTGAGCACTCATAAAAAAAAAAGGTGCCTTATTTTTTGTATTGCCTTACAGTTTTCACAGTGTATTACCTCACTTTTTACTCACGTCAGAACTATCACCTGAGAGAATTGTTACCTCTGTTTTACTCCTGAGGAAACTGAGAGTTGAAGAGAATACATGACATGCTGAGTCACTGAGCTGAAAAGCAGCAGCACTGGGATTGACACTGGGTCTTCTGACCCCATGTCTACATACCTTTACTGGATGACTCACCAATGCTTATTAAAGAATGTTCTGGTAAAATGTTTCTTTTTAGGTCAACATGATACATGTGATGTCTAAGTTTTACAGATATTAGAAAGCAGCAAAGAAAATTGCTGAATGTTAATTAAGAATTTTGGTCACAGAAAGACTTTTTTTCCCCCCTTGCTTATATAGGCAAAGCATGTTTCTTCCTTACCCAACCAGGTCATATTAGGAACCAGCCATATTAAGAAAGCAGCTCTGTACCCACTACTACTAGGCTCATGCCTACAGACAGGAATGTGAGGACCAAGACTTGACTGGTGGAGCTGAAAGTACCCTGGAGAGCCTGAGGGAATTCAGATGTGAAGTATGAGAAAATGGGCTGTGGGGATGATCAGTCAGTTTACTAACATGTTTCAGCATACTATCAGGCAGAAAAGGAATATACTTTCGTTTGCGTGATATGTTTTTTTGTCAGATTTGCTGGAATTTCACACTCCTTAAAATGTGTTTAACTTTTAGTATGGTATCCAATACTGACGTGGATAGAATTAGCCAATATTCTATAGAATTATAATTTACGTAATTTTGTGATTTCTAGCTCATGAAAATTATTGATGACTTTTGATTATCAATGACTTTACCTCTAAATTCATAGATTAACTCATAAAATATTATTACTGATCAAATAAACAACATTTTTAGTAGGTAATTGTCTTTTGTGAGCACAAAAATATGTCTCATGGCACATTCCTACATATTATTTAAAATTTTATTTTCAGTACAAAATAAGAAAACTAACTAGACAAAGCCATGGAGTAAAACTTTGCTTTTGACTGGATGATGAAAAGCTAGTCCTCCTGCAGATAAAGGATAATTAAATGTGCTGGTGGAAGATCTTTCATTAAAAGTCATTTCTTGTTCTTTAGGAAAATGAGACTTGGGGATTGTTTGTTTAGATTGCTAGTATTTGAACTCAGCTGAGATTGACAAAGATTCCTTAACTCTACTCAGGTCCCTTTGAACTCTTCTACACAGGACCTGATCTTTTTTTTTTTTTTTTTTTAATCCTAGTGTAGTTAATTTACCGTGTTATGTTAGATTCAGGTATACAGTACAGTAAATCAGTAATTCCATATATTAGTATTCATCAAGATAACTGTACTATTTTTTTAATGGATCAGTTATTTAATTAGGTTCTTTGTAAGAAATTTAGAACACCAATTTGTGAGGGTAAACTCCATTTCTGAGAGAAAACAGAGTGGAGGCAACCCTGAAGCTGAGGAACAGGTTTGATTTTTGGCGGAATGTGCAAGTCCACAGCTTTCTGATCAACCTTGCGCGGCTCTGTAATCTTGCATTTCTCCTTGACCGTGTCTAAGATCTTACCTTCCTGGTGTCTGGATTTACACACCTTCTGCTTCTTGAGATGTTTGGGGATTTTCATACTGCTGATAACCAATTTTGGTGGAAGTGGCAATGACAAATTTCTAGTGTGTTGTATGCAGAGGAACTTGATTGAGGGCCAGAAGTCCAGTCAAAAGTAGCAAGCCACTGCTCAGTTGCTTCAGGAAAACCACCCTCTTGTCTCTGTGGCACCCAGTAAGGATGATCAGAATGGTCTCAGGGGTGATGCTAGCTTAAAATGTTCTCACGTGCTGACGGAACGATTTTTTGCTATGGCTCAGTAATATAATACCTAGGCATTTTGCAAAGTTTAAACACTCAGATACTACCATTCTTGTCACCACCAAATGGTTTTGGGGCAGTAGCAAGAATCTTCTCTTTCTTTTTCTTTTCAACCCTGGATTTAACTGCTGAATACTTCCTCTTGTACATAGTCTTTCTTGAATATATAGCCAGTCAGAACCCGCAGGGATATTTACCAATTCTTCTGATTAGGACATGGTTTCAGCTACAGTGGGGCTTCCCTTCTTTAGCGTTTGAGCTGTGAGGTTACCCTTCTTAACCTTGCCACCAGCATCAGCCTTCTTGGCTTCAGGTTTCTTCTCCTTATCCCAGCTTCTCAGGTTTTTCACCTACCATTTATAAGATGGGACAGAGAACTCAAGATAACTGTATTTTTAATTCCCTTCACTTATTTCACCCATCCCCCTGCCCAACTCCCCTTTGGTAACCATCAGTTTGTTCTCTATAGTTAAGAGTCTGTTTTTTTGGTTTGTCTCTTTTTCTCCTTTTGTTTTTTTGCTTCTTAAATTCCACATGTGAATGAAATCGTGTACTTGTCTTTTTCTGACTGACTTATTTTGCTTTGCATTATACTGTCTAGCTCCACCCATGTTGTTGCAAGTGGCAAGATTTCATTGTTTTTTATGATTGAATAATATTCCAGCATGTACGCATACATGCGTGTGTGTGTGTGTGTGTATCATATCTTCTTTATCCATTTATCCATTAATGGATACTTGGGCTGCTTCCATAATTTGGTTATTGTAAGTAATGCTGCAGTAAACATCAGGGTGCATATATCCTTATGAATTAGTGTTTTTATATTCTTTAGGTAAATACACAGTAATGTGATTACTGAAATATCATAGGATATTTCTATTTTTAATTTTTTAAAGATTTTATTTATTTGACAGACAGAGATCACAAGTAGGCAGAGAGGTAGGCAGAGAGAGAGAGAGAGAGAGAGAGGGAAGCAGACTCCCTGCTGAGCAGAGAGCCTGATGTGGGGCTCAATCCCAGGACCTTGAGATCATGACCCGAGCTGAAAGCAGAGGCTGAACCCACTGAGCCACCCAGGTGCCCCTATTTTTAATTTTTTAAGGAACCTCCATACTGTCTTCCACAGTGGCCACCAGCTTGCATTCCCACCAACAGTGCATGAGGGTTTCTTTTTCCCTACATCCTCGCCAACACTTGTTGGCTACCCTGCTCTTTGGCTATAGAGTCTCACTTTTTCTTGTCGTATTTAGAATTGAGCAGTCTATCTCCTATACTACAAAACTCCATTGCAGTTGTCCCTATACCTATTGTGATACCTCTTTAATCTTCTTACCTCTTTAACAAGTGTTACAAATATTTTTCTTTCTTTAACAGATAAAAAATTTGATCATTAATCAGAGGTCAGATAGTTATTTTTGCTGTTTTAGATAATGGTATTGAGCCTTAAATTAATTGAGTCCACTCAACAGCAGAAACTGAATCAAGAAGGCTGGACTGTTTTCATGAGGTTGGTAAGCAATGTGACATCTAAGTCCAGGTCCATTAATGGAGAGAATAACATGTCAGAATAAGTAGTTTAGACTTCATTTTGTAATAGGGACTTAATCGTGGTCTTTCCAGAAATGTTTTAGAAGGTTCTGGCACCATGTATAAAACAGAATGTGAAGGAAGAAAAATAGGAGGGAAATTTGGAGACTCTATCAGTGTTGCAGATAAAAAGTCATAAAGGCCTAAAGAAAGGTAGTGGTGAGAATAAAGAAGTAATGAATGTTATAGCTGTTATGAAGGCTGAATGAATGTTGACTACATGTTGGCAATCAAAGAAAAGTGAAGTGCTAGCACTGGAAAATGTTTTCAGCCTAGGATGTCAGGAGGATGATGTCCCATGAGGGAGGAAATATATTAAGTTCAGTAAAAAATGTAGGGTTATACTTAAAAATGTGGGGCTGAGCTTGAGAGATAAATAAGAACTATAAACAGATATGTAGAAATTATCAATATCTAGGTGTTATTTGAAGTCATGAGCCTGGATGAAACTGGCAAGGGAGAAAACATGAAAGATGAAAAAGCCATGAATCAGTACTTAGGAAATACCTGTATTTGGGCTGGTGCCATGAGACAGAGTAGCTACCAACAAAGAAGAGAGATAGGGAATGGGAATGTAAGAGTTTGTAGTAAAAAGTAGAAATGAGGATTTGCTACAAGAAGGCTTCTGACACAACTGAGTGCTGCAGAGAGAGATTAAAGTGAGAAAAAGCATCAGAGTTTGATGGCTAGGAGCCCTTGGAAGCCTTGAGAGAGAGGTTTCAGTAGAGCTGATGAGAATGTGTGTTGGATTTCAGTAAATGGAGGGAAAAACATGAGGAGTTGCTAGTATATTTTTCTTGCAAAGTTTGGCAGAGGAAGGAAGAAAGCAGATAAGATTGTGGCTGGTGATGGAAGAGGTAAGGAAGAGTTGTTATTTGAGAAGAGGGCATGAATATGTGCATGAACTGAGGGGAAGAATCCTATGAGAACATGTAATTAGAGAAAGGAGAAGTGGGAGGATCATTCATGAGCACATCCTCACAGAAAGTGGGGCCAGGTGGCGTCAAGGGCACAACTGGAGGGATTGTTCTTTTTTCCCGTGAAATGTAAGGTAATAGAGAGGACTTGAGTCAGTTAGGAAATTGTTTTTGTTTTTCTGTGTGGTGATCTCAAACTTTACAATGATGTGGGATAGATGTAAAATGGATTTTATACATTCTAATTTTATTCCTTGTAAATATTCCTTAATCTACTACGTGTTGTTACTAGAATTAATAGTGGTACCATTTAATTACATAGTTATTCGTTATGGAGTGGAAGATTTCCCTCAATTTTTTTTTTTTTAAAGATTTTTTATTTATTCATTTAACAGAGAGAGAACACAAGCAGGCAGAGAGGCAGGCAGAGGCAGAGAGAGGAGCAGGCTCCCTGCCGAGCAAGGAGCCCGATGCGGGACTCGATCCCAGGACGCCGGGATCATGACCTGAGCCGAAGGCAGCTGCCCAACCAACTGAGCCACCCAGGCATCCCGATTTCCCTCAGTTTTAATAAGTATATACATTCTTCAGAGTTCATACATCAGAAATAACAACATTAGTGGTACAAAATGAAATGAAAGTAGATCAACTTTAATCTCAATTTTTTCTGAGATTTCAAGATAAATTTGAATCATAAGTTGTGATTATCATAGAAGCACACTTAAATTAGGATGTTATCTTGGTTCCCCTGACTTGTCCTCATTTGCTAGAACTGCCCCCACCACTGTCTCTCTGATATTTCCCTTTAAATGCCTGAAAGGCCCTTCAAAGTCAACCTGTCCTTTGCTGAACTCACCATTTGTTCCCTGTGTTGGCCAGCCTTCAAGCTGTTCCCTAATGATCCCTACTTCCTGGTATTCACCCACTTGTGTGGTCCCTTCTCACATTGTACCAGGGTTGATCTGTGTGACCAATACCATATGGCAGACGCAGTGGAATGTCACTTCTGTTATTAGGTTGGAAAATTCTGCAGCTTCTATCTTGAAAGCTTTCTGCTGCTTACGCTTTCTCTCTTTTGGATATCTCACTGAAGGGGGGGAGGCGTGTGGGGTCAAGTAAACTGCTGTGTTGAGAGTAGTGCTGTGAGAGGCTTCTGTTATAAGGGCCTGAAACCTCTAGACATCAACTAAGGAGGAACTAAGACCTTCCAACAACAACGTAAGTAAGCTTAGAAGTGGATTCTTCAGTCACAGTAGATCCTTGAGATGATTGCAGACCTGACTGGTAGTTTGGTTGCAAGAAGTAGAAAACCTGTTCTAGCACTACCTTGCTAATTTGCTCCCATGTCTCTGAAACTCTGTGCTTGCTGTTTTAAGTTGCTGCCTTTGGAGGTAATTTGCTAAGCAGCAATAGAGAACTAATACATCCCTGACCAGGTTCTCTTCTTAGATTCCCAGTCTTAGTGATTCGCACCTGTCTTCTCCCTTCCACAGGCCAAGATCCCGAGAGTCTACCAGGATACTGCTTTCTCCTATACTCTGCTAATCAATTTTAAGTTCTGTTAAGCACCTATTATATACTGCAATACAAAAATGAACAAAATAAGAACTTTCTCTTCATATAGTATTTACATTTTTGTGGTTATCAGACAATAAACAGTGAATAATAGAAGTCTCTACTGGTGTTGATAAGCGCTGGTGAAAGGAAAGAAAGTGGTGATGGGGTGGGGAAGCTAGTTTATGGAAGAGAGTCAGAGAAGGCAACTTTGGTAAAGTCCTTGAAGGAAGTGTCTGTGTTGATGCCATCCAGAAGAGTGGTCTAGACAGTGGGCGTCATGAGTACAAAGGTCCTGAGAAAAGACTGTGCTTGATATGTTGGAGGAACACTAAGAAGACTGTTATGGCTGGATCAGAGAGGGTAAAGGAGTGTGGTAGGTATGGAAGGATATCAGAGAGATAGGGGTGACCTTGTAGATTCATGGAAATGATTTTGGATCTTACTCTACATGAGTTATAAAGCCATTGGAATGGTTCAAGTACAGGAGTGACAAGATCAGAATTAGGTTTTAAAGGATTGCTATGACTGTGATGTTGAGATTTGTTGGGAGAGCTAGGAGTTGGAGGGAGAACAACAGAAAATGATGGTGGTACAGATTAGCTTGGTAGAGTTGGAGGTGGTCTAACATGGTTCAATTTTAGATTTATTTTGAAGCTTGCTCTGACAATGAGCTGATGGATTGGATGTGAGTATAAGAGAAAGTGAGGAACCACAGGTGTTGTCAGATGACTTTGAGATGCTGTAGTGCACCGGAGGGAAGGGTTGTGTCAGTCTGTGTTGGTCCTTCCAATTCTTAGGTACCCAGCCCATCACCCCTTCCCTCAACCCGTGTTTCATGCCTTCTCTACCTCGAGTAATACCTCAGAACTCCTGAGTGAATTCTTCAGAATCCCCTCACAGACAACTGCACTGGTAAGAGTGGTTGGCAACTCCGATAACGCTGATCTTTGAGGTAATGTTAAACCCACTCTTATCCCAAGTTATAATTAGACATTATATTCTTTCTAATATACTATAAAGTGAATTTTAATGTATAAATGAGATGTATGGCAGCTTATAGTACTCAGCATTTTTCATAGATTATTTCTTGACTTCTTACAGCAATCTATGAAGTAGGAACTGTTATTATGACAACTTTATGGTCAAGAAGATGGAGGGTTTGAAAAGTTAGCTTGTCCATGTCCACACAGCTATTAAATGTGGGGACAGAAATGATATGTAATTCCATCTGTTTCCAAAGCCGCTTTCCAGCAGAACTACATTCAAAAGTTACTTTTGCCTCTTTAAAGGAGCAAGTCTTTAACGTACTTAATTAATAGCAAGATTATGTCTGTCTCACTTTCAAATAATTTTACTTAAATTACACATTTGAAGAATCAAATACTTATTAGTTGACAAAATATTAGCGATGATGTGCTACCAGAGCCCCAGGCAGATGGCATCATTGCTACCTATACACTAAATGACTTCAGCATCCATAGTGACGGACTAATGACTGACTAATAAGAACCGACTAATAAAGATTGCTACTGTCTAAGTGTTCCCAAATAATCTAATTTGCCTGGAGAACTGGTGTGGGACTTGTCACAAATGCCAATACTGAAATAGCTGTCCCATTTGTGAATCACCAACACTGAGAATCCAGACTAATAGGTTAATGTGACATTTCCAATTTGTCACTCATTGTCTAAATTGTTATGTTGTCTTAAGCTCTGGCTGGCATAATTTACATTATGAGCTATTAGAACTTAGTCACCCAGGTATTTTTATAGAGAAAGTGAAGTTCAGAGGTCAAAATAAGAGAAATGCTTTTGCCTTTTTATGTTTCTTAGATGTTTGATTTTCTCAACTCTTTTAAAGTTCACTACAGATGCTATTACATTAACCAAATAATGCCAGTAATGCCAGTAATTCAATAGTCCATTTGCCTTCTTTTCATTATAAAATGATGTTTAACAAGTACTTTAAGCTCCTTGGAAGAAAATCACTATTACTATGATGATGATGATTCCTACTATTTTTGCCCACTTTTCTCCCTTTTTAGGATATTAAAAAAATGTCTGGGAAAGGGGAAATGTCTATTACTATTTCTTATATAGCATCTGCAAGAAATGTTGTTACTTTTTAACAGAACATTTGGATTCATTTTCTTTTCTTTTTTTAAATTTTGATTTTTCTGAATTTTAATCCAATTAACATATAATGTATTATTTGTTTCACAGGGTTAGGTCTGTGATTCATCGATCTTATATAATGCCCAGTTGAAATCATTTTCTGTTTCTAAAGAAATTAGGGATTGAAGTGATAAGACTCCAATCACCTTTTTTCTTCAGCAAGCTGGTTGTTCTGTGTAAATTCTCATATTTTTCCAATGCACTGAAGTGTCAGATCCAGACGTAAGATATTTTTAAATAATCAACTTGGATATAGTGAATTCTTTTTTTCCCCTTTTTTAAAAAGTTATTTAAATTTTGTTAACATATAGTACAATATTCATTTCAGGAGTAGAATTCAGTGATTCATCACTTACATACATTACCCAAGTACTCATTACCCAAGTACTCATCACTTACATACATTACCCAAGTACTCCTTAATACCCATCACCCATCTAGCCCATCCCCACCATTCACCCTCCCTCCATCAACCCTCAGTTTGTTCTCTATCATTGAGTCACTTATGGCTTGGCTTGTTTCCCTCTCTCCTTTTCTTCTTTTCCCCCTTCCCATATGTTCATCTGTTTCTTTCTTAAATTCCACATATGAGTGAGATCATATGGTATTATTCTGGGTTCAAGTGCTTGTTCCTCCACAAAGTATAGATGGCAACCTCCACACAAAATGACTGTTGGGGTCATACCTCAATGTTCCAGATTTTCCTCCCTTTGATTCCTCTCCTCTGAGTTGATAGAAATGGGAGGATTCCATTTAGTTGGGTCTGAGTTGCTTTCTATTACACTTTTCTCAAAGATGTTTTCTTGCTGAACTTCTTTCCAGGAATGAGGTTTGACCAGTGGTTTTAAGGCATTCATCCTTTCCACAAGTTCCAAAAGAAGCTGAAATATAGATCTTACCTCTACACCTTTTCATTCCCTTGAGTTATCCAAAGAGGCAGTGACCTGGAAGGGATGAGTGTTGATTTGTACAATGGGAAGATTTAAATGGATTTAAGGGTAAAGATTTAAGGGTAAAGAATAAAAGATGCCAAATATGAGGACTTTTCATTTATTCTTTTTTATTACACTTCTGTTATAAAATTAAGATTTGGAAGACCAGATTCTTTCTAACTCAAAAAATGACTCCAAAGTCCCAGTGGAATCTCTTTTGTTGTATACATCTATATAGCTCACACTTACATAACATTTACTTTGTGCCAGGCACTCTCTATTTGTTTTACATTATTATAGTCCCCAACCAACCTTATGAGGTAGATACTATTATTATCCCTGGGGCCAAGACTGGCTGCATGGGCCTACAACCTATGCAATTGCATAGGGCCTCAGAGGGACCCTGTGCTTGGTTTAATGCTGTATTGTTTCTGTCTTGAAATTTGTAAATTTTGAACAAGAAACACTGCATTTTCATTTTGCCCAGGCAAAGAAACAGATGGGCAAAAGCAGAACAGAGGGAAGCAGTGTAAGAACTTAACTGTGAAATCATGCCGTTATGTGGGTGTGGCAAGAGAGGGACTAGAAGAATATGCAGCGTAGGGGTTGGATTTTACATTGTAGGAGATGATGGGGCCAGCAGAATTCAGTCATGAAAATATAGATGTGCTATTAGACCGCAAACATTTCCTCTACTAACATACTATATGTTATAGATCCACAGTGAACTTCTGATAAACATTCGTTAGTGACCGTTTTACTGAACTCAGGAATAATATGAAAAGCATATGAACAAAAATCAATTATTGTTGCATCCTGAAAAGGAATAGTTCATCTAAATGTGAAGCACATAGAGCCATAACACTTAAGGTCTTTTTGGGGGGGTTGGGGGAGGAAATTGTTTCTTTTGCACATTAGTTTTTTAGACTAAAGACCAGAAAAAACGGTTACCAAGTAAAATATAATGGAAAGGTATTGGAAATAAAATTATTCTCCCATGGGATCATGTTTACTTGATTTCAGAGAATATAATAGTGTGTTCTTCATGGTTTGAGACAAGCATGCTTTTCGTTGGTGATTGCTGTGTATTTATATATTCTTTGTTGATGCCTAGAACTCCCAAATTCATACCCTGATCTAGAGTGTACTTCTGAGTTGGAGATTCAAATATAAAACATCTCCACTAGCATGGCTCTCAGACAATCCTGGTGAACAAATCCAAAACTGAGTCCTTGACCTTCCTTTCCTGAAACTCTTCTTCCTCCAATTTACCTACTTTGGAACATGACAGCTTCTGTCACCCTTGCAGTTGCTCATACCAGTGTCATCCTTGTCACTCGCTTCCTCACTCTCTACATCCAATTCGTTACCACACCTTTGACTCTGGACTTCCTACCATCTATATTTCTTATTTCTGTTGCGACCATTCCCAACTAAATGCCATCATTTCTCACCTTGACCATTGCACTGAATTCTCTAAAGGTCCCCCTGCCCTTTTTTTCCTGCCCCCTCCAATTCTCCACATTACCACTCACAGGGATCTTAGTTAAGACAAAACTTGGCTCATATCTGATTAAAACTGTCCAGTGCTTTCCCAGTCTGATGGCATCGCCCAAATTCCTGCGGAAGGTTGAAGGAGTCTGTCCCCAGCCTGTCATCAATCTTATCTCATGTCTTTACTCTGAGCTCACCAAGACAGCAGCTACACTGCCTTCCCTTGTTACGGCTCTAGAAAAGTGCTAGGCTTGGTCTTGCCTTGGGTCTGGGTACAGGCTGAGGTCTCTCCCTGAAAGCATTTCTGTTAAGAATCACCTAGTTCCTATTCATTGTTCAGAACTCAGAAGATACCACTTCTTTAGGGAATTTCTCCTTCAATAACTTCAATCTGAAATAGACCCACTCACTATCTTCTAAGTGTTGTGTGAGTTTCCATTATTGTTCATTTGTTTAACGTCTTCTTCTCTAATAGATGATAAGCTTCATGAGGGTCAGGCCATGTCTTTTGTTCATCTCTATCCTTTGGGCCTCACACAATGCCTGATGCATATAGAAGTGTTCAGTAAATATTTAATAAATGAAATAAACATGGCCTTAATGTTGCCACTTTGCAAATTTGTGTATCTTGTACCTTGAAGTTTGTTTTTGGTGGACTCTCTTAAACATCCTCACCTTCCTTAAATGCTTTGTTTTTTTTTTCCTTGCTCCTATCCTGGTACTACCTCCGCAATATTCCAAACTTAGTACTGCTGTTCATCTCTGATGAACTGCTCATAGCTCAGGACCTGAAGGAGTGTTTCTGCCAAAGTGCCACCCACTGACAGTATGAGGGTGGGAGGTGAAGGGTGTGTGGGTGGGTGTATATGGAGCTCTGGGAACATGCCCCAGGTGCTTACCACAAACATGGGATTTCTTTGCCTCTCTTAAAGAAATTTTGCATCCTACTTTATAGTTATTCCATATTTGTTTTTGCTGTAAAAAGTGCTTGGGGTCACTTCTACATCTTGTATGTTATATTCCCCAGAAGCTCTGATTGAGACATTTTTAGGCATTTTTAGCTTGGCTCAGTTTTCTAAACAGTTTCCTTCCCACTCATAGCAGAGACCTCCTGAGAACTCTAAAAGGTACTCAAGTCCTGCCCCTACCTTTATGATTTTCTTGTTCTGATTTGCTTGCCTTGTTTCTTTTATCCCTCCACCCTAATTCTGCTTCCAGTAATTGTTGAAGGACTGCAATTTGCATTTTGGGTGGAAGAATTCTTTATTGTGCTGGGGTGTCCTATAATTGTCCTCACTGCCTTTCCCCATGGTTCAGAGAGGTTAGAATCCCTGGCCTCCCCCTACTACCTGCCAAATGCTCCCACAGTCATCATGACAGACAACTTCCCACCATATTTTCAAACACCCATTAGTAGGTCGTTCCTCTTCCATTTGGGAACCACTTCTCAGACTGTTTGCACCTTTTACAAAATCCAGAACCTTGATAATAGGTTTTCAGGTTAACAACTATTTTTTTCATTCAATACTCAGACAACTAATTATTAAATGTCTGCTGTGTGCCAGGCACAGTTCTAGTCAATGGAATTATAGCCAAGAATAGACTCACCATCTGAGGATTATTGTGTGGTTCTTTCTACCTACCAACTCACTTATTTTGTTTGTTTGTTTTTGAACAAGTTTGCTCTCCTCTAACGTATTGTTGAATAGTCTTCACTTTATGTTCTGACAATTTCTAGTTTATTTTTTTAAAGATATATTTATTTATTTGACAGAGAGAGAGAGAGAAAGAGAGATCACAAGTAGGCAGAGAGGCAGGCAGAGAGAAAGGGGGAAGCAGGCTCCCCGCTGAGCAGAGAGCCCGATGCAGGGCTCGATCCCAGAACCCTGAGATCATGACCTGAGGCAAAGGCAGAGGCTTTAACCCACTCAGCCACCCAGGCACCCCTGATGATTTATAGTTTAAATGTGATAAGGACATTGACATTTAGGATAGATGAAAACATTGACCAAAATAATAAAAAAAAAGGGGCGCCTGGGTGACTCAGTTATTAAGCAGCTACCTTTGGCTAGGGTCATGGTCCCAGGTTCCTGGGATCGAGCCCCGCATCAGGCTCCTTGCTCAATGGAAAGCCTGCTTCTCCTTCTCCCACTCCCCCGCCTGTGTTCCTGCTCTTGCTGTCTCTCTCTCTCTGTCAAGTAAATAAATAAAATCTTTAAAAAAAATAATAATAATATTTTTAAGATTTTATTTATTTATTTATTTATTTATTTATTTATTTATTTATTTAACAGAGAGAGAGATCACAAGTATGCAGACAGGCAGGCAGAGAGAAAGGGAGAAGCAGCCTCCGCGTGCTGAGCAGAGAGCCTGATGCGGGGCTCGATCCCAGGACCCTGAGATCATGACCTGAGCCGAAGGCAGAGGCTTTAACCCACTGAGCCACCCAGGAGCCCCAACAATAAAAAATATTTAAAAACCAGAAAATATGAATGGTCAGTCCCTAATTGGCAAAACATTAGCAGAATGGTACAATTTAAGCACACTGTACATTAAAAAAGGATTTTAGTGCTGAATAAAGTAATTTTATAAGAATTCCTGCTGTAATTTTCCTGCTTTTTTTTTTTTTTAATTTTCCTGCTTTTTGACATAAGTCGTTCAGTTTGGCAGCAGTGATTTTATTTGCTTTATGTAATTATTTAATTTCTCTGGGTTTACTTACATTGTTGTCATTCTAACATACTTATGTATTTATTCTTGTGTAGCTGTACAATATTTAAAGAAGCTGCTGAATGCTATTAGAAGCAGCAGAGAGAGAGCCCCCAAATCTATTAAGTGAAACAGCCTGGCAAGACGGGGAAAGGAGGGGTGCTGGGCTGGTGTGATACTACTCTGGTGAGAACAAGGGGCATGCTTGTTTCCAAATAAAGCGACATGACCTATGAAAAATGAGTATCAACCTGAAGTAATAAAATCAGGTACCTCCTTTTCTTCTACCTGTTAACATTCCTTGTAGATTTCAGAGTCTGTGGTGACTAGAAGATCAATGGGAATATTTTATATCACTTTCTGTGTGTCAGCCACCGTTGGAAACACTTTATATACGTAACTTTAATTTTCACAACAAACTTGTAAAGTAAGGTTGTCATCACACCCACTACCCCTGCCACCATCATTGCCATCATCCTTATTTTCCCCCTGGGGGTACTGAGGCATCGGGAGATTAAGTGATAGATAGCGTCACAGATGGACTCCAAACTGAGAGAGTGTGGCTCTAAGGTTTGGGTGTTTAATGGCTACACTGTACCACCTCTGGGGTGGAGGGCGAGCAATGTTGAGAGTGAACTAACATAACACTCTCTTTATTGATAAACTCTGTGTTAAATGCTTAATATCAGGATGGGTAAAACTGTGTGCTTTGTATTTTTTACATTGAAATTTGATATTTTAAAAAATTTAATTAACTTATTTTCATTTTTAAAAAAGAGTTGTTTATTTTGAGAGAGAACGAGTGTGTGCACGCATGAGTAGGGGGGAGGGGCAGAGGAAGAGGGAGAGAAGCAGACTGCTGAGCACAGAGCCCAACAGGGCTTGGTCTCGGTGCCCAATCATGATCCTATCTGAAGTCAAGAATCAGATGCTTAACTGACTGAGCCACCCAGGAGCCCCTAACTTATTTTAACTTTAACTCCTTTTTTGCGTAAAAGAGATAATTCTTCAGTTTTGTTACAACTAAACATTTTACTCTTTTTAACCAAGGCATTACTTTGTAGAAAAAAATTTTGTACAATAGTATAATAAGCAGTTATATTTTATTTCTCTTAATTTTACTTTTCCAGAAAGTTGTAGTTGAAATAAAAGCACAATTAGTTTCAAAGTCAAATTATTAAATTCAGAACAGGTCAAATATCAGCTATCACCTGTATAGACTGCCAAGATGTAAATACCTGAACATTCGTTTCTTTTTTCTTCCCCTCTCCTTTGTCTCATTTTGTTTTCTACTTTAAAATTTTAGAGGATGTTTTACATATCTTTTTTTCTTTGTGGGTTCACTTACTCTAGCTAAATTGACAGTTATCTTCAGGGATAAAGCCACAGAAACCATGATAAAGATATGGCTGAATGACCCCTAATTGACTTGCCTAATCCAATAGTGTTTCCTTCTGAGACAATTAGAAGGTCAGGATGGAATGAATACAATACATACATGAGCTGCTCTTAACTAATTTATATACTCATTATTTGCTGAACACAAAACCTCAGTTGTTAGACTTCAATTGTTGTTTCTGTTAATCCAAAAGCAGATGCTTCACCTTTCACTCATTCATTTGTGCCCTTTAATTTCTAAGTTTATTTTCTCGTCTGGCCACCATTGCTCTTATGGCTATTTACGTAGGTAAGATAGAAAAAATACAGGAAAATTATATATCCATTCTTCAGAAAGTATTCTCTTTTGCTAATTACCTGAAACCACTGAGTAATGTATACCTTTGGCTTGATATTTTTGAAAACTAAAAATAAAGTTAGAAGAATCTAGTGTGTCCCGATCTTTCCTATTAATTCAACATTCACATTGGTAAAGAGGACTAAATAATTTTTTCAAGGTATCACTCCAAGTATCCAGGGACATGAAAGATTCATGGAGATAGTTCACATAATTTCAGCAACTAAGTGACACTGAAATGTGAATTGATGTACAAATGTTCAGTCAATGTAGTCAGAATAAATGAAACCATGTAGAAGTGTGAAAAATACTAGTCATCTGCTTATCTGCTAAAAACTGCCTTTTATAGTGGACACTTTTGGGTCCTCCTCTTCTTCGAGAACTCTCCCTGCCTATTTCCTAGGTGTGTTTACATTTCTTGTAACCATCACCACTGTCCATCTCCAGTACAGTTTTCTCAACCGAAACTCTGTCCTCGTTAAACAATAACTCCCACTCCTCCACTTCCCAGCCCTGGCAACCACTAGTCTGTTTTCTGTTTCTGTGAGTTTGACTACTCTAGGTAGCACATACAAGTAGAGTCATGCAATATTTGTCTTTTTGTGACCGGCTTATGTCCCTTGGTATACAGTCTTCACAGTTCATCCATGTTGTAGCGGTGTCAGAATTTTATTCCTTTTAAGTCTGAATAAATACTCCATTGTGTGTATATATCATATTTTATTTATTCATCTATTGATGAACATTTTGGTTGTTACTGCCTTCTCGTTATTGTTTGAGCATTATTTTGCATATATATTCTAATTCCACAAGTGGAATTGCTAGACCATATGGTAATTTTCTTTAATTTTTTTTTAATTTTTTAAGGAACTGACCCTGTTTTCCACAGCAGCTGCACCATTTTATATTCCCACCAGCAGTGTACAAGGGCTCCCATTTTTTCACATCCTCACCAACACTGGTTATTTTCTCTTCTTTCTCTCTTCCTTCTTTCCTTTATAGTAGACGTCATCCTAATGGATGTTAAGTGGCATCTCTCTATGGGTTTAATTTCCATTTCCATAATGATTTGTGATGTTGAGCATCTTTACATGTGGTTATTGGCTCTCACTAGCAGAATTTTTAAGGAACTCTAATAATCAGAACTTTTCTCATTTTGACCTTTCCAAGCTCAGTATGCTCAACTCATTCTTGTATTTCCTAAGACTCTTCAGTATCCTCCCACTCCCTTTTTTGCTTAAACTAGCTGAGCTTGAGTTCTATAACTTGTAACCAAAATTTCTGATTCTGCTTTCCTAGGGAACTCTACATTTCTCCTTGCCTTCACTGACGTTACAAATCATGGCAGCACTTGATTTACCCACTATTTTTGTGAAACACTTCAGCTACATTCTTACTATTTCTGCTTTTTTTTGACAGAGAAAATTATTAGCTATGGCAAAGAAAAAATCCTAAAAATGTTGTTTTTTACTTTAGATAATAAATACTGGAGTAGCCCTTTTCCATGGGAGTCTCCATGGAACATGGAAAAGAGACATGTTTAATTTTGCCTCTTTAACTTGTGTTCTCTCAATGGAGGGATGTCGGGGCAATAGTAATTTATGCTGTTGTAGCCACTCAAGTCCACCTTACAAGGCAGAGAAACAGCAATGTGGAGTGGGGGTTGGGGCTTGTGTCTGTGGGTGGGAAGGTGGTGGACTGTGGGGAAGGGGGTAGACTTTGCTTGGGCCTCCACATCTCTAGTAATGTCAGTTCCTGGCCTTTCTGTTTCAGGATCTCGTAAGGTAGAATGAGAATTAAATGACATAATCTATGTACAGCACTTCATCCAATGCTTGGCATTTAGTGAGAGATCAGTAAAGGTTAGCAATCTCCTTCCAAATAAAAGATATTTTAATATTAAAATTTTAAAATTCCCTTTGTTCTAGGGTGACTTTCTCCTGGCTGGTATTTAGGGAGGATGGCATCTAGACATTTTATTTCTTTTTAAATTAATGTCTTGCATTTAATGTAACAAGATAGTTTTCTAATTGTACAGTAATTAAACTTAAACAAATGTCGCAATGAGAAAGGGGCATTGATTATGTCATCATTTAAATATGGAATGAGGATAAGATCAATGCCTTGATTTTCCATAATCATCATAAGGGTCACATAAAATGGCATTTTCTATAATGGGGACTACATCTTCGTTCTACCATCGGGATTTCTGAAGTAATGAAGAAGAAAAAAATAAAGTTATAGCGTATTTCAGTGACAGCTTAGAAGATCTGAATTAATATTCTTTAAGGATCTATGGAGTTTTACCAAATAATAGTTGAGTTCAAGTTAAAATGAAATTGCAGTAATAATTTTCCTCTGAGAAAGAACTCCTTTGTCTGAGCTGTCACTGTATCATCATTTATTCTTATGTTATTAGAATGACCATTCAATCATATTTCCTTCTTTTAGGGTTAGTTACAACATAAAGACTTGCCATCAGCTCTCTCCCCAATGCCATGACTATATTCTAGAACGTATCATCAGGATTCTGACAAAGCATGATCTCAGATCTGCATCTATCCTTTCTGTTCTGTTTTTGGAAGGGAAATGAGTATGTAACTTCTCCGTAGTAAGAAATTGCCACATTTGACCTTTTTTTTTTTTTAGACTTATGTCTTCTTTCCTTAGGGAATTTTACATTGCATTCTGCCAGAACAACCAGTATAGATCTGGAAAAACTGTGATTCACCTTCAGTCAATGGAAATCACAGGACTGAGCACTAATACTGTGCAGTACTTACACACTCTGTCAGACGTGATGATAGTTTCTGTTTATAGCTATTCGGTTTCTTAAACCGTGGCAATTCTATACCATCTCTCTGTTTGAAAAATATTTGTATTCTTTATTCCTTTCACTCTGGCATCAGACTTTCATGAGAAGATAATGATTCTTCAAGGCTTCAGTGTCCTTGTTCCCCCTGCCCCCAAACATCGAAATGTTCTGTGTGTAGTTGTGCGAGTGCTACCAACCAAGCCCTGGACAGTTGCATCTGGACCGTGTTACGATTCCAGATAATGCTTTGAGAATTGGATGCGGTATTGTCATTTGCCTCACTAGTAAATAGATATGATTTTTTTTTTTCTAGTTTGCAAGATGTCGTCTTCGTAGCTATAAGGAAGCTCCTGTGGGTATCTTTGATCGGGGAAATGATATATTTAAATTAGAGACATGACTTCACATAGAACACAAAACAGACTTGGTCTCCACTGGAAAGAAATGATTCCTGAATATCAACATTAAAAAAATAGGCTTAAAGATACAGAATGCTAAAAAGTGTTAAGGCTAGTATTGTACCCAAACCTGCCACAAAATGAAAGAGAACAGTGCCATTCTTAAAACGGCCCCATTCTGCCTCAGGTTTTGTTTCTATCAGATGTAATCTTTACAACTTTAAGGTTTGACAGATTCTTGTACCAGCTTCATCATTCCCTAACATTTTTACTTTACCTGAGGAAAAACTGTGTGATTATGAATGCTCTCAGAATAGAGATGATGCCTCATTCTTGTCCACTTCTCTAGCATGCTCTGCTTTGCCTGACTCTTAGTGGAGCTCAATAAATAAGAGCTAAATGGAATTTTCCCTTATTTTCTGCTTCTCCATAGCTTGAACTTCCTTTTAAAGACACTATTATCTGATGATATTTGACAATTTGTGACAGCGTTTTTGATAACACATGAAGCTGTGGTCCATATGCCTGATCTAAGAGGAACAAAAGGACTTTGTTTCTTGAGTAAAAACTGCTATTTAAGAAACTCTGTTAGCTTTTTTTTTTTTTTCCTCTTTATGGTCTTTGAAAATCTCTCAAATTGTAGGACCATCTGTTCTCACACGTTTCTAACTGTCTGCCCAGTTCCTTCACTTATATGTCCTGTGGACCTAAAACTCACTGGGTCGCAAGCTGAACCCACTTTTTTTTTTCTTGTAACCAATTCCCTCTGGCTGATTTGTTAACATCATTGCCTTTATTCCAGTCACTTCTTCCACGAACTTGGCATTGTGCTTGACTTCTGTGCTTTCCTATACATGGCTTCTGATTTCTTGCCAAATACTGCCAATTCTCTCTCCCCAACAGCACTTACATCTATCTCCTTTTTTTTTTTTTTAAGATTTTATTTATTTGAGAGAGAGAGAGAGCACGAGCAGGGACAGAGGGAGAGGGAGAAGCAGGGTGAGCCCGATATGCGGCTTGATCCCAGGACTCTGGGATCATGACCTGAGCTGATGGCAGACACTTCGCTGACTGAGCCACACAGGAGTACCACATCTACCTCCTTTTCTGCATACCCACTGCCACCAACCTCATTACATCTTGTATATTTTTCGGTCTTCTTCTTTATGCTCTGCTCTCTCCCCTTTAAATCAAGATTAATCATCTTAAAGCAGATATCTAATTGTGTCACTCAGTCATTCACTCTTTACCCTAAGACCCCCGACTTCTTATAGAAAAAGCATAAACATCCTAGCTGCTGTTCTAGAATAGAAGGTGATTTGCACCACATGTGTAATTTAAAATGTTGGCATAACCACATTAAAAAAGTGAAAAGAAGTATATTTTAACCCAGTATTTTAAAATATTATTTCAACATATCAATATAAAAATACTAATACTTTATATTCCTTTTTATACTAAGTCTATGGAATATGTTTCTAGCTACATTTCAAGGGCTAGTGTCACATGTGGCTGATGGCTACCCTAACAGTGCAGCTCTGGGACTTTCCCTACCTTTTACAAATCTGTTTCTGACTCTGATGTCCTTTCCCTTGTATGCATTCCATGCTCTAGCCACATGGAACTCTATGTTCATATCTGTAAACCATTTGAGTTATTTTGGCACCGTGTCTTTGTGCTGTTCTGGATCCATGGAATGTTATTATCCCCCTCCACACGTCCAAAATCCGGAAGTGGTTTAAGGCTTCGTTTAAATGCCACCTGACCTAAGATGTTTTATCCTCCCTCACACGAAATTAACTGTCCCCTCTCTGACTTTCCATAGCTTATTTTCCGTGATGGCACTTAGCGATCTTAATTTTTCTACACACCCATCATATCTCCTTCTAGGTCATAAATTTCTTGAGAACAGTCACTGTGATTCCTTCTTCATGTCACAAAGCTTAGTCCTGTGCTCTGCTCATAAAAGCATTTACTGCATGCTTAGTGAATCATAAGTTAAACTTTACCTGAAGGTAATTTTATTAACTGGGGTTAGAAATGATTGCAAATAGTCAGAAATGAAAAAGTGTGCCTATATACATATGTAATTGTTTTGAATTTATGTGACATTTAATACAGTGCTTTCAAGTTAGCAGAAAATGCAGCTTTAACAACAACAGCTTACTCATGTGGATTGTATAAAGAATTAGTAAGAACATATTTTTACTTAATAAGTGCCAGGAGAATACTTTCATAGATTTCTTTACAATCACCTTAATTAAACCATTCCTCGAAAGAGGATGCTGCTAAAAAATATTGCTTTTGTTTTACTTATCAATTCCTAGCTAAGGACTACAGGGAATCAGAATCTTTGCCTCTCTAGACCTCTCCCTGGGACGTATAACTAAGCTTGTCTTGTCTGTTTTGCATACTCATTTCCTTCAGGATAATTGAGTCAGGCAATTGACTGTGTCTAAGGAAGTTTGATATTGGTGAGAATTAGGTATAGTTTTGTTTGTTTGTTTGTTCGTTTGGTTTGTTATCATGCTGTCTCTCCTTAAATTTGCCTTAGACTGATTCCTACCATTGTAAAATAGATTCTTCTAATATAAAAGCCTAAAATATGTTAATTGGTGCACCAGACATGCCGAGTTTATATATTCCAACCTAGCTTCTTTTTGGGGGTGGGGGATATAACTTAATGGAAATTTCTCTTTGGTTGCTGAGTGTAGCAGATGCTGTCAGTTCTTCATTCATATCCCTGGGATCCCTTTACCATTTCTGCTCATGCCAGCCTGACTTCCAACATCCAAGACCTTTGTCCAGCATCCAAGACCTTTGTACAGCTGGAGAAGTAAAGGGAGTAGCCTCTAACTAGTTACTGAAGACGGTGGGGGTAAATTTCACTCCGGCTATCTTGTGTCTTGGCTGGGAGGCATGCATTTTCACTGTTTCCAAGTTTCCCTTTCATCCTCATCAATTGCCCACAGTGCTTGCTGCCTTAATAATACATCCTTAATTGTTTGCTTTTCCTTCCCTTTCCATACCACCCCTCCATCCAATGTGGGTGTCCTTGCCTCTCCCAAATAAATTAGATGCACTCAGTCCTTGACTCAGTGTCTGCTTTCTGGAGAACCTAAGACACTAAGCTAATCATAGATTTAAAGCCTTTTGTGTGGTTTCTTTCTCTATTTCCTTCTCCTTTCCCACTCTTTTTTCCTCTCCTCCCCATGACTTTTATTCCTTTCCTTACCCAATATTTATGGAGTGTGTATTTTACGTCAATCCCACAAGAAACAGAAATGAAAACCAATTTCCTTGTCCTCAAGGCTTTTAACTGATTTATGCTGAATCATATTCCACTGAATGTATCATGAAATCTCTACTAGTGAGTTTGGCCTTTTTTTCTTTTTCTTTTAATTTAAAAGAAAAAAAAGACTATTTTCAGCCTGTTGCCGATTGGGATGACACTAATTTTTGTTTTTTGAGGTTTTTTTGGAGGAGCGAAAGATTTTACCCACATTTGTTTCAACTTATCTCTACAAAATTCCTTATTAGACTAAATGGAAAAAAGATAGTGTTGATTTTGATAAAACATCAATGAAAGTCAACAAGAGAAAAGTATTTATTCCAAATACTTAATTCCAAATTACTACAACTCATACATAGGCGTGGTTGATTTGATCCTAGGAAACTAACTTTGACATGGCACATTATTGGGTGGACAGCCATCAATCATTTGAGAACCATCTTCACAACACAAATCCAGTAACAGAAAAAATCAGTCCTGAAGATTTGTTGTGATATCAGAATAATACCTGGCTGATAACTTAAAAGAAAAAAAAAAAACTTTCCTATGATTGTTTTATCATTTTAATTTAGGTAATGGAAAAATCTTTTTGGTCTAAATAGGTATTAAGTGGTTTTCCTCTCATTATGTGCCAACTGGCATATCATAAGAAAAACATAATAAAAGTCAAAGTAATTTGAATATAATACTACAAATCCTGGCAGTTAAGATTGTTTGAAAAGCTTATTACCAACATCATTAGAGAAGAATAAATAGAAACACGTATTCAAATATAAACCAGTAGCAGAGAGTTTCAAATAATTTTTTTACATTCTTATAGCTTTGCTAATCCTACTGTTTCTAATGTAAAATCATTGTATGATCATCCCAGAGAGAAATACCCCTACATTATCATTTTATGCTCAATTATATTTGTTTTTATGATATAAGAGACCCATACCCCCTTTTGATTTGCATATGATAGGAACAGCTAAAGTTGACCTGAATTATGTGAATTTAGATTGGTCTTTTTCCAGATTAAATCCTTTCCATAATTATCTTCCTATTAATCAGAGAGTCATCGTCTTTTTTCCCCATGAATGTAGATTGAAAATCTGAGTTTTATTTTTGACCTTTCTTGTTTTAGTCAGCTCAAGCTGCCACAATAAATGCCATAGACTGAGTGGCTTAAACAACAGAATTTTATTTCTCATAGTTCTAGAGGCTGGGAAATCCCAAGGTCGAGGTGCTGGCAGGGAGTCTCATTGTGAGGCTTCTTTTCTTGGCTTGTGGGTGGCTACCACCCATCTTGCTGTGTGCTCACATGACCTCTTCATGTGTGTGGGGGGAGATCACAAAATTCCCTCTTTTTTAAGTCTACAAAATATTCCATTGTGTAAATACGCAACATCTTTATTCATTTGTCCATGGACAGTTAGGTTGCTCCCATATCTTAGCTATTCTAAATAATACTGCAGTCAACATGGATGTGCATCTATCTATTTGAGTTATTGCTTTCATTTTCTTTGAATAAATACCTTGAAGTGGAATTGCTGGATCATATGATATTTCTATTTTTAGTTTTTTGAGGACCCTCCACACTCTTTTCCATGGTGGGTATGGCAATTTACATTCCTACCAACAGTGTGTGAGTTTTCTTTTCTCTATATCTTTGCCAAAACTTGTTATTTCTTGTCTTTTTGATAATAACCAATCTAACAGGTATAAGATAATATCTCATTGTTTTGATTTGCATTTCTCTGATGACTGATGACGTCGAGCAACTTTTCATGTACCTGTTGCCATCTGTATGTCTTCTTTGGAAAAAAATGTCTATTCATACCCTCTGCCTATTTTTAAATCAGTTTGTTTATAATTGAGTTTTATGAATTCTTTATATATTTTGACTGTTAACCCTTTATCAGATATATGATTTGCAAATATTTTCTCCCATCTGGTAGGTTGCCTTTTCATTTAATTGATGGCTTCCTTTGCTGTGCAGAAGCTTTATAGTTTGATGTAGTCCCACTTACTACTGATTTTTGCTTTTGTTGCCTGTAATTTGGTGTCAGATCCAAAAGAAATCATTGCCAGGACTGATGTTACAGGAGTTTACCACTGTTATTTTCTTCTAGGAATTTTATTGTTTCAGGTATTATATTTAAGTCTTTAGTACATTTTGAGTTAATTTTTGTTTATGGTATAAGGTAGTGGTCTGCTTTTGTTCTTTTTCACATGGCTGCCTCATTTTCCCAACACCATTTATTAAAGAGACTGTCTGTTCTCCATAATATATTCTTGGCTCCTTTGTCATAAATTAATTGATAATATATGTGTGAGTTTATTTCTGGGCTCTGTATTCTATTCCTTTGATCTTTGTGTCTGTCTATTTTTATCCCAGCACCATACTATTTTGATTACTATAGCTTTGTAATATGGTTTGAAAGCAAGGAGCATGATGCCTACAGTTCTGTTTTCTCTCTTAAAATTGTTTTACTATTAGGGGTCTTTTGTGGTTCCATACAAATTTTAGGATTTTTTTCTATTCCTGTGAAAAATGCCCCTGGAATTTTGGAGGGATTGCATTGAATCTATGGATTGCTTTGGGTAGTATGTACATTTTAACAATATTAATTCTTACAGGAGTGTGTGGATGGCTCAGTTGGTTAAAGCATCTGCCTTCAACTCAGGTCATGATCCTGGGTTCCGAAGATTTAGCCCCCACATCAGACTCCCTGCTCAGTAGGGAACCCTCCCACTGCCCCTCCCCCTCCACTCATGCTCTGTCTCTCACTTTCTCTCTCTCTCAAATAAATAAACAAAATCTTTAAAAAATATATTAATTCTTCCTGTTCTTGAGCATGGAATATGTTTCCATTTATTTGTGTTCTCTTCAATTTCTTTCATCAGAGTCTTACAGTTTTTAGTGCACAGGTCTTTCACCTCCCTTGGTCAAATTTATTCCTTCATAATTTATTCTTTTTGATGCAATTTTAAATGGAATTGTTTTTGAAAATTTGTCTCTCCTATTGTTCATTACCAGTGTACATAATAGCAACAGATTTTTTGTATATTGATTTTGTATCTTGCCGATATCATGTTATGTGCAAATAGTGATGGTTTCACTTCTTCCTTTCCAATTTGGATGGCTTTTATTTCTTTTTCTTGCCTAATTGCTCTGGTTAGGATTTCCAATACTATGTTGAATAAAAGTGGTGAGAGTGGGCATCCTTATCTTCCTGATCTTAGAGGAAAAGTTTTCAGCTTTATACCATTTGCCAAATGCTTTTTCTGAAGTGATTATTTTCATTAATCGTATTTTTCATAAATAGTTGGTTGCTATATCCCAAAACTGTAGTGCTAATACTTTCTAGACTTTCTCATTCTCAATACTGTAGAAAATATTTTTTTCTCACTCTAAACCTGTCTTCCAAAGGTAATTTATATTTTTCTAGGGTGTGTGTGTGTGTGTGTTGTTGTTGTTGTTGTTGTTGTTAAATGATATAAATATCTTAAAACTAGAGGGATGCATTGATATATTCTGTTTTTAGGACTATTAGATAGGTTTCTTAAATATATGAATTAGAAAAATCTCAGTACGTGGTATGCTGTCACTTCCAGACCAAAGAAAGGAATGTTTAACTGAATTAGGAACTTACTAGCACCGGTGTTTCCTTCTCCAAAACTTAGAAGGGTTACATTGACCAAAGTATCTACCTCCTGTTGGTCAAAATCCTGAACTGCTTATTATTATTTTGTTGGTTATGTGGTTAGAACACTTGAGTAATAGAAAATCAATATTTTCTTAAATATATCCGTAACATGTAAGATATCTTCTTTGTTTCTTTATTCATCAATGTTATAACTTCACTGAAAAGCTATCAACTTGGTCTGATTTATTCCATCAAAGCTCATGCTGCTTTTGCTAATGGTCCTTTGTGTTCTCTATTTTTTTTTTGTAAATGCTTATTTCATTATTTTTACCTAAATTGAAAAAGGCTTTCAAGAATGTAATTTTCAGGCCCAGTCTAAGTATTTGGAAGATCTTTGCCAATTTCCCTTTTAATCTTCACTTCCCTTTTTTTGAAACGGCGAACAATTCATAGGCATATATGTACTTCAACAACTCTATTAGAAGTTAATCTCCAGTGGTGAATAACACTGTGCCAATTTTGCTTTCAAGCTTAATCAAATAAAGAGAGGTAAGATGTTTGAAGTGGAATGGTTTTTGGGGTGGACATATGTTTAATGAACATTTTAGTGGCTTGCTGGTTTTTACTGAGCAGAGCATTAGAACTGATCAACTCATATGTGCTCATTACTAGACATTGGTGCTTAGTGACACTTGCCATTGTAAGCTCTGAGAGTTTTAAGGGAAAAAAAATAGTATCTAAAACATACTCTTTTCCCTGTCATTCAGCAGAACTGACTTGAAAATGAGTAAGCGACATATTGTGAATTATGTCCTATTACTCAGACATAGAATGTCATGTAACACTTAGAATTTGCTGGTGTCATATGTCAGGCATTTTTGAAATACCATTGACAAGGTGGTTTTTTGAGGAAGTCATATAATTTAATGTGACATGATGGCAGGCCTAAGCCATGGACACACTGAAATCAATTAGATGTTTCTGAAATCAATATGCCTATCCAAAAATAAGAGGAATATTAAAAAATATTCCTATCCCAAAAAATAGAGGAAAATTGAAAGCTCTAGGCACCTGGACACAGGCAGGCTTCACAGTGTCCTCACAGCATTAATTTAATTTGAGGGGGACTCTGTTTTTGTATGGGTGTTATCAAGTCAAGATTATAGAAGTCTGGAACAAAAGAACTACTTAAGTCATACACGGAGTAAAAGTGATTTGTGTAAGAAAAGAAGCAACAGTTTGAATTATTCGCTAAAGTCATTGCTTTTTGCTGAGGAAATGCTTGAAAGGCAAATTACTTGGCTTTGGGCCGGTAATATAAATTAGCTCTTGGGGGGTCATTAGAAGGCATCCTACAGGTTGATAGACAGAGCCGAGCTGTCAGATCACATCTTAGAGTAGTTACACACTTTATCGTTTCCAGATCCAAATTATACCTGGCATTTATTGTTAAATCCCAGGTGCCTTCATAGTAAAACCAATATGTTCTCTGCAACTGTGCACTTTGCCATCACTAACCAATGGTTAAGCAGTTTGCAGGTATTCTTTGGAGCTATGTACGCGCTTCCCCAAAGCCTTCTGGTAGAGACTGCTTCACAGGACAGGTGGAATTGTTGGACTGCAAACTGGCATAATTAGCTATATGCATAAAACTGCAGCAAATGGCAGTGCAGAGCTCATTGGACTAAATTGATAGTGGATACAGTTAGTAGTTACCTAGCTATGGGACAAAGGTAGATCAACCAAACTAGTCATTCTAAAGGCAGAATTCTCCACATGCCCCAGTTTTCTCCTTTTATGTTGGAATAGCAAGCCCAGTTTCCTTTTTAGAGTTAGTTGTAAGAATCAAATATGATAATGATGCCATATATTCAACACTGAATCTTCCCTACCCTGACTAGTCTATGAAGAAAAAGTCTTGTTATCGCAGTTGTTCTATTCCTCCCAATTCAAAGGCTTTTTTTTTTTTCTACCAATAATTTATTTTCTTTCATGTGCTTATTCTTCTGGGTTTCCAGTATGACTGATATTTTAGGAATATTTAGAATCATTCTTCATGTCATTCCTAGAAGTTAAAGTTTCCTGTTAGTCCTGACCACATGTGGTTTTGGGTTTGTATTTGCTTAGGGCCCTGCAGTCTGAGGAGCTGGAGCGTGCTGACCCTCCTGGCATTATTTCTTTAAGGAACTAATGATATAACATAATGTTTCTGAGGGCTTGAGTGCTTTTGAGTTATAGCTTCACTCTTTTGCCAAATCAGTCTATCATTTTAGGGGTGTATAATAGCTTTATTCAATAGCGTGTGTGTGATGGAAGTATAGCTTATGCCGCTATTTAAGAATGTGCTTGGCGTACTTGGCTGACTTAGTTGGTAGAGCTTAAAACTGGATATCAGGGTCGGGAGTTCAAGCCCCATGTTGGATGTGGAGCCTACTTAAAAAAAAAATGTGCTTGATTATGTTCTTTTAGAAGGTGGTTCACACAAATAGAATATAGTGATCTTTTTTTTAATTAACATATAATATATTATTTGCCCCAGGGGTACAGGTCTGTGAATCATCAGGCTTACACATTTCACAGCACTCACCATAGCACATACCCTCCCCAATGTCCATAACCCAGCCACCCTATCTCTATATATTCTATAAGAATATATTACTAAATTACTATATTAATTATTATATTATATATTATTTATATATTAATTATTATATTTAATTATTAAATATTACTATTACTATATTAATATTTTATATTACTATATTATAGTAACAATAACTATAGTTACTAACTAGTAACTATAGTTACTAACTATACACTTAAAGTTAGTAACTATAGTTACTATAACTATAACAAATATAGTTACTCTATATTCCAAATATTCTTTAAATCCAAATATCAATTATTTTTTAATATCCTTAGAAGCAAACATTTTAAATCTAAGTATATAATCTTATTTTAATATTACTGCATATATTTGCTTAAATAAAAATAAAGGACATTAGATCAACTTCAGATTTGTTCATGTTAAATATATTCTACTTGATATAGTATTTGGCTTCCCGTGAACTACCATGTTGGCAGAGAGACTGGGAAGCATGAAGAGCTTCAGTCTAAAGACACTCAGGAGATCGAAAGGCTGGGGGTCAGTGATAGGTTGGAAGTGACAGGCAAGGGAGAGGGAAGATTTAAGACGGATGCCATGCTTCTGACTTGATTAAGTGAAAAGGAGAAAACAGATTTGGGAGTAAGATGAATTTGGCTTTGGATATATAGAATACGAGGTACCTAAGGACACAGAACAGAAATATCTAGTAAACATACGGATTTGGGCTACAAACTTGGGGAGTCATTGTCATAAAGATAGCAGTTGAATTGGGTGAGGTAGCCTGCTTCTAGCCTTTGTCCACACATGCTTCCCAGGCACAGAAGAAAGAACCCTGAGGAGCATCCAAATATAGGGGTAGAACAGAAAGAGGAAGCCATAAGTTGACTCAGAAAAATCAGCCAAAGAAGGAGGTGGAAGATCAAGAAGTGACTGTGTCAGAGAAACCTAAGGACAAAAGTATCTCAAAGAAGTAGGGTGGCTAATGATGGCCCAATGCCAAGTAACACATGCACTGAAATGTGTTCACTTTATCATTAAGGGATTGGGTCCTGGAAGGTATAGTTCAGAGAGGTCAAGATCAAGTTAAAGCAGTTTCTAGTGATGGCAGTGATGGGATGTGGCCATGGTGTGGATGGGAATGAAGGAGAGCAAATAATTAAGCAGTTAAATTGTAGCATGGGTTAATGGATTAGTCAGGGTTCTCCAGAGAGACAGAACCAAGATAAGAAGTGATTTATTATGAGAATTGGCTCACATAGTTATGGAGGCAGAGAAGTCTCATAATATCCTGTCTGCAAGCTGGATAAACAGGAAAGCCTATAGTATAATTCAGTGTGAGTCCCAAGACTCTAGAATGGGAGGGGGAATATGAGAATGTGGGATGGGGTTAGGGGGTGCTAATGTAATTCCAAGATTCCAAAGACCTGAGAATCAGGAGCTCCAGTGTCTGAGAGGAGGATAAGATGGTTGTCGCATTTCAAGGAGAGAGAGAGAGAGCACACATACTTGCCCTTTCTTGACTGCCCTCAAAGGATTGGATGATACCCACCATATTGGTGAATATGGACCTTCTTTACTTAGTCTACTGATTCAAATGCTAATCTCTTCTAGAAACACCCTCATAGACACACCTAGAAATAATGTTTTGCCAGCTATCTGGACATCCCTTAGCCCAGTCAAGTTGACACATAAAATTTACCATCACAGTTACCAACATGATACTCAAGTTACCTGGTATTGTGGTAGTATTTGGAGTAAGATGATATGTCAAGTCAAGTTGATATGTCATATCAAGATGATATGTCAAAGTCTCTGTGGATTAGTTGGAGTGATCAGAATTGTAGAAGAAATCAGTATTAGGAATAGGCAGTAACTAGTGAAGCTCAAAATAAACGGATTTTTCTGAATGTGGTGAGTTAATGGTCTATATTCTCTTATGTCACTTCTGAGAAAATTAAGCAAAAGTTTAATTTGATATATGGTGATTTAATATCAAGATACTGGAAACAAAGTAGAGCCATTGGGGGATATAAATGGTTTCTCAGGAGCTGAGCTGCTTTGTGTTCATCTTTCAAAGGATATATGAAAGATTCCTCTCATTTTTCTGTGTTCTGTCTGTATTTTCTGATTTTCCTCAACTTACTATCATTTTGCACATAATATGCAGTGTCATCCCCACCCTTGAGTTTCAGGACCTCTAATCTCTAGTCCCCACCACTAACTCTCAAGAATTTCAATATATTTCATTTCAAATCATAAGGAAGGCATTAAAGCCTGCCTTGTACAGTTTATAAATGACATTCCAATCAAGGCAATGTCTATCTACCTTATTCCCGGCTCTGAAAGGCTTGGGGAATAATTTAACTTCTAGTTCATAGGTTTTGGGGAAACCTGAGTATGTTAAGTGAAGACATTCAGGAGAGAGACAGTTGTTAACCACAGAAAGGAGGTTTCAGAATGGATTTAGTTAGTGAGGAGTAGGGCAAGATTGAGTTCGGAAGAAGGAAGCACATAAGCATATAGCTTTTGTTTAACCATTTTTTAAAATTACAGGTTCCCTGCAAATATTTCACATCTTAAATTAGATTGTGGTGTCTTAGAGGGCTTAGTACGATATCTTATATTTCTTCTGTACTTCTGTACCCTCTCCCACAGTTACCCAGCATAATGCCCTCTGTGTCCTGTGGATTTTGTAACTTGTTTTCTTCTTTGGATTATATTTAATAATGTATATGTCCTATCAACTGCACAGTAAGTTTTATAAGGACTTCATCTTTATATCTGCTACATCTTGCTACACTCAGCCTTGTGCGTGACCAGTACACAGTAACTGACTGAATCAATTTAAGTAAAGGGTAATATGATGGAACAAAATTAGAGAGAACATTGTTTCTAGTGCTTGGGATTTTAGCAACTTTTTCAACACTTTGAAAGGTGTCACACAGTTTCATGTGATATTTAACGACTTCTTTCCATTAATGACACATATCCATTCTGTTTTTTCCATATTCTTTGATTTATTTTTAACAGACTCCTGGGATTAAAAGTCTGCCAGACAAAAGTGAAGGTGGAAATGGTTACAGAAAGTGTTGAAGGTACTTCCTCTGGAATTGTAAAGACAAGAGGAGGGATGATATGGCCAGAGGGAATTTTCTAAAATAAAAGTGAGACATGGTATTTTCTAAATGCAGGCTATGTGATATTGAGCAACAACCAGCTAAGTAGATTTTGCTGTCACTCTGGATGGCTTCGTGGCAAAGTTTCACGACTTCCTCTTCATAATGCTGGGCACCCGCCTCCGATGCTGGGTCCATTTCTCTTCAGGGCAGTCAGTTAACTTTTCCTTACGTAAATAGTAGGGAGCTGAAGTTGTTCGAGATTTGGAGGATGAGGAATTGGAGGTGGAAATAGTTGCTGTGTTTATCATAATTATAGAATGAGACCAGTTTTGGGTATCAAATTATGGATTATAATAGATATAGATTATAATAGATATAGATAATAATAGATTAACACTCAAGGTTCAGGAATATGATTGAGACTTACTAAAATTGCCATATTTAAAGCTTTCTGCTTTCTCCCTCCTTGTATGAAGCGTAGCATATGGTATGAGTTTCAGGAGATTTATTTCATAGTATTTAACTCATTGCATCATTTTCTCCTTCTTTTCTGTATTCTTCACTCTTACAGCCAAAGACATGGGCTGCATTATCATCTTGTTTAGTTCCACCATGCTATTACATAATTCCTCCAAGTACGGAGCAGTTTGAAGCTTAGCTCTGAGCCGTGTCTGGTCACTTACGGTAGTTACACTCTTTTCTAATTTCACCACGGGGGCTGAGGAGCAGCCCGCATTTCTGCAGGCGCTGTCCCCGACACCCAGCATTTTCTTAGGACTCTGGTCGTAAGTCGGACCAGTGTTCATATTCTGCTGGCTGTGGTGTGTCAAGAACATAATTCTTGAGGATGAATTGGCCCTGCAATTGGTTTATTCTTCAAACCATTATTTAATCAACCGTTCTATCACTGTTCCTTAGAATTTCTCACTTCTGCATCAGGTTTTGAGTTATCTGATCACTTATAGGGGACAGAGATATATTTGTAACCATGAATTATGTTATAACAAAAATACTTAGATTCCATTATCAAAGATGTTATACCATCATATTGCTATGATAGTAAGTATTTAATGAAAATTAGGTGACATGTTGTTACAAATACAGACCTTGCTCAGCTAACTTTCTCATTTGGTTTATTCTCTGATGTGTTACTTGAAGAATTTCTAAAATGAAGGAAATGAAGATTGGAGAAACTTTTAAAAGTGATTTCCAGAATATATCTAAGTAAGAGTGACACAAATATAACTTTTTATTCAAATGGAAATAAAATAATTGAATAAAGGATTTAAAGAACAAGAATTCACCAAAGTTTAGCTTTATTTTCTGAGCTATTTTTTATTTCATATCTAAATATTTATCTTAATTACTAACTAAAGCACTGCATTTATAAAAGTAAATCCCCCAGGTAATTTCTCTGCATGGAACATTTCAAATAAGGCATTTTCTAGAATGCATTGGGAAAGTTACAACATGGGTTTTGTAGTTTTTCTTACCATGAATGTATTTTGAGCAAGACTATCGTATAACTTCCATATCATATTTTCAATAAGAAAAATAAGCATGGTGAGTCCTTTCCAGCTTTGAAAGCCTGTTCTCACCTACACGAAACTCTGATGTGCAGCCTTGTATTTCAGCCCCTGCTCTTTTCCAGCTGTGTAAAATTCACCAATGTGCTGGTTTTAGTTCTCTCCA
Source organism: Nasua narica (assembly GCA_028533885.1). Taxonomy (NCBI): domain Eukaryota; kingdom Metazoa; phylum Chordata; class Mammalia; order Carnivora; family Procyonidae; genus Nasua; species Nasua narica. The sequence goes on along the minus strand of CM052802.1, from coordinate 72,988,500 downwards.
GGGGGCGAGCTGGAGACAATTTTTATCAAGATGGGCAAACAATGTTTAGAGCTCATCCTTTCAAACAACAGTTCTCAAATCTTGATGCCTGACAGAAACCCCTTTCTCTCCTGTCCAGAGGGAGCCATAGTCCCCTACTGCTCTCCTCACCGGTGTTTTCTAAGTTTGCACTGTGATCCACTGTGATCACCGCTTCCAGGACTTTCCAAGGGTCCTTAGTGGCTACTTCCAGACTTTCAATAGCATCAAGCTGTCTCTTCTGTCAGAATGCTGGGTTAGAAAATTACTTTTCCTAAAAACACTTCAGTTTTTCTTGGTTTCTACCTCTTCCCAGATGTCTCTGCCTTTCTCCTTGTCTTTTATTCTCAAAGATTCATACCCAGTTTCCTTTTCTTCATTGCCACCCATGTTTTGTTGTTGTTAAATCTCAAATACTATATTCCAATAGGTAACATTAAGTTGAAAAAGATTATAGTCATCATTGTGAGCTATAAGTCACCTCTTAAAAATAATTTTATCATTTTTATTTCAGCTTTATGGAGTATTCCATATATGTCCATAACAGAAGGACAGACCCATTTTTTGGAAAACGTGGAAATTCTTAGCGTAGTATTTGATGGCCATAGATTGGTTACCCAAATAGACATCTCTCACCGCTAAGTAGAATGATAAATTCCTCTCTATCTAGACCTGGAAGGGAAGGGACATAAATGAATAAATGAGCTGACTTTAAGGGAAGGAAAAAGAAGTGGAATTTTTTTCAGTGTTACCAACTATCTGTTGCATTAGGCTCTTTTACATACATTATTACATTCAGTCTTCACAATGAAACTTGAATTTTTGTTTTTAGGAGACTAAAGTTTAGAGAAATTAAGCAACTTATTCCAAGTCAAAGGCTTGTTGGTGGCAATACTTAAATTCAAAACCAGGTTTGTTGGGCTCTAAAATGCATGTTTTTCATTATATTATCTTTTCTTGGAGAGTGTTATATGGAATAATGCGCCAGTGAGAGATTTCATGAAAAATAAGTTTTCTGTTTAATCGATTGACAATTCCTGCAACCAAGCAACTGGTTTAATTTTATTTAACCATGATGGCCAAACTTTTTACCAGGGTGACTTTTCCTTATGATTAATATGCAGTGGAGTTAATATTTTTCACTGGTAGTTTTTATTGTGAAACTTCTTGGTTCCTCATAGCCTGGTTGTATTACAGTTCTTCAGCATTCAATGGGGCACTGTTTTTGCATGATTACTATAGACAATAAATCCCAAGCATCTAGGAGTCCTTTTGTGGTAAATTAAAAACATGATCATGAGTTCTATGATGCTCCTTTATCATGAAAACAAAACTATTTTCCCATCCCATGAATCTTGGATGGCTTTGTGATTTGTTCTGACTAATCGAATATATCTAGAGTGGCATTGTATGAGACCTTACTGCCTCTTGGAATGCTGCCAGAGGGCTTATGGAAGGAAGCTGATCTTCCCTCTCAGAGGAGAAGTGACCATGTAGAGGAAAATTGACATTTCCTAACAGCCAGCCGGCACAGGCTGCTGAACATATGAGTGAAGCCACTTCCAGTTTCTGCTGGAGGTGCAGCCTGTGAGTGAACCAGGTAAAACCTGAAGGACCATCTAGCCAACCCAGGAATTACTGAGAAATACTACAGCATTGTTTTTAGCCACTAAATTTTGGGCTGGTTTGTTACTCAGAAAGAGTTAAGTAATATGCATGTGAAAACCATACCTGATAATCTGGGGGATGTTGACATTCTAGCTGTAGGATTTTGCTTGGTTTTAAGAATTTTATATATTTCCGAGTTTAGAGTTAATCTTGTTGACATTAATATTTTGTGTATTATATATGCTGTCCCTTGGGAGATAATTCATCATGGGTCTCTCACGTTTCTACAAGTTTTGTGAGCAGAAACGTTGACAGCTTTTGTCTGCCAACTTTTTTTTTTTTTTTGTCTGCCAACTTTTTAAAGATGTTTGTATAGTGAACCTTGGAAGATAGAGATAGTATCTCCTTAGGGGAGAAGGAAAATTTCTTTTTCATGCGGGACAATCAAGATAATGTCTTTTTCTGAGGGAAGTGCTAGTCAGGTTTGCCTAAGTTCAGAGTTTCTCGGCTGGGACACAAGCCCACCTTGTGAGCAGTATCTACTTGATCTCCTCCGCGTGGCTGCCTTGTGACTTGGAGGCTGAGAGGAAACACAGCGAATGTGGAGCTCATGCTGCCGAATGTGTCATGACTGATCAAGTTCTTTGTCTGTGATCTGGACATCTCATGTCTCCTGCCACGGTCCTGAAACAGGCCTAAAACAGGCTAACTTGTTATCTTCCAAGCTGGGAAAACCTCAGGCTCTTCATAGTTCTTGAGATGATCTATTTTGAACTTAATGCAGAACACAAGATACTTGATGAAAATTGTATGAGGTTCTGATGTATTTTCAGGGACAGATTTATGAGACATTCTGCTTATTCCTTCTGAAATGTATAATTATTCATAAGCATCTGTATGTTGGTCCCTCATGAGTTCAATGATTAGATTCATTAGGAATTGTATCTAAGAAGAATGAGTTTTTAAATTGCAGTTATAATTATACATTTGAATGAATAAAATATTAATATTTAATTAATGACTATTATGTTCTAAAACAGTGTAAGCTATGCTAGTTATAGTTTGTTTTTTTGATAATTGTTTAATTTCCTGTCTGTACTTTTTCCCTGTTACAATTTTATGTTTGTGTATTTATGATTTCTCTACCCCATCTCTTTTTTTGAATTAATTATGCCAGTGGTTTGTTTAGTTTATTATTTTATTTTCAAGAGCACAACTATTAAATTTATTAGTTCTTTTTTCTGATTTAAAATTCATACATTTCTGACTTTATTAATCTCTTCCTTCTGCTTTCCTTGAGCTACTTTTTTTGTTCTTTTTGCTAGCTTCTTGAGATGAAATGTTTAATTCACTTATTTTCTCTCTTACTTGATACTTAGCATTACAAATCTTTGCTGTGTTTTAAAGACTCAAATATGTACTTTTTTCATAATTATTTTTAGTTCTGGTTATAATTTCTTTTTTTTTTTTTAAGAGAGAGAGAGCAAGTGTGCATGAGCTAGGGGAGGGGCAGAGGGAGAAGCAGGTTCCCTGCTGAGCAGGGAGACTGATGTGGGGCTCCATCCCAGGACCCGGGGATCATGACCTGAGCTGAAAGCAGAAGCTTAACCCACTGAGCCACCCAGGCGCCCCTAATTTTTTTTTCTTAAACTAAAATGTTACGGAGATAGAACTTTGACTAGTCCTGATAACTATTTTACCTGTTTTTTTTTTTTCCTTTTTTTTTCTTTCTGGCATTAGTGCATTGTGATCAGAAAATAGACTTTGTACTGCATGCAATTTTTGGAATTTTTTTGAGGGTTTCTTTGTGCGTAATGTGTGGTCAATTTGGGGAACTATAATAGAGGTCCTTTTTAAGTAGTTATTTTCTGTTGTTAATGTGAAGTTTTTAAACTCAGGGTTTCTTTTGGGCTAGGCTTTGAATATGAGGACAAAGGATAAATAAATATCAAGCAAACCTAGTGGGTGTTTGACTGGTTTAATATGGTGAGATGTACAAAATAGTAAAGGTGACCTTTGAAGCTCCCTACTGACCATTAGGATGTTGAACAACTTTAATATCATTTGCTGAGAATATTACCATAAAGTCTTAGTTTTAGCATCACCAAAAGCAACAGAAGCAAGGGCAAAAATGAACTATTGGGACTTCATCAATATCAAAAGCTTTTGCACAGCAAAGGAAACATTCAACAAACCCATAAGACAACTGACAGAATGGGAGAAGATATTTGCAAATGACATCAGATAAAGGGCTAGTATCCAAAATCTATAAAGAACTTCTCAAATTCAACACCCAAAGAACAAATAATCCAATTAAGAAATGGGCAGAAGACATGAACAGACATTTCAGCAAAGAAGACATCCAAATGGCCAACAGACACATGAAAAAGTACTCAACATTACTCGGCATTAGGGAAATACAAATCAAAACCACAGTGAGATACTACCTCACATCAGTCAGAATGACTAAAATTAACAAGTCAGGAAACGACAGGTGTTGGCGAGAATGCAGAGAAAGGGGAGCCCTACTACACTGTTGGTGGGAATGCAAGCTGGTGCAGCCACTCTGGAAAACAGTATGGAGGTTCCTCAAAAGTTGAAAATAGAGCTACCCTGTGATCCACCAATCACGCTACTGGGTATTTACCCTAAAGATACAAATGTAGTGATCAGGGGCATGTGCACCTGAATGTTTATAGCAGCAATATCCACAATAGCCAAACTATGGAAAGAACCTAGATGTCCATCAACAGATGAATGATAAAGAAGATGTGGTATATATCTACAATGGAATACTATGCAGCCACAAAAAGAAATGAAATCTTGTCATTTGCAACGACATGGATGGGACTAGAGGGTATCATGCTAAGTGAAAGAAGTCAGTCAGAGAAAGACAATTATTGTATCTCTCTGATATGAGGAATTTGAGAGGCAGGATGAGGGTTCGTGAGGGGTAGGGAGGCAAAGAATGAAAAAAGATGGAATTAGGACAAACCATAAAAGACTCTTAATCTCATGAAACAAACCAAGGGTTTCTGGGGGGTGGGGGGTAGGGATAGGGTGTCTGGGTTATGGGCATTGGGGATGGTATGTGCTATGGTGAGTACTGTGAAATGTGTAAGGCTGATGATTCACAGACCTGTAACCCTGGGGCAAATAATACATTATATGTTAAAAAAGAAGTCTTAGTTTTAGGCTGGTGATGATATTATTCATTTGGAATAGCAAGTTTGATAATTGCCTAAAACATATAATTTCTTCTAGGAACACAAAAAGAATTTGTCATTTTTCATCTCACTTCAGTTGTAAGCTTCTACTTGTTTTCCATGGCCATAGCTAAAACCAGCCCTTTTCAGTTGATCATGAGAACTTGGAATCTGCCACATTCTCTGCCATTTAGACTGTTTAGCACTGGGAGCTGAGAATGAATTCTAGAACAAGAATCAGTCTGATTATCCTGATTTCTCTTGCCTCTAATTGGCCCAATAACAAACTGCCTCCATCTAGTAGAATGATTTTTGGAGCTGGAAAGATCTGGATTTGAATTCTAGATCTGGATTTGAATTCTACCCTCTATTATCTGTGCATCCCTGGCTAAGTTGCATAACTTACCTGAGTCTTTTTTTTTTTCTCTTTTATAAAAATGGAGATAACAAAATTCACCTGCAATGTCACTTTGAAGGTTAAATGAAATGTATGAAAACTGGGACATTGACTTATACCGTTTGATCTCTCCTATGAATTTAGGTCTTTGGAATAAATGTCCTGGGGAATGGAAACTCAATCTTGACAATGTAACTTAATCAGAGATTCAAATTCCCTTCCTTAATTAGCAGTTTCGGGCTTCTGACTACAGGAACAAGGCTTACTGTTTTCATCATTGTCCAGGAACACTGGTGTCCTTGGTCAGTGGTAGCACACTGTGTGGCAGCTATGTGTGGTGACATAGATACGGACTCTGGGGCCCCAACAGCTGGGTCCAGATCCCCCCCATTTCATCTTCCTAGCTTTGTGACATTGGCCAATGTAATTAATCTTTCCAGGCCTTAGTTCTCTCCTCCTATAAAATTGGAATAAAAATAGCGCCTGACCCTGAGGTCATTGTGAAGGATAAATTCAATAAAGCGTGGGAAGCAGTTAGCACTGTACCAAGAGCACATGCATTGTCATCATCTCACAAATGTGTTCCATATAATTTTCTCTGGAAAGACTCATTGTTGAAAAGTTAAAAATAGCCTAAGCTAGACTTGAGTGATGATAGGAGATGGTCTGGAGATTGTCTTTTCTTCTGTTTTCAAATTTTGATGATAAATATTTAAGGTAAAGCATATTGAAATACAGAAACAACACATATGATTAAACCATACATCAGTCTAAACAAGTAGTGTGACGCTGAGGCTTTATGTAGCAGTTATGGTTGCCCTGGAATTAAAAAATACAGGTCTGCTGTACAAAATCTATCTGTTTATAGGAGAGGCTAGAAATATGGTAGAAAAAATACTAGGAGAATACAGAAAAAAATGGCAATTCAGCTGTAGTTAGTTCATCAAAATAACTGACCCTTCCTTGCAGGGTGTTGTTTCTAAGTGTTGTTGGGCAGTGCTGGGTTACTTTTCAGCAAACCATAGGAACTTCTGGCTTGAATTAGAATGTGTAAATGGTGGCACTGGGGCTTTCCCTTAAAGAGGTCTTTGAGTTCCAGCTGTTACAAACTCTAGATGCCTCTGGCTATTCGAATGACACATCACAGGGGACAGTTCTTTCTGAAGATTACAAAAACTCACTGATTTCTTTAAATAGAAGTAGTAGATTTATGGGAAGCCATTTATCAAAGCCTCCTGGACCGATGAGCACCAGGACTGCCCTGTGTCAATACCATGAATCAATCCTGCAAATGTGAAAGAAGAAAAGTCCCCTTTCCCAAAGGGACTTCTCAGCATGACCCAAACCCCGGTGTTCCATTCTGTCCTATGTATTGGATGATAAAAACAAAAATAAAGGAAGGGGTGATGTAAAACGTCACAGTAGCATACAGAATACCCAGATTTTATCACTCCAAAGAAGATAACTGTTTCCTTAAAATGGAATTCCTAAGCTCTAGGAAGACAGCTAGAAATGCAGCACCATACTTTGGGAGAACAATTTTTCTTTCTTTCTTTTTTTTTTAAAGATTTTATTTATTTGACAGAGAGAGACACAGTGAGAGAGGGAACACAAGCAGGGGGAGTCAGAGAGGGAGAAACAGGCTTCCTGCCATGCAGGGAGCCCCATGTGGGCCTCGATCCCAGGACACTGGGATCATGACCTGAGCCGAAGGCAGACGCTTAACGACTGAGCCACCCGGGTGTCCCGGGGGGAACAATTTTTTATGTCTCTCTTATGATTAGATTCTTCTTTGGCAATGAAGTGTTGACAGAAAATAGGGCAGAAGTTAACCTATGTAAGGAAAAACCTTTCTTCCTACTTTCATTTTCTAGGTGTTTTTTTTTTTTTTTTTAATTAGTTGCAAATATGAAACCTTTCCTAATAGAACTGTGTTCCTACGGAATCTACCAGTAAGCTCCTGGGCTGCAAATCTCCTTGATTTAGGCTACACCTGCTCGTGTTCTGCAAGAGATCTGTGTTACACTGATGTGACAGGGACTTAATATCCAAGGAAGTATTATCTATGTACCATGGCAGGCGGTGAGGGAGTCAAACACGTAAGCCGTGGGCCGTGACTGTGGGGACTTGCAACATAACTTGATGAATTCGGAGTAGCTTTGATTCCCTTGGGAATGTTGATGAAAGTTACAGTGCCTTGTTGAAAAGAATATTTAATCCAACCTTTGTAGCAGTGCCTCTGTCTGTGCTTCACACCTTTAGTCCTTTCCCCCAATTATAATCCTCAGCAAAACATGAAGGACCTACTGTGGACATTTCTGGCATTAACGCTGATTGGTGGGATGATGTGGCCCGTCAGGAAGCTTGAGAAAACTCTTATTGAGGAAGAAGCTCCCAGAGAGACAGAAATAGAAATCACCTTAGGTAACTTCTCCCAGCAGCAAACTCTCAAGGGAGGAAAGGGAAGTCATGGAGCGGTAGGATTGCTGGGGAAGATCACGCGTGCTGGTCTGCCTTGCAGTCATATGGGGCAGGTACATCTGTAGGCCAGACACTCAGCCAAGTAATAAACTTAACTTTCTTGTCATTGGCTATAATGCATATCTTTAACTCCTATTTGTCTGATGAGCGGCTGTGTAATTTCAGTCATTTTGGATTTTGCTTCCTCCCTCCATTTTGGATTTTGCTTTCTCCCTCCATCAGTTGGTGCTCATAGAGTGTGAAAGATGGGGTGAGGGGGTGCCAGAGAAACACCTGTGCTGAGGTGTCAGCCCCTGAGCAGGGGTGGAGACATGGGTGTGAAGGGAGGATGACCGGAGTGAAGCTACTTCATCTGAAATTACAAAGAATTCAAAGCACATCAGGTAATTTGTGAGCATATTATCTCATTACATGTGAAAACATTTTACATCACTTTAAGTATGAGGAGCTTTCATACAAAAATCCAGCTTTCTGACTTCTCTTGAAAAATCAGAGTATTGCTGGTGCTATATTCCTGCAATACTCACTTATTTCTGAATCTCTGCATTTATGGTAATAACCAGGTTCTGAGGTCTCATTTTGTAATCCATGATATAAGAGGCTTGGATTGAGTCTTGAGGGAAAGGTAGGATATTTAGACAATAATGGAAGAGCACTACAAACATTTAAGCAAAGCAATAGAATGTGGGATGGATGAAATAGGTGATGAGGATTAAATAGTACACTTTGTATGATGAGCACTGAGTAATGTATAGAATTGTTGAATCACTTGTATTGTACAACTGAAACTAATATAACACTGTATGTTAGCTATCCTGGAATTAAAATAACAAACTTAATAAAAGTGGAAAAAGCATTTAAGCAAGGCAAAGGAGGAGGTTATGACAGATATTTGATGTACAATATTTGATATAAACAGCAATCAAGTTTAAATATGGGGTGAATGCAGGCAAAGGTGGGCAGGACATGAAATTACAGAGATAGGGGCGCCTGGGTGGCTCAGTGGGTTAGAGCCTCTGCCTTCGGCTCAGGTCATGGTCTCAGGGTCCTGGTATTGAACCCTGCATCGGGCTCTCTGCTCGGCGGGAAGCCTGCTTCCCCCTTTCTCTCTGCCTGCCTCTCTGTCTACTTGTGACCTCTCTCTCTGTGTCAAATAAATAAATAAAACCTTTAAAAAAAAAAAGAAATTACAGAGATAGGGAGGGATGAGATTGGGAATTAGAGACTGTTCGGTGAACTAAGGAAAATCATTGATGAATTTTAATTGATATGCTAGCTAATGTTTTGGTACGCTTTATGTGGACATGGTGTGGAATAGGGCAGGGGAGACAAAAAAGGTAGAAAAAAGGGATTAAAAATTGAATTAGGAAACTCTGTTCTTTGGAATGTCTTACAGCTTTTGGGAGCAGCAAATGGGGTAGAAATTTTACGTCAATGTCTCAAATACTATTTTTGACTGCTTGAGGCTTATAGTTTAAGTGTTCTGCAGCTTTTTTGGTCTATGTTTTTTTTTTTTTTTTGGTCTATGTTTAGTATGCAGCTGGTCAATATTTGCCATCAACTTTTGCATGCATTCTTTGGTTCTGATATTTTAAACCTTGCATTTCATTTTGTTGCATGTATAAAGTTTGAGATTAGTGACTGTTCAATCCAAAAAGCAGAATAGATGGCAAACTCTGGTGAATCTCTGCTGTTGCCATCAAAGTCAGCTTTCACAGCATGACCTACAGCGTGAGGTGTAGGTCCGCTGAGCACAAATGGGCTTGAACCCATCTCTGATTTGGACTATTATCTTCTGTTGATGTGAAATTGACTACTGTGGAGTTGCCACTTGGGCAACTCAGAAACAGCATGTTTCTTAGATTTTTTACTGCTTGCTGTGCATGCATGTCTAGAACTGAGTTAGCTTTAAATAGATTTTTTTTCACCTGAACTGCATAAAGTATTCTTTAACAATGGCAAATTTTTGTTAAGCCAATGTTTTATTCACTTAGCAATTGCCTGTTGCTTCTAAATCTCTGTTAGAAAGAATCTTAAGAATGCATTATGAATACGTTAATGGTCAATTTCAATTATAAAGCACTGAAATAATGATAATAACTATTTACTGAGCAGTGTACCACATAGTGTGGCTATAAATTTGATCTAGATCTTTACAAAACTCTAAAGCAACATTCCAAGAAAGGTATTCTTCTTCTTGTTTTACAAATGAGAAAAGTAAGGTCCAGAGAGGTTGAGAAACATATTCACCATAACACAGATAGTAGAGAGCACAGATGTTTAATTTTTCGTTTAGTGTCCTAAATAGAGTCACAGATACAAAAGCACCCTGAGAATTTGAGTATGTAATAGAATGAAAACTACAATAACAATGAATTGTACTTTAGTTAATGCCAAATGAATTCACAGTATTCCAGCAGACAGCAGAGATCTTACTCTTGGCAAATATCTTGCAAAGTTAACATGTAGCAATATTGCGTTTGTTTTATGGGATGATGATGTTACCAGTTCAGTGTTACCGGGCAGGCATGAATAGAGTTACTTTTCTGAAGGAGTGATAGATTTTTGCTGATTCAACTACACTTTTCTGATTCACTTTACAACAGATGGATGTGCTCCTTCACTGAGAACTGAAGGTTGTAGGGTGCTGTCATTACCCTTTTGGCTCATACTCTAGAAATAGCATCATTCTAGTTATCAAGGCTTAAAACCTTTATGGGATTTTTCTTTTACTAATTTATTTTAAATCATTGCATACTTTGTTAAGACAAGTGCTTTTTAATGTCATTAGCCATTAGTCATTAGGAGAAGAATTTTCTCCTCAGGAGTTCAGAACTGTCTTGTCTGATGGTTCATGGGCTCTGGTAGCTCATGTGCTCTGATAAGTGTTTGGATGTCAGAAGGGATTTTGGTCGTTCAGGGACTTTGTGATGAGTTTCAACCTGGTATTTATAAAATCAATAAAGTGGCTTAATTTGGGGCAGCTTGAATAATTTCAGTAAACTATCTAATCTCAAGATTCATTTTTTTAAAGTTGTTTTTTTTTTTTTATAAAGGAATCTCTTCTTAAAAGATTCTAAAATGTTTCCTTTACAGGGTAAGGTTTTGATATGACAGAGATAACTGATATTTAGACTATCAGTTACTGATATTATAACTGATATTATAACCTCAATAACATATTCAGAAATGTAAGGAATTTAATGCAACTCTTTCATTTTATTGAATGGTATCGTATAGCTTTTGTATAATGAGACACTTGTGAATTTGTTAGGCTGTTTTTATGCGTTTAAGAAAAAGGTGTTAAATAATTACGTCCTGTGAAAATTTTAGAAGCAATATAATGTCTTAAATTATTAAATTATAATATGTTATTCTTAAAATGTGAGATATATTGTCACTAATATCAACAACAATATTATCAGAAATATTTGTTACCTTCCCGAGTCTTGGTTTATTGTGTACTCAAACGCTTGTTCTTACAAAAATGTTAGTAATGAATTTTTATAGGAATGTGACTGGAATATGCTTCATTACTTTTTTAAAGTCCTACTTTGACACTTTTGGATGTTGTGATTTGAAAGCCTTCCTTGAACACAGTTTCTTTTCAAACTCAATTTAGTAGCAGTAACAGCACACAAAGATTTGAATGAAAGAAGTACAGTACTGGTTGCACTTATCAAATTATATCAGCTCAGTCCTTAGTTATGCAGAGGCTATTGTGAAAACTTGGCTCATAAATTTCTATCTTTCCTTATAGCCATCAGTTGTCTTTGCAAATAAAGTGGAAGGGCAGTGAGTTGTGCGTGGGAGTATAGTTTGGTGCAAATTTCCTGACTTGTTTTTTTGCCACGTGCATTAAAAACCCAAAAACAGTTATATTTTTTGACATGGCAATTTCATTCCTATGTATTTATACCAAGAAAATAGGGGGATACATGCACTGATAGTCGTATGAAGATGGTTGTGGTTTTTATAATAGTGAAAAAGTAGGAACAACTTAAATATTTAGTAACTGGGAATGAGTTAATTATATTCTCTATATAATAAAATTATATAGAACCATTAAACCATATATATTACTAATAGTAATGATTATATTTACTGAATATTTACTATTTAGCACTTAATGCACTTAAATACATTTCAAAATTTAATCCTCATACCAATCTAATGTCTTGGAAATGTGTTCTGAAAGCCTGAATATCTAGTAAATGATTGTAAATATCTAGTAAATACCTGAAAGCCACATATCTAGTAAATGATTGAAATTGGATTCAGACTCAGGTGTGACTCTTTCTAAGGCTCAAACCTATCAGACTTTATGAATATTTAATCACATAGAGAAATATATATAACTTATTGCTATTTTATCACATTAAAAAATCTCCAAATGAATGGGAAAAAGATGGAGATGCATTATCAAACTGAAAATAGTTACTTCTGAGTAGAGGGACTACAGATAATTTTTTTTTTGTTTCACTGGTAGGTTTTATTTTGTTTTCCAAGTTTTGTGCAGTGAGTGAGCGTGTGTTGATTTTGAAATTAAAAAGAGAAGGTTTTTTTTTTTCTTCTCCCAATTTGTCTGCCTGAAAATGTTAATTGCAGCATGATTTATAATACGATTTGGAACAACTTAAATGCCCAACAGTAAAAGAATTGCTTAATAAAATATTGTTTGCCAATTCCATGGATTAATACAAAATAAAATGATTTCTATTAAATACAGGCAAAAGTCGGGGTAAGGTTTACTAGATAATGTTCTGTGAAGTCAGGGAGAACATAAAATATTATTCACTCTAAGATGACTGTGATTTACACTAAAACTATTTACAGATAAGACTATGATGGTGAAAGACTAGAATGTTTAGAATCATCAAAGTTATTGTGGTCTTCCAAGGCTGGGGAGAAAAATATTTTCTCTAATGTTCTAACAATGAATAATAATATAAAAATGAACTCTCTATGATGTGGTAAACAACGGGATACTCACAAGGGAAGACTTCTAAATGAAGTGCTTGGTCTGTTTTGCTACCATGCAAAAGAAGTTTACTTCTCAGGGGGCAATCTAATTAGGTACAGTCTGACTTCACAGCATTCATTCTCCTGATATTATTCAGTATCATCAGAAACCACATGACTGCAAAGGCAGAGCAGCCTCTGGTTTTCCTTTGCATTTGCCAGGGCTCTTCCTACAGATTGCTGCCATCCCAAATTAGAAAGCAACCTGAATAAGAGTTCTCCAGACAGGTTGTCTGCTGGTTTGACAAATGCTGAGTACTCACTCTATCCCTGAGGTCACCGCAAATGACAGGCGGCGAGAAGTGAATAGAAAATGCTTCCCTAGCACTCTCTTATCTCTGGTTTGCTGAGTAAGATGGGCAGTGCAGAAAGCCAGCAGCTTCCAGAGAGAGGGCGTCCACAAAGGTGAAAGTTTCTCTCTGCCCTGGAAGCGAATGTGTGATCTCAGCAGGTATCTTGCCTCTGGGGTATTGGAATGGGGGCTGGCAGCTTGCCTGGTTTTCTTTCAGAGGCCAGGTACAGAGGAAGCCAAATGTCAAGCTGCCCGTTACTGCACCAAGTGACATACCTGTCTTGTTCCTCTCCTTTCTAGGCTGCTTCCTATACGAAGGTTGTCACTGGTATAGAAACGCATTATTGCAGTTACTCAGTTGGGCGCCAGAAACCGTGAACCCAGCTACAATAAGTCAGTGTCTGCCAGTACTGCAAAATTTAGGGGTTTTTTTCCTTAACATTTTAGCCTATTATTGATATTTCATGAATTGTAAATGTGTTGTAGAAGTACAGACTTCTTAAGCTGCTGTGACAGGCCTGGGATTGATTTTGGTGATTTGTGGGATCTCCTAGAGAAAGAAAGAAACAGATAGATACACTGCACAAGCTGGCATTGCTTGTTGCGACCCGGAAATCTACAAGTTCAAAACATCTTTAGAGATTGAAGTTACCCAAGTGATCATGATTTTCAGTACCTTCAACTGAAGATGTTTAAGCTGTAATGTGATTTTCACAATAATTTGAGAGGCTATTCTTAGCACTGGAAACATCTTAAAGAATTCTGATCTAAAGAACAAAGAGCATGGTGCCTGGGGAAACACATGAAGTTTGTGAATATAACTATGACACTCCTTGGTATCCCTAACAGCATATTTTAATTTCATCAGTATGAGTCAGGTAGAAATATTAGTGTCTGAGTTTTTGGACTGACATATAATAGTGAACATATGAACATTTGAAAAGGATAATAAATTAGGAAATGTGAATGGATTCCATCACTGAAAAATCATTTAATCCTTTAAAATGGCATAGTAGTAATTGTCCTTAATGGACTGCATATTTCTTAAACACTAAAAAAAAGGGGTGACTGCAATTAGAAAATCTAAAAGTCTATAATGGGCTTTTGTTGTGTGTCTTCTCCTACCAATTTCCTTGTTTTTCCTCGAATAGTACCCTGCCTTTCCAAGATGTTTCCTTTTGGGGGAACCACTCTTTTTCATTTCTAGTCATATCTTTTTTGGGGCGGATTTTCCCCTTTCCAAGCTTCCTGGTTAAGTTTTTGTAATCTTTTTTTCTCCCCAAATATGTTTATCTTTTCAGTATTACAAGATGAATTGTTCATGCACCACACCCAGTGCTCCATGCAATACGTGCCCTCCTCAATACCCACCACCAGACTCGCCCAACCCCCCACTCCCTCCCCTCCAAAACCCTAGTCTCTCATGGTTCATCATCCCCTCCGATTTCCCCCCATTCACCTGTCCCTTTTTCATAATCTTAAATTAAGCTGACCGGCCATCCCATTTTCCCAGTCATAGTACCTGGTTCAGAGATGGACACATAAACCAAAGACATTAGAATGGAGAGAAGATATTTGCTAAATTTTGTGGAAAAGAGAAGCTTCCATTTTCCTCTACAATAGTTACTGGCATAGGCATGCGAGTCTCTCCGGTTTATAACCATGGTGTCTATTTTGCTACCTCTGCAGGTAGTCTGGTCTAGTGAGTGTGTGTGTGTGTGTGTATTTGTGTGTGTGTGTGTGTGTGTGTGTGTGT
>CM052802.1:72865795-72973220 GCA_028533885.1 Nasua narica | reverse complement strand
AATAAAATAAAATAAAATAAACTCTAGCTGGAGAATAGTAGCAATAGTCTGGAACTTTAGAGAAAAGCTAGACCCTTTTCAGCAAACAGCTGATTGATTGCCTTTTGGGAAAGAGTTCCTTCTTTGCTACCACCCCTGGGAGAGATCAAAACCTAACCATAGTTCATTGGATGAACATGCAACAAAAGCTACCCATTAGTTGGCATATCAAGCTGTAAAGTTGGAGCATGCCCAGTAGTACTTCCTTATCAAATGAAGTGGAAATATGACTTAGATCTAAGCAGACCTTGAAGACAAACAAGACACATGAATAATACAGTCACACTTATAGTGTGCCTGCTCCTTTTTACCCACAGCTTTGGCTGCATAGTCAGATTGACTGAGGTCAGTCATCCCAAGGTGCACTGGCAAGTCATTGCGGTTCCCTCAGGTATGTCTGTGGGACATTGGAGGAGGGAGATATTCCTAATAGGTAGAAACTCAAACTTTGTCTTCATTTTCTAGAAGGAAAGAGAGTTGGGGGCATGGATATGTCTGTCCCATTTATAAGATGGTGCAATCAGTCTGGCTGGATGGTCAGAAACTTAAAAGAAACACAATTAAAGGAGAGGAATGAGGAGGTTTTAGGAAGAGTTGGACCTCTCAGAATGAGCCCAGAGTTTGAGAATATTTTATTTCTTGTGAATGCTAACCCAAAAGCCCTCCCAGTAATGAATTCACTTGTTTTAGCAAATGTGACAAAGATGTCAAGTGTTTCCATTAAGTATAGGAAAATGTCTCCAACCTCATTAGTTTGCAGGTAAATGCAAATTAAAACACCAATAAATTCTCACTCAACACCTAAGAGAATGGCTAAATGTAAGAAGATGGAAAATACTGTCAATGTTCCAAATGTCACATATTGGCAACTATGTGGAGTAACCAGGACTCAAACTGATGGGAGTGTGAATTGTAAATTTCCATTTTGGAAGGCTGTTTGACAGTATCTACTAAAAAATATGCCCATTCTTTGACTCAGCAATTCTGTGTCTAGTTACATACTCAATATAATTGCATGCATGTGTGCATCTTTTAGACACCTAAAAGACTACTTGTAGAAGCTAACGAGTCACAAAATCTAAAATCTAGAAACAATCAAAATATCCACTAATTAGAATGGATAAATAAATGATTGTATATTTCAGCAATTGAATATTATATAGCAATGACAACGAACAGACCATTGCTGCATTTAACATGGAAGGATCTCAGAGCATAATGCTGAATGAGTGGAGCTAGATACAAAAGAGAATATAGTTCATGAGTCCATTCATATAAAGTTCAAAAACAGGCAAAACTAACATGATGATGGGATTCATATAGAAAGGGGATAATTACTCCGGGGGAACTTTTGGGGTTGTTGATAATATTTTATATCTCCATCTGGTTGTGTTTGCATGGTTGTGTGTATCTTTGTAATCAAATTGTATACTTTGGTACACTGCTATATATGATGTTATATTTCAAAAAATGTTTATTTAAACAATAAAATATTGACAATATGTGATAGCATTTTAAATTGAAAGTGTATTAATGACTGCAATGGATTGAAAAATATCAAATACATAAAATTCTTGAGTTCATATCAGTAATACCAATAAACAAAGCCGATTGGTCCTCTTTGGTTGTTACTAGAGCACCAATATACTTTTAATGATTCTATTTTGTCTTAAATAAGCCAGACATTCTATTACTTGCAACTGTGATACTCCTACTAAGTACCAGGGATCAGGTTAGGCCCAGGAGGTTCATAATGAATAAAGAGTATCAACCTTCTTAAGTTAGCATTCTGAGCTGAGCAGTCTGCATGACTTCTAATTCTGGAGATCCAAATCTCCTGAAGGCTACGTTTTTTGGCTGGCTATGTCACCCTTTTAGCTCTTCATCTAGAATTGCAGGCAGTTATCTTTTTCTTATCTAATTAAAGCTAGAGAAGTTTGTAATTCACTGGATGTGTGAACATTCTTGTCGTCTTTGAATGCCTGACCACAGTCATCTGATTTTAGTATTCCTGAAGCCAAGGATCACTAGCAGAGCTGAAGGGCTTCCACGGCTGTAGGTCAGTTAGCAGTGAAACTGTCCATGGAGAGCAGAGTGGTTGCCCCTCACCTTTTGGCCTGTCATTTTAGCTCCTCGAAAAGGATCGAAAGAAAGCAATAGAAAAACATAGTTTGAGCAAATGTGTAAAATTCTTTAAACAAATCATTCTAGGAGATTTCTCAGGAGGTTAATACCTAGTTACCTACTAATCTTTATTTCACTTGTTTTTCAAAGGTAGAACCTTAATTCTTATTGGTGCTTTCAGATGCTCCCCTGTTAAACAATTTTAAACTCCACCATTTATATGGTGGCTCAGAGCTCAGTCAGGAGATAGGACTATGAATCTGAAAATTATTGACTAACTTCTGTGACTGTGACCTTAGATAAGTTTATGCCGTCTCTATTTGTCTTCTCATATATGATTGGTATAGTAATATCTGAACTGTGTTTTAAATGAAGGGAAAAGTTATCTTGTTTGGAAAAATCTTTTTAAACTCCTTGGGGAAATAACTGGGAATAAATAGACATTTCAAATGTCTTCATACTCTTAGAGTTTATCAGATGAAAGACTTGTCAACTTCAAACACAATAGTTAATATTATTCTCACGTGGAAAGTCCTTAATGCTTCTACTTTTTGTGAGTAACATAAATCTTAAACCCACATGGAATTAAAGCTGTTTTAATTAAGCATATAATTTGGCACTTTCTAACCTTAATTTTGGAGATGATAAAGCATTTTATAATGGTCAATGAATTTAGCACTCCTGGGGCTTTTACAAAAATGATTAGAAAGGATAACTACCCAATTATTCTAGATCTAGAACCGAAAGATATGCAATAGCCAGCCAAAAAGTTGGGTGTCTGAAAGGCTTTCTTTCTGGAAATGAGTGTTTGGAAAGTTGCTGATTCAAGAGATTCATTTATAATGTTGAAATGGAGGAACGTATTTAATCATTCATTCAACAAATATTTATTGTATACCTACTCTATGTATTATTCTCAGCACTGAAGATGCAGCAGTGATACAGTCATTATTTTTACAGATATCACATTCCAGGGGAGGAAAGAGAACAAATCGGCAATGCTCTTGGTTAGGGCAGACTAGTATTTCAAACAAAATACCCCAGTAGGTTTAGCTGAAAAATCTGGACAGACACAAAATCTACTAAAAGGTATCAGTGTACTAACAAGAGATTAAAGAATTATGGGGCCAGAATGTAAGAGAATAGGAGTTCTGGATAGTGAGCCTGATGTTAAAGTTGCTCCCTTCAGTCACCCCCTGCTTGACTGGGAAACATTGATCAACTCTGGCTGCATGGCTGAGAGTAGAGTTTTCAGCAGTCTCACAGACTAGGGACACAGTGACTGGATAGGCAAGAGTTGAACAATATTATTAGCAGCTTTGGCCTAATAAATATTACTGCTTTTAAAAATAACTGCTTTTCTCCAACTGCAGAATATACATTCCTCTGACGTGCATTTGGAACATTTACAAAAATGGATTGTAGTAGGACAGTAAAGCAACTCTCAATAGTTTTGAAAGGATAGAAGGCATGAGAGTACAGTATTTTACCATAATGCAATGAGAAATCAATAGAAAAAAGATAACTAGCATACCATTATATATTTTGAAATAAAAAGAAGCATGTACAAATAACCCATGGATCAAATTATAAAAAATATGGGAATTAGAAAATACTTTGAACTGAATAATAATGAATAATAGTAAAAATACTATATATCAAAAGTAAAGTAAAGAGCACCAACTATAATCAATAAACTCTTGGTGAGACTGATCAGAAAAAAATAAGGAATGCGCACATAACCAGTATCAGGAATATAAACAGATCCTGCAGACATTAAAATGATAAGATGGATACTGTGAACAACTTGATGTCATGTCTTTGGACATTTTGGTGAAATGGATAACTTAGAAAAAATACAGCTCACCAAAACTGATTTTAAGAAGAAATAGAACAGCTGAATAGTCCTATATGTATTAAGATAATCAGATTTTTAGTTCAAAAATGGCCCACAAATGAAATTCTAGCCTACTGGCAAGATGTGCTCCTTAACGGAACTTTGGTCAGGCTCCTCTATATCCTCTTTTCGACTAGGTCTTGACCTTTGTACTTCTTCATCTTGGCATCACCCAGTATTACCAACACCCAGTCTTGCTCACTCAATTTAGCAACAGTCTCCACTCTCTATCTATGATCACTCTTGATACTGATCAGATTCCTCATCTCCAACCCTTGGTGTCTGATCACCCAGTGGCCTGCCGTTAGTAAGAATCCCAAGTTGGGGGCACCTGGGTGGCTCAGATGATTAAGTGTCTGCCTTTGGCTCAGGTCATGATCCCAGGGTCCTGGGATTGAGCCCCTCTTTGGGCTTCCTCTCAGTGGGGAGCCTTTTTCTCCTTCTGCCTCTGCCTGCTGCTCCCCCTGCTTGTGCCCTCTCACTCATGCTCTCTCTCTCAAATAAATAATAAAACCTTAAAAAGTCCTAAGTCAGTTAGTCGGTTTAGCCAAAATTCATGACCTGTGATGTTTCCCCCTAATAATTTTCCATCCCCTGACCCCCACCCTTCCCTTGTCTATAAATCCCTACTTGTTCATGCTGTGTTAGAATTGAATCATTATATACTGAGGTCTCTTTTCCTCTATTGCAACTCTATTGCAATAGTTCCTGCATAAAATGTGCTTTCACCATTTTAACTTCTGTCTGGCTCTGGTTTTCCTTAACATTGATTTGCTAGGGGATCCTCCCTTCTTTACTTCTGTTCTCATGCATTTAAAATCCTTACAAAAGGCCAATATTAATGTACACACAATATCATTTCAAGAAAATGGGATGACATATTGTTCTGTATAGATGAATGTTTTTCTGATTTGTCCCACATAACCGGCCACCTGGACGTGCATATACACAGGCAGGCTAAGGAATGTTGTTTGTGAGACTCGTGCTGTGCGAATAACCTTGGGAGCCTGATTGTTTGAAATACATTATCTGGTCTCCAGGTCAGAACCAGCCCTTCTGTTCTGGAGGCCAAAGCTACACATCTTATCTCACATCCCCTCCTGCTCCAGGCTCGGCTGGCCCCCCAGAATGGAATCCAGGAACTGAGGGCAGAACACATAGCCCAGGTTCCTTGAAAATACAGAAACATGGTAACGTGGAAATGCACCTTGCTGCAAACTGCATGTGGGTGAATAAATGTTTCATTTCAAACCCTGTGATTTGCCCTATAACAGTGGCCCTTATGGGGATGGTCAGTTGGAAGTTTCACCCGAGGGGAGGACCCTCCACCCAGGCCTCTCTATTTTTTTTTTTTAAGATTTTTTTTTTTTATTTATTTGAGAGACAGAGAAAGTGAGAGAGAGCATGAGAGGAGAGAAGGTTAGAGGAAGAAGCAGACTCCCCGTGGAGCTGGGAGCCCGATGTGGGACTCAATCCCGGAACTCAAGGATCATGACCTGAGCCGAAGGCAGTTGCTCAACCAACTGAGCCACCCAGGCACCCCCAGGCCTCTCTGGCTGATGGGCTGATGAGGTTGGATGTTCTAAGAACCCGATTTGATGTAGCTTTGCCTAATTCTCACTTATTGCCTGCTATTACCTTCATCTATGTGTAGATTTCTTTCCTCTCCTGTATCTATTAGGTTTCTGTAATTAATAATAATAATAATGAAAGTTTTCTTCCTTTTTCAAAACTGAAACTTGGCTATTAATCTTTTGTGCAGAACACATAGTTTTAGTGGGAGGGGTCATAAAAATAAAAATTTCACTATTGATTTTTCTGAAGACTTAATAGAAGCTCTAAATCACAGACCAAATCTTTTTCTTTTTCTGTTGTGTCTGCTAATTTAACCATAACTATGTAAGTCTAATTCTCACAACAACCTTATAAAATAGGTGTTACTATCTTTCTAAAAATAGATGAGAAAATGATGGTTGAGGGAGGTTCAGTAATTGTCGTGGCACAGAAGAATTATTGAAGTCAGCTTACAAAAAGTAGCTGTCTGGAACTCTCCAACGTTCCCCTCTGTATGATACTGCCTCTTATTTTGTAGGCCAAGTTTGAACAACACCAACAAAGGAAACTCATTAAGACCTTCAAGCACTGTGCTTCATCAAGAAAGAGAACATGGACTTATCGTTAGAAGAACTTGTGTTCTTCCGCTGGTTGGCTATGATCTTGAGTAATCCACTTGACTGTGCCTTACGTTTTCAAATCTGTTGAGATGCTTCTTATAATTCCTACTCTATAAGATTACAGTAAGAATTTAATGAAATTATTTGCGTGTGGAGAGCAAAATGGAGTCTGTCACGTCAAGCAGGAGCCCGTGTCAAGCAATGATGCAAACAGTTAAGGTACTGTAGCTAGGAGATATTGGAAATATCGCCATGACCGGCATCAGCCGACACCCCAGAAATGATAACGAGCAGAACCAGAGGAGGTCTGCAGAGATCCAAGACCAGTTAAATCCCTTTAAAAAGGGGAGGATTTGGGCAGCAAACGGTCAGACTCTTCAGACCTAATCCCTCTATGCCTGATCATTTAAAAAAAGCAACTGGCGCAGAAGGCTCAGCCGATGGATCTCTGAACAGAACCGAGATCCCTCCCTGCTTGAACATCAGAAGCAGTGAGGGCCAAGAGCTGACCCGGACCAGACCGAGGCCTTATCGCAACTGTGCGCCCAAAGACTGATTTCACGTTTGGTTCGTTCACGTCCTGCGCCTTCTGTTATCGTGCTTATCGAGTGGCTTGTTTTCGGTCCTGCCCTGTGCGCTGCGTAAGAAGCCAAGTTTAATCACATGGTGACTTGTCATTGCATTTGGAATCCTGAACCTGCTTTAGAATTGTGATGTAACTTTGCCTAACGACTGAATAAAGCTGACATTGTGGAAAGACACAATGCGAGTGCGTTCCTTCACAGCTTGCTCAGGACAAGATGTGACTGTTTTTATCATTACCACCAGACACTTAACAGATGCTTTAGGTTTTTCTTACCTGAGTGAAATGACTAAGCATAGTATGTAGATCTGAGCTTTGAATATTTCCTCATACTATCTTCTTACTCACTCAGAAAAGGTCTGAGAAGTATCTTCTAAAAGATAGGCGTTTCCTGCTCCTTTAAAATGATCTCTTAAACCTGATATGCCTCCCTAAGAGAGAAGCACTCACCTTCATTTTAATTCTGACATCAGTATGGACACCTAGATGCTGATGCGATAAGTTTCTTTGAAATAAATATTTTAAGGAGGACTTTACTGCTTTAATAAACTCTTTCCCTGTTTTTCTACTTTCTCGTTTTGATCAGCAATGCAAGAAAACACCTAGATGGGTTTGTCAAGTCTCATCCATCATCAAAAATGAAGTCAGAAATCTGAATGAGAATCTCGAGGCGCTTCCAGTAAGTAAATCAGTTGTTTTTTTAATCATGCTTCTGTGTTATTTTCTTTTCTAAGATCTTTCAAATAGGATGCAGATGTACTTCCAAAAAGACAAGAAAATAGTTAACTTTACTAAATTCATAGTGAGGTAGGAATCATCAGACCTCTCAAGGCATTGTTCTCTTCTTGCTGAATTGTAGTCAAAACACTAATGAATAAAAGGAAGGAATTCACAGTGCAGTAACTCTATACCAGGTGGTTAAAAGAGAGAGGAATTCTTCAGCTGAGTTTTAAGTGTGAAATCATGAAAATGCAGCTTTTGAACTTTTAGCATTCTAAAAGGGGAAGAGCATTCCAGTTCCTTTGTGTACTCATAAAAACTTTTCTGAATCTGATTATGGTTTCTTATTACTAGACAATAGTTCAGAGTAAATTAGCAAAAATTCGGGTTTGTTATTTTTCTGCACGTACATTAGAGGGAGTTGTAAAGCAGCTAAAAATTACCAACTTTTAGTCAAGGAAATCTGTGTTGAGGCCCCAGCTCTGAGTGGCAGAGCTTATCATGATATATATATTATATATTACCTTATTATTTAAGCATGCTAAGCTTCAGTTACCTACTAGATCCACAGTTTGTCTACACAGTCTGTAGTCCTTCCACTAAGCCTTGTGCCTTGGAAGCTGGATATAGCACAATCTTAGAAATGATGAAACTTCTAGGTCTTCAAAGTGCTCTTTTTGAAAATGAATCTATATTGTGAAGTATTATAGTTATAGATTACACAAAAAAATGGGTTATAGGTGTCCTCTAAGTTAAATTCTTCCTATTTGATTTCTATTCCTTTATTTTCGTTCAAGAAAAGCACAGGAAAATAATTCTGTTTATTGAAATTCTAGCTGTTTGGTTTCTAAGAGTTCTAAGAAGTGCTTGTGTGTGTGTGTGTGTGTGTGTGTATTATGAATTCTATATTATTCAGTTTTGAATTAATCAGACTGAAATTGGTTTATATTTTCCCTTTCTTATCAGTCAAATCTAAAGTCACCAATAATGTTTTTTTTTAAGATTTTTATTTATTTATTTGACAGAGAAAGATCACACGTAGGGAGAGAGGCAAGCAGAGAAAGAGGGGGAAGCAGGCTCCCTGCTGAACAGAGAGCCTGATGCGGGGCTGGATCACAGGACCCTGAGATCATGACCTGAGCCGAAGGCAGAGGCTTTAACTCACTGAGCTACCCAGGTGCCCCTAATGTTTTAAATAGTTATGTTATTGCCACCAGACTATTGTGCTTCACTGAAAACAACAGAAATTAAATTAAACAATATGGTTCTTTTACTAAAACTTTTCATCACTTATGAAGAATTTCTACTCAGCTTTTTTTTCCCCCAAATATGTTTATTTTAATTTTTCAGTGTTACAAGATTGATTGTTCATGCACCACACCCAGTGCTCCATGCAATACGTGCCCTTCTCAATACCCACCACCAGGCTTGCCCACCACCCCACCCCCTCCCCTCCAAAACTCTCAGTTTGTTGCTCAGAGTCCACAGTCTCTCCTGGTTCATCGCCCCCTCAGATTTCCCCCCATTCACCCTTCTCTTCCTTCTCACGATGCCCTCCATGATTTTCTTTATACTCTACACATAAGTGAAACCATAAGATAATTGACTCTCTCCGCTTGACTTATTTCACTCCGCATAATCTCTTTTAGTCCTGTCCATGTTGATACAAAAGTTGGATATTCATCCTTTCTGATGGAGGCATAATATTCCATTTATAGAGGTATCATATCTTCCTTATCCACTCATCTGTTGAAGGGCATTTTGGTTCTTTCCACAGTTTGGCAATTGTGGCCATTGCGGCTATGAACATTGGGGTACATGTGGCCCTTCTTTGTACTGCATCTGCTTCTTTGGGGTAAACACCGTCTACTCAGCTTTTTAAGAGGCATTCATGTTTCTCTCAGGCACTGTCCTGTCATTGATTGTGGTGGAAATCAAAGGATTATTATCAGTATACTAGACTAGCATGGCTACTTTTTCATATTAAATCGAGGTGTGAATAATAGAGAAAATATGAGGAAACAACAGATTCAGTAAGTTTTTTGACTCCATAAGCTTTATAACATAAACATTAAAATTTAAAGAACACATTTATTATGTGTTCTTATCCTCTTTAAATTTTAAAAATTCAAATGTGCCTGTGTGTGTGTGTGTGTGTGTGTGTGCGTGCGTGTGCGTGTGTGCAGTCAGCTCATGATTTCAGTCAAGGAGTAAGTCAATGAGTGAGTGAGAGTTGACCAAAGAAACAGTGATCAATATATTTCACATTTGTGTGATTTATAGACTGAATGTAAAATCCTGTCCCTGAATAAAGTGCAAATCTGTTGTGCATTAGTTTTACTTTCTTTTTCTCATTCTTATCCTCATCACTGTGCCTTCTACCTGCCACTCTTCCTGCCTAGAAATTTTCATGGTTGGTTATGTAGCTTTTACATGTAGCATATATAGTAGGTCTGGTGTATTTGTGTGAAAGTATGTGTCGTGTGTGTGTGTGTGTGTGTGTATATATACATATATATAACACAGCATTGAGAGTTGGTATCCTTTATCAGTACCCCACTTAAAAAAAGTAAAACAAAAAAAACCCTCTGAAAAATATAGGAAATAGTATTTTAAAATGAGCTAAGTTGGCAAGTTAGTAAGTGAAGAATAATCAGTGTCCAAAGCTAAATGAAAGCAGGAAATTAGAAAGGTAAGTGGAGCATTGAAACTAGAAGGCAAATGGAGCATGGAAACCAAATTTTACTTTGCAGTTACTTGCCAAACCCAATGATTTGGACCTTGTTTTCAGTCTTGCAGGGTATACTAGTGACATGAGGCAAAGACCAGGGACCACTACGAGTAGTCAAAGTACCTTCTCTACATTAAACAGGAACACTAAAGGCAATACGTTCAGCGTAAGGTTAGGAAAACATGCTGTTTCCATCCGTCCTAAGAGAACAAAAGGATAATTCTTGGATTTGAGCGTTGGTAGTAAGTAGAGGGAAAGGAATCTTCCTGAGAATTCATAGCTAAAAGACAGCTCTAAATAGGTTTGTAGGAGGTGTTCACACTACTTAGTTGGTTGAGAAACAATAAATCACTAGGTTAACGAGTTTAACGCAAATCTGGTGGTGTCCTGAAGTGTTTGGAAGAAGCAGATGTACATCATCTTTGGGAAGAATCCACCTTCACCATAGGCCTAAAAAACTCCCCACTGAAGAAGTTTTGAGAAATAGAAGTTGTCAGTCAAAAATCACAAAAGACCTGATGGGATGCTCTCAGAGAAAATTAGTAGGAACAACAAATCAGAATGAAATCTTCAGAAACTTTTTGTGTTGGCATTATCAGACACACAATATATAAAATAGAATATTTAATATACTAAAAGATATAAATGAAGTGATAGAAGAGGTAAATAAAAAAACAAGAGATGTTAAAAATGACAAAGCAGATTTTAAAGGAACATAATAGAATTCCTAGAAATCAAAATTAGTTGACATTAAAAATTCAGTGCATAGTTTTGAGAAAAGATTAGATAATGATGAAGAGAGAATTCATAAAAGACACATTTGAAGAAATTAAAATGGGCAATGAAAGACAAAAAAATGGAGAATTTAAAAGAGAAATTAAGACTCATGGAATATAGAATGAAAATGTCTAAAGATATTTAATAATGTAGGAGAAAAGGGAGGTCAACAGGGCAGAGGAAAACCCCAAGAGCTAATAACCGGGAGTTTCCTGAAATGGGTTAGAGACATGAGTCCACAAACTCAGGCAGCTCTCAGATTCCAAGCAAAATAAATAAACATATTGTAAAATTAATACAACACTGAAAATGAAACAAAGTTTTTAGGAGCAGCCAGGAAAAAACCCAAAATAATTACCTTCAAGGAACAACTAGATTGACATTGGCATTTCACAACAATTGAAGTAGAAGTGGATAATGATTACAATAAGCTGAGAGAAAACACTGCAATTGTTAAATTGGAATTTGGTACACAGTAGAAGCATTTATCAAGAGCAAGGCAAAATAAAGACAGAGACAAAAATAATGAAGCTTTTGTAACTAACAGAGATTGACTTCAAGCATAAGGAAAATTATTCTAGTTGTATATATACAAGTACTTTGGAATAAACCTCACGCAATATGAGCAAGAACTTTATGGGAAAAAATCATAAAACTCTATTGCTAGATATATACTAGACCCCAAATCTAAATAAGACCCCAAATCTAAAATAAGATAGAGTGACTCAATTTCAAAAGGCCAATTTATTTAGATGAATCTATAGTGCTAATGTAAATTTATCTATAAACTTAATGCAATCTCAACAAAAATTCCCACAGGTACTCTGGTGGAATCTGGTCAGCTGATCTATGTCTATAGAAATGAAAAAATCTCCAAAGGGCCAAAACCGTTGAAGAAATATAGTGTAGGAATACGTGTATTACCAGATAAAAGAAAACTTGTAATAAATTAGAGAATGTGGTACTGGTGCAGCACTAGATAAAAAGACCAATGTGTTCGATTGCAATGCTCTCAAAAAAGATGCATACAAATTATGGGAACTTAATATATAAACTTAATTTGGGTCAAAGCTTGCACAACAGCTAAGTGGGGGGAAATAAAGGACTGAAAAATGATGTTGAAGTAATCAGAAACCATACAAAAATTTAAAGACTTCTATCTGAAAGGCAAAACTATAAATCCTTTGCAAGACAACATGACAATATATTTATAACTCCTAGAGTAGTGAAAAATTACTTAAACAGCCCAAAACAAGCAGATATCATAAAGGAAGTGAAAGATGAATTTAACTAAATTAAAATTAAGAGCCTCTGTTCACCAACAGATGCTTTAAAACATGAAGAAACATATTATAAAGAGGGAAGGAAATATTATTCAGCTCAACAGATTCTATGATAAAAAGATAACCCAAAAGAAAAATGGGTCGGGGCCCCTGGGTGGCTCAGTTGGTTGAGCGACTGCCTTCGGCTCAGGTCATGATCCCAGAGTCCCGGGATCGAGTCCCACATCGGGCTCCCAGCTCCATGGGGAGTCCGCTTCTCACTCTGACCTGCTCTCTCTCACTCTCTCTCTTTCCTAATAAATAAATAAATAAAATCTTTAAAAAAAAAAAGAAAAAAAGAAAAATGGGTCAAAGTCATGCATTAATATTTTCACAAAAGAGGAAACATGAATGGCCCATGAACATATGAAATTGTGCTCATCCTCATTAGTAATCATGGAAATGTAAGTTAAACCACAAGCAGATAATGCTTTGCACAGGCTTGTAATTTTAAGGTGAAGATGTAGAGTGATGTGGATACCGAAGGCATACTCATATGAGAAAGTTTGAGAGAGACTGAGTGACTTTTGCACCTGCCTCGGGAGATACGGCCAAGAATATTCAGGGCAAAAGAATGGAGGCAGATGAGAAGTCCAACACAAGCAAAATGAGCAAATAAATGGTGGTACACTCATATACTAGAGTACTAGAGAATCATGGATAATGAAGAATTAGAGCTATTAAGAACCAAAATTAGTAACTTTCAGGAGGAACGTAATGTTGTAAGGAAAAGAGCAAATTATAGAAAAATATAATATGACTCTATGTAATTTCAAAACCGTATAAACTGAACAATATTGTCTTAGGGGAATAAGACCTATGTGATTAAACTTTAAAGAAGAGCAAGGGAATGGTACACTCAGAAGATTGTGCTTAGCTCTGAGCATGGAGTAAACTGGAATAGGGTTGGGGAGGACATGATGAGCCCTCCAGTGTACCATCTTCTTACTTAAATTAAGTAGTAGGTACACAAGTATTTTCCTCACTTTTCTTCATAACTCCTATGCTGCTTATAAATATTTTTTGTATCTAGTAAATAATAAAAAAAATACTGAACACAAATTAAACCAGAAGCAGTTTTGAAACAGTTGAACAAATCTTGATTGTCACATGGGATGGATATTCACAGATGTAATTTTCCAAGAGCCTGGCTCATTGCTTTCTGTGTGACTTCACACTACTAGGTCTCTTCACCAACTGATGGTACTTCAGGTTCCTGGCTGAAGAGTCTCTGAGAGTTCTTAATCCCAACTTCAGGTAGGAGATGGCCTTTGGTATACTTGTTAGCAAAAAGTTGACTCTATACTGTCACTTCTGTATTGACCCAGAGGAGGAGGTACTTTGCACAGAATTTGTGTCTAAGTGTGTTGCTATGGGATCCTCGTGTTCCCCAGGCATGTGGGGCATTCACTGAGTCCTGGAGCTGACTCTGTGTCTTTCTGTCTTAGGGGTAGCGAGGACTCTCATCTTTCCAGTCAAGCATTTCTAGTTACTTCAGAAATTTATCTCTTTCTCTTCTAACCTAGAAATAATGGGGGGAGGTGGGGAAGCCCAAACAAATAACATCAACAAGAAGCTACAGAGAACAAGTATTAAATGAAACAAAATAATCCTAAATCTTACTAATGAGAACAAACAGAGCCTGTTTCTAAGAATTTTGTGTGAGGTTTTATTAAGAGGAATTGTCTGGTTTCGGTTTCTTCTGTGCCTCTAACCGTAGTTGCCTAAAATTGTAAAAGCCACAAACTTTCTTAATCAAAGTTTCTTGGGCTTTTGAGTATTATCAACTAGACATTTTAAGTAATATATGTGTAATCCTTAAAATTACTCTATAACGTAGGAATTATTATTCTTGATCTGTAAATGGGCTAACTAAGGTTAGTTGTTTCAAAGTCAAGCAGTTTTAAAAGGTAAAGTTAGAACTTGAGCCCATTCCTGCTGGCTCCAGTGTTAGACAGGTCCCTTCCATTTTATTCTCCTTTCTCTTGGGAGCCACGAAATGGAGGGCTTCGGGATGAATCATCGCCCTCCATGGTTCCTCACAGCTCTAAATATTTATAGTGCATGCTTCTTTCCTCATTTACATTATTTGGTTAACACCAATGCTGTGAATTGTTTCCACCTCATTGTAACTGGAAGGATTGAAGACAACCATGCACAAGTCAGAGCTTTTCCACTGGAGAACTCATTTTTCAGGCTGAGGTATCAACAGCCAACTTAATTGTCTTCATCTACCTTTTGAAGGAGGTTAGAAGATATTTTTTCCCTCATTTGACTATTCTGAACTTGAAGAACCCAGAAGAAAGTCTAGTATTTCTAAATTAAGAAGGATATGGTTTTGCCACATTTTTAGAGTGGAAGAAACAATCTAGGAGATAGGTTTTGGTCACAAAAGAGTTTTGGTATCTCTGGGACATTTCGATATTTAATTGAGAAAGGTCAAAACAACCTTTGGAATTAAGATCCCATTGTTGCAAATTTTATTCAGACGTCTTTCGCTTTAGAAAGTTAGTGTTTGCAAGGGGGAGGGGAGACATTTTGATTGCTAATATAAGTTAGAGAAGCCCTTCTTAGGGTGCTTTTTCATTCTCTCAGAATGTCAATTTGGTTATGGAGATTATCCTACAGAAAAAATTCCATTCATTTGATTTGTTTAAATATTGGGGGAGGCATCGTATGCCTAGAAATGGTCTGATTTAGTTTTCCAATGGATGGAAAGTAGGGCAACTCTACATCTGTCTCAGAGGCTCAAATAAAGAGTAATTAATTTCTTAAAAATACCATTCTTAAAAATGTATCTGCCTTTCTACTGAAACATAGATGTCTGTTTATACTTCCTATGGAGCAAGTAACAATTTGGAATGTAATGCAAATAATGGTTTGGAATTAAGGAGTCTAGACTCACACTCTTGCTCTGTGATCACATGGATCACCTCAACTCTCTGAGCCTCTTTTTGTGTCTGTATCATGGATTTGCCATGTCTACCTTTCAGGTTTTTCCCAAAGCTTGATTTAGAAAATGTTTGCAAAGTGCTTGGCATGTGAGAAGAGTTGTTCTGAAGGGTTGTTGGTCCTACCATTACTATTACTGCATTGTTGTTACTGTTGTTGAAATACACCCCTTCTCTCAGGAATAGTTTTGCATGTTTTCATATTAACTATAGGAAAGTATTGAGCACATGGGCTGTAAAACTATTCTGGTCTAGACATTTTTGAGAAAGGAGATTAGACTATCGTATGGTCTCATATTTTACAAAAGATGTCAAGAATGTCAGGGGCCTGTGATTCAGCCACTCCTCCCCTCTCCTTTTGTGTGCTTTTAATACGAGCTTTTGCATTAATACAAACAGAAGCATCTGCAGGGTTTTCTTTTCTGCTGACTTCACCACAGTAGCAGGGTGAAGCCCCTTTGGTAGTCTATGTGATCTGAAAGTCATTATTTCTTTTGAATTGGACTAAAGCAGTAAAAGATCATTATAAGAATTTCAGGTTCTGTCTGTAACCTACTCTGTTATTGCACTTCTCCAAATAATTTATATATTTTTTTGTCATAAAAAAAGGACTGGTTTTTAATCATGTTCTCTAAGAAAATGGGAGGTGGACATATTTGAAAGAGAAGAGGCAGAGAAGATTTTGTATCTGTATAGATATGCACATATTTTATATATGTAAAAATGCTTTTCGATACCTTAAATATCTTAGAGAACACTCATCCTAAAAATAATACTGACCTTTTAACTGAAATATACTAAAAAAAGGGAAAGAAGTATTTACTAATGACGGCATTTCAGGATAAGCAAAGCACAGTGGGGGGAATGGGTACAGCAGTAGTATAGCGAGAAGAACAAAAAGGAATGAAATCCCGCTCAATTCCATTTGATCCAACAAGCATATTCTAAGTGGCTACAGAGGATATGAAAATGTGATACATGCTTTCCAGGTGGTTCCAGCCAAGAAAGAGGAGACAAAATTTAAGACAGTAAGTTAGTTAACCCATGGGTGGTAGTGTCAGTCAGAGGAAGGCTCCAATAAGAAGTCATCACAGTGGAGAGAAGGAAGGGGAAGACACCGTAGTGTGGTGGAGGAAAGAAGAGGTTCGACTTTCTTGAAGTGGGGCTATTTGACTGGGGGGTTGAAGGACCACTGAAGCATCTTAAGAATTAAACTCTCTGGGGCACCTGGGTGGCTCAGTTGGTTGAGCAACTGCCTTTGGCTCAGGTCATGATCCTTGAGTTCCGGGATCGAGTGCCACATCGGGCTCCCAGCTCCACGGGGAGTCTGCTTCTTCCTCTAACCTTCACTCCTCTCATGCTCTCTCTCACTTTCTCTGTCTCTCAAATAAATAAATAAAATCTTAAAAAAAAAATTAAACTCTCTGGGCTTCAACTCAGTCATCTATAAAATGAAGGACTTCACCTGAGTGAGATCTAAGGTCACTTTTAGCTTTAAAACACTGTTCTGTGAAATAGGAAAGGTTGGGTGAGCAAGTAGTGGGCTCATTTAATTCTCAATGAGAGTTGATTAACTCAGTTTTAATCTCTTTTTCTTAGAATTCCAATGTAAGTTTCTTAGCCACTGTTTTATTAATTTGTATACAAGTCTTAAAGACCAAATTAAGATTGAAAACCTTGTAATTCAAAGTCTTATAAATAGAATCCATGTGGGAAAATGCAAATAGTTTTGATTTTTGAAGTCAGTTAAACCTATGTTTTGATACTGACTATCCTCTATTTATTGGGGGGAAGTCAGAACATCTTGATGTGGGGTCCCTGGACTGGCAGCATCACCAGGGAACTTGAATCATATAAATTCTCAGGCCCCAGCCTAGCTTCCTAAAGAGAGACACTCAGGGGGAGAACCTGGCAATCTATTTTCCATCAAGCCCACCAGGTAATATTGGTGTACCCTAGCATATAGAACTGCTTACGTATGATATAGAATTGATGATTTCCCTTTCAATATGAGAATAACAAGTTAGACGGTAGTTGTCAGACTTTAATGACAGAGTATATGTTACTTGGCACATCATAGGTGCTCAACAGATTATAACTATTCTTTTTATTAACTCGCTAACATTATAGTAACCATTGCTATTTTCAGGAAGAAGTGAGGACTATACCTTGGTTTAGTGCTCCTTCGCAGTGCTTACAAACTTAAATCTAAGTTTGGTGAAGCAAGTGACACTGTCCGGAAGTCCTGTCTACAAAACACAATATACCGGGTGATTGTTTGGACTTTCATATTATTGATGTGGAGCACAGAGCATGTCTGGCATTCCTGTCACCCTTTACTGTGGGGGCAGAGGAAAGCACTTGAGAGAGTATACTGTGGGGGCCAGGGTTCAGTGTCGTCGTTTACTATGATGAAGCAAATCCTGGGACTTTAATGAATCTGTTTTCTCATCTTTAAGACTGGACTCATAGTGTCTCCCCACTAGGTAGTTGGGATAATCTGATGAGATACAGATTTTTAGAGCCCTTTGTAAAACACACACTGGCTAACACATCCAAGTTCAAGTTCAACAGAATGAGATCATCATCATTGCCTTTAACAAATATTTATTGAACACCTAGAACATAGAAGACATTGTGCCCGAAAATAATGCTCAGAAACAGACAGAATCTGCCCTTCAGTTGAGTCATGGCATAAATATTTGTGACTTTTTGCATTCATGAAGCTAATGAATAGTCTCTGTAGAAAATTGATTTGTTCCAGGAATCCTTTACCTCTTGGGAAAGCTGAACTTAAAAGGCTCCAGATTTGATGAAGGTGACATGAAATGACAATTCATAAACATAATTTGGCACAGACTTTTCAGGAAAGCAATTAATCAATATGTATTCAAGGTCATTTGAATTATATAAACTTTGCCCGATTAATTTCATTTCTATGATTCCCAAAAGCTATCCTAAGGAAAAAAATATCCCAGAAGCTATAACAAATATTCACATAAGTAGTGTTTATTATTCTATTTGCAATAATGAAAAATTGGAAACAATGTCAAACAAACGAATGGTAAGTTATGCTTTAACTCAAGGGTAGTGCCGCCGAGGGGGCATTAAGTTGAACATAACCCAAGGAAGTGTTGAAAGCAGAGAAACTGTGTTACTTGTTACAAGTAAGGAGACAGGGAGATGGCTCTCAAGGCACTGTCTCCTCCAACACAAGCTTTAGAGCCACTTGATATGGCCAGCAGGCAACCTTTTGGTCAGCTATTAGAATTATGAAGTGGTCACAGAAACTTAGTAAAACCTTTGTAATCTTTCAAGCATGACTTAAAAGGGGTTTGCTTAACTCCACAGTTTCCCAAGAACATTTATGATTTTCTTTGTTCCCCAGCATCTGCTCTGTTTGGCAACTTGGTGGGCTTCCCAGGAGCAGGACTGTTCTTACGGACGGGGGACGCTGAAAAGCAAACATGCTGGGAGCGATGTATTTTTCATTTCTCACTGCAGTTCCTGATGACTTTATCTCTAACTAATAAAGTGAGTTATGTTAACATGCATGATGGAGTACCACGTATACTTAATATTTAATAAAGGTCTAAAATACCCACAATGGAATGGTACCTGAAAAATAAAACCATGATAGATACATTCAGAATGATTCCAATGAAAGAACATAAGTTCAAAGAATAAAGACGTAAAGGAAATGGACTAAAAGTTAGTCCTTGAAAAAAATGGCAAAGAAATGGACCAAAATAGGTCCTTTGATGAGTCATTTCATATTTTACTGAATTTTTTAAGTTTTCTAAATTGAACATACTTTTCTTTTATAGTCAAAAGTTCTCTGCACATACACCTCCCCCCCATAGGATGTATGAGAGAAGCATGATCTCTTGCCTTAACTTGCTAGTTTTTAAAGGAGCAATCAGGAACTGCTAGGGAGATGTGAGTATTACATCTCTTATATTATATGTAAGTATGATAAGTGTTTAGATATGATCATGTAAATGAGGGATGCCTTTCTCAATTTAGCAATTGAGTCAGTAACTCAGAGTAGCAGTTACCCATTTTGATAAATGTCATCTATATTTTGCAAATACAGCAGTCCCGCCCTCACAGGTAAGCTTCAGGTAAAGTAATCCTTTCTTAGGTCTGGAATTCACCTAACCAGTTTAACCCCTCTAACTTGTGATTTCCTGGTATTGCAGTGTTATTGGATGGGAAAGTCTGTTAGCAAGAATATGCGCAAGATCCTTGGGCAACCCTTCAAGAGGATTATTTAGGCACAGAACGGTAGAATAATGACACATTTTAACACAGTGACTCAACTTACACACATTAATTCTCCTGCTAGACTTTGAAGTGGGTGTAGTGAAAGCTCACTTGCGAAGAAATACTAAAAGTTATAAAATTTTTTAAAAAGTGATTTTAATCTAAGTAGTATCACTTAGTAAAATCAAACCAGTAAACCAGGCTCATTTCTGTGTTTGCTGAGGTTCATCTGATGTTAATTCTTGAAATATTTATTTTTAGGGGTGTCTGGGTGGCTCAGTGGGTTAAAGCCTCTGCCTTGGGCTCAGGTCATGATCTCAGGGTCCTGGGATCAAGCCCCGCATGAGGCTCTCTGCTCAGCAGGGAGCTTGCTTCCCCCCCTCTCTCTGCCTGCCTCTCTGCCTACTTGTGATCTCTCTCTCTCTCTGTCAAATAAATAAATACAATCTTAAAAAAAAATATTTATTTTTAGGCAATGAAATGTAGTGGAGTAACCATAGTTTTTGAGTCAGAAAAGATTCTGTTTTAAATCCCATCTTTCTCACTTTAGATCTTTGACAAATCATTTATTCTTGTATGTCAGTTTATCATGAATAAAATGAGAATATTAATGCCTATCTTATGGAGTAATTTTGAGAATAAACTGGTGCATGAACAATCAATCTTGTAACACTAAAAAAATAAAATAAACATATTTGGGGGGGAAAAAGAGTATACATGCTAAGTGCCTTGCACAATGTAACACATTCTAGTTACCAAACATGTTATAGCTGTTACTATTTTATTTTTAGTTCTAAGAAAAGCTCTCATATATATTGCTTTTCTGTCTTCTGGAGGTTGGCAAATATTTGCATCATTGTAATGAGACCCAAAACACCAACTCAGGCATAACTAATAAATAACAAGTGAAGGAGCAGAGCAGGGCTGGCTCCTTTTGCTTACACTTGCCTTCTTGTGTGTGCCGCCCCCCTCCCCCTGCAGGACCTGCCTCTGGGAGGGTCAGAGTGTGGCTCAGCCCTCTCTGGCCAAGGTGATAGGCTAGTTCAATCAGTTACTAAGCAACTTTCTGTGTACAATCTCATTGGCCACTGGCCCCTCTAAAACTGTTGCGCTTTTTGAAACTGGCTCTCTTTCTCTACACCATGCTGCTACGTCGGTGAGTGTGGGAGACTGAGCTCAAGCTAGCTTGAATAAAGGGCTCTTCTGCTTTCGTATTGGACTCGGCTTCCTGGTGGTCTTTGGGGATCTCAAAATCTGGGCATAACACAAGGATATCTTTTCTGCATGGTCATCTCTGTTCTGTGTTATCTCAGTTTACGTTGCTCTGTAAATTTGAAATGCCCAATTTACTTATCGCCTTTTCCGCAAAATGCTACTCTGTATATTCTTCCACACAGCTCAGATTTTTATTGTCTGTATCCTATAAAAAACATTAGCCAGAGGAAAAGAAACCAAAACCTCCAATAAACCTTTAGTACCTATGACACGGATTTTGAAAATATCTCAGCAGTTTCTGCTTTTTCTAGCATCTCACTGTTCTTCCCAGTACATCATTTATGAACACACACACCATGCATGCATATATGTAATATTTTCAGCTGTCACTTTGGGGAGCATGAAGCTGGAAATATGAGTTTCAGGATGAACTCCAGTAAACAAGTTGCTCACAAATTGTTCCAGGAACTGATTTGTCTCTATTTGGAAACTCTATCTGGAATCTATGTACAGGTCTTGGATGCATTTGAAAAGAGAGCTGTCTAAAGCACTTACCCCTTGAAATAAAAAAAGGTAGAGCAAATATATTCATTTGTTTTAAATCCGTGTTCATATCTCTCTGGTGAAGTCATTTGATTCATTCTTTGACCTTTTATATTGACAGAAAAAGCTCTACTCAGGAACCTGGGATGGGGTTTGGTTGCAGCACTGATTTCGTGGATGAAAAACAGGACCCACCTTCACGTTGATGAGTTTGTGATTTTTCACTTGAGGCCACTGCTTTGGGTCCCAGCCATGAAACTGACTCAAATGTTCACTTTGATCCAAAGCCTTGGCTAAAAAAGAGAAACACTGGCCCTTTTGCCCATGCACAGGTGATGAAAATTTCATCACTTATTTCCGTTTTTCAAAGGCCACAGTTGTTTTGTCATGTTGGAAGCTGGTTTTCTTTTTCTGACCTCTTTGCCAGAGTTGGGATCCTTTATTTTATCACGAAGCACCTAGGACAGTAATGATGGCGGTAACATTCACAGCAAATTTTACGGGTTCCAAATTGCTTTTGCGGATGGTTCATAGTGGTTGCAGTCATTTCCCCACAGTGCCCACTCAGGAGTAAGGTGAGATTTGCATTTCAAATTTGGTTAGAAGTTTAGGCCGCTGACACAATGGAAGGTTACCATCCAAAGAAAGACTAGTTTTGTGTTGGTGTTTTTGTGTTTTTTTTGCTCTTGTTGTTACAGTAATTTGAATAAAGCTGGCTGGAGCCTCCCAGCTTTCAGCTCTCAGATTCGGGCCCCCCTGTGTGCATTTCCAGGATACACTGACACACCTGATCATTCTCCAGGCTTCTTGTTGGTGTGAAGTGCTGCAGAGACTCCACAAAGCCGCATGAGATCACACATGGGTCTTCGTAGGCTCATTCCTCCCCTGTGCTCCCTTTATCTGACATGCTGCTTTCCTTTTCCTTTCATAATGCCTCTTGCATCCTTCCCTTCTTTCTATTCATCCCATTGCCACCTGCACAGCCCAGGCTGCTTCCTTCATGCTCCTGCTGAAGAGCACGCGTCCAGACGGACTGAACCGCTGAAGAAATGGGGTCTGATCCGTGTGCACTTGTCCTTGACTCTGGCATGTAACTTCTTCCCAGAAGCCAGGAAAATTTCAGCTTCCCATCATGAAAGGCTCACATATGCTGTTAACTACAAAGTGGCCCATCCTCCGTCTCTTCTTCCTCCCTCCCTCCCTCTCTCTCTTCCTCCCTCTGTTTGTCTTTCACAAATCATCTGGCCTCCCCTCTCCCACTTTCTCTGTGTGTCAAGGACTCTCCTTAGCCAGCCAGCCGCCTGTTTCCTCATCTACTTGAGACCTGCTGGAGCTGATAGGGCCTTGGCAAGTTGCCCAAATTTATCCCTATTGATTTCTGAACTCTCTTTGCTTCTGATGTTTTCCAGAGCTGCAGAGCCACACCCAGTTGCAGCTCTTCCCTGCGCCTGAGGCTGGTGGCATATTTCCCACTCTGCTCACTGCTTTCTGCTGCGTTCGCTGCCAGGGGTGTTTTGAGTGGGGGGACTGTGAGAGGAACAATAGGAATCAGGCTTTTATAAAAAAATATTTTTTGAAGTCTTCCCTTTAGTGCAATTGCCCAGATTGCTGCCTGGTCGGTAAGAGACAAGATTTTTTTTTTTCTTTTCTCTTTGGTCTGGGCCATATTTATAGAATTATCCGTCGTGGGGCTCTGTAAAGAACCTTTAGAAACTTGGCTGAATTTCAGTCATATAAATGACTCTGTCATACTGTCATTCTATTTTGGTTTATTGTAATTAATCCATTTTGTCTCAGAAACAGTCTCTCAACTTTCGTTTTCAACAACGAAGTGTGAGGAGTTCACATAATCTGGAAGGAGGAATAAATCAGATCCCAGAGCTCGAGGGTAACGTCCTGTGCTACTTACCAGTTTGGAGACATCTCCACCGCCAGCTGGAGAGGTCACACCAGCACTCACCTTCTCAGTAGCTATATCTGGAAGGCAGCCCTTGGTATCCCTGTTTGGAAGGAAAGGGTTAAGAAGACAACCCATGATACCCTGGCCAGAATGTTCTAATTTGGGGCCCTTATGAGACTGAGGGCAATAATTGGCCAAATTTGGGAAATATATTTGCCCTCATGGAGCAAATAAATTGCATTTACTTTGTGTCAGGTGAATACTGGCTTCACTACTACTACTAACTGTGACTCTGCAAACCTGGTTGAGTGAAATAACCTCTGTGAGTTTTATTTTCCTCACTATGCAGGAGACCTCAGTGCTGGTGGTATGATAATGAAGGCTGCAGTACAATTGTAGAATCAAATAAAATTTGATTTGAAAGTACTTTATAAAGTATAAAGCTTTATCTACACTGTGAATATAGCATTATATTATTAAACTCTTTAAATGTTTTCATTTTTATTTAATAATCTTTCTATCAAATGTAGAGTTCAGTTATAAAGCATAACTATTTCATGTTTTTTTTGGAAGCTTTAGTGAGTTTTTATCTCTGCTTTAACCTGAGTGTTAGGACCTGCTTAGCCTAAGTGATTCCATCTTGTCTAAGCAGCCATTTTGTTGTGAACACAAGCTGACCTTGCCTTAAAGGAACAAAGTCAGCCTGGAGGAACTTACTTAGAAAGATAAGTCCAGGACACCAGTGAAATGTGGTCTGCTGGCTCCTGATGACAGTCCCCCAGAAGAACAAGGTCGAGTCAAGCCAGGTGGAGACGTCCAATCGGTAAAGGACACATATGCAACCTCCCTTAACCCCACTGCTTCTGAAGTCAGGTCAGGTGGAGACGTCCAACCAGTAAAGAACACATATGTAACCTCCCCTGACCCCACTGCTTCTGACCAGTAAGGAAAAGCTCACAGTCGGTTTGCGATTTTGCCCTATAAAAGATAGCCTGTAAGACCAGGCGGGGTCGCTCTCTGCATAGAGACAACCCTGACCGGCCAGTATGATTCTCGATGCTTGGTGCGAGAAATAAAGCTTTGCTTGACCTTCGCTTTGTATCAGTCTCGTTCCTTTGATCATGGACCCTAACACTGAGAGGTTTTTGTTTTGTTTTGTTTTAATCTGTAATTTTTCTCATACAGAGTGCTATGAACTAGCTTACTGAGGCCACATGTACTAAAGGGGTCATTCTTTGTTGGGGCTCTATTTGTTATGAGTGGTTGATGAGCTGTTCTTTGTTCTTTGAGTTCTAGGTGAATGCAGATGATTTTCATTGTTTTTTTTTTTTATTACTTTAAAGTCACAAGCACTGAAGGAGTTCAAAAGTAAAGTTTATACAGTCGGTATAATATGAAGTTATTCATGCATAGACTTCAACTCACCTTGTACAAATAAAACCTGAATATTTATTATTCTCACATAGTATTACAGCTTGTTATATTAATTTTCTGACAGATTCAAACCCATATATTTCCTTGAAATGTATTACATATTTTCCTCCATTACCCACATTTCAAAAATGTTTAGGTTCTACTACTTCTGTCTCTCAAAGGCATTGTTACAAGGAAAAAAAACTACAATTATTGCAAAACATACTTCCGGGAAATTCCTTATGCTTGTCAGCTGATAGTGTGGATTACCCCTTTGTATATTCATTTGATAGAATTTAGATAGACTGGATTTAGACAAAGTATCTTTTTTACGATAGTGCTTAAAATGCAAAGATTTCATCCGTGCTTCTGGTAGCTCTCTGGTAACAAGTGTCATCACAGGTTTCCATTTCTAAGCCCAGTATGGGAGAGATTGTGTATGTTTGTGTCACATTAAATTTACAGTCTGGCAAGCTACAACCAGAACAATGAATATGACCACTTCCATTATACTATGGTGAAAGGAAATACCCTTTGTCATGTCCACTTATAAGTGGTTGACAATGGTCTCAAGTGTTCTTATATATCCAGTGCCATAGGATGGACAGAGAAAAGGCTTTAGCCTTAGACAGACTTGGGTTGGAACTCTTGACTTGTCAGAGTGAGGCCCAGTTTCCTCATCTTTACAATGTAGTATTATTCACTGTAAGTGAAATATTGTATATGAAGCATCCGTGTACACTGCCTGCCCCAAAAAAGGTGACACTTAATCAATGGTAGGTTTTTCTTTCCAGAGAATTCCCAAAGAAATTGTTATTCTTAGCTTAAGGATAAAGATGAGAAAGTTGTGTTTATATGTGAAGGAACAGCATCTGTGAGTAAGGAGAATGAGTCTTGAGTAGCGCCTGCTGAGCTGGGTGACTGGCTGTTCTAGAAGATACCATTCTCTCCCTTCCCCCAACCGCGTATGGAAGCTCCCTGTCTAGTCCCATGAGTACTACTGTTGATAGTTATTGATGCATTCCATGTGATAGCAGTCGACTCTCCCTTTAGTTAACCAGGAAAACCAAGTGAGAACTAGCGTTCCATACCCATTTATGTTCAAACTACAGCTGAAATGTAATAGTTTAATTTATAGAATTAATCATAGTATGATTAGAATTTGCCCATTCCATCGGAACTATGATCTAGCTCTTATTAGATCTAGTTGATCCACGAAGCTCTGAAAGGCAGTCAGTCTTATTATTGATCTTAGTGCTTAAAAGGAATCTTTTAATTTTTAAAGAAAAAAAACTTTTTGTAAATTCTAAGTTTTATTTGCAACCTAAGGAGCCCTGGTTGTCCTTTTAGCCTTATGTAGTTGTTAGTTCTTGTTGTTCATTATTATATAAAACTGCATTCATAAAGGCAGTGTGAGAGTGGGATGGGGTGGCCTTCTTCATCAGTGTGGGGAAAATCTTTTTTTTTTAAAGAATTATTAAAGCTCTTTTTTTTTGGTACATTCATTGTAAAAGGATGGATACTTTTCATTTTAAATTAAAAGTAAATATTTGAAGAACAGTACAAATATCTATTTTGATAAATTGTAACACAAAACAGAAGTTTTCTTTACTCCTTTTGAGACCATTGAATATATATAAGCTTTTAAATGGAATATTTTTGAAAGATACAATAGAATGACTAATTTGCTTGCACTTAGCTATGTAGTGGGACTTCTTATACTCTATAGTTAAATTTTAGAAACTAAGTATTTTAAGACAACTATATACAGGAAGAAAACTCTAGGTTACTCTTTGTTTTATGTGCCAACATCCTATATAGTAGAGTGTTTGTTTTAAATAACAATTCTATCAAATATGACTACCAAATGATATTTAATTGTTGTGCATACACCTGTATTCCCCAGTGGATTACACAGAGATTACATATTTCATATACTTGTATATTCGCAGTTCTAACTCAATATTAGGTATTTAATAGGTATTTAATATCTGATTCAAATAATTATGATGTGCTGTAAATGTTGGTAAAGGGTACCATATGTATTGATTAAGAAAAACTTTTAGGGGTGCCTGGTGGCTCAGTCATTGAGCATCTGCCTTTGATTCGGGTCATGATCCCAGGGTCCTGGGATTGAGCCCCGCATCAGGCTCCCCGCATTGGGAAGCCTGCTTCTCCCTCTCCCACTCCCCCTGCTTGTGTTTCCTCTCTTGCTGTGTCTCTCACTGTCAATAATAAATAAACTCTTAAAAAAAAAAGAAAAACTTTTAATAATTAGGCAAGGGCAGAATTTTTCTTTGATATGTACACCTAGAGGTGAATTGAGCTGAAAATTTGGCAGAAAATTTAAAGAATAATTCATATTTGGAGTATTTATTTAGATAAGTTAAAACATATTTATATGTGTAAATTCTCAGTATTTTAGGAGTAAAATAAAACATAGTATGGACTTGTCTCTAGTATTTCAATAATGCTATCAAATAAGAATTAAAAATGTAGTTAGAAAAATACAGTCCTGAAAACAAGTATATGTATATCACAATTATGAATCCAAGGGAGTTCCTGATTTTTCTTTTCATTGAGATGTTTAGAGATTACACAGAACATGTAAAAGATTATATATGGTCTATTTTTATACCAGAAGCAACTCTACCAAGTGAAAACTTAGAATACTAATTTCAGTTGCCAGCTGGCCTTGCCTGACTAGGAACATTTTTTGAGGTTTGAAACTTTTCTTCTAGTTTATACTGTAATGAATGGGAAGAGCTGTGATTTTTATTGAAGCCTCTGTTGTTTGTTGGAACAACTTTACACAGATGAAGTATTAGGCAGACAGATTTAATATGGAGCTTTCAGTTCTGATTTGATCTAGTTGTAGTAAATAAAATCTAAAGGCCATTTCTTACAAGTTCTTTCTTACAGACTTTTAAGGTTTATTTCACTATTCCTAAAGCACAAATTTATGAAACCAAGTTAAAATGGTGGATCAGACTCTATATACCACAACATCCTAAATATTTTCTACGTTTCATTTTACTTTAGGTCATTGCATAGGTGCTTTATATTTGGGGAAAGGTAGATTTCAAAATTTACACCAAATACATGGTTCTTTGTATATACTGGTTAAGTTTTTAATAGTTGCTAATTAATATGGATAAACATAATTAAGAATTTTAA
The DNA here is from genome assembly GCA_028533885.1 of Nasua narica. NCBI lineage: Eukaryota > Metazoa > Chordata > Mammalia > Carnivora > Procyonidae > Nasua > Nasua narica. The sequence goes on along the minus strand of CM052802.1, from coordinate 72,945,388 downwards.
AAAGATATCCTCATATCTTCTTGGGTTGATTTGCTGAAAACAGATGTAAAGCATAGGCTTATGATACAATCCTAATAAAACAGAAAATATGACATGTAATAGACTTGAGGAAGAACAACTTTTATATTAAACATTTGGTCAAGGGTACCAGTGCTTCTGTATTCTGTGACATCTATATTTACCAGTATATTTGAGACTTCTCGTCTCAAATGCCCAATAGTCATTTGCATCTTTAAAAAATAGTAACAAAATCCTGACCTTTCCATCAGGAATGTGCTCCACTAAAAAACCGTATTCTCAATCTTCATTATAGTTAGATGTGGCTAAAACTTACTAATAAAATTTATTGCATGATTCTAAGGCTCCATAATTGAAAATCAGGTAATTGGCATGTTTTGTTTCCCTCTTTAAATTACCTCCCTCCTGTACCTGCAAGTGCTAATGATGGTTGGAACTCCAGTAGTCATTTTAGGCCAAGAAATAACTTTGAAAATGGAGGTCGTGTGTTTTATGTCATGGGAAAGTACAATATGAGTTGTTCCCTCAGCTTGGCTAAGCTTTATTTTTATTTTTTTTTAAGATTTTATTTATTTATTTGTCAGACAGAGAGAAAGTGAGAGAGAATGTACAAGCAGGGGGAGCGGCAGGCAGAGGGAGAAGCCAACTTCCCACTGAGCAGGGAGTCCGGTGTGGGACTCAAATCCAGGACCCTGGGATCATGACCTGAGCCTAAGACAGATGCTTAACTGACTGAGCCACCCAGGCATCTCTTGACTAAACTTAAGGTAGGTTATTTTCCTGACTATAGAACCACTGTATCCCTTTCCTTACAGCATTTACTTTAGAAACTTTCAGTTGAAAATTATTTCTCTAGCCCACTGATACGTAAATCTTATCACTGTCAGATTTACAAACCAGGAATGTTACTCTCAAGGACTGGGGAGCAATCCCTTTAAATGTAATAACCAAGACAGATAGCCATCCTATCTCCCAATCTCTTTGGAAGGGAATGCAGGGGTCTAACTAGCTAACTAAGCTATAATTAGGAATTATAGATGGCCTGATCACATTGCCGGACCACATCCTCCCTGACCTTATGTCTTCTAGTACCTTCTACTGGCCCAACCCAGTAGTTAAAAATTGTCCTTTTATTTCAGCACAGTTGAGTTCAATCTCCCCTATTGGAATAATCTTGAATAAAATCTTCCTTGTCTGTTTAACTCTGTCCAGTGAAGTTTTTCTCTGACAGCCTAGAATATTTATTGTGGCAGGGGAGCTCATCTTTACAAAAGAATGTTACTTAATAAATGAAGAAGGAGTGATAGAATTAGACAATTGCCATGTTGTGACTCTAAAGTGTAATAATTCTTTAGCCAAAGATCATCAATGGATGCTGTAACCATTAGCTGAAAAATTGTAGGGGAACACGATATTTCAGCGTGGTGCCAAACTAATACTATTCAGAACACTTATAAATTGCAAAGAAACCATGTACCATTACAGTAGAGAGATCTGGCAATTGTTGGAAGGTAGAGAGACTATAAAGTATCCTACAGACTGAGAAGATGCTTTGAGACCAAAAATCAAAGCAGGCAACTCTGCATAGTTTACACAGAGTTTTATTCAGGATAACTTACTGATAGGAAGGATGAAGCGGATGGTGATCAGACAGCTGTGCAGCTCTTCTGTGCAGAGTCCAGACCTTAGTCTATAGATTCGATAGAGTGAGGAGACATGCAGAGGGACCCTGTAATGAGATCAAAGGGGTCACACGCAGTTCAAAGAGTTTGCATACACCTAATGGACAACTAACATTTAATTAGATCTTGTGGTGCCGTCTGTGCATCAGGAAGGGGAAAGACTATGTCATCTTTAACAGATTCATGGGAGGCCAGCCTCACCTCATCCCCACCTTGGTGTGCATTTCTAAGGTATGTATATGAATCTTCAAGGGGCCCAGAACCCCAAGAGAGGTCATCTAGCAGACATGAACAAGAGGACCAAAGATGGAGTCAGTATTGTCAGTGCTCCTACAGGCAATCACCAATTTAAGTGGTCTCGCTTAGTATCACTAATAAGGTATAACCTGACATTATACTCCTCCTGAGGTGATATAATATAAAAGATGAAAAATATATATAAAATATGCAACATTGTGAGATTTTCTTGCCAAAAATGTTTTTCTGAATCCAACCAAGTCTCTAGACATAAGTAAAAGTTTACAGAAAGCTATTACTCATTTATTTTGAGAGAGAGAGAAGGAGGTTGAGGGAGAGAATCCCAAGCAGGCTCCATGCTCAGAGTGGAGCCTGACGCTGGGCCCGATCCCACAACCCCAAGATCAGGACCTGAGCTGAAATCAAGACTTGGATGCTCAACAGACTAAGCCACCCAGATGCTCCAATAAGCTATTATTATTTTTTTAATGAAATATCTCTCTTTCAGAAGGTAGAAAGACTAATTAGAATACTGAATATTTTCCTTTGATCGTCACAATTAGAATATAGTAGAGCCCAAATATAAAAGGGGCCTGCATTTTACTTGGAATTGCTATATCTAGACTACAAAATCATGGATTTATTTTTATGTGATATAGAAATGAAATTCTTTCTTACATAAGGCACAATAGGTTGGAGTTTCAATTATATGAAATTGAAATTGATATGAACAATAAATTTGGGAATCTAAATCATAGTTCATCATCTAAACCAACAAAAATCATAATAACATTCTCTGTCACATTGAACAAACTCTGTTCTCCATTTAAGTGAGGCAAAGCCACCAAATCAAAGGGATGGGTGATAAAATCTACTTATACATATTTAAAACCGAACAGTCCAAAAATAGTGCAGGTTTGTGTATTGATCCCATAATCAAAAAACTAATTAGCATTGCGTAAAAAATATAATGAATAATAAGTAGCTAGATGTTCTTGAAAACATAAAATCTTAGAAATATAAAAGAAACAAAAAGATTTTTAAGTCCAGCCTTCTCTTCCCACAAATATGAAAACTATATTTCTAGGAAGTAGAATGACTTCCCCAAGATTATACAGCTCATTAGTAGAATAGTTGAAACTAAAACTCAAGCCTTCATGTTCTCAACAGTTTTCTTTTTCCACTACTAGGTATAAATAAGTGAAGAAGTGAACAAGTCCTAAAGGAGTTGAATCTACTTTAGACATTCTATTGAAGTAATAAAAAGGGACCATAAGTCAGAAGAATTTCCCTATGGCTTAGATGACATTTGAATGGGATTTTGAAAAAGAAGATAAAAATATTTTTCAACATTGGCAATAAATTAACTTTATTAGTTTTGTAAAGGCAAGTAGATATTTGATGATACATTTTCTACCCAATGACTACTTTCTCTGATATTTATTTTCAGGGAACAAAATTCTCTGTCAAGGCTTACAAACTACTGCTCAAATACCTCTAAGGATCTTCCTTGACTGTCTTCCCCTAATTTCAGGTTCTTAATGCATACATTGATAATGGATGGTTTAATTATTATACTTACTGTTTGGGGACTGTCAAGAATTTACCATTTGAGATAGGGTTTACCTTGGAATAGATACTGAAACAAAAATCAATCACATGCACTGTTACTTGAGAGTTTTCACTATTTACCAGACATTTGTATAGCATGGAAAGTTTAATACAGAAGACAAGTGGGAGAAAACTGTCTTATACTGTGTGGCCAAAGCAGCATCCCTTATTTCTTACCCATCCCACTGTCTTATAATTCTAGTGTCTTCAACCCAACATGTATAAGAACCACATTTCCAGCATCTTTTAAAATTGAGGTCTTAAAAAAAAGTGTTATTATAAACAATCCACCATAAGAATGCTGCCTTATATATGCATAATTTTGCAACTTACTTAGTAATTTAATCTGTACATTAATTCCTTAGTATTAAGTGTGTAACTATGTATAATTTCGTAGCATTTCCCTTAAATAATTAAGAGCTCTATGGGCAAGACAATTGGTCTCTTCTGACTTAATGGAGTTTTTTATTTTAATTTTCCTGTTGCTCGTAAGAGGAATGGAATAGATGTATTTGGAGATGTATTTAGAACTATCTTCAGACATTTCCATTCTGCTATACTGAGTAAAATGATTGGGATTCCAATAGATATGAGAATCAGAACCTCATAAAAGACAATTATTGGGGTGCCTGGGTGGCTCAGTCAGTTAAGCACCTGCTTTGGGGTCAGGTCATATTTGAGTCCCGTGTCAGGCTCCCAGCTCAGTGGTGAGCCTCTTCTCCCTCTCCCCCTGCCTCTCCCTCTGCCTCTCCCTCCGCTGGTGCTCTCTCTCGCTCGCTCACTCTCCCTCTCACAAATAAATAAAATCTTTAAAAAAACCCAAAAAACAGTTTTCAAATTTATCCAATGTTGCCCTCCTTTCCTCCTCTGTCCTTGATGTCCAAGTTATAGGCCCCAAAAAAGGCATACAGATTGGGGATTTTAAAGCTGGAAATATTATAAGGGAAAAAGGTTAGACATGGTTTCTAAAGATTAGTCCACATTCACCTTTTTATATGATATAGGTTTTCATTTGCCTGTACTAACATAAGGATGTATCTTCAGAATGTCAGGATATACAAAATTATATTTATATATTTATTTATTTAAACTCTCAGATCTTAATCACTTTTATGAATAATTTCTAATTGAGCAAAGCAAATTTTTGCTAACTGAAAAATAGTGATATTGCTTGGAAGTCAACAGGAGAGATGAAAAAATGTTATATATACATTTTGAGAAAATAATATGAATTTTTTAGGTAAGAATATGTGCAACAAGTTTTATAAGCTTCAAGTGTTTAAATACTTTATTCGCTATTTAACTAATATTTAAAATATTAAAATGTTAGATAAAATACTAGTAAATATTTTTAATTTAACTGATTTAAAATTCTTTTAATTTATATGAAAAGATTTTATAAATGATTATTCCTTAATAATTTTTAATAGACTGTAATGTTGGAAACTCAAGGTTTGGAATTGGAGAAATCTGGATTTGAGTCCTTGAAAGTGCTCTCTCTAAACCTCAGTCTCTTCAATCAAACCCCAAAATAATAGCCTTGTGGGGATGAGGTTAGGGTTTTGTTGGTAAATTCAATGTTTACTAGATATTTAACATAGGTCTTGGAACATAGACAGAACTCAAGAATTCCAGCACATTGTTATAATTGCTACCATTATCATCATTATTAGCATTGCATGTATATTATCAGGTCTTGTATTCTAAGAGGTTGTTGATGGTGCAGATGTCCTCATAGTGCTCAGGCATCCTCAGCCATGACAATTATGTCTGCAGCCTTATTGTTGTTTTTTCTTAAATTAATGATTTATATTAACACACTCAATGTTGCGGGGGCTATTATCCTTGTCCAGAGGTTTGTTTTTACTTTATTTAACTCCGTTAACTATATAATGCCTTTACAGTAAATGTCATGGTCTACTTTTTTCTCTGTGATCAAGAAATACATAAATACTTCCATTTTTCATTTCCACATATTCTGTTTAGTACATTTGGAAATGTCAGAGTTAAGAGATTTGTGAAGTCAAATGGCATCAATGTGAAGGGAATCAGTATGTCCAAAAAAAAATGATTTGGCTTCTCTTTCCTTTTACCTCAAGCATAAGAAGTTTTCAAACAGTAAAAAATTTCAGATTAAAGATGCTACATAAGTACTGAATTTCAAGCATGTGACACTGAAGAGTTAAATATAAATATTACCTCTGTGGGCAGGGATCAAAACCTTAAGCAATGGTGATGTTTTGGCAGTGAGAATATTCAATAAAAATAAAGAAATATAGAAAAAATTATAGCTTAATAGATTATTTTTTGAGTAGAGCAGGTTGCTATGTTACATCTTTTCTATTATTAGCTGGAATGTGGCAAGGGCTTTTTAAATGTTTATACTATCTCAATCCTGAATTGTGGTTGAGTCAGGATGGCCAGTTGTGACAAATTATACTCAATTACATGACTACTTGCCACCAGAGACTGAGGTAAATTGTATTTGTTATTAGAAACCAGAGCCAGTGCTTTGGTAAGCCAAACTCCTCTTTGAAATTTTGAAGGGCTGCAGTGTTGTTGTTGTTGTTGTTTGTTTTGTACTGTGGAATGTATTCTCTGTAACACTGTCTCACTCTGTCTCCGTATATATATTTATTTCCTCCTAGAAAGATAAAAATAATGCACATAGGGCAATGTGAGTTTAGATGGTCTGGAATTTGATATTTGTTAATCCAATCAATGTAGTGGCACCCCAAAAACTTGTCAAAAAACTAATACCAGTGAGTAAACTTGATACCTAAATCCACTCTTGGAGGATTGGTATTACCTAAGTATCGCATTTGGCTAAAATTTGAAGTGATTCTTCTGTACAATAAAAATCGAAGTGGGGCACCTCGGTGGCTCAGTCAGTTAAAGTGTCTGACTTTGATTCAGGTCATGATCTCAGAGTCCTGGGATCCAGCCCTGCACTGGGCTCCCTACTCAGCCCCTCCCTCCATTTGTGCTCTTTCTGCCTCTCTCTCAAATAAATGAAATCTTTAAAAACAAAACAAAACAAAACTGAATGTGTGATCAGGTCACCAGAATATGTATATTTTTGACATGTTTGCACTTGAGGGTAATTTCCAGGCTCCAGGATAGAGTCATAGCCATACTAGTGTCTTGTTTTGAGCTGATTGTTCTTTAAGTGGCTGGAGAAAGATGATTAAAAAGGTCCCTTCTGCTAAAGGACAATAAATCTAGTCATAAATTAGTGGATTATTCTTGCTTTAATGTTAAGATTAGAGAAGCTGAGTTGAGAGGGGATAGAGTAGCAACATTGTAAATACAGATAGATCATTCCTGAATATGAATGATAAGTAATGTAATATTCTTAGAAAGCATATCCTTTCAACTTCAGAAGAAATGCTTATTTGTTTAGGTGTGTATTTGTTCTAATAAATGATCTTTGTAAAGGGGTTTTGGTAAAGCAGCATCTGAAAGTTTATAGTATTTTAGAAAGATTATATTGCTATTTTTGATGCTCTATCATTCGGCCTAGACTTTCTAGAGTTATTAGTGTTGAGGAAGTCAAAATTTCCCATATGGTTTTTGATTCCAAATGTCAAATAGTTGGTTTTGCAATTTATTGTTGTTTTTTTTTTCCCTCCTCATGTTTTGCTTTCTTGGGAATGATGTTGACAGATTCCACAACCCATGTGGAATCCTGAGCCAAATGAACTGCCATCTGGATTCTAGAGGTAGGGAGAGATGTGGGATGAGAACAGGGAGTACTACTATCTTTATCTCTGGAAGTTCTCAAGGCTGAATATTTTCACAGTATACTACAACCAAAAGTCTAAGTTTAAACAGATGATTTGGATGGGCTTTTGATTTATTACCTTTGTCCCTGCCAGAAAATTTGATTCTCTATGTGGGAAACCTAGATGAGGTAGACTTGGAGCCAGGTTTCAATTTAATATAAAATTCATCCAAGTCTTGTTAGCTCTAAGAGAGAAGCCATTGTGTGTTTTTTTCCTTTAGGTTTATGCAAATTTATAATACAGATTCTGTTTCTGTTCTCCTTCTTCTTTTCAGGTGTGAGATTTGACCTTTGTGGATTTAAATGTCATTGCTTGCTTATATAACCCTTTGTTATTTCTTAATACTTTTTATAGCAAAGATGTTTAAAATTATTAATTGCTAAATTTCATATTATATAATTAGGTTTTCTTTATATAGTTTGTTAATATAGACTATTTAACTTGCTTTGAATTTTTTTCACTTAAGTAGTTTGGGTTTATTTTATTTTATTTTTTATTTATTTATTTTTTAAAGATTTTATTTATTTATTTGACACAGAGAGAGAGATCACAAGTAGGCAGAGAGGCAGGCAGAGAGAGGGGGGGAAGCAGGCTCCCCGCTGAGCAGAGAGCCTGATGTGGGGCTCGATCCCAGGACCCTGAGATCATGACCTGAGCCGAAGGCAGAGGCTTTAACCCACTGAGCCACCCAGGCGCCCCAGTTTGGGTTTATTTTAAAAGTATTATTAATGCAGTGTTTTTATGGAAAATTTTATACATGATAAAATTCTAAAGAAGGAACAAAATATCCAAAATATAATGCCCAGAGATAAATCATAGTTTGATATGTTTTTAGTCATTTTTTTCTTATTATTTATTACATAGACATGCATATACACATACAGACACACAATATTTGTTTCAGACTAAGGGATCATACTGCATAAACAGGTGTCTTGTGTCTGTTATTTCATTTTGTATCATGAATATTCCCCATTTAGTATCAAAAACAATATTGTATCATAAACGTGTTCCACATTTTATTCATTATTTCTTGAAAATCCAGTTTTTAGTTGCTGCGTACAAAAATTTTAACTTATATTTTCCCCTAGGACTTAAGGGAGCATTGAATGAAGTAACAGAGCTATAGTGGATTTTCTAGCAGGTCAACGACTTGGTACTACAGAAACTTGTTGGCTGTGTTACAATTCTGTTTAGGTGCTTTGAGATAATTTATAAATATTAAAATATCAAAAATATGCTAAATAAGTAATTTCTAAGAGAATTTTTTTAAATATTTTATTTATTTATTTGACAGAGAGAGATCACAAGTAGACAGAGAGGCAGGCAGAGAGAGAGGGGGAAGCAGGCTCCCTGTTGAGCAGAGAGCCTGTTGCGGGGCTCAATCCCAGGACCCTGAGATCATGACCTGAGCCAAAGGCAGAGGCTTTAACCCATTGAGCCACTCAGGCGCCCCTCTAAGAGAATTTTTTGATAATATATAAGCTTACACATGCACTACACCTTGATTTACAGATTTGTGGATTTTCAGTAAATGACTCCTTATTGATTAAATTCAATTCAAATACTCATTCTTCCTAAAACAGACATTTACTGAATGTCTACCATGTGCTAGGTGCTATCCCTATGTGCTAGAAGTAAATCAGTGAATAAGTTAAATTACCTGCCCTCCTGGAGCATATATTTTAGTGGAAAAAAATAAGTAAAAAATAAGTATATATATTTATGGCAGGTCGACATAAGTGCTATAGAGATAAATAAAGCATGGAACATTACTCAGCCATCAAAAATCATGCTATTTGCAACAATGGATGTTGGATGTGGATGGAACTAGAGGGTATTACGCCAAGCGAAGTAAGTCAATCAGAGAAGGACAATTATATGATCTCACTCATACATGGAATTTAAGAAACAAAACAAGAGCAGAGGGGAAGGGAGGGATAAATAAAATAAGATGAAATCAGAGAGGAAGACAAACCATAAGTCTCTTAATCATAGGAGACGCACTGAGGGTTGCTGGAGGGGTAGGGGTGGGAGGGTGGGTAACTGGGGGATGGAGATTAAGGAGGGCATCTTTTGTAATGAGCACTGGGTGTTATATAAGACTAATGAACCATTGAACTCTGCTTCTGAAACTATTAATGCACTATATGTTAATTAATTGAATTCAAATAAAATTTCAATTTAATCTAAAATTAATTTAATTAATTAAAATTAATTTAATGTAAATTAATTTAAATAAAAATTAATTAGTTAAATTTAATTTAAATAAAAAATAGCCTGTTGATAAAGTGAAAAAGAAAAACCAAGTGAATGGACTGGTTTGATGGGGAATTTTTTGGTAAGCCTATTCAGGGTGGTTGGTCACTGAATACCTTTGGTATATTCAGTGTATTCCGAGGGGATATTTGACCAGGAGATATTTTCTTTTTCTTTTTTTTTTTTTAAAGATTTTATTTATTTATTTGAGAGAGAGAGAGAGACAGAGAGAGAGAGAATGAGAGAGTATGAAAGGAAAAGGTCAGAGGGAGAGGCAGACTCCCCATGGAGCTGGGAGCCCGATGCGGGACTCAATCCTGGGATTCCAGAATCATGACCTGAGCTGAAGGGAGTGGCTTAACCAATTGAGCCACCCAGGCGCCCGAGAACTGGTATTTTCTTTGTTAGAAAATATAGACTGTTTTCTCTCCTTTCATTAATTGTACTTTTATCTTATGGAATAATTTTCCCTAGAGAGCAGTTGGCATATATTACTCTTTAAAAAATCAGACAAATCCCCCCAAATCCAAAGTCCAAACAAACAAAACCACAATCCTGCAATGTCTCATTGGTACTTAGACGATACATTCTAAACCCTTCATTTCCGTGTGCAGGGTACTCAGTATTCTGGCACCTGCTTCTCTTGCCAACCTCATCACTTACCTGTTCCCAAGATGTAACTTCCACGTCAAACACATAGATTTATTTCTTCACTATGAACATGTTATATTTCTTCTTCAGGCATTGCTTCTTTCATTCTTTTGGGAATGACTTCTTTCTACTTTTCCAAATACCAATTTTTAAAGACTCAATTTCAGTCCACTTTCTTAAATAATTATTTATTGAATTTGGATTTGTGGATAATGGTTTTCTTTGATGGTTATTCTAGAGACATTTAAAAATATATTCTTTTAACATTAGATACATAAAAACTTTTCTTAAATATCCGTAATCTGTTTTCTTACATTCTTAAACAATAGTCAACATTGTTTAATCAGTCTTAGCGAAACTATGCTCATTTGTGTCTTAGTAGCATTCACATGTTAATTGTTCATTTGGTGGTAGTCAGTTTGTCTGTCTGTATAAATATTCATTCACCTTCACTCCCTGGGTCTATTCGTCAATCCATCCATTCATTCTCCATCCATCCACCCACCCATCCATCATTCCCTCTATGCATCCATCCTTGTGTGCATCCATTTATCCTTTCTTCTGCTCATTATTTATTTATCCATGAACTCATCAGCTTACCTCTGCTAGTACACACACAGACACCTTACCTTGGATATGAAATATATTAGAAATAGCATTTATATTTTTTCTCTTTAACTGTATTTTAGCCTCAATATAATTACTGTAGGTGTCTGTGGCTCAGATTCTAATGTGGTGACACATTCATATAATAAATGTTCAGTGAATATTGGTAAAGAATAAAAATGCTTAAGTGGAAAACATTACTGAAATGTCTGCGAAAGGACCTTTGCTGGAACATCTATTTTTTTTTTTTTTTTCCTTAATGAATGACTTCGGTCCTGTTGGTATTCAGAGGGAAGAATAGAACTTTTCTAGTTGTATGATTCAATGAGTCTCACAGTAGCTGGTGAAAACAGTACTAGTCACTTTACTTCTTTGTGCCTCTTTCAGCCCATTTATAAAATAAGGATACCTACCTTTCATTTCATTTCATAGAAGGATGGAAGGAAAAGATAAAAGGGTATTTCTAAAATACCCATTAGTTCTTTAGAATAGAGTAAGTAGGTGCCATAATACCTATTTAGGCTCACAGAAGATGCACTGTCCTGAGTTAGTGCTTTTCAAATTATTTTCTGCAAAGCCTAAGGATCCCTTTCTTTGAAGTCTCTCCAAGGGCAACTAGGAGTGTGAGAGAGGGGGTTGGGTTTGGCAGGATATCCAATGTTGCTTCAACCAGAGCAGACACTCATTGTATGTTGTATATATGCTTCCACAAAAGTTCTCCTCTGGGGAAATGCCTCCGTTTCCTCTTCTGTAAAATGGAAATAAGTAGTAGTTCACATTCAGAAGGCTGTTATGTGGATTACATGAATTTCTATAGGGAAAATGCTTGGCACAGTGTCTGGTATGTGGTCTTAGAGAAGGGTTAGCTGCCATTATTATTATTTACACATCTTTATCTGACATTAAATCTCCTCAGCTTCTTGTGCTTTTTTGATGTTTGCTACTAGAAAGTAAGCCCTGGGAGAACTGAGTGTGATTTTTGTTTTTGTCGCTCAGTGATTGTCCTCAGTTCTGAAGGCAATGGTGGCATATAGTAGACCCTTAGTATTTGTCGAATGAATGAATCCTATTTTCTCTTTCCGTCCTGGCTAGCTCTTCCTTTCTCCCTACTCTCATTACACCTTCTGATAGCCTTCTTCCTTTCTGACTTGATACTTCTGTTGTGTTACACGCATGGCATCTGGATATATTGGGCTTCTGGAATTCTATGTGAAATAAAAATCCTCTGCACTTGACTATAAACTTCATGACAATAGAGGCCCTTTTTGCTAATAATTTTATGCCCACTGCTTGGCACAGTGCCTGGCCTACAGTAGAGCGCATAATTCTTTTTGATGACTAAAACAATGAATGTGTCAATAAATGAAGTAGAGTGATAGTCTTCTTGGCTGTGTTTTCCAGAGGTATAGATTTGAGGTAGAAAGTCCCAATAGGAAAAATATTGTAACTACAAGATAATATTGTTATTCTGCATATTCTGCCATATATTGTGACAAACGTTTACAGAACTCGGAACTTGTCTATTTTATTTCACCTTTCATTTTAAAGTTGTTAAATATTCTAATTCCTACCTTAGATAAAAGTAGAGAAGATTAAAAAATGGGTTACAGAGTATATAAAATGTTTGCTTTTGGAATATCCCTAAAAGAAGAGAGTTATAAAATGTTTGTGTGAATCCATCTGTTTTGCAAATTAAGTTGATTTGACATCTCAAAAGCAGAGTAATTGTTTCAATTTACAGGGCCCAAAGACAGTAGTCACTCTCAGGGGAAAGTTCTTCACTTAACCTGGCAGTGCCCAAGAATCTGCTAATTAGATACTTGACTCCTGAAGGCACATTTGATTTCTAAGTGCGTGAGGCTGTGTAGTCCCCCAGAATATCAAGGCATCTTCCAAAAGCTGATGGGCTTTAGATCCTGCAGTGATTGATGCTTACAGTAATGTGACTTCTCAGGAACAAAGGCCCGTCCCATACATGAAACAATCCTGCTGAAGGACTCAGTTTATTCCAGGTCACTTGGGTTTCCTTCAGTACTCTTCATTCACTTAGGAAGGTGATTTCTGTGTCTCTCCTCAGTAATGTTTCCTAATTTGTTTCTGAATATCTAGTCTAAAGGGATCATGAATAATTAAACCTAAGAACAAAAATCTCAATTAAGCCTAAAAAATCTGGTCCTGAATTATTTGTGCTTAAAAACATTCCACTCAGGTTTCTGAAGAGATGTGTTAAATGGTTAATTTAAAAACTTTGAATGCATAAGTGAATTTCAGTTCTCTGAGAATATTTTTCATATGTGCTCCATATATGTACATTTACTATGAAATGTAAGAGTTAAATTTATTTGTGAGAAAACTATAATGAATATTTTGCCCAGGACCTATTTCCTTTGTCAAAGTAGTTACCTAAAAAGTGAAGGATGCTGGAAAAATGATATCAGAGAGAATAATCTTGGGAATATAGCATAAGAGTGAGGGAAGTTATAAACACACTTCCAAGAGATGGACCCTGGGAATATCCATTAGAGTGAGGGATCCCAGAAACACACTTAGAAAGAGCTGCCTCTCCTCAGAGCACCAGGGCCTGGTACTACCTATCCATGGAGTCCTTAATCAAGAGTTTAAGTGTATAAAGGGAAGATCCTAAGATTTGTATGGCATTAAATACTACAGACAGTAATTCTCTGAGAAGTTGAGGTGTGATCAACTTTTTTTTTTTTAAGATTTAATTTATTTATTTGACAGAGAGAGAGATCACAAGTAGGCAGAGAGGCAGGCAGAGAGAGAGGGGGAAGTAGGTTCCCCGCTGAGGGGAGAGCCCAATACAGGGCTCGATCCCAGGACCCTGATATCATGACCTGAGCCAAAGGCAGAGGCTTTAACCCACTGAAACACCCAGGCGCCCCTCAACTTTTAATCTTATAATTAATTCAAGTTTCTATTGTCTTTAGGTAAAAAACAAATGAACAAAGAAAAGAACTAGCTATTTTACCAGCAAGATGAGTTTATTTGGGAAAAGCAGACCATTGCGTTTTGGGACAAGAAAATTATGGTGACCCACAGGCAAGTTTAGAGATTGGAGGAAAGGGGATTGCTTTTATAAGGGAAAGGAGGAACCTTGGAGGGGCTGTTAAAGCTTCTCATTGGCTAAGAGTGGGTTTATCATTGGCTGGACTGTTGCTGGGCAAGGAGAAATTCTTCTTTCCTCTGGCTGTATGTAAATAAGCTTCTTTTTGTTGGGGAATGCAAGGTATGCTTCTATGGCAAGTGGCAGTGCATGCAAGCTCCCTCTCCAGGCCTTTCTAACTCCATTTTTAATGAGATTTCTTGGATTATTTTCACAATAGTTAGGTTAAAAAAAAAAAGGAAAAAAAAATGTTATCTAGAGGGATCAAGTGTAATAGGAAGAATCTGGAATCCTAGATTTATTTCTTTTCTTCCACTGATCAACTTTTTATTTCTAGTAAAATACTTAATCTCTTTTATCCCAGATCAAATAAAAATGGTATCTTTCTTATTTTTGCCATAGTCTGTTGGGGAGGAGCAAATGAGAAAAAAATGATTATGGCAATTCTTCCAAAATGCTACACAAATATAGTAATTTTTTCAGGAATATCCTCACCCTACTGACTATCCATGAACCTTGCAGTACAGAATAACAACGATCCTTGTAAAAATGTGAATTGTTTGCTTCTATCCTTGAAGCTGAACTGACATCTTTTAGATAAAAGTGCAGGACGCATAGGTGAGGTCTGAGTGAAGAGTGATGGTTCAGTATGGTGACTTTTAAATTTCGAGGGTACAGAATCCTTTGTCAAACAACATTTTTTGAGGAAGTCAGATATATTCTACAACAAACAAAGCTGTTTTTGCTGGAGGGGCACGCATTCAGGTGCCCCAATTAGTCTCCTGCTACCTTGCTGCTGAATTCAGTTTGAAAACTGTAGTGTCTGAAGAAAAGGCCTAAAGTTATAAAGCCACTCTGAAGGGCAAGTCACAGCCCTGCGGTCAGGACAGGACTTTGCTTCCCTTATCTGACAAATCATATTTACTGAGCCCACTGCAGGGTTTCTCTTGTACTCCCAGATACCAGATCTCAAAGTGCAAAGTAAAATAATTCAAAACCACCGTTAGGTATGGCAACATTAGAATTTAATATTTCAGTCAGGAGTAACTGAACAATTATCCAATCTGATAGTTTTCAGACTGTCCTGGAGGAACCTCCTTCAGAGCCATGGGAGGGTTGGGAAGAGATTAGAATGGGGACTGCAATGACCACCTAGACCTGTTGTATAGTTTTTATTCTTGGTAAGACTTCAACTGAAGAATAGACTGTCCCAATTCATGAAAAACCACTGGTATCACCAGCTTTCTCTGTTGCCAGATAAGGCCGTGGGGGTCCAGCAGGTTATTGACTGGCCAAGGCGACAGGCTTCCCAGAGGCTAGACTCTCACTTCACTGCCCTTTCAACTATGTTCAGACTAGAAATACGAAATTTGGTCACTTTTAAAATCATTTTCCTTATTTTCTCCAGTTTCTGAGGGTTGGCTAGGGATACCAGAATTAAAAGACTTATTTTCTGGCTAATATGTACACTTTTCCTAAAGGAGAAGTAAATGTAAAGGGAAGAAGAAAGATGCCAGATTTGATGCCAGAAAGATGCTAAGTTGTAGTTGTAATGTGACCAAAAATATTCTAATTTGAGCGTTGGCTCAACTTCCAGTTCTGTTTCCTGGCAGCTGCTTTTTGAGGAAGAGTTTTTTTTTTTTCAGATACCATCTATAAAGGTTTTCCTTCCTGAGGTGCCACTCTTCCTAATATTAAGCAATAATGATAATAGCTATCATTTGGGGAGAGGTTAGATAATAGCTAAGGGCTACATGTGTATTTTCTCATGCTCTTGTCTTATAAAACATCCTGGAGGTAATTATGATTACCCAAGTTTTAGAGATAAGGAATGTAAGACTCTAGCAGCCTCATGAGCTTTCCTAAATTCTGGTGGCTGGCAAATTGGAGGGCCTGGACTCAAATGCAAGGGTCTGCTCTCTGCCCTCTGCCCTGGACTCTTAGCTATGATGCTCTACTGCTGAATTCTTTGTCCTAATAAGGAAGAGAATCCTCAGCAGACGACTAAACCAAAATCCTCTTGACTTGTTACCATACTACTGGATTCTTCTATTCATTTCAATTGTGGCTCAAATAATTTTTGAAAAAGAAGCTGAATGGGGTGCCTGGGTGGCTCAGTGGGTGAAAGCCTCTGCCTTCAGCTCAGGTCATGATCTCAGGGTCCTGGGATCGAGCCCCGCATTGGGCTTTCTGCTCAGCGGGGAGCCTACTCCCCCCCCCACCCCCCACTGCCTGCCTCTCTGCCTACTTGTGATCTCTCTCTCTCCGTCAAGTAAATAAATAAATCTTAAAAAAAAAAAGAAAGAAAAAGAAGCTGAATGACTATAGGAAATATAGAGCAGAGGTATGTGCAGGGATCATTAAGGGTTGGCAGTTGTGAAAATAAGTCCATGGGCCAGTGCAAATTGGCACGTCAGATCCTTGCTCTGTCTGACTTGTAACAGGAATATTAATCTGACTAGAGGAATGAGAAACGTGATAAATATTCAGGAGCCCATGGAAACTACAGCCTTCCCCTGACACCAACGACAACTTTGCCATTCTATTTGCAAACTAAACTTCCCCTAAAAATTATGATATTTGATTCTCACAACTTCTTACATGAATTAAGCTAACTACTGTCACCACCACAATAATAAAACTTGGAAAGTAGTTGAGGCAATCAATGGATTGAGAGTCTTGCCTTTGAGGAAGTACCCAAAGGATATACCCCTATCTCATAAGGTTCTGGCACTTTTTTTTTTTTTCAAACATAATATAGAATATGTGTACAAGACTAAATACTAAAATAACACATGCTTGCTACCTTCTGTCCTCTAGGAAGAATGGTATTTTCATCACCATTCTTAATCTCGTTAAAATTGTATTAGTGTTCTCTCTTGAATAAAGGACTGTAATATCCCAATCTCTATTTCCTAAACAATTGCATTGTGTTCTAGAAAATATATTTGTACCTAGAAATCAAGATGATAAAGCATGATTGAATAAGTGGTAGAAGATGGATACTTCTAATTCCCTTACTTGAACATGATTAAACATAACATTGTTATTTATAACAATTAACACTAAATGTGTCTTCAAGTTACAGCTGTGTCTTCAAGTTACAGAGCTGGGACTCTGCTCTGCTTATAAATGCCTTTAACACAATTCTTTATCATGTCAGTCTGTTTATAGTCAAATATGGTAGTATTGGTTGGATAACACATAAGTAAAATGGCCACCTTGGTAACATGGGATGGTGGTGCTGAGGCTTTGCCCTGGACATTTTTAGGTGCTTAGAAATAAACTTCGGGGCCAAGGAAATGTACGGCACTATGCTACTGCTAGTATCACCTAGGGCTATGCCTAATCCTGGCCAGTCAGCATAGGCTTCCCCTAGCCCTTTGTTTAAACCAGTCATTTAATATGACATAGTTTATCAGTACTTGCAAACCAAAAACAAAGAATACAATTAGTCATTTTGACCATGTTAACAAAGCGTGATTTTTTTGCCGGTCACTTGCAAGGACAGAGGTCACTCTCAGGTCAGACTATTCTCAGCAGAATGCTACTTTCTCTCAATATGTGCTAACAGAGGGTGAATCTAGGCTAAGCCACAAGTTTCTCTATTGTCTCATCCATACCACCACACACAGAAGAATGGGTGTATTAGGCTTTCCTGAATGGTTGTGGTTAAAATAACAGCCATCATTTTTGTAGTGAATTATCAGGTGCCATTTTAAGAATTTTATATCCATTCTCTGTTTTAAGGGTTTTACATCTATTATTTAATTTCCAAAACAACCCTGTGAATAGGTACTATTGTTATTGTAATGTTGTAGTTGAGGAAAGTTAGGCAGAAGAAAGGTTAATGTCTCTTCTAAGCTTCCAGCAATTTTAAGATGGTTCTCAAGGTTGCCTCTCCCTAGTGTACATGCTCTATATAATCTGCTCCCTTGAATAATATCATGTGATGGCATATCACTCCTGTTATGATGTTATGTTAAATGGTGGAAGAGACTTTACAAATGTAATTACGGGTTCCTAATCAATTGACTTTGAATTAATAAAAAATGAAATTATCCTAGGTAGTCCTCACCTAATCAAGTGATGCTGGGAATGGCCAGCAATCCCTGTACCGAGGGACAAATGATTACTCCACACTTTGCTGTGAAAGAGAGAAGTCAAGGGGGTCAACGCTCAGAGATGAAGACTCTGCTCTTCTTTGCTCCCGCTTTCATTGGTCCTTCAGGATAATCACAAATCCTTATCACTGTTTCTCAATCATGTGATAGGTGACAAAGGGTCTTATAGGAACTTGGAGGATCTTTTTTCCGGAAAGATACCATATTGCTAATCTGTGTGTTCTACTAAACATAGCCTAAGGGACAATGCTTACACCTCTAGGATCACAGAGTGGTTGGTTGTGCTAAGAAAGCTAACTCCCTGTGGCATTCCAAGGGCAGAGTGGTCACACAGGCCTCAGCATTCCAAGGGCCTACGCCCTTCTCCGAAACCTTCCTTTGCCTCCAGTGGCCTTTGTGTTTTCTATAGAACCCTAATGTCTTGCCTTTTGCTGTCCTTTATTTCACTCCAAAAAAATATGGAACCTACTTTGACTTCTTCTAAGCATCATCAACGTAAGTTTATCACAGACCACTTGTATTGAATGTTTGAGGGCAATTGAGAAGGATTCTAGTACATCAAGCTCTCAACCTAAAATTAAATGATAACATCCCTCTTCTGAAAGCCCTTAGATATTTCTTCCACCAGGCACCAGGCATTTCTCAGAGATTCTTCCTTCACCTTGGGCAGTTGCTTCCCGACAATCTCTTTTCTCTTCTCTCTAGACCTCTTCAGCAGTATCCTTTTCTGGACACCTGCACTTTTTTTTTTTTTTTTTTTTACAGATATGTTTAGAAAACTCCAGATACTTTGTAATGCAAAGCAATATAGCTCTCTCTTAGTTTTATTTCCCAGGCTTCAGGAGCATGCCCTGGAGCTTTCTATTAGCAAAATGGCTCATTGCTTTCCTTTCTTAAGAAGAGAATAGAAATATTTTTTTTCTTACTCTATGTCAATACACTTCATGTGTTTTGAGACAGTCTGTGTAAGCACGTGGGTACAAATGGACTCACAGTTACAGTACTGATCTGTATTTCCCTTTTCTCTGAAATAGGACCCTGCTGTTACTCCACAGTCCTCTTCTTATTTTCTGGAGTTCCCATACTGCTGATATATTACAACTTTTGAGGTATTAGCATTACTGAATGGTCTGGAATCCTCACTGCCAAGGGTATATGCCAAAGCCAGACCTGTTCTTGCTGAAGTAAGAATATTGTCCCTCATTCTTAATACATTGTAGTCACTTAGAGAAGGACCAGAGTAGAATAGCCTTGCATCCTCAATATCTTCATGAGATCCTGGAGAAGGCAGTCTTTAGTAATTCATTTGTAGCCTCCTTCTCCCCAGGATTCATTGAGAGCTAGACCATGGAACACACCCGACTGATAGCCTCCTCCCCAGGTCTGTGTCCCTCTTTGCTGGCTACTGGTTTTGTCAGTAGATCTAGTTGGTTTTGGTTCCTTCCTCCCTTAGGATACATTATTCCCAGGAAGCTCCATAAATATTTTTGGAAATAGACTTCTGACTACCCTGCTCTATCCTAACAGTTTATTAGAAAATCCTAAAAATGTTTGCCTATTGGTAGTAGTTAACTTTGTAGACAGGAAAGAAATATATAAAATCTTTAAGAGTTCCTATTTTTTTTAATGGGGTTTGAACTCATGACCCTGAGATCAAGACTTGAACTGAGATCAAGAGTTCCATGCTTAACTGACCATCACCCAGGTGCCTCAGATTTGGTATCTTTTAAGTAGTAAGATCATGAATAATTTTTTAAAAAGTTTTATGCTTTTCTCTATTTTCCATATTTTTTATGTTGAACATGTATTACTTTATAATCAGGATAGTTAAAACATAATAATAAATGTAAAAAAATTAAGGTACTTGAAATACCTTATGGCTTGAAAATTTTACAATAGTTTGAGTGATAAATGATATTCCTTTACATGCAACAACTAGTCTGAACACGATTATCCTACTTACTCAGACATAGGCTCTATGGGTAAATATTTATGGTCTACTTGTCCAAATGATTTTTTTATAATTCCTGAGGAAAAATTTATCCAGGGATAATTATGGAGAATTATATATTTTGACAAAACTGGACCACAATTGCCAAAACTCTTGGAGTTGTTAGTGTTAAGTCTGTGGGAATTAGATGTTTCAAAAAAGAAACAAAAATGTATTTCATTAATTAAAAATAAAAAGCTTTTCTTTATTTAAATATTTTATTTATTTATTTATTTATTTATTAGGAAAGAGAGAGTGAGAGAGAGCATGAGAAGGGAGAAGGTCAGAGTGAGAAGCGGACTCCCCATGGAGCCGGGAGCCCGATGTGGGACTCGATCTCGGGACTCCGGGATCATGACCTGAGCCGAAGGCAGTCGCTCAACCAACTGCGCCACCCAGGCGCCCAAAAGCTTTTCTTTATTTAAAAAGTATTTAAGAACGTATCTATATTTCATTCAGTCTTTCCATTAAAAAACATAAGATAGTTCTCTATTTCAAGTTAGCATTTATATTTCTTGATAACTTTGGTGGATTTCTACATACTGGTACCACATTTTTGTTGTTCTGTTATTTTCAAGCATCTGATATACTTTCTTATTTTGGGAATGGCAATTTATTTCCTTCGTTTTTAAAATGTGTCATCTGATCTATAAAAGAAGGGTGTGGAGATATCTATGTATATTTTAAAACTGACTACCTGAGTTATACTACCTTAGTTATAACTAAGTTAGTTATTCAAATAATTTTTCTGTTGATTATTTTGAACATTCTCATTTTACCTGTAAACATTGGTAGTTTTGCTGCTTTATTTTTCTTTCCTCTTTCTTCTTTCTTTTCTTGGTTAGGAATTTTCTTTTTTTTAATGCCACAGCTTCTTCACTCTTGAGTTCTTGTTTTGACTTATCACCCCTCTAGGAAATATTTTGAATTAGTTTTTATTTTAGGAAGGACATGTGAGTTGTACACTGTCTGAGGGCTTGAATATCCCAGAATATCTTTATTTTGTCTTTGAACATCAATATCAACTTGGTTGGTAGCAGAATTGCAGGTCATAGCTTTTTGCTCTCAACTCCGTGTGTCTCTAGCCTCAATTACTCAGCCATTTTCTATCCCAGAGGTATTGAGTTTGATCTTTTTTGACTAGTAACATTTGCACAACAAAAGAAGTTATTTTTTTTCTCAGATAAATCGCCTATGACACTAACAGTCTTTAGAAACGTTTGCCCTTTGTCCCATTAAGAAAAGAGATCCTTAAGGAAATCTTTACAAATTAGGATGAATGGAAGCCTTCTGTCTGTGGCATGCAAATTTACCTCCTAACCATTTGTCTGCTTGTGATGCTGCGAAACTGGAGAGCTGTGCTGAAGATGATGATCAGGAGGAGGAGGAGGAGGATTAACTACCTTCTGGGCTTTATTATATTCTGTGACCCCTAAGTGTTGTAAAATGACTATCTCGTGTATTTTGCTACTGATGTTGATTCCTTTCTCATGATACTATACAAGTCCATGTATGCAAATAAAATGGATTTTTGTGTGCTTTTTTAATGAAGGTTTATAGTAAATTTAAGAATCAGGAAAGAAGAAGAAAAAAAAAAAAGAATCAGGAAAGATTTGAGCTCTTCTGATGGGGGCAAAGACCTTCCACTGATTCCACATTTATTGACCAAGATGCTGCTGATGACTTTTCTGGCTCCATTCTGGAGGAGGAGCACCAGAGGTCAGAGTAATCCCTGAGTAGACCTCTTAGACCTGACCATCTGGAATAATACTAAAAAATGTCAAATAAATGGGATAAGTTTTACTACTTTATCTTTAAAGCAGTATGCTATGTACCCTAGTCTGTTTTGGGAATGATGTGGTGGGAACATTATTTTTGTTTTTGCAGTCAGGCTACTAGTTTGTATAATCCAGATGGAGAAGTATCCAGATACATGCTAGGAGTTAGGGTCTAAATATTTGAGCAACTATGAGCTAAATTAGGAGCCTGGAATACATCTCTACACCTCTTCAAATGATCAAGGGGATGAATTATTAAACTTTTTCTGCCTGACTGTTATGGAATTTTTCATTTATTCTTTAGGATTTTTTATTATCTAATCTGAAAATTTTAATTATGAATTAGCTAAGATTTCACTTTTTCATGAATTTTGTCTCAGATCCAAAGATGCAGTTTGAGCCTCTAAAAATTAAGGCTTTTCATGAGCTAAAAACATTTTTTATTCAATTGTATCTTTGATCATTCTACTTTATTTTGCATTTTATCAGTACCAATTATTAGTAGATAATTGGCATTATTTTTCTACCTCCTCTACTTCTATCATCTCTTTTTCATAGTTTTCCTCTGTGTTATTTTTCTTTGCCTTTAGAGAAGCATTTCAATTTTGTCTTCCATATCAATAATTCAGATTTCCACAGTGCAGAGTCTACATCATACAGGTGGATTTGCAGTTTTATATTTTACTATGCATTTTGGATTTTAACATTTTTTATCAATAAAAAAATTGCCTATGTCTTAGCCAGCCCCTTATGTTTACACAGTTGCCTTATCATCTAATTGTTCATCTTTTATTTCATAGAATTGATGACGTCTTGAATTTCATTCAGCAATCTCTTTGTGACTTTATTTGGCACATATCTGGGAGCCTCCTCAGTGTCAGACAGCATTTAGTGTCAGTGTTTAGTACTGTGACTGTAATAGGAGTTTGTAGTGGTAATGGTAGTGATAGGTGCAGATAATTTGGCATTTATAAAAGTGATGGGATATGCTGTATGGTCACTTTGGAGGTTATTTAGATTTGAGTAGTCCAGAAATATTGTGGAAAAAGAAAGTTCAGAAGAATGGGAATATTTGATCCAGATGAAGTAGGCAGTAAGGGTGATGAATTTGGGGTGGGATTTGGTGTCAAGATAACATCATATGGAAAGACCCAGATATAAGAGACCTGGTTCAACACTTCAGCTTGGCTAAATGTTATGATGCAAGGAGAGATGAGTAGAGAGACATGAATGGGTAGAGCTTGGCAAGGTCCAGATCATGGGAAGTATTAGTGTTATTTAAGAGGAAAGAAATACCACTGAGGATTTTAACTAGGAGCCTGACAGGATCAAATTTGAGTATTAGAAAAACCATCCTGACCACAGTATGAAAAATGGAATAGAGCAGAAAAAGCAGTGGATTCTGACAGCCCAATAGGAAGTATATTATTCTAGGTTAGAGATAATGGAGTGTTAGAAATAATAATATGTTAGAGATAATGAGGTATTGGGAAGATGTGAATGGCTTTAAAAAGCATTAAGAAAATAGAAGCTGAAAGTTTTAATGAAATGCCAAAAGAACAAGCAACAAAGGCAAAAATAAACAAGTGGGAAACATCAAACTTAAAAGTTTCTTCACAGCAAGACAATCAACAAAATGAAAAGGCAACCTGCAGCATGGGAGAAAATATTTACAAAACATGTGTGATAAGGGTTTAATATCTAAAATATATAAGGATCTTAAGCAAATCAATAAGAAAAACACAAATAATCTAATTTAAAATGGTTAAAGGAACTGAATAGGCATTACTCAGAAGGTATACAATTGGTTAACAGATACATGAAAAGGCACTTCACATTACTAATCATCAGAAAATGCAAATCAAAACTACAAAGAGATAGTGCCTCACACTTGTTACAATGGCTATTATCAAAAATATAAAAGATAACGTGTGAACAAAGATGCGGAGAAAAAGGAACCCTTGTACATAGTTGGAAAGAATGTAAATTGGTATAGCCACTATGGAAAATAGTATGGCGTTTTCTCAAGAATTTAAAAATAGAACTGCCTATGATTCAGCAATTCTACTTCTGGATACATGTGTAAAGGAAATGAGATAGCTGTTTTAAAGAGATATCTATATGCTCATCTTCATTGCAACATTATTTACAATAGCCAAGACATGGAAGCAACTTGAGTATCCATTGATGAATTAATAAAGGAAATAACGTGTGTGTGTACCCGTGCTCCTGCACATATATAGGAATACTCAGACATAAGAAGGAAGGAAATCCTACTATTTTCAACAACATGGATGGATCTTGAGGGCAATATTCTAAATGAAATATGTTGGAAAAAGACAAATACTGTATGATCTCAATTATACCTGGAATCTAAATAAACCAAACTCAGTACAGAGAACAAATTGATGGTCTCCAGAGCAGGGATGGGGTTGGGGAAAATAGGTGAAGGGAGTAAAAAAGTAAAAACTTCCACTTATATAAGATAGAGAGAGAAAGATCTCAAAAGTTCTTATCACAAGAAAAAAATTATAACTCTGTGAGTTGATGGATGTTAACTAAATCTATTGTGGTAATCATTTCACAATATATGCATATATCAAATCATTATGTTGTGCATCTTACATTTCTACAATGTTATATGTCAATTATATCTCAATAAAGCTGGAAACAAATAAGACCCTAGTGGTTATTTTATGGGAAATATGAAAAGCAGGATGACATGAATGCTCATGCCATTTACTAAGGAAAAAAACACAGGTAATTGACTTTCTGTTTCTTATGCTCCCCTTTTAATAAATTTAAAAAGTTTTTTTTCATGGTGTGTGTGTGTGTGTGTGTGTGTTGCTTATTTATCCTTAATAGAGGCAAAATCTAGCCTAAACTGTTAAGTTATTCATTCAGGTAAAGCCTATAAAATTAGTGGGAGTAATGCAGCTGAAGGGCACATTAAGATAGTTTGAAGAGGGAAGGGTCTCGGATGATCATTTATTGTAATTACCAATAAGCGAGATGTAATTTGTTTTTTACTCCCTTCATCATCATAAATATTGTTTGATGTTTTCTTTCAGACTTCAAGCTGGTTGATGAATACATTTCCTATTCCAAGTAATAGTGTCAGTGACCATGGGTTGAATGTGACTCTTATACACTGAAGATTATACCTTATTCCACTTCTTGATTATCTTACCTTGTGTAAGAGAATTTATTCAGGAAGAATTTGAAAGAGTCTTCAGCTTTTTCCTTGTACCATTCATATAACTTTTTACTATTTCTCTGTCTTCCTTCTATTAACTTTATATGCCAGGCAGTACTATACTGCTGGCTTCTCTTATACTTCTAGCTATATGGTATTACATAGAACTCTCATCTCTAAAAGGATGGAAAAAAGAGTAAAACTTGAGAGGCAGAGGGGCAAGGGGATGAGCTGTGAACTGGTGTTGGTTATTTCCAAACACAACTTCTGCGTGCAGAGATCTTTTTTATCCTCTGGATATTTTGGATTCATGTCTCTGAGGATGGGTCACAAAGGACAGGCAGATGGTCTTTCACCTTGCTTTCCTGATTCCAACTGAGTCTAAGAATTCATCCACTTTGGAAGTGGTGAATGCTCATCTAGGGTTCTTAAAACCTGTTGAGACAGGTCTCCAAACTAGTGCTTAATGTTGTGTCATTGCCTCTTGTAGATATTTTACCTAGAATCTTCTGTATTGATTATATTATTAAGAAAGAACTTGTGTCTTTTGGGTGGGACTGGATATAAATGAACATTCTTCTATAGCAACAGAGATTTATTTTGGAACATGTATAAATGTTATTGGAGCAAGGCAATGTATGTGATTGTGTGTGGGAAGGAATCACGTGGGATTCTTTTTTTCTCAATAACATGTACCATTTTTTGGTTGCAGGTTATGGGCCCATGAACTGTAAGTCTTCTTATTCATTGTGTTTTTCTCTCTTATTCACAATTACCACCACCTACATTATTTCCTGAGATTTCTCTATGTCTAAGAATTATAGCCAAGTAGGACATCCTTTCTTCAACAACTCTTTCTCTGCCCAGAACAGCTAAGTATATAAGCCATTTTTGCCTTACACATTTCACTCTTAAGTTTTGAGAAATTGAAAAAAGAAAATTGAAAATAACCATCCTAGGAAGTTGAACAAAGTTTTCCTTTGTTTCTGCCTTCCTTTTTGGATTGAGTGTGGATATATGCAGTCCATTGGCTGTCAAGTTTATGCGAGATGGTTGATTTTATTGATCTTCTCCTTCCACCTTCACTCTTGTTCTCTCCTGGGGCTCTATCAGTCTCAGTAGATGTTTTGCTGCATTGTAACAATAGGTATGAAGTAATGTTGAACAATTACTTTCTATGAACCTGTGCAATTTACTCTTCAGAGAAACTCTTGTGACTGGTGTATAAAAACTTCCTTTGCCATATATGGAGGAAATTCTCTCTCTGGTGGGAACTTTAGAACCATTCATGCTGTATTCTGTTCCCCAGAGGTAGGTTCAGATTTTTCTTTCAGGGTTGTTCTGACAATATGTTCAATGCCCATTTCTCTAAGAGTTCTTCATTATTCCCTGCCCTACCACACACACCCATACACATAGAGCCAATGATTTCTAACTATTCTCTTAGGATGCTCTCTTTACTAGGTTTGATTCAATGGGTTTGGGAAAGGCTCCATTTGTGTCAGCTAACTCAATATTGCCAGTTATCGTAATGTCTAAAGATATATTATTGTGTTTATTAAAGGATTAACTCAGCACATCTGGGTGACACAAATGCTTCATATTTTAGAGAAACATTTGGCACTTAGCAGGCTCTTAGAGATAGACTAAGTTCTTGGAATAACTTGCCTAATCAGAACGTCTGTTTATCTGGGAGCCATGGACCACACCAGGTAGTTTATGCTAACAATGTGATATGTGCAAGGGGTCTTAGGTCACATGGTATCAGCCTGACCTTTGCCAGTTAGCTATACCTACATGACTCACCTCCCAGCAAAAACCCTAGATGCTCAGGTGAGCTTCCCTCGTTGGCAGTACTCCATGTCACACATTGTTACATATTGTTATTGGCAGAATTAAACACAGTCCACAGGATTCCACTGGGAGAGGACAGCTAATAGCTTGTACCTGATCTTTCTTGGACTCTGTTCTATATACCTTTTAACATTGATGATTTTAATCTGTGTTCTTTTGCTATAATAAACTAACTCGTAATGAGTATAGGAGCTTTGGTGAGTTCTGTGAGACCTTATAGTGAATCATTGAAACTGAGGATGATCTTGAGTATCCCTGAACATATATATTGCAATTTATATATTTGGGATAGAAAATACTCTTTGTGGTTTCTTTTAAGAAATTTGTTTTCAATGGAAAGGATAAAATATCATGTTGTTATTACTGTAGTGTGAACTTCCCTACTGTGGTTGGATGAAGGAAAGCATTCATTCATTCATTCATTCATTCAACAAATAATTTATTGAGGACCTGCTCAATGCTAGGATATGTGCTAGATGCTGAGAACTGCAAAGCACAAACTTGAAAAGATTCCAGCCCTCATGAAGAAAAATAATGTAAATAAACAAGGTAAATATGGTTGTGTTAAGCACTATGGATGAACTTAATGTGATGATATGGAGAACACATAGGGAAGTCCACTTTAAGTCAGAGAAAGCTTCTCTGAGAAGATATTTTCAATGATAACAGAGGCTTAGAATGATCTAGATATTCTACAGCATTGGGAACAACCAATTGCAAATGCCTTAATTTTGGAAACTACCTGTTCTTAAAAGAAAAAGGAGGCTGGTGTAGCTGGCATGTACTGACAGAGGAGAAAAATGATGTGAGACAAGATTAGAGGGGAGACAGGAACTTGGTCAAGCAGCTATTGTAGGTAAAAGTAAGAAGCTTGTAGTTTATTTTGAGAGCAATGGGCAGACATTTAAGAAATGTGCTTAATTTTTGAGACCTCCCCCCCCCCCATCAACCAGGTATAAAATATGTAATAACCCTCATCCTGGGAGAGTTTCTATTGCACCAAGGCATTTGGAAGGGGGGACTGAGGTGTGATAAGTTAGTTCTCTCAATGCTGGTATCTATTTTTTATTTTCTTCAGAAAGGGAGAGAGGGCAGGGAAGGGGCAGAAGGAGAGAAGGAGAAAGAATCCTAAGCAGGCTCCACTCCTAGTGCAGAGCCTGATGTGGGTCCATGGTGAGGCTGATTGATCCTGCGATCCTGAGATCATGAGCTGAAACCAAGAGCCAGTTGCTTAATTGACTAAGCCATATAGGCCCCCCAATGCTAGTATCTATTAAGGCATGTTTCTTTCAATCTGTCTTTGGTTATGACTCATGAAGACTGCTGCTTTTTCTTAAGACTTTATGTATGTATGTGTGTGTGTGTGTGTATTTATGTATTTATTTATTTGACAGATAGAGAGAAAGATTGAGCACAAGCAGGGGGAGCAACAGGCAGAGGGAGAGCGAGAAGCAGGCTCCTTACCAAGCAGGGAGCCTGATGTGGGGCTTGATCCCAGGACCCTGGGATCATGACCAGAGTCAAAAGCAGATGATTAACCAACGGAGCCATTTAGGCTCCCAAAGACTGCTTTTTTTTTTGTCCCTCACTTCACCATAGGGATTCTATAGGTGCCAACTATTTTCTCTCCGCATCCTTGGGGACATGGGACATATTTGGTTGCTTGCTCTTGGTGGCCTAGAGGTGAGGGAAACTTTTGGGGCACTTCTCTATTCCTTTCTGTTTAGATATGGTATGCAGCACTTTCTCCTTCTTTACTCCTAGACTATGCTGGGCTCAGAAAATTGGGGCTTTGCAACTGTCTCAGGCCCTCTTTGGAGATAGGACACAGGATTTCCCAAACATACCCAGAGTTGTGTTCTTCCCTCCTTGGATTTAGCCCAGCATGTGGGCTCAATGTTCTCTTTGACTGTCCTGACCAAAGAATCTTTATCTAATCTAGGGCTGGTCAGTATGGTTTTCCATTTGTTCTTTCCAAATCATCTGTTTATAGTAAAAACTTTCTGCCCTGAAACCTTTGAAACTCAAAATGTCTTTTTTTTTTTTTAATGAATGCCTCTGCCTAGAGTTTTGAAAACCTTATTTCCTTGATGTCATTCTTTCCCTGAGGCAATCAGCATAAAATATCCTAGCAGCTGCCTGAGTTGGGATATTACAGAAAATATGGAAAAAGCTACTTTGGTGAATGTAAATTAACGGCTAGTTTCTAATGTCAGGAATCCATCTAAACATTTTGATGAAATTTTAGAATACAAGTGAGGTTAAGTGGGGTGGAGTTCGGAGCCGATGACCAAGAAGGAATTCTTGAGACGTCTTTGGTGCAAAATGGTGGTTTATTAAAGCCCGGGAACAGGACCCTGGGCAGAGAGAGCTGCTGCTGCTGCTGCTGGTGCACCCGGGTTGTGGGGTTATGAGGAGCGGCCCATTACATACTTGCAGGTTGGGATGGGGTCAGGGATTGGGTAAGTCTCTAAGGAATTTTGGAAGCAAGATTTCCAGGGCCTTGAGGGGCTAGCTGTTGTTGGGAGAAGGTCATTTATTACCGTCTAATAAAATCTTAGTCATGAGACCCTTCTGATGTATATTGGTGGGCGATATGCTTGGGGATGATTGCCAAAACATATCTTGGGGGAGTTGAGAGATAAAGGAAGTTTCCAAAGGAATTTTTATATGTTAAAGTAGACTTACAGGATCCTGGTTGGGGTCGGGCGTAGGAAGGTTGGTCAGGCTAGGATTGCCTTTTGCCCTTAGCAAAGTATTAAGGTGGAGGCAATTGAGTCCCTTGAGGAATGTCACTCTACCTATTTCAAGGACTTGTCAGTGGGCTCTAGATAGTAAGGAAATTTAATAACTTTTCTTCTGCCTCTGTTTCCCACATCAATTTCACATGTATTCGCTCACTTAATGTTCAGAATAATTCTGTAAGGGAAGTACTGTAAACATGCTTGCTTTGTAGATGAGGGAATGGAGGACCAGAAAAGTAAAGTAAATTGCTGATGGTCACAGAGGTAGGAAGGGACAGGTCTGGAATTCAAACCCTCGGAATAGCATGGTCTGATTTACATTTTTATGTTATTATTTTTACTGCTGAGTGAGGAGTACATTATAGAGGAGTAAGAGTAAAACCAGGTAAGCTAGTAAAATGACTATTATACAAATAGTAAAAAGTATTAGTTGTGTGTGTGCACGTACACATTGAGGCATGGCATCCTGAAGGAAAATTCTTTCATAGATGGCTCAATGGAGATGGAGAAAACAGACTTGCATTGGCTCATAGTTTGATGTGGGCCAACTCTAATTTCTTTTTTTTTTTTTTTTTTAAGATTTTATTCATTTATTTGGGAGAGGGAGTGAGAGAGAGAGAGAGAGAGAAAGCACACAAGAGAGAAAGCTCACAAAGGTAGAAGGAGAAGCAGACTCTCCACTGAGTAGGCAGCCCAATGTGGGGCTCAGCCCAGGACCCTAAGATCATGACCTGAGCCAAAGGCAGACGCTTAACTAACTGAGCCACCCAGGTGCCCCAAACTCTAATTTCTAATGACAACTGGTACATACACATTTGACAAATAGGAGAACATAATAAAAAAAAAATACTAAGTCTTAAGTTGTTCAGATTATTAGCAAATACTCTTTATTTTTCACGAAATTCAGAATATCTAGAATCTTAAAATGGTTCTGTAAAAATGTTCTTGTTTTCCTTTGGTATTGCTGTGGCACTGATTATATTCTTTTTTGATATTCCTGTAGGAAACAATTGTATTATCAGTGATTGGGGAATACTGTGTGGTATCCTTAAAGAGCTTGGAATGGAGAGTATAAGTATACTTTCTGAGAGATAAAATAAGAAACCAACACGTAATGGGTAAGAGAGTTAATTTATTCTTCAGAGTATATTCCCAAACCCAGCATCTGCGAGATGTATCAAAGACAGCATATATTTATGGAAAGCATGAATGAACAAAAATCATTTTATAGAGACATAATGGCCCTCAGTCCTACAAGATTTGACAATATAAATGAAAAAAACTTCTGAAGAAGAAATGTACCAATCAGAACTGCGTATGTGGAAGGAGTTTGGGTGTGGTAGGGGACATAGCTGTTTGCCTTGAAAACTCAGTACAGGAGTCAGAGAGAGAAATTTTGTCAGTGTAGATTGAGATACTTTTTAAGGGTAGACAGATGTGGTCTATTATGACTTTGGAGAAGTCATAAAGGCAACAGAAGAGGCCCAGGCTATGTCAGTCTAATGTCATAAAATACTTGAATAATATAATTAACTCTCCTCTATCTGCAACTAGACTTACCAAGCATACTTTTGAATATTTGGCTATAAATTTGTTTCTTGTGCAAATGCTACAGTAAAAAAAAAGCATTATCAGGAAGACTCAGGTATCCAATCCTTCTGACAACAGTATATATTAGTATATCTTAATAAATTAGCACTCTGGATTTTATCATGGCTTCCTGAGCTATGTGTCCATGAGTTGACCTTTAAAGTATGGATCCAGGTTCCTAAGACCGATTCCTAGCTGAAAGGATGAAAATAAGACTTTAATTCATGTTCAATGCATCAGGTAGTTCTAGCCTATAAGCTGGCAAAGTTTTGGCAGAAAATATCATATAACCGAGTAGTTCAAGCAAAGAGAGTTAAAGAAACTACTGCTTGGATGCCAGTTGGGTTAAGAGAATGAACAGGAAATGGTAACCACAAAGAGTAAAATGAAAAAAGTGTTCCTCACTCCTAATACCAAAGGACAAAGAGAGGAAATGGAATTTATTAGAGTTCAGTGAAAACTGGAACCATTGGGGGAAGGTTACCCAGTGGGAGCAGAAATCATGGAGGGAAGTGGCTGTCTTAAGAGGTTGGCCTTTAGAGCAGAGAACAGGATAGAAATGCCATAATGTCTCTCTCCTCCAGTCTTCTGATCTCCTGCTCATGAGTTCCACTTGCCTCAATGAAGCTGGCCAGCAAGAAAGCTTAGGAGAGACATTGCCATGTGAAAGTTAGTTTCTCAGGCCACAGAGCAGGCAATGAAGGGCAGAAATGGATGAGGTGGGGTGGGGCGGAACGCGGTGGGGGAGGCGAGGGGAGAGTCAACAGCATAAGCTCTGGGAGAGAGCCACCAAATTCAAGAGATGGCCCAGATGGGCAATAACCTCTTTGTTTTTTACAATCAGAATTTATTTGATTAGTTTCTCATATAATTTTGATAGGACAAATAAAATTTACTGTTTATTTGTGTACAACTGTGATGAATCAAAATTCTGAGTTCTAATCAATTCACAAGGTTCTTTTTCTGAGAGCCGCTCCTGGCTCTTTTGAAGTTCCAGTGTTCCAATGAATTCAAAACAGGCTAATTTTCTCCAGTATTTGTTGCTCTTTGAGGTACTGTAGGCAGAAGGTCAAAAAGTAAAGACTTCACACTGTGTATTTGGTACAGAAACATAAACTCCCACACACAAAGATACATGTGGAATATTTAGAACAAAATACTGTGCCTTGCCCATTATAGAAATGTATTACTATTCAGTAAATGCAATGCCATGCTTGTTTAAAAGCTGGCCGAGAGAAACTCAGTTGGCCTTTCAAGCACAGAAAACAACTTTACCTGTTTGGTTTATATGGAATGTTTGAAGATAAGTGATAATTACACCATATCTTTAGCATTCACTGAACTTCCACATCAGTTTTGTATGCACTTCTGAATTTCAGACATTAAAGGGATACAGAAAAGTTTTATACAAAGTTCACCATCAAAACTTCCACCCCCCAACCTCATAAATAAGAAATAAAAAGAAATGACCCACTGGAAAAAAAAAAAATCCAAACAAAAACCAAAAACACCACCTTTAAAATTTTAAGTACAAGTGAAATAATCATTTAAAGCAGTTTGAGACTAAGTACCATACAAGTCTGAGCATGTATATTTTAAAATACTGGTTGTGATTCTTATTCATAAGTAACAGAGACTGATGACTGACCTGTAAGAGAAGTTTGAATGAATGTTGGGAAGCTCACAAAATTTCCACAAGAATGCTAGAGAAATAGGCTTGGGAAATAGGAATGAGGAGAGGCTAGACCATCAGAGGCAGTCTTGTGAGGACCCTGCTGCTGACCTTCTGAAACCTGGACACTAAAGCTTACAAGGCCTTCCAGGACACTGGCCACAGCGGTATCCCTACTGCCGTTGTTACTGCCATTGTTAGGAATGGAGTCTTCCCAGGGTATCTGGGTGGCTCATTCAGTTAAATGTCCGACTTTGACTCCTGTGGCAGGATTGAGCCCTGTGTGGGTCTCCCTGCTTGGGCAGGGGGGGCAGTCTGCTTGGCATTTTCTCTCTCCCTCACCCGCTGCCCCTCTCCACACCAACCCCCACAGCCCTGCAC
This sequence comes from Nasua narica, assembly GCA_028533885.1. Taxonomy (NCBI): domain Eukaryota; kingdom Metazoa; phylum Chordata; class Mammalia; order Carnivora; family Procyonidae; genus Nasua; species Nasua narica. Next base: position 72,912,086 of record CM052802.1, on the reverse strand, counting down.
ACTCTTGATCTCTCTCTAAAATAATACATAAATAAATTTTTAGGAATGGAGTCTCCCCTGTATCACCAGCTGCTGAATCACAGTTCCAGCCTGTACCCTATCTGGAGGAGGTTTAAGGTCCTGAGGACCTGGCTCTTTTTGCTTCTGTAGGGAAGGATACACTATGCCTCTTACTAAGATTCATAAGTTTGAGCATATCACAAACAAGACAGAATATTTAGATGTTGGGTGATCAAACCAAAACCAAACCAACCAACTAAACAAATCTCAATCATGGTTAATATAGATGCAAAGACTCTGGTATTGTCTCTATTGCATACAGGATAAGTTCGGAGGGGGTATAAGATGTAGCATAAAATTTTAGACCAGACCAAAGGAAAAGTTATCTGATCAACAACTGTTAAACATGACTTACTGAAATGATTTTGATGTCTCCTTTTCAGAGATCGATCTTTTAAAATAAGCTTCTGGGGCGCCTGGGTGGCTCAGTGGTTTAAAGCCTCTTGCCTTTGGCTCAGGTCATGATCTCAGGGTCCTGGGATCAAGCCCCGCATTGGACTCTCTGCTCAGCAGGGAGCCTGCTTCCTTCCCTTCCTCTCTGTCTGCCTCTCTGCCTACTTGTGATCTCTCTGTCAAATGAATAAATAAAATCTTTAAAAAAAATAGGCTTCTCAGTTAATTGGATAGATGTAAATTTTTGTTCCATATTATCACTTCGAGTTTGCAATATTGAATTCAACTGATACTTATTTTGAAGGTTGTATTATTAAATGAGGGGAGAAATCGTTAAACATGAAGAGGACAAAAACTTAATAAAACTTGATAAATGGAAAAAGAGCAGAATCTGATGAATCATGTAAGTTCATGCTTTATGTCTCTTAGCAAAAACATCCCAAAGATTCACATGACATAGAATAATATTGTGAATCCAATGGATGTTTTAAAAAACTAAATGTATTTCTCCAAAAATAGACAACCAAAAGGTGCCATTATATCTTAGCACTTTAATTTGAATTTACTCTGAAATTAGTTTCAAGGTGACCTATCTCCTTGTCCATTCTTAAAAGAAATTGAGAATGACAAAGTCAGGGTCCTGGTATGGAATTTTAGTAAGAATTTCTAAAAAAAGATGAATTTTTGGATGAATTCTACAGGTGTTTGTTAAATACCTTTTATATCGGAAGTGCTGCTATCACATGTTAAAGATGAATAGGACACCATTTGTGTTTTGAAGAGGGTTTTACTTCAGACTAAACATATAACTGGTAGAAAGCAGAAGGCCTAAGTACTAATAAGAGAAGTTTCAAAGGATGGAAGATTAGAGGAGGGAGGGATTCATTCTGCTATTGGGGACCAGATGATGTTGCCTTTTGAACTAGACTTTGGGACATAATTATGATTGGAAGAAAGGAGAAATTTCATGTAAGATGATGGGAGTGAATTTTCAAAGATAAGATGAATATAAGTGCTTGACTTATTCAGAAAACAGCAGGTAAAGCTGCAGAGAAAGAATATAGGGTTTGTAGAAGAATGTATTTGAAGGGCTGGAAAGATGGATGGGGGCTAATATGTGATGGTAAAGAATTTGGCTTTTGGCTTACACTATCTGGAACTCTCCTGGGACATGCATTGCTCCTTGCCTGTCTCATAACTATCACACCCTTCTTTGTCAGTAAAATCTCCATTTTACTACTCACTATTGTGCACCCCAGGAGTTGAATGTCTATTAGTCTAAGTCAGTCACAATAATTTCTTCTCCTTTGGCAACAATTGGTTTAGCCACGGGAGTGGGATGAAACCTCAGTGAGTAAGATGTGACTGGATGTATACTGGGGGCCTTCTGGAGTAGGGATCCAAGATATCATGTTGGCCCTTTCAGACTTTGGACATTGTCTGGAAATGTGTTGTTTAGAAAAGAAGCAATTGTGGATCCATGAGTACAGCAGAGAAATCTCTGTAGAGTCCCCTCTATACTGAGTTACTGAAGTAGCCCACCTTGGAACCAACCAGTTGGGCACTTATGAGAAACGAGGAATTTTGCTTCTCGTTTAATGTATTTTTCTCTTGATACTTCCTTATTTGTAGTGAAAGTACTGGCGTGATATATCTCTTCTGATATGACCCAATACTGTATTTTCTTTGGGACATTTAAAAGTAAAGTAAATGTTTACATTTTTATCTGTCACTCTATGTAGAAAGCTTTTTCTTATTTATCAGAATTACTTTTGTAATTAATACTTTTTTTCTTTAGGGACAAGTTTACTCTCTGAAGTTCTGTTAAGTACTTATTCATTTGTTATATTCACAGATAAGTATGGAAAGAGGTCCATACAGAACAGATAAGTATGGAAAGAGGTCCACTTATGAAAGTGTTCAAATATATTCATATGGTAGAGTGTGCTTTTATTGTTTATGAAAGAATATTAACTTTTCTGTAGAAACATGCAGATATCGGTACTTTCTGCATTACTTGGGAGAATGGCAGCATGTTTGTTAGCCTTCTCTTTGAAGAAAGCAGATAAACATTCAGCAAAGTTTTCATGAAAAAGATTATTTTTTTCACTCCGGGGAGCCCTTAAAGATCTGTGCTGTGGATCAGAAAATTGAACCAGAGAAAAAGGGCTCCTTTGGAACCTAAATTTGCTTGTTGAGATTCTGCCAACACAGGCTTTATTCTTTTTTCCTCACTCCTGATGATTCTTTTATTCTTCCTTTGTTTTGAGTAGGCACTACTGGAATTATATCTATTCTGATCTTCCCACTCAGTGCCAGATCTTCTCCTCTGATCAGTGTGTTAATTTATAATTAGAGTTGCCCCATGTGACTTGAACATGCCTTCATCTGATCAGGTGAAGCCTGGAATTCGATTTACAAGGCATAGTTTCCTTTGCTTCCATGATTGTTTACAGCTGAGGTTGTGGTGCATTAACTGGGGTCCAAACTCAGAACCCAGAACTTCAGACCCAGTAATGTATTTATTCGATCTTTGACTTTATGAATTTCTGAATGCCTAATTTTACAACTTCCTCAAATAATGAGTGTTATTTGAAATACCTTATTTTAATTTCTTCATTTAAGGATAAAACATAGGGGCTGAGTTGTATTTTGAAGCCATTATTTATGCAAGACTTCTCATAAAAAGAGCTTAAAATTTTTTGTAGTACTCTCTTTTTCCTATTATGAGCATGATTCATGTCTATTTAAAAATTTGGAAAATACTGGGATAATGCAAAAAAAGAAAGGTGTTCCCAATCACATCATCACTCTAAATTGCCCTTGATCAATGAGATAGCCTATCAGTTTTTTCTACATGTGTGTTTATGAGTGTCCATATGATGTCTGTGTGTTTGTACACACACACATATATACCTGCATTACATATAGATAGATTCAGATTGGTATTTATTGTACTCACGGATTTTTGAGGTAATTTTTTATGTTAATAAAATTTTAAACTTATGTACAATTTGTAAGATCAGTACAAAAAGCTCTAGTACACTCTAGACTCAGATTCAACAATTGTTCTCATTTTTCCCACTGTGATCAGTTTTATAACTTGTTCTTTTACTTAGCAAATATAATGCATTTTCTGGCATTTACTAAATATGATTATATTGTGTCATTCTAATGATGATAATATGGATGAAGTTAATGATAGTAATTGCTGAAGGTTTATTGGATACTGTCACGTGCCAGGCACTGTTCTAAGTGCTTTACATGCATTGCCTTACTGAATCCTTAAATACCTCTGGAGGGTATACATTATTATTACCCCTCTAAAATGGGTATTAATACCTCTAGAAAGTATCACATTATTATGTTAAAGAACCTAAGAGAACAAAGAAATGAAACAACACAAAACTGGTACATGAAAAAGCAAGGAGTTGGTAAAGGAAAAACCCCAACCCTCATAACCAAGGTGCTGAGAGTAGAATATGATACTCAGTCTATCCAAACAAGACACCTTCTCATTTTTAGCACAGCAAACCGTAGGAGCATTTGCTTGGTATTGCCAGTTCTCCTGAACCTACTATCTTGTGGGGTGATTTAATGGCCTGGATGAAGGGCGCCTGGGTGGCTCAGTAGGTTAAAGCCTCAGCCTTTGACTCAGGTCATGATCCCAGGGTCCTGGGATCGAGCCCCGCTTCGGGCTCTCTGCTCAGCAGGGAGCCTGCTTCCCCCCCTCTCTCTGCCTGCCTCTCTGCCTGTTTGTGATCTCTCTGACAAAAAAAAAAAAAAAAGGCCTGGATGATAGCTGTGCACCCAGTAATTTGCACTGTATCTCAGGAACCCAGGACTAAGGACCCAGCACCTTTTGTAACAAGCAATAAATAAGCACCTCTTGAGCAGTCTCATAGTAGTCACCCTGTGATTGCCTTGACCTACTTAATTGCTTATGTGTCTAGCTGTTCAAACAGTATCAGGTCAGAGGAGTTAGACCTTGTAGCTGGCACACTGAGTGAGGATGTGCAGTGAGACTCAGGGCCCATGATCAACTGTCTTTCACAGCTGATTTGTAATCAGAGAAAATGGGTCCATGTATTGATTATATTGTGATATCTTCTATCTCATTTTATAAATTTACTCTAGATTATTTGACTAACTCCATGGTTTGGGCCAGAAAAGGGTTTTCTTTTTTTAAAAATTATTATTACCAGGGAAATAAAGCTTTGATAAATATCTTTCATGCAAATATTGGCTCACATTTCTGGTTATCTACTTTGAGTAAATTTCTTGAACTAGAACGATTGTTATCAAAGACGATGCAGTTTTTTTTTTCCACATTGCCAAATTGTACCCCTGAAATGTTGCATTAGTCAGTTCTTCCAGCAGCTTTACCTACAAATAATAACATTGTCTCTTCCTTTCTGGTATTTATCCTCAATATATTAGACAGGCTTTTTTGTCTTACTGAATTGGTTGGAAAATTTGGAGCAATGTTATTGGGCATATTTATCTAGCAAAGATCCATTTCTAATGGAAATTTTATGTTTACAAGTGATTTATTGCCTATCCAGATAGCAAGCCTTGTTAAAAACCAAATTTATTTGCTCACCTGTTTTGTCTCCTGTAAGGATCAGAACATTGATGAATATATGGTGTTGTTAAAATCAGTATTTTATAAAATAATAAAAAGAATATTCTCTATCCCATGCAATAAGATCCATATACAGTGGGTGCTGGGCTATAAACTTGTTTCATTTATATGCTACACTTACGGATTCTCAGCAGTGGTGCTATCATCAACTTTCATTTTTGCTTCGTAACGGAATTGCTAAAAATCATCAGACAGTGTGAACAAAGGAGGCTTTGTTCATGTTTAATTTTCATGTTTCTTCCCGGTTCTACTGACCATCTTCTGTGTCCCATCCTTTTCTTGTTCTGCAATATTTTAGTCCTATGTCAGTCTGCTCCAGGATGTTATGCTGCAACTGCAATTTGCATAAGATTTCTTTGCCTGTATCTTTGCTCAGCATTCATTCGAATTTGAGTTTTTATCACTCACTGCCTTACCAAGGAGTTTTATTTCTCTCCAAAATACTCTGCAGAATGCTTGCTCTTGATTGCTCATTCCCTGGGAACAGCTTTGCTCTCTGTGAGGCACCAAGGTTCTGACTGTCTTCTCTCATTACTCCATGCTTTTGCTGCCACTGGCCTTTTGTATTTTGAACCCCCTGTGGCCAGTGGCTGCCATGAGAAGGTCAAATCTGTAATGGAACTAAAATGACTAGTGGAGTGTCAACCTGAGAAGGTATTGATCAGTCCCTCCACGAGATGACCCGGAAAATGTTTCTCTGTCTTTAGCATTTATCTTGACAAAAATTTAAAATTTTAACACTGTCAGAGATAAAATAGAATTGAATAAATCGTATAGTTTATTTAATGTGACTTTTGGGTTGTGACTTATCACAATGTGATATCAAAATTTACTTCTTCTGAGATACTTCTGGGACCCAAGAGAAAGCATGCTCTGATCTGAGGGGGAGTGGGACAGGGACCCACCAGTTCATTTTACAGGGTATTGAGTCTGTTGACTGATTCCTAATTCTAGCCGCCCTAGGTTCTGCCCATCAGTGCAGATGTCTTTCAGAAACACTCTGGAGGGCATATTGGTAGTATCCCTGCAGGGTTCTGTCTGTTGTCTGCAGGAATCTAGTCTGGTTGTGTCAGCATCCTTGAGAGTTACATCTAAAACAAAAATGAAAACGAAAACAAGAACACCTTGGTGTTGAGTTTTCTATCTTGGTTTCAGTCACTCGTGTTGCATTGATCAGGTTGAGAGGTTTTGTTTTGTTTTGTGTACTGGAATTAACATTGTTGTAGACTTTGGTGAAATTCTTATTGATATTGTTTGGTTTGGGGGAGCTCTGTTTGCAGTAAACCAAGCCAGAAAACTCGATGCATCATGATGCTGTCTGGATTTGCTTGGCTGCACTGTCACAGCTGGGTTCATCATTCTTACTAACATCCCTTCCTGGGATTATGGGACTCCCTATTTATCTGCTAATGGCCTTAGTCTTAAAGCCTAGAAGAAAAACAGTGGCCAGGAGGGCACATTTCTTTAATCTACTCAAGTGTGTCCTTCCCGAGGCATGAAACCCAGTTTAGCTTTTAATGTATTTGCTTATGCCAGAATATAATTTGTTGGAGCTAGAGTATGGCACATAGTGGGGAATCTGTTGGAGGGGGCGCATGGATGATGATCCCATTCTAAATCTCCAGCTAATTGCACAGACTACCTTTCTGAATGTTAGGATAATCTCCCCTCCCCCGGATCAGGACATCAATCTAAATTACAGATATATGATTATTCAAATAATTTGGATGCTACGTTTTGTCAAGGCACATCATTTCTTGATCTGGAACACAGCAATCTGAAGGTGCCAGCCCCATTTTCTTCTCTGTCTCTAGATAGGAAATTCTTTTCTCAAATCTGCCTCTTCTGCTGTATGTTTTACAAGTTGTAATCTGCATAGTCCGATGTCTTTAAATTGACTATGACGTTCTTTAAAGCCTCACTTTTTGTGGGAATATAGTGTGAATTGTCAGGGATAGCAGATGATAGCTGAATGATTTTGTTACTGCAAACAGAAACTGCTGGTTTCTTATTCGTTGGTGGAGGAATTTATCATTGCCCCTCAATCTGTACTCCAATTTATCTAGTTTTGCATTATTTTTTTTTTAAATGTGAATTTGATAATTGTAAACTTCTTTTCTCATACCAATTTGTGTTTGTTTTTAAGACTGTTTTGGCTGCAAATAAGTGAAACCCCATCCCAAACAGCTTAAATAAAAGAGATGTTATTAAATGTACACTGATTATCTCGTGGAAGCCTGCAACAGGAAGTGTATTGGGTTTCAGAGGGAAAATAGCGAGCCATCCCCTTTGTTTCAACTAGGTTGCTCTTCCATCTCTGTGTGTCTGTTTCATTCATTTCTATCTATAGTCCAGGATTTGGCCACAATGCCCATTCTGGCATGGCATGTATTTGGCCACCGTGTCTGCATCACAGTCCCAGCCCACAGATGATGAGGATCTGACTGGTCTACCTGGGTTAATTCTGCATTCATGTCCAGCCAGCTCGGGCTGTGAAATGGGCATAGGACAAAGAGAGTTGTATAGCCATAAAGACCCAGGAGGGCAGAATACAGAATGGGGGATCATGGTCTTGTAGACATCCAAAAGGTAATTGATTACAGCTCCAGCGGGGTACAAAGACGGATGCCATAGGGCAGCATTAAATATGGTCTCAGCTGAAGAATCTCAGATAGTTTGATAATTTTATCTCTGTCACTGTGTAAGCTACACCTGGTTTCAAGGATAACTTCAAACTTGGAACTTAAAATAGCATTATTATTTCATTTGTATTCTCTAATGTCTGCATACTATCCACATGTGTTTAGCCCTAGTTCAATATTTAAATTGATTTTTAAGCACACCTCCATTTAGCTTTGTCTCTCTTGGTTTCTTTATTTCGCTTCATTCTTTCTTGGCTGGATTTTACTCGGCCAGCAGTTTTGCAAATAAAGCAGATGGGTGCTATAATCTCTGAAGCCCTGTCTACTCGGAAATGTTTCGTTTTGTGTATACATGAAGAATAACTTGGCCAGCCATAGAATCTTTGGGTCCTATCATCTTTTCCTCGGAATTCTGGAGTCTGTGCTTCACTTTCTACCTGCCGGTGGTGCTGCTGTGGAAATCTGAGACAGTCTGTTTATTTCCGTCTTACTTGGGCTGTGCTTTATCTAGCTGAAGATCTATATGATTCTTTCCTTACAATGAAAGTTCAATAAATTCCCCAGGGTATATCTGGGGATTGATCATTTTGTGCCAGCTTTTTCCCTAGGATATGATGTGCTCATATTTCAGGGAGATTCTCTTGTAAAATACCTTTGATAATTTTCATTTCGTGAGTTCTTTTTTTTTCCCCCAAGAATAACAAATATGCATATTTTGGGTCTCCTTTCATGTCATTTTCCAGAAAAAGGCAATCTATTTCCCCCCCATCTTTGTTGTTTTCCATTTTATCCAATTGTATTTCCTCTCGCCAACCCATGATGTTGCTCCCTGCATTTCAGTCATGTTATTTTAAGTTGATTAAAACCTGGCTTTCTTCTTGGCGATGCTTCTGCAGTGCTCTTCCCTTTTTTTTACTGAGCACTGCCAGTTTATTCTAATTTTTTTTTCAATCTTCTTGTAATTTCATCTTTGAAACATTGTATATCTTCCTTGTATCTTGTCCTTCTCTTATCATTTAGTTGAGAGTGGAAAAACACAGGGAAATTTTGTGATTTAGTTTCTTCATGTACCTTTTATTTCATTATTCTAAGGTTTCTTTTGGTTGCTTTTTTGAATATTACTCATGTTCAAATGGGATCAGGTTTTTTTTTTTGTTTGTTTCGTTGGTTTTGTTTTGTGTGGTGACTAAATTGATGCAGTTCAAACTGTTGATTTAGGGTTTTACGTTTCAAACATGTTCTTATCAAATTTGCTATTTACTTTGCCTTAAATGTGCATCTCCTTTCAAATTTTTTTCTTTTTCCTTGTGTGTGTGAAGTTGGTGACTTGTTAGTGATACTCACTAAATCTCTAGTTTTCTACTTGAAATCTGGTTGTTTCTCCTTCATTGTATCTTCCTCCTGTTCTTCACATTGGACTGGACCTCAGTACTGACGTTTACACTAAACTGCTCGTTGCTGGCCCTCTTACATCCCTAAGTATTTTTACTTTCATCAGTGATGGGATAGGCCCTGGAACACTGTGACACTGACTTTTCTCCTCTCAAATTTTTTTAAATCAACTCTATTGAGGCATAATTCACATATAATAAAATGCACATATTTTAAGTGAGAAAAAGTGAGGTGGGAGCAAAAGCCTTCAATAATGAAGAAGGGTGACACGAAGGTGCATAGATTAAAACAGTGAAGAGAAGTCGTGGGTGGCTATTGCATCAAAGAAGGTGTAGTTTAAGAGGAGTTTGGAGGCATGATTTGGAAGCAATGATGGGAAGCAGGGAGAAGGGCTAACCCCCTTCCAGGCATTCAGGTACATGGGAGATTAGACATGAAATCGCTTGATTCCTGAGGGGTGTAGGGGAAATGGGGTTCTCAGGGGAGGGCTGCATTTCAGCTAAAATAGGATTATGAGCAGTGGCCCAGGTCCCCACTGATGATAGAGCAGTCCTCATGTACACTTAGATTTTTTTTAGCTTCTTAATTTAATATTCATCAAAGTAAAACTTGTAGACATTTTGAAAAGTAAAAAAAAAGCATTGTAAGACTTACAGCAGAAATAATCATCCATTTTCTTACCCTTTTTGGTCCTGAGATTCTGTTTCCCAGAAGCAAGAGTTTCTTTTGCTATTTACTTTAAAATTTTGAAATAACATGCTTCAATTGTGAGTTCGTAATTTTTTTCTTTTTACTTATGGATATTTTTCCTGACTTTTTATACAACTTCTCACACACAGCTCCCCCCCATCCTCCTGTTGGAGTTTTATGAAAATTTGGGGATTAATATGCTCTGCATATTATAATGGCTATATAAGCATTGTTTGGCTGGGTATCTGGTATAGTAAAATTTCTTTTGCTTTCTTGTGAAATTGTCTAAAATTAAGTCTTACATCATTTTACATTTTGTTAATTTTTAATATACTGATTAACAATTCACTCATAAACTTTCCACTACAACTGTAAGTCTTCTAATACATTTAAATCTATAAATAATATGTCAGCTTTATTCTTTTCCTGAAGGTATCCATCTTGGAGTCCTCTCTTCTTATGCTCCAGTCAAAAAAGCATGCAGCCCAGCTGTCCTAGAATTTTTCCATTGCTTCTTTCCTCTATCAGATTCCCTGTTTGCTTCATCCTTCACTTTCTGTCTTCTTGGTTTACTTTCTAATTTTGGTGGTAGTCACATCCTCCAGTGGTTTATTAAAAGACTGTGTATTGGATTAAAATTTTGAGGGCTTGTATATTTGAAAATGTCTTTGTAATTCCCTGAAATTTGATTGATAATCTGGCTGGGTATAGAATACTGAATTGGAAATAATTTAGCCTCAGAATTTTAAAGTTTTATTTTATTTAAAAATTTTTATTTTTAAATATTTTAAATATTTTTATTAAATATTTTAATTTTATCAATTTATTAATTCATTATTAATTAATTTAATTAATTTATTTTTATTAAATTTTATTAAATATTTTATTTAAATTTTTTATTTAAGCTTCCAAAGTTGCCATTAAGAAAGTAGAAATTAGGTGACATTTGGATTCCCAGTCTTTGCATTTAAATTTTTTTCTTCACTGATGTTAAAATCTTCTGATTATTTCTGGAGTTCCCAAAATTTTGACACTGCTGGTTAGGGAGGGCAGTAGTCATCTATTTTGCTTGACATTCAGTGGTCTCCTTTAACCCAGTTGTTCATGTACTTCAGGTTTGGAAAAACTGTATTATTTATTTGAGAACGTTTACCCTGTAAATTTTCGTTTCTCAGGCTGGAATTCCTTTTAATTTGATGTTGAATATTGTAGACTGCCACAGATGTTCTTTTTTTTTTTTTTTAAGATTTTATTTATTTATTTGACAGAGGGAGAGTGATCACAAGTAGGCAGAGAGGCAGGCAGAGGTAGAGAGGGAAGCAGGCTTCCTGCTGAGCAGAGAGTTCGATGTGGGTCTCTCGATCCCAGGACCCTGAGATCATGGCCTAAGCCGAAAGCAGAGGCCTTAACCCACTGAACCACTCAGGCGCCCCAATGTTCTTATCTCTTTTATTTCCATCACATATCTTAAAAAAAAAAAACTTTTGCAGAGATTTTAACAACTTTACTGAATTAAAATTACTACTGTAATCATATTTTTAATGTCTAAGTAATCTTATTTTCTGGAAGGTTTCTTTTTAAATATCATCACTTTTAAATAAATGCTATATATGTTAATTACATTGTATTTGAAGTATATCAGTTGATAGATGCAATATATATATATCTGTATGTATATATGTAAACTACAAATTATATTAAATATGTATAAAATATTACAAATTATAACATATTTGAAGTTTTCTTTTGATCTCCATATAGTCTCTGTTGTCTCTGACTGTAATGATACAGTCGTTCCATGATTGCCATGTGATTCTTAGGGGTTTTTTTGTTTGTTTTGTTTGATTGTTTGCCTAATTGTTTTTATATATATTTCAGGTTGAAACCCTAAAATTATGACTGCAAAATCTATGGCAAGGGCAATACTTGTTGACTACTGGTTTTCACTGATCAGTTAGGGATTGGTCATTTCATTAAGGGATCCACAATAATCAAAATCTATTGACCTTTTCTTTTGTCCTATTCAATTTCTTCAGGGAATATCCTCAATTTTAACCTTGGAGATGTAAACCAAGAGATATAAACCAAGATCTCCAGTGGATATTACTCCTCATACATAATCTTTTGCTCATTTTGCCTGATGGTTTCCAACACCTTTCCTTTAGCTATGGCTGGTGTCTTAAGTCAAGAGGCATTTAGCTCAGTCTCACTAGGAAGTAAATGGCCAACCTTCCCTGGCCTGAAGAATTGCTTGGCTGTTCCCAGTGATCTGAAGGGTCAACTGCACCCTATAGAGATCTTCAAACAAAACTTCTGAAACTAGGCAGTATTTCTGCTTTCAGTGATAACTCTAATTCCCGAACTTCTGGTACTTCTAAGTCTTGAGACTTTCCAGGATCCTGAGATGTGCATTTCTAATTTCTTGGCTCCCACACTCTTGAGCTCCTAAGTAACATCTTTCTTTGTTTTGTGCAGTTAGTCACTGATGAACTATTAACCCTCCTGCTTCAAAAATGTTGTTGAATTTTGTATTTTCTGAGATATACTCTCTCATTCTCATTATCTTTATATATTAATGTCTTATTAATTCCTTCATTTTAACAGTAGTAGGTTTTTAAGAGGGGATGATAATAAATGCATATATTCAATCTATACTGTTTTGCTAGAAATTCTTATATCCATATTAAAGGTCTCAATGTTTTTTTAATGAAAAAAGAGAACTTTTCAGAGTCTCTGTGAAGTGGATTAGAGATAGTTTTCAAGTACTTCATGTCGTGAGGATGATAGGTATGGTTAATCCTGCTGAGAATCAAGTATGTTTCTATTAAATCTTATAGTTTCAAGAATGAAACTTAGAAGCAAAGGCTTTCTTTGGTAATGAAAAACTATACATTATTAACTAAACTACTAGGAGTTTTCCCAGAATGATGATTCAGTAAATTCTTTCCATGTTCTTGGCTTGAAATGCTGCAGGATGGAAAAAGCATATGGTACAAGCAGAATAGCATTAAATTCAGATGTGCTTATACAGAGAAAGGATTATTCCTGTCAACTTTAAATTCTTGGACTACCTTTAAACTCTATTATTTTGAATTTTCCCCATTTTTTGGTTTATTTCTCTTTTCATACTAACACTGAAGTACACAATTGCACAACTATGTAAATAATTAAGTTTTATTTTTGTATTAGTAACTGGAAGGACTTTCTTGGGTTCTGATAGTCCTAGGTAGTTTTTCAGAAAAAGCTCAAATTTGTTGGCTTTTATTTGATGGTTATCTACTAAGATTTTACATTGCTATTTTGCTGTCCTAAAGGTTCCTCTTTGTGTTGTTTTTTTGGTATGTGTATGCTTTAATGATGCTTTTAATTCCAGATTTCCTTGATACTAGAATGTAGTCTGTAATATGTGCCATTACAAGTATTTTTCATATTTATTTAAGAATGAGAAAAAAAATCCATTAAATATTTATACTAGTGAGATATTTGTTGATACTTCAACATTTCATAATTATTTGAATGTAGAAATTGTCTTACAGTCTATGGAATATGACAATTTATGTGAATATTAACTACCTATGTATATATAATAATTTCTGGTATCAAACAATAAAAGAATATTATAATTTTATGCTCTCTGACAAGCAAATGATTAAGCGTTGATTATCTTGAAATCTGTAAATGTTTTCTAAGTAATTTAAGTAATAGAATTTATTATAAATTTGTTGCTTTCTATTAAGAGTCAAGATTGCTCCATAATGTTTTATTCTCTATGTTATTGATAGGATATGATTTAGGAAAAATTAATAAAAAATATTTTGATATACTCTCATGTTGCTTTTCACTTTTTATAGTTTTTTTTTAAAAGATTTTATTTCTTAGAGAAAGAGAGAGAGTGAGAGAGAGCATGAGAAGGGAGAAGGTCAGAGTGAGAAGCAGAGTCCCCTTGAAGTTGGGAGTCCGATGTGGGACTCGATCTCGGGTCTTCGGGATCATGACCTGAGCCGGAGGCAGTTGCTCAACCAACTGAGCCACCCAGGTGCCCGCTTTTCACTTTTAAAGAAATTTCACATAAATTGCATCATTGGCATTTTTTAACAGCATATATAGTTATATCTATGCTTGAATATTTATTTATACTTTTATATTTATTTTTCTGATTGTTTCTCTCTCTTTTCTTTTCTTTTTTGACAATTGAAGCTTAAAAGCTATGATTTCTTTCTCCCTTCCCTTCAAGTTACATGCAGAAAAGGCACGATTTTTCCTAAATGTGTATTTCTTTTCACATGTTTTGGCAGAGGAGGTAGGAAGGTGGGGTGCATATTAGTTAATGTGATGCTTCCCTTTCTAAAATTGTATCAGTTATATAATCTTTAAAGCAGATTTCACCTTTGAAGCATTCCTTTTACGATAAAATATTCCCACACCTCTTCAGCTCTTTCCTGTGACTAGGGAGGAACCCAACTTTGGTCCTTTTAAGGGTGATATTCTTCTGTAATATTTAAATGTATTTCCAGTACTAAAACAAATATTTTAAAGGCATGTATAAAGCAATCTGAGTGCGTAACCCCTATAGAATTTTGTAGATTTCTTGCCACTTTTATAGTTTTCTTCTGTATGTAATTTCATAACACTTTTATTGTAGTAACTCACCTTTATTAAGCTTTCCCAAAAATTCAGTTTAGTTTTCATAGAAATTACTATCTTTAGTACTTAACATTTCCTCAATTTGTGTTATAAATAGGATAAAATGAAAAAGTGGCATAAACTTATTTGGCGAAAATACAACTGATTCTTGGAAACTAGTGGAAGCAGACGATACCCCAAAGAAAGTCTCTGGGCAGCTTTGAGTATGTAGTGTGCCATAATCATTGTTTGCTATGTATTACTGAGGAAATGAAGAGTATTAGCTAATCGATGAGTCAGTTATGTAAGGGTTAGTTAAGAGATCTGCTGCTAGAGTAGGGCTCTGAGCTGAGTAAAGAAGTGATGGAACTCCAGAAGGAGGGGTAGTTTTTTTCATTTTTACATGAATCGTCAATTGATTTAAATCCTTTGACTTTTGCTTAAATAGGTTATGGTATATGCATACTGTGGACTACTGTTTATAAAATAACACCATGCATCTTGAAGCCAAATTGAGTCCATGAGTGATATAGTTAAGTATGTGTGTATGTTTATGTGAGTTAGTTTAACTGCTTGGGATGGAATTACAGTGGGTATTGGAGGAAATTTACTCTTTATACACTTCCAATAAATAGTTTGTGCTTTTGTTATAGTCAGTACTGCTTGTAAAATGTTAAAGAAAAGAAAATACAAAAAGGAAGGTATCTATGGCTCTTGGGAATTTATCTTCCCTTTTGGAATACGTTTTAATTCCTTTCCCCAATCATGGCTGCACTAGATAAAAAAATCCATAATATCACTTAGTTTAAGTCATTTAATGGGGACAAGGTAATAGAGAAGCCTAGGGAGCAGAATTCCATACTACAAATGTCCTCTTTGGTCAAATGGAAATAATAGTACTTTCCACAAACAGTTGTTAAGAGGGTTAAATGAGGAAATAATATGGAAAGTGCTTAGAATTCTGTCTTTTACATAGTAAGCACTGTATATGTGTGCTACATTATGAATAGTGTTGTTGTTGTTGCTGTCACAATGTTTAGCCAGCCCCATACAGATAGAAAAGTTCTGCCTCCAATTCCATTCTTGACATATCTGGGCCTTGAGAATGGAAAGAGTATGAACTCAGGTCAAAGAGATCTGGTTGTGAATTCAGGCTTCATGTCTTACAAGCAGGTGTTTTTTGTGCAAGCTATTTTAATTCTGTATGCTTCAATTTTCTATTCTGTGAAATGGTTGTTATAATAATTACCGCCCAGAGGTTGTGACTAGGAGGTGATTTTAAGGGCTACAAAGCCCTTCACCCATGGCAGGCGGCATACAGTCCTCAATAAAGCTGTCTTCCTCCTTTCATTCCTGCACTTCTCCTCCCTCTCCAGTCCTCCTTGCTCTTTGTCTTTGTGACCAAAGCATCATTCTTCCCTCAGTTCATTTTTTCTTCTTTCCTTTCCCTCCCTCCTTCCCTCCCTCCCTCCCTCCCTTCCTTCCTTCCTTCCCTTTCTTTCTTTCTTTCTTTCTTTCTTTCTTTCTTTCTTTCTTTCTTTCTCTTTCTTTCTTTCTCTTTTTCTTTCTTTCTTTCTTTCTTTCTTTCTTTCTTTCTTTCTTTCTTTCTTATCAAAAGGAGTCTGTTTGCTCTTTCTTAGCATTTTAATTGTATGATAAGCCCTTCACAAAGACATACCAGAGATTGGCATTGTATTTCAAGATTATAGATCTAATTGTGATATTTACTATCAAATTTTATCATACAATTTGGGCTTCTACCTAGAGGGAATAAACATTAATTGTGATCTCAGTTTGTCTTTTCTGATCTTCACAGATGCAGAATTGGAATGCAACTTTAATTATTCATTTCTACTCTGATGGTTCCATTCATTTTTTATGATTTTTGGAAACCATTTAAGATAGCTACTTCAGTTCTCCCCATGTCTCCCACTCTCTTCCTTTGTCGTTATACCACGACAACCTTCAAATGAGTAACATGCCTCAGTGTACTTTTTACCTTGTAAAAGTGCCTAGGATTCTAGAGAACATTCAAAGACATTTTTTTTCATCTTTCCTTTAATAAACAAACGCTCTTTGGAAAAGGTAACCTGGAAGAGGAAGTTAGGGAAAATTAGGTGCAATTGATTGACCCTCATGTTGGTATAATTTATCAATACATTTAAACTGAGTATTTCTCCATTTTTTATTCCTGGAAATAAAGAGTCCTTTCTGTGTTTGTGTACATGGCAAGTAAGACTGATAATATCATATACACAGAGTACTTGTATCTTTTATTTTGTATTTTAAGGGACTACTTTTTTTTAAGATTTATTTGTCAGAGATAGAGAGAGAGAAAGCCGGGAGTGGGGGAAGGGCAGAGGCAGAGGGAGAAACAGGCTCCCCACTGAGCAGGGAGCCTGATGCCGACCTCCATCCTAGGACCCTGGGATCATGACCTGAGCTGAAGGCAGATGCTTAACCAACTGAGCCACCCAAGTGTCCCCTACTTTAAATTTTGTTACATATTTCATTGGATACCAGTTTTGCCTTGCTGAAGGATTATACAGTTTAGGGGGTTCTCTTTAATAAAAGGAATACAGAACTTAAAAGACAAAGTTAGATGCGAATGTGAACATTCATGTGGGATAAGGAAAAAAAAAGCTTAAAATTTTTTTAAGTTTTTTTTTTTTAAGATTTTATTTATTTATTTGACAGAGGGAGAGAGCGATCACAAGTAGGCAGAGAGGCAGGCAGAGAGAGAGGGGGAAGCAGGCTCCCTGCTGAGCAGAGAGCCTGATGTGGGGCTCGATCCCAGGACCCTGAGGTCATGACATGAGCAGAAGGTGGGGGCTTTAACCCACTGAACCACCCAGGTGCCCTTTTTTAAGGTTTTTAAATAGTTGTAGAATATTTTACAAATGTAGAATTCTACAACTATTTAAAAATTTTTCTACAAATATTCTACAAATATTTAAAATTCCAGAAAATAACTCACTATATTTATTAATTAACTACCTCACAAATATCTATAATATTATTCCCTACAAGGTTAGTTGAATGTTTTTTGAGTACTTTATTATATGACTAATTATTTTGTAATATTCTCTGTAGAGACTGCAGAAAGATAATTTAGCTTTTTGCTACTATGGCTGATTAAAACTTGTTTTTCAGCATTAATAGTTGGGATGTAGTCAATATGAGATTGTTTACTATTACTCTATTTTGCAATACTACTTTTGGTTTGTGCAGTACAAATAGGAATTCTAATAAATTCTATTTTGATAGATTCCTATAACATTATGTTATGTTGATAATTATACATGCTGAATTATTGGGAATATTTCTGAATGGGTAGAACTTTCCTTTTTTATTGCTGTCAATGAAAACTGAATCTTCTCCTTAGAATTTACATATTTGATCATTAGAATTTTCCACGTACTAGCTTCTTGCCCCATACATTTCAAACCTTATTTTTCCCCTATACTTAACAAATGTTCTATGCTGGGAATCACAGGACATGTTCATATCACATTATGATCCCTGCATATACACATTGATTTCAGTGATGGCTGGTGAGTCAGCAACAACTTAACCATACACAGAAAAAACTGAAACATGTATCTATTGGATCAAGTAAATATATCTCTAACCCAGCTTTCCCTTAGCCAGATTTTAAAATGCCCATGGGCACTCCATGGCTACCTATCTCTGGAGGGTTTGTGATGGAGAAGAGGTCAGAGAGGGAAGAGAGAGCAGTTTTCAAAACTTTAGAGAAACCAGTGATTATATGACTAAGTTGCAAGAGAACCCCTGCGGCCTTGCAAAAGCCTCATCTAAGTGAGGTGCCCTAAAGTTAAGCTTCATCAACTTCACAGTAAATCTGCCTCTGATTACAGCAACTTCTGAGTAAAAGGCTTGCCCTAGAGGGGCCTGCTTTTTCCAGATCCAGATATGCCACACTTGATTTTGTGTTTGGTTGTGTTTACCTATTCAGCATTTTTCTCAAAGGTTATGAGCAAATCAAAAGACACTGAGGTTGTGACTCCAGAACTGTTTCCTGCTTCTTAGTGCACTAATTCTGTGTGGACTATTAAAAAATGAATGACTGGTTGCATGACAGACAACAAGGAAGTTGGAGGGAAGCAAAAATATGTACTGAGCTTAAAAAAAAAGGGGGGGGGGAGGCCTAGTTTAAACCATTGAAGGTAGAAAGTTGAGTATTGCAAAGCCCGGGAATTTCCAAAAGACACCCACTGGCTGTCTAACAAGAATTCTATGGTAAGTTAAAAACTGTTCACAATCTTGTTCTCAGTCTTCCATGAAAAGGAATATGATTTTTGTTAGTCTGTCTGAGTTGAACAGATGACAGGATGTTAACTTAGAGTAACTAGGTTCTCTAGAGACTAAAGCATAATTCTGAATGCCAAATTATTAATTTATAGTAAAATAAAATTCTCCACAGACCTGAATTCTTCTGTTAAAAGTTTCTCTTTATAGACTAGCTTGAATAAGATGTCTGATTGTAAACAAACATTGCTTGCTGAGTCTGGAATGAAAACCTGGGGTATGTTTTAGTTCTTTCAGGCTGCGATGCCAAATGCTACAGACTGGGTTGCTTGTAAACAACAAACACTTACTTCTCACAGTTTTGGAGGTGAGAAGTCCAAGATCATGGCACCGGCAGATCCCGTGTCTGGTGAGAACACACTTTCTCATAGACAGCTATCTTCTCACTGTAACCTCACCTGAAGGAAAGGACAAAAGAGCTCTCTGGGGTCTCTTATATAAGGGCATGAATCCCATTTATAAGGCCTCTGCCTTCGAGACCTAATCACCTCCCAAAGTCCCCACCTCCTAAACCATTACTGTGGGGCTATGGGTTTCAACATATGCAGTTTGGGTGGTGGGGAAACAAACCTTCCGACCATAACGGAGTGCGTGTGATCTTAAGCAAAGTTTCTCGGTTAATATATATTGAATCACTCTTCCCTCCATCTGTTAAGGTTAAGTCTTGATTTTCTTTCACATTGATAGATGCATGCTTGCACATTTGTCATGTATGACACTCTTTGTTAACTTATATTTAATGCCATTGTTATGAGTATAGTCCAACCCTGGCCCAACTGGGAGCTACTTTTAATCTTTCAGGTGACGGGGCGTACGTTTTTTTCTAATTTTTAAAAATTTTTACAAAAGTCATACTTGCTCATGGTTGATGAATCAGAGGGCTTACACGGTAAGTGTAGCTCACTACTAAGTCACCACCATTCACATTCCTGTCATTGGGACATTCCCTACATATCTACGAATATATGTGTAGTAGAAACTCTCGATGGTCAGTTTTTGGATAGTTTCTGTTAACAGCTTGCTAAGATAGATGAGGACTTAGCCCACTTATAACTAACCAATCTTCCTTCCTTCCAATATGGCTATATTATCATTTTGGTCCTAAAGTCTTATCTTTCTAACGTTAGTTAATATTCTTATACCTTTGTTTTCTATTTTGCCAATTATAAACACTAATTTTTATCTCCTATTTTATAAAGCATAGATATTTGTATTTGTAGCCCCTTCCTTTCAGCTCTTCCCTCTTGCAGTTTCTATTTGTACTTTAACTTTTGTCAAGATTGACAACAGTTGCCTACTACAGATTATATGGAAGAGAACTTTTATTCATTAAACCCAAGACTACTAATATTTGCATTCTGTCCAAGAATTAATTGTTAGTAAAAAACATTAATCAAGAAAGTTTTATAAGCGCTAAGCATGGTCTTTCAGAGCCTGTATCTTGCATTCTTTGTGGAGATAGTACCTATTTCATCTTGCCTCCCTAATGCCCAGGATAAATGCCAGCATTGCCTGGTATCTATTTGCTCAGTGGATGAATGAAATCATCCGAGTCCTTTGTCATAAATTCCTGATTCAAATTATTTTCAGTGGAGCAGATAACTATTTCATGTGATGGTATAATTTTGCTTTAAAAGAAGTCAGTGGATGAGATGACATCTCCAAGTTGTTTTAGGGCTATTAGAATATTAAATTTACTGCCTTTTCATATTCCGAAGCGAACACCATTTTAACAGCTTTTACAAAGCCCTCCTCAAGTTACTAGGGTTTACCTGTGGTTTGTAGCAATTGCCACATTATTAAGAAAGCTACTTTTATATAAACTTTAATTTTCTAACTGCATCAGTGTGAGAAAAGCAGTTGCTGCATGTGTTTTTAAGAGTATAAATAATGATCTCTGTGGTTATTCTGGGACGTACTGCACTATGATAAATTTGCACCATTTTAATTTCAATCCAACAACTTATTTTTTTTCCCCAGAAAGCTATTTGAAATCTTATTTTGCAATTAGTTTCTTTAAAAGATACTTCCAAATGGGAAATTTGTTTTCCAATTTTTCGATTAACCTTCTTAAACTATTTGATGGCATTCTCTCTGCGGGGATTTCAAAAAATCTCTAGGCCCTGTCATGTGGATATGGCACTGGGAGAGCTGTGCTCCTCTGGAGAGGGTTGGATTTAGTGTCCAAGCTTTGGTTCATCCAAGTCTTCCATAGTATTATATCTTCTGCTAACAGAAATTTTCTTCTCCAGATATTCTAGGCTTTGTTCTGAACTTTCCCACATAGATTTGCTCTTCTTCTTGTTTTGTAGTGATATATTTAGTGTCTGAGGGAATTTGGGTTAGTTAAATTGTCCACATTTTAAAGTCATTCTTTGAAAATCGTGTCATCAGACTAGAAGTTGGCAGAAGGCAGAGCAACAGTCCTAACGACTGTAAGTCCTGCTCCTTCATTTGCTGTGGGACTGCCTTTGACTGCTGGAACACTGGATTTCCAGCTGCTTTTCTGGAGGCCCCAATTCCATGCATGAGCCTCAAGGCTGGTGGCAGGAGGAAGCTGGGGCTGGATATGTGGGACGGCGCTCCCCCGCTTCCCACACTGAACCCCAATAACTTCACTTGAGCTTCTAGGCAAAATTTCATTAGAAAAAAAAGTGAATAGAAAAAAAAAAAAAAGAAAAAAAGTGAATAGAGCATATTGCTACAAAATATTTTGAAAACAGGTGCCATAGAGAGAATCTGAGTGAGGCTTAGGGAGTAGAGATAATGCAAATCTGCCAAAAACTAGATTTTGGTTCTGGCTATCTCCTGCATGGCTCGAATATCCAATCCATTCTGTGTACAGACTGCTAACTAATCAGCCCTTCCATTATTAAACCAATGGTTCATCACACTCAGGGTTTTCAAGGATAATTCACGTTCACAACGGATCCAGTGTTCCCCCTCTGCAATAACTGTCCAGGGAGTGCCTAGGAAACTTCCTCGCCACCTAGGGCTGAAGAAGCGTGGGTGCCTCATCTTAAAGAACATCCAGAATTAAATCTTGCTTTTTTTCTGAACACTTTTTCAAGGAGGCATACCGTCCATTTTATTTTGTTTGTCTTCATAATTTAAATAATCACTATAACTGTTAAATATTTAAAGTATGCAAGTGCATAGGAGAAGTGAGTCAAGTATTGTTTATTCCTATCTCCTTCCAGTGGTGCTCATATCTCCCTCGTCACGTGTGGAGAGCATTGCTTGTGTTTGTTTGACCAGAGACCCTTGCCCATCTTTTGGAGACAGCAGGAGTCTCTCTTTTGGGAAATGCTCTTTCCCTACTCCATGGGTTCTGGAGAGGAGAATTTCAACACAACCTCCCAACCTGGCTGTGGGTGAGTCATATGAGCGAATAGGCTAGTCAGAATTCCCCTATGGGATTTATACTTTAGTGAGAAAGAAGTTCTCTTTCTCCTGGAATTTACCGATGTGAGATGAGGTAAGCCTGAGTAGTAATTGCAGGCTGATCTTAGCTTAGATCTGCTCTGCTTTTGTCTGTGTGATAGAAGGGCTGATTTTTATACTCTCATGGTAATATTCTTGGGGTGGCAAGAAGTCTATCTATCTCCTTGGCAGAGTGCCTTTAGCATGACTCTGCCCAGGAAACAGATAGTTTCTATAAAATAGAGGATTTCTATTTCTGAGAACTTCAAGATTTTAGTCTTTCCCTTTCAAAACACTGTCATCTTTTCCTGCTTCAGAAAAACTTTGAAAACTAAAGCTAAACTTTTGTGACAGATTGATGCTCCCACAAGTTCTGTGGTGGAGGCCAAAGCAAACAAGCATTTAATGGTTTTCACCTTTTAACTCTTTCCCGTCTGTGATATCCTGATTAAGTACACATAAATTATTTCTATATGCAAAATGTCCCCTGTAAAATATGTATTTTCCTATAGCCTGCTTGCTTGTATTAATTTTATAGGTCTATTTTATACATATCTGCATTAAAGAGAATTGAAACAGTTATTAATTTAAAACTTTCTGGTTATGCTACCTTCATATTGCTTGTCCCATGAAGACATTACGAACATTGCTACTTTCAGATTCAAATTCATGCTTTTTCGTGGCTTTGTCAGCTAGTTTCTACCTTTCAAACCCATGTGTGTTGAATAGATTCCTTTTTGCTCACTGAAAAGCAGAATAGGAAGGCCAAATTGGTAAGAATCACACTGACGTCATCTGCTATCCAGGTGAGCAAAGAGCTAGGATATAGGTCTTCACTTTGGTCCAACTTGTCTCTGCCTTCCTTTTATTTACCCTTAAAAGACTACGGTGGTTGAGAATGCGCATCGTTTTAACAGAGTACATTTCATTACTAATAAAAATGAAACAAAGCTTTGGGAGTCTCTTTTTCTAAAGACGTAACTGAAGCATATATAATTTTATTGTATTACTTCCCAATCACTGATTACTTCTTTGCTGCTATGAAGGTAGGTAACTGCTACAGAGGCATATTGGGTACATAACCTGAGATTTCTCTTCATTTCTGGGATTGCTTCCTCTCTGCTTAGGATATCTCTTTCTCATCTATGAGGCAAAGGGTGTCCCAAAATCTGGAGGTAAAAATGTGTATTTAAATCACATGTCATGTCTAAGCATTTCAGATTTAAATGTGGTACTGGAATCTAAGTTTTAGATACCTTAAACTGACACATGATTTAGACATAAAAGGTTATAACATTTCTTTCTTACTGTTAAAGCTTACACAGGAAATTGTTTATGGTTATTATTAGGTGTACTACCCCCAAACAGTTATGCTTATAGTTCAGCAAATAATTTAGCTCCCAACAAATTAAAGAAGTAACAGGCGTTCAAAAATAGATCTTTTGAAGAGATTACAATGTTTAAAAGTCTTAAAAACTGTTTCCTGGTTAATTTTTCTATGCATATTGTTATTAAAATTTACTTAGATAAAAGAAGCATATTCAGCAACACAGATATCGACTGTGGTACAAGGAGAGCCATCTCTTCACATAAGAGTTAGAGGATTCTCACAAATGATACAATTAGAGGACAAAGTACTAAGTTTTACATTTGCAGCCTAAATGCTAGAATGAGGTTGTAGTTATTGAAAACCCAATGGTGGTGTGTATTCTGAAAGAATTCACAGGTGCTTCAGTGAAAGGTCCTGCAAAGGCATTAAACACTTTTAAGAATAAATGGCATAAGAACTCCCCACCAAGGTTATGTATGCCCTGTTTGCATTAACAAATAAGAACGCAGATGCCATTACCAGATATTTTTACCATCACTATAGACTGCTTATTGGAAAGCCAATGCAGACCTATAATTATCATTATGTTCACATACATTGTGTTCTAACTGCATAATTTCTTCTAGCTCCCCAGACAGATATGCATTGCGGTATTTTAGAATTACATAATGAAAACTTCTCAAGTGTACAGAATGTGGTAAAAATGAGCAAATACCATGAATATTTTTAAGGTTTAGATGAGATTTTGAATTGGGAGAAAAAGACAACAGTGTTAAGCCCCTATATTCCTTTCTGAAGTAAAGACATGTACATGGTCTAAAAGTATTTTAATAGGGCAAATTTAATTTAATGTTTGCATCCTGAAGGGGCGAAGAATGAAACAGAAAAGTGCCTTATCTAGTCCATTAACTACATTAATAAAAAAAACTCTACTTATGAAGTAACCTATCTAATAACTTCATGGATCATTAAAAGTACGTGAGAGACTTATTGGCAATCTGGCTTTGAGTTTCTTTAACTTAGAATCTTTATCGGGGAGGGAATGCAACATTCCTTTCAGTAAGTTCAAAACCATTCTTGGAATTCTAGTCAAATTTTACATTTGATTTTTATTGAGAGTTGGGAAAGAAAGAAAGAAAGGCCACATTGTGACACTCTTGCTTTAGGAAAAAGCAATTTATGTGACAGAAAGTTTGCTTTTGATTATCCTTATTCTTATTCTGAACCTCTGCTCCAGTTTTGGAGACAGTGGTGGTAGAGGGGGACAATGGATCTCCATTTTCTTGTGTTAGGTGCTGAATACTTTCACTTACCTTTTCCATCAAATACCCGCCCCCCCATCAGAACTCCCAATTCATCAGTGTGTTGATTTTAATGATTAGTTTGAAAGATGTCCTTCTGTGTTTTTTTCCCCATGTATAAGAATATATGTAATTTCAAAATGATTCTAAATGGCAAAATGTATTGATTAGGATGGAGGGTTCAGGAGATTTATGGGTTAACTGAACAAAGAAGGAATCTAGGTCTGTTTATCTTGTTATTTACTCATGTGTCTGAAAATTAGAAACCTTTTAGCAGTCCCCTCCTCAGAAGGGCTGTGTTGCTTTGCTCTAAGAGAATTGTGACTTGATTATTAGTTACTTAATTATTATTACTACTTATTTTCCCCATCACCCAGTTACCCCATACCCCTACCTACCAGGGAGAGCGATGCGGGGCTCCATGCCAGGACCCCGGGATCATGACCTGAGCCGAAGGCAGATGCTTAAATGACTGAGCCACCCAGGCGCCACCTAGCTGACCTTCTTACATCATTTTAGCAGCTGTAGACCCATGGCAGTAAGGGCAGCTTTGATGGGAATATTCAGGGCATGTGAACCTAGCTGCCTAGGGTGGTCTTATTTGCTGCTGAGTAACATAAAATGTTCAGGCATAAGGCTGCGGGCCTATATATGGTTAATAAATTGGGAGACAAATTATGGTATATTCACACAATAGAATGCTACACAGCAAGGAGAAAGAACAAAGTACTGCTATATTCAAAACATGGAAAAATCTAGATAATTCATCCTGAGTAAGTCAGACACAGAAAAGCATAAACTGTATGGTTCCATCTCTTCAGAGTACAAACACAAGCAAAAGTAATGTATTTGATAGACATAAGAATAGGAGTTAACTTTGGAAGGAGGGAATGACTGGGACATGGCAGGAAGGAGGCTTTGGGGGTATAGATAATGTTCCACGTGCATAATGGGTATAAAGATTGTTTGCTTAGTCAAAATTAATTGAGGCACTCACACTGTATTATATGCATATACAATTTTACTGTATGTATATCACATACTTTATTATACATATATTGCATGTTTTGCTTCAAAAACTTGGCAAATCCCATCTTCTGGCAAGGAAAAGAACTAACCGAAGGTACTTTAGGGAAAGGTGGAGATTTTACAGCTGCAGAAGGACTTGCACTGGAATTGGGAAGTCCCCCAGAAGGCCATCTGTCTGTCACGTAGCAACCCCCGCCCCACCCCCCGCCATGTTGCTTTTTCTTTCCTTTATGTGTCAGTTCCTTTTCATAGGCTCTCTCGTACTGCAACTTGTGCATGCTTTGGGTTTTCCACAGTTTTGGATCAATCTCATGGCATTCTTTCACCTTCAGTACCACCCTCTCAACATCCCAGTCTCCCTACTCTTCTGAGAATTTCCTGAGAGGTGGCTCTGGATTGCAGGCACACCCACATGAGGACTGCCCTTGGGAAGGTGCCTACCTGAAATGGAACATGGATACTTAAGTGCCAGAGGTTGAGACTTGGAAGAGTTCCCTTTGGAACTGTGTGGGCAGGCAGGGCCAGCAGTAACACTGAACCCCAGCCCATTCCACCTGTTTGTCTTCTCATCCCTGAAACAATTTCAAAGATGTCTCCTTCTAATCTTGTCAAGCTAGGACTCCCCTAAGTGAAAATGGTACAGTGCCTTTCTCCAGGACGTGAGAATCCGAGTTACTTTTGCTCCCTTCTCTGTGTCCTTTTTATAGCCCACATTGTCACAATTATCTTGTAATCATTTTATAACTAGAAAAAGGCAGTTTCTATGAAAAATAAAATAAAATGGATTTAAAACTGATCAAGAGGATGAATCTGGCTTTCTTAGGAGATATGGAAAATACATGAGTAGTTAGAATTTTGAGACACAGAGAGTATATTTGGTATTATTGATATGCTTTAGCTGGAGAACAGTCTTTTGAATCAGGTCTTGTAATTCCAGAGAATATTCTTTTTTATTATTATTATTTTATTTTATTTTTTCAGTGTTCCAAAATTCATTGTTTATGCACCACACCCAGTGCTCCATGTAGTACGTGCCCTCCTTAATACCCACCACTGGGCTCACCCATCTGCCCAACCTTCTCCCCTCCAAAACCCTTAGTTTGTTTCTCAGAGTCCACAGTCTCTCATGCTTTGTCTCCCCCTCCGATTTACCCCAATTCACTTTTCCTTTCCTTCTCCTAATGTCCTCCATGTTATTCCTCCAGAGGGTCTTCTGTGGGTCATTGTAAATAAGTAGAGGGGATGCACAGTCATGTGAAGAAAGTTACGGGCCAAATGCATGGAGAAAAACTGGAAGTAGAAATAGCAAATATGTCTCAGAGCCTTAGATGCTCTTTCTGCTGGTGTTTTTAATTTATCTGTAGAAAGACATGGTTAGGAGATGGTCCATGATGTTTCCTCAAACCTCTGAGAATTTGACGCTGAAATGACTCCTTCCTGTGACTCAAACTCAAGGAATTAACAAAGTGTGCCACATCCACAGCAAATGGTACATCGCTACCTGTACCCCATCCTAGGCAGGAGTTATTGAGTAAGTTGTGTTTGCAAGACTGCTGAAATCGATGAGAAGTAGCTCTACCAGACAATGAGAGTAAGTTGTGATGGGCCTGTGTGACTAACAGTGCATAAATATTGAAGGGAACTTACTGCTAATGGTTTCTGTAGACTGACAGACACCCACACTTGCCTCTCTTAATCACAAGTGTTTTGAGTGTAGTCATAGAGCCTCTGTTGTGGTGTGGATCTCTATGACATATTCCCTGTCCCAGCTTCTCCTTATCATGAAATAAGTGAAGCTTGTGTCTCTTGGCAATTTTTATTATCAGTCTAAATCACTGCTGCTAACTGAGCAGTAAATGTTGCAATGTATACTAGCAAATTTATTTCCCAAGATTCTTCCAGCTTTTGAATGCTCAAATATATTTGAAATTAAAGCTTTGGAAAAAGTACTCAGGCAATGCTTGGTATCAGCTCTTCAATAATTCTTGGTAGAAAATGTGGCTTCCTGTTGCAAAGAAATCCAGTTGTTTAATTATTGTGATACCACATAAAACACATCATAAAAAAAACTTGTCTGTTGAAAAGATCAGTTCTTTCAAGAACAGAACATCAAGAGAAGCACAACACAGGTACTGACTTTCATCAAATTGGGCAGAGACACTTTCAGACAGTAGTTTTTATCATGACCAGGACTTGCAAAATAAAGGACTTTTTTTTTTCTTTTTTTAAAGGAAAAATTATTTTCAATTTAATTCAGTCACTCAGAAGGAATCATGATGTACATTCAAAAAATAGCATTTTCTCATTTTCCATTAGACTTTGTACTTATCTTTTCACCTATCTTATACAAATAAAGTGATAAAATGGGACAGTTCAATTGAAGCTTTGAATATAATTTAAGGAGGCACAAGTTGCTGACATGCGTTTTGAGAAATGTGGGGTTTAATAAAAATTATAGAGTAGTGGCTACCAGTAGATAAAATGAATATGCTGCATCTTTTCTAGGAACTCAAAGCACCTTACACATATTGCATCATTTATCCTCACACATACAGAGAAGCAAAAAAAACCCCAAAAAACAAATCAGTGCCTTTGAAGTATACATCACGTGGGCTGGGGATAACACTTGTCATAGTAGGAAATGTTTTTTTCGTGATCTGAGTTTTCAGGGACTGGACTTTTTTTTTTTGTATAAAAGTAATGTTTTTGGAATTTTATAAACCATATTTTTCAATTTACTTTGTAGAAATATAGTGTTTGGGGAATTATTAGAGCACCTAAGGTTTCTAAGACATTCACAATTTTTTCTTATCCCTCTTACTTATTTTGGAAGGGATGTTTCTGAATAAGTAGTAACAAAATCACAAATGCCTCCTTATTGAAATTTAAAACTGAACTATTTTGTGTATGACCTCTTTTTCCCAATGAGAGGTATCAAATTGGGGTGGGTGATTTTTCAGTTTTTACTTTATGAACATTCCTTTGTAACATAACCCCTGGGGTCAATAGCAGTTTATATATGAGTCAAAATACCATAAATAAGCTTTTATTGTATTGAAAAATAGATACATTTTACTTTTGACAGGGTAGAAAATATCCTTTCCAATTTCCTATGTTTTGGGGCTCAGTTTATGTCCAGCTGTCACTGTTTACATCTCCTGCTATTTTTGCAATGCATAATTGCCTGAACCCTGAGAAAACAATTTCTTTTCGAAAAGAATTAAAGTCATCCATCATAAATATGCTGCTATTTTATTTGTGAAGCTACTCTTTGATAAAAGTTTGGAAAATCCTAGCTAAATTCTGTATGTACATTGGCTCTATGGTCAAAGTATAATGTATGGATGGTAATGGAGGATTATTACTCATTCCTTCTCGGTTTCTCTCCTTCATTGTCATAGTCCTGGTTTCTTATTTCATATGCTTTTCAGTGTTTTAGTTCTTCCTCAACTTCCCTTACCCCAAGGTGGAATTATTTCATGTCCCAACTTGTGTTGAAATTTTAGTGATTCATTGGAATTTAAGGTGTTCAGAAGGAAATCAAAAGTTCAGAAAAAAAAAGTTCAAATAAAGGGACAGTTACTAAAAATGACAATGAAAACTGCATCCACAGCGGAGTTTTAAAACTTCCCCTAAATTCAGCTCTAGTCGTATTATTAGATATAACTACAGTACATATAGATCCATTCTGAATATTAGCGTCCTTTCCTCATTGGAAAGTTCTTGAGTGTATATGGTTCATTAGTCTTGGCATTCGTCTGATCAAACTGATCGATAATGCATTCTGGCGCAAGAGAGAACTTCCCTTCTACAGACAAGGGAACCAAAAGGAAGGTTAGTTATATACTTAAGGTGATCTTAGATACTGATGGAAGAAGTGTATTTTCCGCTGCCCTTTCTGTCCATTTGGTGTACTAGCTATTGTGCCATGGTGAGTGGAGGCCTGTTTGATGCCTGAAGTCATCAGCTCTCAAGTTGGTAGAAACAGTTGGGAAAATGCAAAATCATAGGTTAGGTATACCGGAAAATATTTCAGTGCAGAATATTATTGGTAAAATTAAAGAGTGAGAAGTTATTTTTTTTTAAGATTTTATTTATTTGACAGGAAAAGAGAGAGAGCACAAGCAGGGGAGCTAGAGGCAGAGGGAGAGGGAGCTCTAGCGCAGGGCTCGATCCCTTGGGATCATGACCTGATCCAAAGGCAGACACTTAATTGACTGAGCCACCCAGGTGCCCCAGAGAAGTTCTTCTTTAGCACACTTGCTGTGGTGGTTTTGTCTTTTATCAAAATGTGCAAATATATAGTACATTTTTATTTTATTTATTTTTATTTATGTTTGATAAGCATTTTATCTTGCAAAATATGCCCTTTGACAGCAATACATTTAAAAATAAAAGAGCATGATTAATTAAATATTAAGAGCTGAATTTTCAAATTCAAGAAAGTTGATTGTGTAATTTGTACATAATGTCTATAAATAGTTAAATATATGGTGGTACTTTTTGGTCACATAAAAATCAGAAGACACGGGGCGCCTGGGTGGCTCAGTGGATTGGGGCCTCTGCCTTCTGCTCAGGTCATGATCTGGGGATCCTGGAATCAAGCCCCGCATCGGGCTCCCTGCTTGGCGGGGAGCCTGCTTGCCCTCCTCTCTCTTCCTGCCTCTCTGCCTACTTGTGATCTCTCTCCTCTCTGTCAAATAAATAAATAAATCTTTTAAAAAAAAACAGAAGACACAGATACACTAAAAAAGCATCAGCACCTACTCAAAATGTTATAATTTATTTTAAGAGAATTGTAGAAAAAGGAAATAATTTAACACATGCATTTGCAGAAGGTACACTTACACATCAGTCTGTGAAACATGACTTTTCATTTAGATTGAGTGACAGTTGTATATATATATATTTTTAAGATTTTATTTATTTATTTGACAGAGAGAGAGAGTGAGAGAGGGAACACAAGCAGGGGGGAGTGACAGAGGGAGAAGCAGGCTCCCTGCTGAGCAGGGAGCCTGAGGTGGGACTTGATCCCAGGACCCTGGTATCATGACCTGAGCCGAAGGCAGACACTTAACGACTGAGCCACCCAGGTGCTCGTTATAGTTGTATTTTTATTTGCTTTTTTTTATTCCCAGTTTTTATGTGTATAGTTTTGCGTTTGTTTTCACCATCAGAGAATGAACTTCACAAATATTTAAGAGATGCTGGTTTTATATCAGTGTCATTAGAATAGACGTTATAGAAACAAATAGAAACCAAATAGAAAATAAAATTAACTAAACTAAAAATAGTTAATTTTAACAATAGTTAATATTTTTCTTCTGAGACATGAAATCAGATATACCTGGGAGCTCACTGCATTGAAGATGAAACACTTGACAATATTGTGATTGCTGCGGTGAATTTGGTGAAAAGTTTAATATTAAAGATAAATGTATTTGTTTTTGTGGTAATGATTGGAGTGTACATTTTGACGGGCTACAGCATTATGATAAAAGTAATGTTCTTGTTAGATTAAGAAATCCGCAAACCAAAAATGAACTTGAAATTGGCTCATCTGAACACATAATTCATAATTACGTCTAAATAAGCTATGATCATCTACTGATGAAATTAGCAGCTGTATTGACAAAACTTAAAAATATTTTTACATATAAACAGAGCGACAAAACTATAAACAAATATTTCAGCAAAACAGAACATGCTTTCTCTCTTTTGGCTGTTCATATATTATCAGATTCATATATTATCTGAGATTCATTCATATATTACCTGAGACTTCATAAAATACTTTATTGATCAACCCTAAGTGATAATAGTATTAAATGTTTTTATAAATGAGTCTTATAAATATTTATTGCATTTTGCTCAAAGTCAGTTGGAAACACTTAATCAAAATATTCAGTAAGTCAGCTGCTAAGAAAATATTTTTAGCCAATTTTGATTATTGAACCCTAAATGTACGCACATGAAGACATTGAAATCTCCACCTAAAAATCAAGGGAAGAACTCAACAATAAACAGTGAGAACATAGACTGTGTAAAAGTTTTAGTTTTGAAATTCTAAAATTGTAGTTAGAAATCTTAATTTTGGGAAGATTCTTGATGGAGCATCTTTTTATGATACCATGATAAAGACACTTATTGAAGAGAGATGCTTTGAATATAGGGAAGACTACCTGTAAAAACAGTTGGGCTGAGATACACATTTTAAAACAAAATTTAGACTTGAAAATATTCTTTTTTTTTTTAAAGATTTTATTCATTTATTTATTTGAGAGAGAGAGAGAAAGCATGCAAGGGGAGAAGAAGGTCAGAGGGAGAAGCGGATTCCCCATGGAGCTGGGAGCCCGATACGGGACTCGATCCCGGGTCTCCAGGATCATGACCTGAGCCGAAGGCAGTTGCCCAACCAACTGAGCCACCCAGGCGCCCTGAAAATATTCTTTAGTAAAATTTTCACTGAGTTTTACAGTAATGTGGCAAGAGTGTTTTTTTTTTTTATTAAAAGTACTATAGTGTACTGAGAGCAATCAAGGATATCAATATATGAAAACTTACTAATTATATAATTCAATTCTGATCAAGGCTACAAGCCAAATGAATTTAAAAATAAGATCCTACTTAAAAGTACATTCTTCAAAAAAATTGTTGTGACATGATATTAGTACATGAGGTTTAGAAACTAATTATAATACG
Source organism: Nasua narica (assembly GCA_028533885.1). NCBI lineage: Eukaryota > Metazoa > Chordata > Mammalia > Carnivora > Procyonidae > Nasua > Nasua narica. Next base: position 72,879,527 of record CM052802.1, on the reverse strand, counting down.
TGAATGTGTATCAAGATTAACCATTCCGCAGGATGCCTGGGTAGCTTATTGGATTAAGTGAATGCCTTTGGCTCATGTCATAATCCCTGGGTCCTGGAACCTGAATCCTGCATCAGACTCCTTGATCAGAGGGGAGTCTGCTTCTCCCTCTGCCTGCAGCTCCCCCTGCTTGTGCTCTCTCTCTCTCTCTCTTTGACAAATAAATAAAATCTTTTAAAAAAAATTTATGATTCTGTTTATAATTGCTTATAAACAGTATAAAGACTACCTGGTTTTACTACATGTTGTTACACATGGATATGTGGCATTCCATTTTTTGTAAAATATTTCATTAGAAAATTAGTTTTTGAGTAGAACTATTATAAATGAAGCCTGTTTTATAACATTAATTCTGTTAGACCAATCACTCACTTTTTCACTAAGATCTCTCATTGTCACCTGACTTTAAAATTTGTTACAATAAGCTGGAACTTTTTATAATGGTTAACTATAGGTATTTTAAGGACCTTTTCTCCCTGAGAATTAATACGTGCTATGGACTCTAAAGTTGTGGTTTTGTCATGGAGCTGACAAAGAAGTAGCTCGGCAGGCAGATGGGTTGTTGCAGTTGGGGAAGTATTTGTGCAGATAATGGAAGAGTTGGGGAACCAAATAGGATGGTGAGGGATTAGCAATAAGAGGATACTAATACCACTGATAACACTAGGTCTAGGAAATACAGAGAGGAGATGGCGCTACCAGACCCCAGAAGCTAGGAGGCGCTAGACAAAGGAATGGCTGTTCAATCTGAAAAGACGCCGGTTAAAGCAGGTTGGCAGGAGGTACCAAAAAAACCTTGGTTTTTCCCTTTCAGCCCATCTTCCAGTGCCTGCCCTGGTCAAATCTACCTTCAACAGACCAGGGGAGGAAGTGGGAATGGGTCGGAAAGCAACAAGCAAATGACCAGCACAGAGATTACCTTTGAACATAATACACTTACCCAAAGATAAGAATGGGTCTTCTTACTGGTTGACTGTATTTCTAGTAGTAAAATATGACACATGGATTTATCTATCTGGCAAGTCCAAATAATACAGACCAACAGTACTTTTTAAAAATAAAAGTACAAAGCCAAGTATTTTATTCACAGGCTTTTACTCACAACCTAATTATTTATTCTAATTTTGCATGTAATTATTCTGTATACTAATTGAAAGCCGACCAGACACAGCAGTTTAGAAAGGTAAAATGGGCTGGCAGGTATAGACTAAAACAATCCAAAGTTGGAATATTTACCAGTATTTACCAATCGATAATGAGGAAGAGAATAGAAAAAAATACCCCATAAAATTGAGACAAAATAATTTAAAAAGTTTTTTTGTGGTTGTTTAATATAAAAAACAATCTCTCATAGCCAACTTGAGAACCCTTGAGGGCATGCCCCTTGGGCTTGAAATCTTGCGTTTATTGATATTGCTAAAGATTGAACATAAATCACTGAGAAAAGGTTAAATTATTCACAGTATCAGCTGTTTAAATGGAGAGAATATATAAAAGTTGTTGTATAGATCTGCAGACTCACGTGGTGTCTCTCCTAGTTGAAAAACTAATGTATTTTGAATACTTTAAAGCATCTTAAACCATATAAATAGATCTCTCATTACTAGGGTAAGATATGTAAAAGATTACATGTGAACAAGGAAAATTACTAAAAGGAAAAAAAATGAAATTTATACAGGTTATCCCTAAACACACTCACAAACACCTCCCCTCTTCAGAATGAAGAATCCAAAAGCAACATTAATTCACTTATTCTACAAATATTTACTGAGTACATACTATACATCAAACATATTTTAAGTATGTTAATCTTTGTTTAAAAGTGACTTCATCTCCAAAACCACCTCACAGGTAACTATATAAAACTTAAAAGAGCTTGTAAAGTGTGAATGCACTTTTAATTGCATCATTGTTTATTTTGAAATTTACCTGTAACTGGTGACATGTGAATGTGACACATTTTCTTTTGCTTATTTACTGATACTGAAATTCTCAGTTTATTAGGGACATGTTTATCAACTGAAATAGATTGATAACCCATTTTAAAGACAATGTTGGGGTGCCTGGGTGGCCCAGTGGGTTAAAGCCTCTGCCTTCAGCTCGGGTCATGATCTCAGGGTCCTGGGATCGAGCCCCACATCGGGCTCTCTGCTCGGCAGAGAGCCTGCTTCCCCCTCTCTCTCTGACTGCCTCTCTGCCTGCTTGTGACCTCTCTCTCTGTAAAATAAATAAAATATTTAAAAAAAGGCAATGTCAAGGGATATTTGTTGAATGTTGTCCAACAATTTATAAAAGAAAAGAGAAAATAGTAGTATTTGCATGTTATAGCCAGAGAACTACAATATTCGTAGAAATAGGTCTTTGTGAAGCTATTTGAAAGAAAGAATAGGAAAGCAGATGAGAGCTAGCACTAGAGTTGGGTTTCTGACTCCACTATTACCACCAGTTTTACCACCCTAAATGATTTATAAAATGTATTTATGTTTGACTGCATATTTCTGGAGAGAAATCTCATAACTTTCACCAATCTTAAGACCCCCAAATGATAAAGTGCCATTGAACTAAAGTGACTGCTGTCTGCTCTCTTATTATTTCAATAAGAGAGTGAGGAAAATACTTCCTGTGGGTTCGATTATTCCTATATCCTAATATATTTATTAATGATGAAAAGTGTCACCTTTGTTTCCTCAAATATACCCAGATGAGTGTCAGTGAGCAATTAACACAATTAAAATCATTTTGATTTTTCTAATGTCATATTTACTATTGATTATAAAACTCTAAGTCAGTTAATGTATCCTTTGGAGGAGGGATGTGAAAAGATGCCAGTTCATTTGTAAAAGTTAAGTGGTAGAAAATGGAATTTCATTATTTAATGACTTGTAATTTAACCAGTGAGAAAATAAAGATATTTATCATCTCACAGATAAATATATCATACATCTAAATTATACCTAGCCTGAATAGTTTCACATCATTAAACATGGAAAAAGTAAATTCATGCAAAATCTTTAAAAATAATTAAAATCAAACAATCTGAAATACAGTAAAGAAAAAATTATAGAAGACAAATGTATTAAAGTCACCCTTCTCTCTCCACCTTTCTCCCTTCTCCCCTCTTATTTCCATCTCCCATCTCCCATTTTTATTATTGGTCTGGAGTCTCTGAAAAAGGTATCCTCCCTATCCTGCATTACAAAATCCAAAGTTTTTGAACATAGTCTGACTATTGCATACATTTTATTTGGAGCTGATTTTTGATTTCTAACCAGTGATTAAGAAGCTTACTTAGTTTAATCTTTCCTTACATAGTTCATTTTTTACTTGTATTGATAAATATGGTGAGCTTTTGTCAGTGTAAGCTTGAAGACTTTAATAATATAGTAAAATATCACCAATTCTATATTCTGTCATCTATTTAATGAAGTCAGCCCTACATATTTTTGAATCTTGAATCTACCAACCAGCGTTGGTGAGTGGCAGATGCCCCATTTATTTCTCAGTATTTTTCCGCTTCTCACTCTTGCCTTGACTTTCGGTTTATTGTTCTGTTCCTTAATTTCTGATCTTCATGTTTTATTTGGTCATCATCGTTTGACACTGGGCTGTCTCATAAGAACTTGGTTCAACTCCAATTCTTGATCACATTTCTAAAACATCTTTATATGTCTTTTTTTTTTTTTAAAGATTTTTATTTATTTATTAGAGAGCGAGAGGCTGAGAATGAGAGGGGAGAAGGTCAGAGGGAGAAGCAGACTTCCCGCAGAGCCGGGAGTCCGATATGGGACTCGATCCCGGGACTCCGGGATCATGACCTGAGCCGAAGGCAGTTGCTTAACCAACTGAGCCACCCAGGCGCCCCTTTATATGTCTTAATATCATTTTCAATGACAAAACCTTGATGCACTGATTACACGGTCTTATTTCTTCTATAAGTACACTCCTGAGGACTTGTGTCCTACCATTAATGTGATTAAAACAGTGTGATGTGGAGTTTATATTATGAAGTTTAAATAGCATTTCTTTTAAAATAGTTATATAAATAAAGTTGAACTACTGCTTTCAATGAAGTCAGTGAGTAGATAGAGCATAACATGATCTATTAGAGATGCAAGTAGTCATTTTTAGTAACGTGTATTATTAATTCTCTATCATTGAATATTATACTTTCTTACTACATATTTAACTTGGTACAATATAAGCATTTAATTTGGGAGTGTATGATTTATCTAACTTACTTCCAAAGAGAATTTGAGGTCAAGCTGAGCCATTTGAAGAGGACTGGTCTTTGACTCTCAAGAAATAGCTATCTTAAAATATGTAGGATGTCAAACAATTTAGTGATATGTATGCGGCTTTCAGTTTTGAGGTAATCTATCTTTCCTAACAGGCTTTCCATTTAATGTTGTGTGAAATACCATATAATGATTGCTACCAGTGAAGTTAAATGCCTTTATAATTAAATCCATATTGAACAGATTTCTTTGTCTTTACTAAGCAGTTTCCTGCTGTGTGTTTAAACTTGTTGCAGTTTAGGGTATTATTATGGTAAATGTAAGGTATCTGAGAATGAAATGGAACTGTGTTCTATGACGGGCAAATATATTTTCCCCAAATAAACAGGCATTGAATTGTATTCATTTACCTAATTACATACCTTGTAATGCCCGTTTTAGCATAGGAAAGAAAATACCTTTTGTGAAGTCTATAGAAAATGTTATAATATATTATGACAAGGAATATAGAAATGTTTATAATTATCTCTTTCACAGTATAATCTTCCTAAGTACTCCATGCAAAGCATGATTCATGGTGGTTGAAATCACCAACTCAGGAGTTGGAATGACTACGTTCTGAAGTTTACTAGCAATGTGAACTTGGGTTATTACTTATCATATTTAATCTTGTCAAAAGGGACAAATAATAGTACCTGTGGCAAGAGATGGTTTGAAATTTTTTTAAGTTAATTTTTAAAGATTTTTATTTATTTATTTAATAGAGAGAGAGAGAGATCATAAGTAAGCAGAGAGGCAGGCAGAGAGAGAGGGGGAAGCAAGCTCCCCGCTGAGCAGAGAGCCCGATGCGGGACTCGATCCTAGGACCCTGAGATCATGACATGAGCCAAAGGCAGAGGCTTTAACCCACTGAGCTACCCAGGCGCCCCGATGGTTTGAAATTTAAATGTGAAGATGTGTACTTAAACTGCCTAGGACAGTGTCTGCTGCCTAATAAATATGAACTATTATGATTTTTTTTCCTTACTTTTAAATAGCCTCTCAGCATGAAATTATATTGTGATTTATTTAAGAAACTATATGACTATAAAATATTTAAGTTTAGCATATAAATTGGGGAGCAGATGTCCATACAAAACATTTTCTTCAAAAATTATATATATATATATATATATATATATATATATATATATATTTATTTATTTATTTAAAAGATTTTATTTATTCATTTGTCAGAGAGAGACCACAGCAGGGGGAGAAGCAGGCAGAGGGAGAAGCAAGGCTCTCTGCCAAGCAAGGAGCCTGATGCGGAACTCAATCCTAGGACCCTGGGATCATGACCTGAGCTGAAGGCAGATGCTTAACTGACTGAGCCATCCAAGCATCCCATAAAAAATTATTTATATCATAATCTCTATTATATATCCTATTTCCTATCTCATAGTGGTCTGTGCCTTATTTTAAAATTACCTAAGGAAGGTGGAAGTGATAAACATGGTGTCTAAATGAAATACTTTTTGCATAGTATTAACTGTACAGAGTGAAGTCCACAAAATAGTTATTTTAGAGCCAGTGCCTTTTCTTAAATCTCGAGATTCTCTTTCAGAACTATAGGATAGATTCATCAACTTTAGTAGAATAATATGAATGTTTGAATATATGTGAATGTAAAAAAATGTTTATTTGCAAAAAATAGAAATGAGCAAGATTAATTTTAGTAAAAACAATTTATGGCTGTGCTTTATAGTTAGGGCTGAATACATGTGTCTAAATTTGCCATACAAAGTTAGTAACTGATTAACATTCAAGTGCTTAAGTGGTCAAGCAACTGCTAGGTAGTAGACTGTTAGAGCGTAATAGGTAGTTACCTGGAATTGGCTTTTTCTACATTTCGTATTCTTAAATAACACTTGGACATTTTTTTTTTTTAAGATTTTATTTATTTATTTGTCAGAGGGAGAGAGAGAGAGCAAGCGAGCACGAGCAGGGGGAGTGGCAAGCAGAGGGAGAAGCAGGCTTGCTGCTGAGCAAGAAACCCAGGGTGGGACTCGATCCCAGGACCCTGGGATCATGACCTGAGCCAAAAGCAGATGCTTAACTGACCGAGCCACTCAGGCGTCCCAGGTATTTTTTTTTTAATTGAAAAGGGATAGTCATATTTTAGAATTCTTACCACTATAGTTTGTATCTCATGAGATTTAAAGTGAAATTACTGTCCTAAACTCATTATGCTATTTTGAGGGAATGAATAGAAAAGAGAAAAAGGGAGGTACCTCATATCGTCACATAGTTCCAAAGTTCTGGGAAATAAAAGTTCAGAAGTATAAGTGAAATTATATAGTATTTGTCTTTCTCTATCTGACTTAGTTCACTTAGCATAATACCCTCTAGGTCTTTCTGAGTTGTCAGAATGGCAAAGGTCTCATCCTTTTTTTTTTTTTTTTTTTTATGGCTGATTAACATTCCTACTCACACACACGTGCACAGGCGTGCACACACATATTCTTTATCCATAACATATAGACAAGTTGAATCACACACCTGAAATTAATATAACGTTGTGTGTAAACTATACTCAAAAAAAGGTTAGAAGTACAAATATCAAATATTTTAAAAGTTTATTAAGTGATGCTGAAACTTGTCAGAGAGTTGGAAGGAACATGCCAGTCCCATGACTGGCATGCCCCCATGTGCTCTGACCCACTCTGCTCTTTCATTGGTTCACTGTATATTCATGTAAATGCAGTTAAAAGTTTCCATTTTTTTCTCTCCATTGCAGTGTCCTCCATTCTGAGTCTTGCATTCTTTTTAGTCCACGTGGGCGGACATCTTAAACCTGGAAAGGTCAAAATGTAACTCAGCTCAGTTGTCCGGGTGTTAGGTAAACCTGTAGGTCGATATCAGCTTATCCGGGTGTTAGGTAAACCTGTAGGTCAATATCAGCTTATTTCTTCCCAGTGAATCAGAATGAAAGCAGAGAGATTGGACCTTGGCTAAGGGAAGAAGTGGGAGAAGCATTTCACAGTTAACTGAGACATGAGTAAATGTGCCTTATTTTAAAATTACTTAAGGAAGATGGAAGTGATTAACATGGTGTCTAAATGAAATACTGTTTGCATAGAATTTTGCTTCAAAAAATAATACACATTCTATTTTTTCTCTGTTTACTATCTATTAGTGTAAGTTAAAGTCTGTGTAGATCATATAATGTGAGTACTAATTGCCAGTGCTGTGTCAGTATAGGTCATGTGCAACATGCCTCTTGCTGCCTGGAAAGATCAAAATCTTACTGTTTTATTGTATCCAATCCACTGCGTTCTGTAATGCCTTGTAGTATTTTGAGTAGAGCATTGGCTTTGATATTAGACAGTTCAAATGTCAGCTCCGCTCGTTACCAGTGTCAGAGTACCACTAATTCCTTGCTATGAGCTTCCATTTCTTTGTTCACAAAATAGAACTATTGAAGGATGTGGGAGGATGCAGTTATGATAAGCATTCATATTACTTTCATGATACAATGATTATTCCTATGTTTTGAGTTCTTGTCCATCCATTACTTTTTACACTTGAAGCAACTAGGCTTTTTTCTAGTCTCTTTCCATGGCAAACTGCACTTGCCAGTTGATGATGGAACTGCCGTTTTGAAATATCTATTTGTCTTACCATAAAATCATATGCTTGAGAAATGAGTACTAGAAAGAAAGAACTGGACTTAGGTACCAACGATCTGAGATTGAATTGTGTACCTACAGTCTTATAGGTGTGTGACTTCTCTGGACCAGTTTCCTCATTTGTAGGATACAAATAAACATCCGCCTTGTTGTCTGATGTGGTGAGAATCAAATCAGAGATTGTTTAAAAATGCTTCTGAAATTGAAATCTGCAGATGGAGTCTGTCTTCTCGATTCAGCTGTTTATCATGTCGTGGTTTCATTTTTGTAGGATGATTGAATATTGGTTATATATTTTACATTCTTGACATACTTTTACATAGTCTCACATTGACTCCTTCAAAATGGCTGACTGCAGGCAGGAGCGCAATCTGTTACCTAGCAACGGTGTTTCCTGAATGCCATCTTCAGCAACACAGCTCTTGGACACAGGTATTTGCTACGAGTCACAGTTTAGTAGGTTATTCACATTCACCAAAACGTCTTTGGATTTTCTACAGCTAATCAAATAAATGGGAATTCAGTAACTGTGACTAGGGAGCATACATGGGTTAACGACTTTTGAAAAAATTCATTAGAAATTTGATTTTATCTATTAATCAAGTATAATAATTTATTTTTTGAACGGAGTCTCCTTTGTTTATTTTAACTATTATTGCTTATCAATAAGAATTAATGGTTTTGAATTTCAAAAGCATCTATAAAATTGTATGTTTCTAATATATCTGGCAGATATCTAGCTCTACTAAATATATTAGTGTAATAGCAGTAGTACTCAAAGGAGTTTCATTTAAGCTAGCAAATAATTACCCTAAACAATAGGCCTATAAAAAGGCCCTTGGTTAATAAATTTGTTAATGTTTATTTGCTGGTTCCAGGAATGAATTCAAACTAGGTTATAGCTAATAAAAGCCATTAGTTTACTAAACGTCATAGTGAATAACTCTGTTCATATATAATTTTAGTTTGTTAGGCAATGGGAGCCTTCACATAGTTTCTCTGATGTTTTTAATACTTGTAATTCTTAGGTTCTATTGAAGCACGTTTTTTTCTCAAAGCGACTATGTAAATCATTGGAAGTGTGCGGGCATTTAGAGTAATCAGATATCTCTTAGTAATTAGCCTGAAAATATTCCTGACAGTTCACATTAGAGCAAGTTAGTTTGTGGCTATGTTAATTGATGTAGGACTAGCTGATTGTTGCTTTGGGACTGTTTCTTGTTTTTTTCCCAAAATCTTTGAAACAATTTAATATCCATTTGTAGAATCTGATATAATACTGGAGACAGGTAATACCTTGAATTTTGGTATTTGCACTTTAACATCTTATAATATGCGTTAACAAGATACGTGGTTCCTCGATGACTAAAATTCAGGATATTAACTTTTGTTTCTAAAAAGAGAAAATAGGTAAAAACTAAAAACATCTGAAGTCCATTTCTCTTTTCTCAAGTCATTATATAACTATTAAAAAATGAAATCTTATTTATTATATATAGAATCTTGTTTTTCACACAACATTCAAGAAGCATATGTGTGCAAATTATTTTTCCCGACACCTACTGTGATATTACTCCCAGGTGCTACTTCAGAAACAGAATGGTTATAAGGAGTAGAGATTTTGGAAGAGAGAGTTGAGATTGTTTCTTTGCAAACAAATTCTTACTATTGATTGTGTACAAAGTAAAAACATTGCAACATTATTATCTCCATGTCTGGAACATAAGGCATAGAGATCTCTTTCCAATCAACAATGCTAATTATATTTACACTAGAAACTTCACTATGAAACAATATGCAGTTCAGCTCATAACAAACATTACTTGTTTTCTAGAGAAATTGACAAAAGATATAACAATTTATGGCCATAAGTATTTGAAAAGATGTGGAATATATTGTAACTTAGGGCAATACAAACTTAAAAATTGCTATGTAGTTATTTCGTAACCCACAGGATTGACAAAAAATGTAAAATTCTGACAATATCAGATATCGATGAAGTTTTCTGGAAAACATATATTATCCTGCACTGCTAGTGGGAGTGAGATGGATGCAGCTATTTTAGGGACTATGAACTGATAATGTGGAACCTGTGAATAGACTTTATAATTCTTAGGTATCTGCAAATGAGATTAGCAGATCTGCTCAAGGAGATATCAACAGAGCCGAATTGAAAACAAATTAACTGTTCATCAAAAGAGAAAAGGTAAATAAAATATAGTACATTGTTCTATGAAGAAAGAATCCATCATTAGCAAGATTCAGCAGAAATCACAAGCCACAGAGTCAGACCTCTACAGAGATTAGATGGTAGCATGTTGAGAGAATAAAAGACAGAACTGGAAGTATAACCAGAAATTAATAGAATTTCTAGAAATCAAAGCAGTCTATTAATGGAAACAAAAGCAACTTATTCCAGAATTAAAGATATAATTGATAAAATCAAATACAGAGCAGAAGAAATTGTTTAAAATAAAGCCAAAAGAAAGAAATGGTAAAAGTGGGAGTGAGATTAGGGCCCATAAATATTAGAGGCAGACAGCTGGTCTATATCTAAAAGGAGATCATAAGAGGGGTGCCCGGGTGGCTCAGTCAGTTAAGCATCTGACTCTTGATTTTGGCTCAGGTCATGCTCTCAGGATTGTGAGATCAAGCCCTGCAGTGGACTCTAAGTTGGGCTCTGCACTGGGCATGGAACCTGCTTAAGATTCTCCCTGTCCCTTTCCTTCTGCACCCCTACTCACACCAATGATCTCTCTCTGTCTCTCTAAAAATAAAAAAAAGATCAAAAGAGGTAGAGATCTCGCATTATGTGAAATAATAACTGAATTTTCACACAGAATTTACTAAAGACACAAATTCTCAGATTCAGAAAGGCTCACACATTCCCAAGCAGAGTAGTGGGGACAAGGGAACAAAACCAAAAATAAACACACCAAAACAAGCTGTAGTAAAACTGAAGAGTCTAGGAGACAAAGGGAAGATCTTAAAACCAACCAGAGAAAGAAGATTGATTACCTAAATATTGACCATTAAATGCCTCAACCACAATGGAAGATGAAAGACAATGTGATAACTTTCATGTGCTGAGAGAAGGCAATCAGTCATATATATAAATTCAGAAAGACTACCTTTCAGTAAAGACATTGGAATAAACGCACTATCAGATAACAGTGACAATGTTCATTACCAACACCCACAAAGTTCATGTCACTAAAAGAACTTTGACATCTCAACAGGATAAAAGAAAAATGGCCACAGAAAATAGGTCTGGGATACAAAAAGGAAATGTCATCAAATAAAATGCAAATTGGTGAGCAAGTTGAATAAATATTACTTAATATAAAATAATACACATATCTAGTTTGTAGGGTTTAAATCAAGCTAGAATTGAAATCCTATAAAAGAGCATATAAATTGAGAGTATATTGATATTTGTTTAAACATTTTAACCTTCCTCTGTTTTTTCTGAAAGAGGACAGAGACACTTGATTATACTAAACTTTATTCAGAGTTCAATATGTCTATAAAAATATCTTGGATGGTCACTAACAGAAAATAGAATAATGGAATGTGAGAAAGCAAAAGTCAATTCAAGTAAGGCAAGAAGATTGTTAGAGAAAGAGGAAAAATAGGACAAATTGAAATAAAATTAGATGATAGAAGGGGATGCAAATGTAAAAATAATTGTAATCATTGTAAATGATCTCCACTTTCCTAATAAAAGATACTGAGTGTCAAAAATCAATTAAACTACTTTCTATGAGAGACACTGCTGAAATATAAGGGAGGTGAAAGGCAGGCTGAACATCAAAGGATGGAAAAACCTAGACCAAGTATAAATCAACTAAAGAAAACTGTTGTAATCATACTAATACTTTATGAAGTAGATTTTTAAGGCAAAAATCTTAAAAGGGAGAAAGAGGGCCACTGCATTTTTTTCAAAAGATTCAGTACACCCTTGAAGGTAGTTTTAGTTTATTTATGCTCAATGATACAGCTGTAAAACCTGTAAAGCAAAAATTGACATAACTTCAAAGAGAAAGAGAAAGTACCATCATCATAGTGGGAGATTGTAATGCACTTCTCTTAGAATGAACTAGATCAAATTAGAATATAAAACATGAAGGATTTAAGATAATTTAAATAGCTCCATAAGCAGGTTTGATCTGAGAAGAACATATAGAACATGTACTCCAAAATTGAAGAATAAATATTCTTTACAAATTTTGCAAAAATTTTATAAAAATTGACAACATACTAGTCTATAAAGTAATTTAAACTAATAAAAAATGTAGGTATTATACAGTCATATTGTTTGACCAAAATACAATGATAGATTGAATCATATTAAATCACTGATACACTCATTCTTTAAGCTATAGAAATGGAAAAATTACAATTACAGAAATTGTCTTAGAAATATATTTCCAAATACCTAAAAGGCATAATTCAAATAATCATGGCTCAAGGACAAATAAAAGGAGAAATTAGAAAATATTTAATATAAAAAATAATGAAAATTCTACTTATGAAAGCATATATAAAGGCACAACTTATAGAATTAAAGCCTTATATTAGTAAGATCATATTACTTTCCTGTTAGGAAAGAATTGAGACAGCAAATGGCTAAGAAACCAGTTTAAGAACTTAGGAAAGGAAGAAGAGAACAAATTCCCCCCAAAATAAAGAGAAGGAATCTTAAATATAAAAAAAAGAAATTAATAAATGGAAAACAGAGGTGTCCGAGAGCAGATCAACAAAGCTAAGGCTTATTCTTTTAAAAATCTAATAAAATATCTTCTGATAAGACTAATCAAAAAACAAAAGACAAAACAGGATGACTCATAAAAAAGACATAATGTAGAGAAACAGCAGATATTAACAACTTGTTAAAGATAATAAGTTTGCTAGAAACACATGAACTACCCACATTGGTTAGTAGAAAAGTATTATGAAAGGTGCTAAATCATATCATATCATTTATTTAAGTCTTTTTAATCTGTTGTGATGAAGATGACCTTCTCACAGGGTAAGCCGTGTGGCAAGGTTTTCAGGCAGATGAAATAGTTGATCTACATTTTTCTGTTTATTCTGGTTTTATTTTCCGTGTATCTGTCTATTGAGGCTGAGAGGCAGTGATGCTACCTGTGAACCTGTAAGTTGAATTATCAGATACATGATAACAATTATAAGTTGTCTTTGTAGATACGATGAGGTACTTATTTTTTCTTCTTTTATATGCAAAGTTCCTAGCACTCTAGCTTATTTTTTGATCACTTTGGATTGTCTGCCTCAGCCATCATTCTGTGTTTTATTGGAAAAGTTAGAAAGCTGAAAACTACCTTTCCCACTTTTTTTCCCCCCACAATTAGGTTTCTTTGTGTGCATTGGTTTCTGAAATTTAGATGTATTCATTATATTTGGAAGGCAGCATTAGGTGGAGGTGGACATCACATGCCTGATGTCCTTGTGTTTACTGCTCTCTGAAAGTCCCTAGAAAGCTGTGGCTGGCTGTAAAAGACAGTGTCTGCCTCTAGATTTCTTCAAGCCGCAGCAAAAGTGCTGAGGGTCCTTGCTTGCTCCTCTAAACTCTGGAGCCTAGTTTCAAGTTTCATTTTTTTTTCTTCTGCATATAAATGTTCATGGCTGATATTGTGAGTTCTCGGTTTCAATATCTGTGTTGTGGTGGTTTGGGGGCATCAGTTGCATATTGTTCTGGTAGTCATTCAACAGGTCTAGCCTAGAATCTGCTCCTTAGACTCTTTCAACAATGTTTAGGTACCA
>CM052802.1:72699075-72865295 GCA_028533885.1 Nasua narica | reverse complement strand
CAATCACTCCCGTCTCCCGGGTCCGCACAAGCTCTGAGCTCAGCCACCGGCGGCAGCGCGCCTCTATCTCTGGCGCACGGTCCCGTCTGGAGTCTCCAAACCCAGCAGGTTCCCGCCGCGCGCTGCCGCGCCGCTCCTCCCCAAGGAGGAAGGAGGGCTCTCTCCGGAATGCCTTATGTGGTCCCCGCTCGAAGGACTGCGGCCACGGTCTAGGGTAAGCTCCAGCTGATAACGCACTGCGCGGCTCTTTCTCTGCCACCGGCTTCTCTGCCCTGATATCTGGGAGCTCTGCCACACTCAGACACCCCCAGTCTCTTTATGATCTCGCGGGTCCTGAAACCACTCTGTTCCCGCAAGGGCCAGACCTCCGGCCTAGCCTCTGGAGCAATGTCCCTCAGCGGAGCGGACTCTAAACGTTCCGATTTTGTGCTCCGCGGCTCTGCGGCTGCAGGGAGCCGGCCCCTCCCCCCGCGGTCTCTCTTCCCGTCGCTTTGGAATCACTTTTCCAAACGTCCTACCTTTCCGAAGGTGGTCAATTTTCTGCTCCTAGAATTGCTCTTCTTCCTCTCTTCTCCCTCCTGTTGAGTATGCTGGCTTTTAAAATGATTTATTAACTATCTAGATGAACTTCTGGGTTCCGACTCTATCTCAACCTCCTACTTCTCCGCCATCTTGCTCCGCTGCCTTTCTTTTCTTTTTCTTTTTTTGGTCTTCATTTTTTAATGGGCTTCACTCACACACACTGCTAAATGAATGTCTTATGGGGTAGCTTCCATTGCCTCCCCAGACATTTCATTTTTACAAGAGCTTTCATTTAGTGCCTATAGTTTCAGTATGCTACCTAACCTGCTCTCCTTTCTGTTTCCTAATTCAGATCCAGAGACTAAATCTCAGTCTACCTTGGAGATTGCTGAATTGGTTTGTTTATGTGGGGCAGGAGGGTCCAGAGTTTCCTGATGTCACTCTCCTATCTTTCTTCTTAAGAAAATACTCTTCAACAATATAACAAGGTAACTGATTTCAGGATGTGTAATCACAATAACCATATTTGTGACTTTGGGCAAGTTAGTATAACTCAGTGTGCTTAAGTTTCTTTTTCCTTAAAATGGAAATGATAATGTAAGTTTTTCTAAGGATTAAACACATTAATATATTTAAGAATAGTGACTTAAATAATAAGTGTTAATGTTGGCCATGCTAAGTAATATCCATAATATTTGCAGTACTTTGTTCTTAACAGTATTTTCCAATAATTATTAGGAGTTGCTTAAAAAGGGAAGGCATTCTGGTAGACTTGGATTCCAGATGACTTTCTCACTAGTTGATTAACTATACTATATACCTTCGTACATGGATGTGAGTTTCACAATTAATATAGTATGGGTGTAGACTGAGTCTGGAAATTACAATATAGTTTTGTTTTAGGCAAAAATATTTTATTATAGAAAAGTAATGTAAGAGACTCTTAACCATAAGACAAACTGTGGTTTGCTGGAGGGGAGGGGGATGGGGAGAATGGGGTAACTGGGTGTAAATAAAATGTAATAAATAAAATAAATAATAAATAAAATAAAAATGTAAATATAATTAAATTAAAAAGAAGAGAAATAATGTGAGTACATTTGTTAAGTGGTAATACTATGACAACATAATCCCAGATATTCTTCTTGATAAAATTAAATAATTTATGGAGCATGACTGAGTAATATTAGTAGTAGTATGGCTTGGTACTAAAATCCTGTTTGTGTAATGCCTATGTTACTTGAGATATATATTCTAGAGAATATTTTTATTTCAAGTAAAATAACCAAGTAGATATGCATACACACATATGTGTGTGTATAAGTAAAACGAACAAGTTTATTTATAAACACGTATTTCTGGGCAATCTTCATTAATTTTCAACCAGGAACTAACTCTTACTATATAATCAAATCTAAAATTCCTCTTCTTTAATCCACCATGTGAATAATATGTAGAGAGCACTGAACTGGCCACAGAGACCCAGAGGTCCCACAGTCACAGCCAAGGTTTTGTGGAGCAAATCAGATAAAGTGACACTTATTGCCTCCACTTCTCACCATTTTTTTTTAACCCAATCCTTTCTGATCCTAGTTCCTTCATTCCATTGAAAGAACCTTCATCAAGACCACCTCTGGCCACCATTTTAACCACTGCTTAACTATCAGTCCTCGTCTTAGTCAGCCTTTCAGCAGCTTTATCACTTGACCTTGCCCTTTTTGAAACACGGGGCATCTCCAGGGTTCTAGGATACCACCCTCTGTGGGCCTCATCCTATCCCACTGCCACTTATTGCCTTGGTCCCCTTTGCTAGTTCCTCCTTCTATGTCCTCTTTGTTTCTCTTTGTTTCTCTTTGTCCTCCTCTCTGTCTGAATGCTCTTCTTGTCTCATCTTATGCAGTCCTGTGTGTCTTAAGGTATCTTTTTTGTGTTGATGCATCAGACATCTCTTGAACTCAAATTCTATTTGAAATACTTATCAGATATATAATTGGGATATCAGTATTAAATAACATCCAAAATAGAACTTTTGATTTCTTTTTTTTTTTTTAAGATTTTATTTATTTATTAGAGAGAGAGAGAGAATGAGAGGGGAGAAGGTCAGAGGGAGAAGCAGACTTCCTGCAGAGCCGGGAGTCTGATATGGGACTCGATCCTGGGACTCCGGGATCACGACCCGAGCCGAAGGCAGTCGCTTAACCAACTGAGCCACCCAGGCGTCCTAGAACTTTTGATTTCTTATGTACACTTCCAGCCCTCAGTCTTCACTATCTCAATAATGGCAACATCTATTACCAAATGACTTAGGTCAAACACTTAGGAGGCATTGTTGGATCCTCTGTTTTCGTCACACTCATATCTCTTTTGTCATCAAGCTACCACTCACTCCAGAAACACCCCACATCTGATCCCTTCTCTCTACTGTTCTATACCCACCAAGTCTTTTACCTTTTTTTCATACTTCTATTATGAATTCTCCATCCAACCTTCATAATGTTTCTTTAATAACCAAATCATAGCATATTACTGATCAGGTCATATGGCTCTTCTACTTAACATCCTATTATATAATAGGATTAGAATAAAGTACCATATGATTAATATGATCTACAGGGCTCTGCCTGATTTGGACGTATTGCTCAATTTCATTTCCAGTATGCTCCAGATGAATCATCTTTAATTCTACTTTTAGATATACCAAACTTGTAAGCCTTTTTACTTGTACTTCCCTTCACTTGGAAACTTCTTCTCCCAAATCTTTACATTATTGGTTCTGTCTTTTCATTCGGTTCTCAGCTCACATGCTGTCTCTGCAGAGTGGTCTGGTCAAATAAAGAACTCCACTCTCACCCCTGTTGTCTAATCCTTCTGTTTTATTTCTTCACGGCAATTATCATTATCTCTGATGAGTGCAAAAGTCAAACTCCACTAAAATATAAGTTGGAGAGGAAAGAATTTGACTTGTCTTTTTCTGCAGTGAGAACCTAGAACAGTGTCCAGCAAGTCTAGGTGTTTGATAAGTATCAGATGAATGAATGAATGAATGAATTGATTAACTGATGAAAAGCCAGTTATTGAAGAATGTACTTTGATTAATTACAAATAGAAATTAATAATAAAGAACCTGAATCAAAAAGTAAGATTATAATGCCCACAGCACTGAGAAAGAAGTCTTCAGAGTTAGAGAATTTGGAGTAGAATAGGCTATCCCTTTATCTGAATTGGGAAAGATTATCAGTAATACCTTAGTAAAGAGTTGCTGAATCTTGGTATTAGAATCCCTGCATTGTTTGTTGCATATAGTTTGAAAAATATGTAAATCTTACTATCCCTGACAGAATAAATCATTCCTAACAATTAATTTTACCATCTTCAAGGAATCCACATTTAGGAAACCTTTTCAAGGTTTTTAAAATATAGATTGTGTATTTGGTAGATCCTATCTAAATGCACAAAACCAGGTAAGCAATGTTTACAGTATTCTGTCATCATAACTTTTCTTTCTAAGAGATTCTGCTATGGTACACGTGAGTCTTAAATGACATTTTACAGAACAAAAGCAGTTTAATTTGGCACCCCTCCCCCAGCTAACAACAGAGAGGGAGCTGTAAAAGATACGTATGTATATTCTGGTCTACATGTAAGTGGCAAAGTAGTTTTTCATTGTAAAAAAAAAAAGCCTTTGAATTGTCAAAATAGGTATACTGGATACTGGATACCCAGAGATGCTATCAAAAAGAGAGGAATATTTAGTTCAACAGGCTTTGAAGATAAATTTTAAAAATTAAATAGATGTATTTAGAGGGGAAATAACTTCCTGGGAGGAGGGTTGGGTTTACCAGCAAGGCATACTTTGATAGAATACATTTTCTTCATGTGTCTGATATAGTTACTGAAGTGGTAGAACAAAGTAATACAGCAAATTTGGATATGAGTAACAATTTGACAATTTTTTAAATTATATCTTGTGGAAAAACATGTGTGGAAACTGATAATAAATTATGTGAATTCTTAATCAGTGCAACAGTTATACCTGAAAGGTCCTACTAATTTTATCATTGATAGCCTGCAGGAAATAGGTCTCTGGTGGCATCTCAGTATGCTGTTGAGTTTAATATTATTATCACTGCTTTGAATGTTAACATAGAAGTAATTATTGCTAAATTTGCAGAAAGCATGAAGATGGGAGTTATAAAAAAATATGCCGAAAGATAGAATCAACATCTGAAATGATTTCTATATGCTGCAAAGCTCTTCTTTATCTAACAAGATGAAACTTATTTGGAACAAACCGAAGCACTACGTTTAAGTTTTTAAAATGTTATCACTAATATTTAGGACAAGAAAACATAATTTTACTTCATTTTGTGTGGAACGATCTTGTCTACAAAATACACATGAATCAATAGTTTATTTAATCATTTATTAAGCATCTATTATTTGCCTACTTTTTCTTAAAAGAGATTTTATTTACTTATCTATTTGAAGGAGCAAGAGAGAGTGTGCAAGTGAGGGGAAGAGCGGAGGGAGAGAGAGAGGAAGAGGGAAAGAATCCCAACCAGGGGCTTAATCTCATGACCCTGAGATCATGACCTCAGCCAAAATTAAGAGTTGTCCAACCTACTGAGCTACCCAGATGCCACCCCTTCTTTTTATTTTATGGATTTACCTTTAGGTTAATTTTATTTTCACTTTTCTGGCTAGATTATCTCTGATATATTGCATTCAATACTAGGTACTCACTCTAAAATGGGCATTCAAGATTAGGAGTTCATAGAATGGGGAAGATACTGACAACTTCAATTTATGAAAAATGTTATAAAGATCTGAGGGAGGTTGGCCTGGAAAGAAGATGACTTAGGAGAGTCAATAGTTCTATAATGGGCTGGAGGGGGGTGCCTGGTTGGCTCAGTCGAGTGTCTGCCTTCGGAGAGACCATTTCTCCCTTTACCTCCGCTTATGCTCTCTCTCTCTCTCTGACAAATAAATAAAATCTTAAAAAAAATAATTAAATTAAATGGAGTGGAGGTAAATTGGGTTTGTAGCCAAAGAGCAAAAAGACCAATGGGTAGAAGTTATGTGGAAGTGGCTTTTAGTTCAAGGTCGGAGTAACTGTGCAACTATAAGAACTTCCTGGAATACAGGATGTGCTGCCATGTTGAGTTTTCAAGGATAGAGAAATGTTCTATTAGAGGTAGGATGACCAATTGTTATGAATGTTGAGGAAAGGATTCATGCACAGGTTTAATTTGTTTTCCAACACTCACATTCACTTAATCTATCTTAATTTTTAAGATTGTTTTTGACAAAACTTCTATACTTCTCTTATACTGAAGACAAGAGTCCTGTGATGCTTTCTCATGGTTCTCCAAATATTCTGGCTTCTCTCCTGATTTCCATCAGATTGCAAAATATAAATGCTCAGATAATGGACTTACAGTTTCTTAAATTACTATTTTTGAATGCTGTTTTCATTTTCCTTTTATGTTTATGTAATTTGAACTTTGAAAATTCCTAATAATGGTTTGTAGCAACATGAAGATTTTTTCTTTTTCTACTCACAAATTAGATATCATTTTTTATATTCTTCAATAGAAAATGTAAATTTTGGAAAGAAGTTCTTTACTCATATTCCTGTGGAAATTCTACATTATATTTCAATTCCTTTCTTGCCTAAATTTGCTTCTTCTGTGTGAAAAATTCTACAGAATATAGATACTATATTAGGCTTGTCACTTGTTATAATTATTTTTTAATTAATGAATTAGTTAATTAATTACTAAGTGTTAGTTAGAGAAGGGGAGGAGTAAAAGGAGAGGGACAGAGGGAGAATCCCAAGCAAGCTCCTTGCCTAGTGCAGAGCCCAATGCAGAGCAGGGGGGCTTGATCTCACAACCCTAAGATCATGACCCGAACTGAAATCAAGAGTCAGATGCTTAACCCAGGCACCCGTGTTACAATTTTTTTAGCCTGCATAGAACTGTCTTTGTTGGATGGAATAAACAAATGCAGTTTGCTTAGCATAATTAGACACATGAACAAGTCTTTACCTCATCTCCTTGTCAGGTCTCTTTAAGCTGGATCCATGGGTAGGCTTTGGGAGTGCAGAAATCTCTTTATTCCTGAAATTATATGCAAAATTGTGTATGTGCAATCATGTAGTTTTCTGGGGAGAAGTTCCTTATTATTTGTACTTTCTCAAATAATCCTTAAAATGTAGACAACTATTGCTCTGGATCAATTTGCTAGCTCTAGACTATAATTTATTTTTCTTTAAAAAAAAGTGTAATTCTGAAGTTAAACTTTTTTCTACAGTAGAATCTATTGCATTGTTGTTAAAAATAAAACTTAAGTCTATATAAAGTTCACAGAAATTTTTTGAAAATTCTCTTCCTGCTTAAAAAGTTACATTAAGGATATTTGTTTCATTTTAAAAGTAATTACTCTGATTTAAAGATATAATGTTCAGTTAGTGTGTGGAGAAATTCCACTCCCACCCTGCCCCGAATAGGCATGACCTAGGTTTTCCCAACGTGTGTGTATTCTTTGAGCCTAGCTGCCTGTCCCTATCACACCACCTCTATTAAGGTAGATATTTTGTCTTTAATAAGGGAGACTGAAACTTTAAAAAAAAAACAACAACTATTTATTTATTTATTTATTTATTTTAGAGAGAAAGAGTGTGGAAGCAGGGTGAGGGGCAGAGGGAGAGCGAGAGTGTCCTCAAGCTGATCTCAGAAGCCCAGGCTGATCTCAGTTCCTGCTGAGCTCAGAAGCCCAGGCAGGGCTGCATCCCAGGGCCTTGAGGTCATGACCTGAGCCAACATCAAGAATCAGATACTTAGGGGCGCCTGGGTGGCTCAGTTGGTTGAGCGACTGCCTTCGGCTCAGGTCATGGTCCTTGAGTTCCGGGATCGAGTCCCACATCGGGCTCCCAGCTCTGCAGGGAGTCTGCTTCTTCCTCTAACCTTCTCTCCTCTCATGCTCTCTCTCACTTTCCCTGTCTCTCAAATAAATAAATAAAATCTTTAAAAAAAAAAAAAAAGAATCAGATACTTAAACAACTGATCCACCCAGGTGCTCTGCCACACTCCCCCCGCACCATGAAACTTTGTTTTTAAATTTATCCTTTGGAAAAAAAAAATTATCCTTCGAAAATCTGAGGGCACTGATTTATTTATGACTACATTAAACTCTAAAAACACAAACTCGCAATTGTTTTACTCAATGGCAGATGAAAATTTTTGTCAGCTACTCCCAAAATACTTCTGTTAGCAATAGGCAGTTATTGTGAGTCACAACTTAAATTCTTCTGCCTTCTACTATTTGAAGTTATAGTAAAAACGAAAGTTATTTGGCACAAAGTTAGTGCTCATTGAATAAATGATTGAATAAAATTCATGCATTTGAGGAAAGTACATTCTCTTTCCAGGTCATTAGGAAGATTTTTAATAACTCTCAAGCAGCAAGAAAAATCTCGAATAATCTAACCTTGCATTTAAAGGGGCTAGAAACATGGAGGGCATTGTGAGAAGGAAGGGAAGGGTGAATAGGGGGACATCGGAGGGGGCGATGAACCATGAGAGACTGTGGACTCTGAGCAACAGACTGAGGGGTTTGGAGGGGAGGGGGTCGGGGGTTGGGTGAGCCTGGTGGTGGATATTGAGAAGGGCACGTATTGCATGGAGCACTGGGTGTGGTGCATGAACAATCAATCTTGTAACACTGAGAAAATAAAATAAACATATTTGGGGGAAAAAAAATAAAGGGGCTAGAAAAAGAGCCACAAACAAAACCTAAAATCAGCAGAAGGAAGGAAACAATAAAGATCAGAGCGAAAATAAGTGATATAGAACTCCCCCCCAAAAAAACCCCACCAAAACCCCCAAGAAAACAATAGAACAGATCAGTGAAACCAGGAGGTTTATCAAAGAATGAAAATCTCTAACCAGACTTGCCAAGAAGAAAAGAGAAAGGACTTGAATAAATAAAACCACAAATGAGAGAGGAGAAATAACCAACACCACAGAAATACCTTTTAACCAATTAAATAGAACTCTTACCTGTTCCTGGTGTAGGCTTCCTGTGACCTAGGAAGTTGCTGACTGTTTCCTCCTGAGTTGAAAGGGAAAGAGGAGGTGTGCAAGGGCCAAGCCACCAATAGGAATCAAACAACTAGGTGGGACAGAGATTTATTTCAATCTCCCAGGCCCTAGGCTAGTGTCTGTTAAACCACTCTCATTTTACCAGGCAGGGGTATCCAAGCCCCTGAATGGCTGGGTTGGGTGGTTTTCTGTCACCTGGTTATGTCTGGACTCAATTCAAATGAGTATTCAATTCCTTCTGAGTATTTTAGATTATTTATTTATTTATTTATTTGAGAGACAGAGAAAGTGAGAGAGAGCATGAGAGGAGAGGAGGTCAGAGGAAGAAGCAGACTCCCTGCGGAGCTGGGAGCCTGACGCGGGACTCGATCCCGGAACTCAAGGATCATGACCTGAGCCGAAGGCAGTTGCTCAACCAACTGAGCCACCCAGGTGCCCCCCTCTGAGTATTTTAATGGTTATGCCTACCTGCCCAGACTTTGTGAGAGACTCTAGTTTACCTCTCAAAGTTGTCCAGTAAACCTGTGTAATTTATCCCAAGAGAAATCTTTTTTTTTTTTTTAAAGATTTTACTAATTTATTTGAGAGTGAGAAAGAGAGAGAATGAGTGTGGGGGCAGGAAGAGCAGAAGGACAAGCAGATTCCTCCCTGAGAGGGGCCCTCCCCACCCCCCGGGGCTTGATCCCAGGACCCTGAGATCATGACCTGAGCTGACATCAGATGCTTAACCGACTAAGCCACCCAGGTGTCCCCCAAGAAAAATCTTCATGAAAATAATCAGAGTGGCTGCTGGATTTCAGATGAGGTCACACACCAGGCTGGCAGTCACAAGCACCAAGAAGGGAGGCCCCCATCAAAGAATCCATTCCCAGCCCTAAGACCTATACCGGGTAAATGGTGTGCAGAACCTCAGACGGGCAAGGGTCCATCTGGGTCACCAGATTTTGTAACCAAAGTAAAGTGAGTTTGCTCTGGGGCGAGTTATAGATAGGAACTACACCAGATGGAGTTGTCATAGAAGCGAAAGTTTATTTGCACCAAATAAGGAGATCACAGGGAATAACTCCCAAAGCTCTGACCCCCAAGCTCTGAGTGGGTTTTTTTTTTTTTTTTTTTAAATTTAGGGTCAGGATGAACATTGAGAAATGGGAGTTTTGTCATCGTATGTAGAGGCAAACATAAAAAGCTGTGCATGTGCCGTATGGAAACGTGCCTGTACATATATCATATGCTATGTTAATGAAGCTTGTGCTCCCCCTCGGGTGGTATCATAGCATTATAATAAGGCAGAGGTAACTGTCAATAACTCCCATGATCCATCTGTGCAGGTGTGAGTCAGGCTGAGCTCGAACTGGTCTGAAAGGTCTGAGCTGGCTGGAGTTCTTCACCAGGGCAGTCATTATTGCTTGTGAGGTAATTTCCTGTTTCTGTCTACAGATACTATATGTGTGGGGTCTTTTGCCTCTCTTAAAAGATAAACAGGAGAGAAAAGCTTGAAGAAAATGTAGGACGAAGGTAGGTGGTTACCCGCAGGTAGGCAGTTAAGGTCAGGTCTTAGGTCAATCATGCAGGATTTTCCGGTGACAAAAGGTCAAGGAGGAGGGCAGATCTTAAAATGTGCCATGGACAGCTCTCCCTAAATGGAAATAATTTTGAGGAAACTGGGTTTATTCTCTTGCTGTCACAGGGGACACTTCCTGTCCCGTACTCATCATGCTCTTACATACTCTAAGGATTCTTCGTCGGCTCCAGTGTCTCTCATCACAGTTACAGTGAGGGCCAACAACTCCCTTGGACTGTGAGGACTTCCATCATCTGAGTGATTTTCCATTGCTTTTAGGGCCCTGGGGAAATCTGTGCATGTTTCTGAGGATGTCTGTGTTAAGCCATTTCTGAGTTCTATTTTGCCTCATGTCTGAAGTGTGTGAGGGAAATGGTGGGAACATTAGGGTTCGGTGCAGAAATACCAGGGACACTGGAAACAGATGTCACATGTTTTTTGCTTTATGATTTCCAATCTTATGGAGGCTTCAAACAGAAATCAGAAAACTGAGACTCATTTCATTTCGTTTCGTTACAGCACAAGTCACCTCATGAAACTGAAAAAAATCTAATTACACTTTAAAATATCCTTTTTCTTTGCATGAACTAACACTAAAAATGTCAACTCTATGTGCTATACAATTTATTAATAATAAATAAATTTGTTTACATCCTAGAATTCCTGCATAAAGTAATGCCATAAGAGAACAAGAACGTGTAGAACTTACACTCTCACCCTATAATAGTCAATTGCTACCTATTTCTTAATAACTATGATTTCATAATTTTGTCTTGTTTACTTTTAAGTTCCTGAGGCTGTGTCCTATATGTTTTCAGTTTCTGATTAGATTTTTAAAAAATTCATCTGTGATATTTTTAGATTTATAAGTTCTGATATGACATCCTTAAATGATGATATCTTTTATATGAATCGAGTTAGATAATTTGTAAAATCCCCATATTTATTTAAATGTTTTGTTCAGGGATGCCTGAGTGGCTCAGTTGGTTAAGCATCTGCTTTTAGCTCAGGACATGATCGCAGAGTCCTGGCATTGAGTCCGGCATTGGGCTCCTTGCCCAGCGTGAAGTCTGCTTCTCCCTCTGCCTGCTACTCTTCCTGCTTGTGCTGTCTCTCTCTCTAACAAATAAATAAATAAAATCTTAAAAAAAATAAAATATTCTGTTTATAAATATAATTTTACTGAAAGCAAATGCAATCATTAGTCTTTTCATCTCTTTCCTTAGAATTTATCTGAACTTAATCCCAAATATTTATTTTATATACAATGATCTCAGCATAGTTTACAACTTATATGTTATTTTCTTTGTTTAGTAATGAAGTACTTTGTTTGCTGGCTTGCTTCAAAGAATAGATGATAATCTTTACATTCTGTGTAAGTGTAGGAGGAATATATTAACATAATACATTTCTCTAATGTCTTAAGTGCTTATTCATAAATTTTTTCATTAGAGCTTTTTATGATTGATTGTAATGAATATTCTTCACAATTTTATTGCCATATAAGACATGCCAATGATTCAGAATGCTTGCTTTTCATAGATGCACTGTCAGTTCATATTATAGTTATATAGGACTCTTTTTTAATAATACATTTATTTTTATGTAGACTTTTTTGGGTTAAATTTTCTTGTACTCTTTTCTTGCAATGCCACAATAATGTGGTTCCTTTTTTATGGGACTTTCCACAATATTAGTTAATTGTGTTTTTACCTATGTATTGTGTTTTGGGTAACAGTTCTCAACTGACTACATTTTAAGATATTATAGGGTTTAGCTCAAATATGAATCAGCTGTATGTATTTTCCAATAAAATTATGTATATGTTTGCCTGTATAAATATTACTCATACATATGGAATGATTGAATCACTATACTGTATACATATAACTAATATAGCACTATATGTTAACTATACTGGAATTAAAGTTTTAAAAATAAAAAAATTGTGATAAGTACTGGGTGATGTATGGAAGTGTTGAATCACTATATTGTACATCTGAAACTAATATTACACTGTATGTTAACTAACTGAAACTTAAATAAAAACTTGAAAAAAATGAAGAATTTTTAATAAATAAAAAATATTACCCATACATTAAAAAGAAGCAATATAATCTCTTAATATTAAAAGACATATAATTATTTTCTAAAATATTCTACTATATTTTTGGCATGTAGCAACATGTTAGATGAATCTGGTTGAAATTCATAATTGAAATGACCAGTTTCCCTTTATTGAAGGCTAATAATGCTACATACCTTACCCCTTAAAACTGCTTCCTCTTTATTTTGTGCTGTAGTAGTAGTTCATTGTGAAGATGGTCTCAACTTGAATAGTTAAAGATATTAGGCTATTTATGTATTCAGTTTGTATGAATTTTGCACAGTAACATCACATGTGTAAAAACTATAATATTCTTTATTGTTCCATATCTAGATTCAATTTAACATATAAACTTTTGTTTCTGCTTCATAGAGGAAAATTTAAACTTGCCAAGTTAAGGCAAGTCAAGGGCTTTTGGTTGAAAACATAGTGTCCTTTAGGTAAATTCAGGATTCTTCCTCCCTCCCTTCCTTCCTCTCCTTTCTTCCCTCCTCCCTTCCTCCTCCCTCCCTCCATTCCTTCCTTCCCTCTCCCTCCCTTCCTTCCTTCCTTCTTTCCTTCTTTCCTTCCTTCCTTCCTTCCTTCCTTCCTTCCTTCCTTCCTTCCTCTCTCTCTCTCTCTCTCTCTCTCTCTCTCTCTCTGCTGCCCTTCAGGTAGCACAGGGATCTGGGATGCTTATGTGACTTTTCTGCTTCAAATTATTTGTTATCATGTAAAATTGTTACATATAAAATATATTCTTATGTTGACTGCCAAGATTTGGCTTTTCCTTGCCCTGCATTCACACTAAAGTCTTAAGTTTATTGTGGCTTGCTTAAAATCTTTCAAGAGCTTTTCTCTTGCTCTTGGAACAAAGATACATTTTTCTGACAGAAAGCCTACTACGTAAATAACATAGTGCCAAAACATTTAAAGTGAATGAAAATTGTTTTCCGTAAAAAAATACAATTATGGTTAATTTTATGCGTCAACTTAACTGAAACATGGGGTGCCCAGATATTTGGCTAAACATTTCTAGGTGTGTCTGTGAAAGTGGTTCTGGATAAAATTAGCGTTTAAATCAGTGGATTCAGTAAGGTGGTTTGCCCTTCCCTGTGTGGGTGGGCAATACAATCCTTTGAGGGCCTGAATAGAACAAAAAGCCAGAAGAAAGAATTTGATCCTTCCTGCCTGATTCCTTTGAGTTAGGAAGTCTGTCTTCTGTTCTGTGGGTATTGGCTCAAGAGCAAATTCTTGTATCTTAAGGAGTTGCATTTGCCTAGGACCTTTGTTTCACCATGCTTATTTTAGATCCCTATTCCTGTTGCTGCATCCTTCTGTAGATTCCCACTCTAAAATATATGACATATATCATTCAATATGAATATATCCCTGTCAAAATGTGTAGAGTTCTGTATATATTTGTATATGTAGATATTTTTATATACATATTATTGGACTATAGGTCTTACTCCATTTCTTATGCAACCTTACTTGCAGGATTTATCTGTGTTGCTACTTTTACTGCTGTATCCTCACTCTGGTAGCTGCCTATTCTGTACACATGTACGAACCAAATTTAACATATTCATTTCCTTTGTAGGAAATGTACCCTGTGGCTGTCCGTAACTTCCCATGGCCACAATCAACATCGAGATGCATGTCTTCACACGTGTTCATTAGAGATCATGTGGGAATTTCCATAGGATTTATTCCAGGAATGAAATGACTGGATTTATGTGATATGTGTATCTACTCTAGTTAATGGAGCCAAATTGCTCTGGAGATTGGCTGCAACAATTTATGCCCTCATTCGTGATAGTTTTCACTTTCCCATACATCAGTTTTGTTTTGTTTTGTTTTGTTTTTGGTCCCACTTGATGTTAATGCACTTTATATATTTTGCCAATACGATTGAAGTAAAATGGTATCTCGCTGATGTTTTAGAGACATGGTGGTTGTTTCTTTCCTACATTCTCGGTCATGTTCCTTTCATCCATGATACTGTCTTATCCAAATGTATGACTAGAAATTAAAATGTCAAGCACTATCAATAAATCCATATAATTTAAGTGATTTTTAAGGGTTGTACCAAAAATAGTAAGAAAAAACCGATTAAATGCTCAAATCATTAAATAAACTCAAAAGTCATGTGCAAACACGTCTAACCAAACCCTTTAGGTAATCTTAGGAGCAATGGTTTCAATTTAGTATTAAATGAAGCAAAATGTCCTTTTTGTGATGGGAGAGTTTCTTGTTCTTTCACTTTTTCATGAGAAATCCCATCACACTGTACTTAACTGACTCTGACAGAAGTCAGTTTAAAGATAGTGAGCATGAGGAAACCAGTGTAATAACAAGGTGAACAATGCAAACGGTCATATCAAGATCATTGTTTTCACAACAGCGGGAGAGTTCATTAACTGGAACATATACAAAATCAGGTGTGAATTTTCTGGATGTGAAAACAAAACATGCCCTCTGTCAATGCCACGCTAGGCAAAATCTTCATTTTCTTTTATCTCCTAATCCCAATGATAGCTTAAGTGATTCTCAAACGATAAACAAGACTCAGAAGTTATATGAGTTAGAAAGTCAAAGGAAGTTAGAGTACCAGTTAAATAGTTGCAGTTAGAGTACCAGTTAAATAGTTAATAGTTGTTCTTTCTCAAAGAAAACAACAGGTGAAATAGAAAGACTTAGATTTTCTACACTAGGATCTCAGAATTTCAGTGCTGCAGGGAACTTTGGGAAATTTTGATACACTTTTAATTCTGAGAAGTTGAGACCCAGGAAGGGTAAGTGACTGAATCAAAGGTATCAGGGCACAACTGGTCCCTTTGGAGTTTCGTGGTTAATGAAGAGTTGGTTTTGTTTTTGTTTTGTTTTTTTTTTTTTTTAGCGGCAGCCAAAATGGTGTGGTAAAATGCTTTGGAGACTGGAAGGCTTGGGCTTGAAACCTGGTTAGGCTACTAACTTTCCATCTACCTTGGAAAAGTTATTTAACAGCCCTCTCTAGATCCACAAACTGGAGGTAACAGAACTTAATCCGATAGCATTATTGTAAATGGAATTAGGCATAATTTTATAGAGCATCTGACACAAAATAGGCTTTGAACCAATGTTAACTATTATAGATTATTGTAGATTTATTTAAAAAAGTGCTTTTTCTTACAAACTTTAGTTATTACTATGAATTCACCATTCTTGAATTTTATCAAATTAGATCAATATATTCTTTTTTTTCGGTTGTTCTTTAGAATGAATTTTGATATGAGTTTGTTTTGAGCTGATACTACTTTTATTATTGATCATGTTTCTCTGCCAAGTGCTTTGGATCATATTGTATCAGCGGTGTGCTAATGCCTATAACTTTTTTTTAAAAGATTTTATTTATTTATTTGAGACAGAGAGAGAGAAAGCATGAGAGGGGAGAAGAAGGTCAGAGGGAGAAGCAGATTCCCCACAGAGCCAGGAGCCCGATATGGGACTCGATCCCGGGCCTCTGGGATCATGACCTGAGCCCACGCAGTTGCTTAACCAACTGAGCCACCCGGGCGCCCCAATGCCTATAACTTTTGAAAGGGTAAAGAGAGAAAACTGTAGGTACTTGCTCAGTAGGCAGTTTTTATACATCATTTCAAATCTAAGAATGGAATCAGGACTTTTCATGCTATTACTGTGAGTGGAAATAATGCCACCATTCTGGCAGATTGAGAATGGATGATTTGTCTAGGAAATAAACTATAAATATAAGAAAAAAATATGATTATTAAATGCTAGAAAATAATTTTAATGTTGATAAAGTAGATCAAAAAGGTTTTTAACTAAAGATGGATTTGAAGAACCCTTTGATACTACAAATTTTGAAAATATTCATGGTGATTATGAAAAAGGCTGAAAATAAAATAGTTGAAAAAGCAGATAAAATAGTGCAAGTAGTAAAAAAAAAACCCACAAATGAACAATTATAAAATATAATGTCCATATAAAATGGCAGTAGGAAATTAAAAGTGAAATAATATGATGTCGGGTTTTTATTGTTGTTCAAATCTTTTTTTTTTTTTAAAGATTTTTATTTATTTGACAGAGAGAAACACAGCGAGAGAGGGAACACAAGCAGAGGGAATAGGAGAGGGAAAAGCAAGCTTCCTGCCAAGCAGGGAGCCCCATGCGGAGATTGATCCTAGGACCCTGGGATCATGACCTGAGCCGAAGGCAGATGCTTAACAATTGAGTCACCCAGGCACTCCTATTGTTGATAAAATCTTTTAACTTTTTCCATTAAAGACAGTATTAGATTTTATAGTTTAATAAAGAAGGACTTGGCTAAAGATGATTCTATAAAAGTATAAATTGTTAAGCTAATAAAAATAGCTAAATTTTAAAAGGTCCAGATACACATAATAGTTTCTGACACTCAATGGAAGTTTAATATTGTCATTAGGAAATGGACATGTAAGTACTTAAGCTTGCCTATCCATGTACAAGATATATCAGAAACACTTAAAGAGGTGAATCTGTAGGCATACTCCAGGAGTTTGGATTTATTAGACTGATACAGGGCTGTCTCCTAAACACATTTCTTTGGACAATTTGCAGCCAGGTCTCAGAGATACCACAACATGTTAAAATATCAAGACAAATAATTATTAACCTTCAGTTATGTAGAAAAAATTGCCATAGACTCCTGGAAAAATAAGAATGATCATTTCACAGATCCTGTTCTCAAGAACTTAATTTATTAGAACAGAGTTGCCTTAAAAATGCCGTAAGACTGTTACAGACATCACACTTCATTAGCTAAATTGAAGAGCAGATTATTTTCTCTTCTGAATCCTTAATAAGATTGATGGGAAGAAGGCCATTCCAGGTACATAATGTGAGCACTATCACTAAAATCTGATTGAAGATAGAATTAGGGTGGATTTGGATTTGGGAAAAGGAGAATAATACGGTTTAGATGAAATTAATGGCCAAATATTTATCTATCAATAAATATTTATGGGGAATAAATCTAGTGAAAAACAGGACTTGGAATAAAGTAGTTGTAATATGAGTGGACGGAAATGAGTAGAATCAACTGCTACTCAACTAGAACGTAAAATTTAATTGTAAGCTAGAACTCAATGGTTAATTGGGTTTAGGCAGATGTGAATGAGGGTAAAGAGTAAAGAATCACTTGAGTTTTCTGCTGTGAGCCACTGCTTATCTTCTAATAACAGTTTCTGGGTTTTGGACGGCCCTTATTTTATAGGCACTGAACCTGCCTCTTTCATATTTGGTCTCACTTAAACTTTGCAACAGTACAGTGTCTATTATAGTCCCCTTGTGGATACCAGTTCTATAGACCACTGAGTTGAAATGCTGAGAGACTGTGATATAATCATAGCCAGATAGGGGCCTTTTGCATCCTTCTTTACCGTCAGAGGACCACATTCATTTGTTTTCTTCCTATTAAAGAAATCAAGGACCACAGGATACACTAATAAGCATTCCACTACTGCTAGTGGGAAATGACTATTTATAGTGGGAATTGCAATTTATATTCAAAATAAGAGTACTTTAAAATTACAGTTGCTTTAGGTAAAACACTGAATTTGGTAAACAGTCCTCTCATTTGAGATCTACCGTAATTTGTTTAACATTGAGCTTAAGACTTCATTAAAATTATTTAGTCCACTCAATTTAGTTGCATACTTATAGACAAAAGTATTTATTTAAAGATAACATCCCCCTAAGCTACTTACTATCATGAGTTAGGAAAATAAATAGAGTTTTCTTAGAAGGTTCAAATCAAATGTGTTTTCTCCTAATTTTTGCTCAGAGTAGGGGAGGGGTTTTTATTTTATTTATTTTTATTTTATTTTATTATGTTATGTGTCACTATACAGTACATCATTAGTTTTTGATGTAGTGCTCCATGATTCATTATTTGTGTATGACTCCCAGTGCTCCATGCAATATGTGCCCTCTTTAATACCCACCACTGGGCTAACCCATCCCCACACCCCCTCTCCTCTAAAACCCTCAGTTTGTTTCCCATAGTTCATAGTCTCTCATGATTTATCTCCCCCTCTGATTTCCCCTTCCTCATTTTCCCCTTCCTTCTCCTAATGTCCTCCATGCTATTCCTTATGTTCTACAAATAAGTGAAACCATGTGATAATTAACTTTCTCTGTTTGACTTATTTCACTTAGCATAATCCCCTCCAGTTCCATCCATGTCAATGTAAATAGTGTATTCATCCTTTCTGATGGATGAGTAATATTCCATTGTATATATGGGCCACATCTTCTTTATCCATTTGTCTGTTGAAGGACGTCTTGTCTCCTACAGTTTGGCTATTGTAGACATTGCTGCTAAAGGTGCATGTGCCCCTTTGAATGCCTACATTTGTATCTTTAGGGTAAATACCCACTAGTGCAATTGCTGGGTGATAGGGTAGCTCTATTTGTAACTTTTTGAGGAAGCTCCATCCTGTTTTCTGAAGTGGCTGTACCAACATGAATTCCCACCAACAGTGTAAGAGGGCTCCCCTTTCTCCACATCCTCTCCAACATTTGTTGTTTCCTGCCTTGTCAATTTTTGCCATTCTAACTGGTGTAAGGTGGTAGCTCAATGCAGTTTTGATTTGAATTTCCCTGATGGCTAACAATGTTGAACGTTTTTTCATGCGCCTGTTAGCCATTCGTATTCTTCTTTGGAGAAGTATCTGTTCTTATCTTCTGCTCATTTTTGACTTGATTATTTGCTTTTTGGGTTTTGAGTTTGAGAAGTTCTTTTTTTTTTTTTTTTGAGAAGTTCTTTATAGATCTTGGATATCAGCCCTTTGTCTGTAGTGTCATTTGCAAATATCTTCTCCCATTCTATGGGTTGCCTCTTTGTTTTGTTGAAACAAAACTGTTTTTGTGTTTTGTTGACTGTTTCCTTTGCTGTGCAGAAGCTTTTTATCTTGATGAAGTCTCAAAAGTTCATTTTCACTTTTGTTTCCCTTGCCTTTGGAGACATGTTTCGAAAGAAGTTGCTGTGGCCGATGTCAAAGAGGTTACTACTGCCTATGTTCTCCTCTAAAATGTTGATGGATTCCTGTCTCACATTGAGGTCTTTCATCCATTTAGAGTTTATCTTTGTGTATGGTGTAAGAGAATGGTTGAGTTTCATTCTTCTGTATACAGCAGTCCAATTTTCCCAGAACCATTTATTGAAGAGACTGTCTTTTTTCCATTGGATATTTTTTCCTGCTTTGTCAAAGATTATTTGATCATAGAGTTGAGGGTTCATATCTGGACTATCTGTTGTGTTCCATTGGTCTATGTGTTTGTTTTTGTGCCAGTACTGTGTTGTCTTGGTGATCACAGCTTTGAAATATATCCTGCAACATGATGCCCCCAACTTTGTTTTTCTTTTTCAACATTTCCTTTTCTGGTTCCATACGAATTTTAGGATTGTTTGTTCTAGCATTTTGAAAAATGCTGATGGTATTTTGATCAGGATGGCATTGAAAGTATATAGATTGCTTTGGGCAGGATAGACATGTTAACAATGTTTATTCTTCCGATCCTTGAGGATGGCATGTTTTTTCATCTTTCTGTAACTTCTTTAATTTCTGTCATAAGTGTTCTGTAGTTTCTAGAGTATAGATCCTTTACCTCTTTGGTTAGTTTTAGTCCAACATATCTTATGGTTTTTGGTGCTATTATAAATGGAATTGATTCTCTAATTTCTCTTTCTACAGTTAAATTGTTAGTGTAGAGGAAAGCAACTGATTTCTGTGCATTGATTTTGTATCCTGCCACATTACTGAATTGCTGTATGAGTTCTAGTAATTTGGGGATGGAGTCTTTTGGGGTTTTCCACATAAAGTATCATGTCATCTGCGAAGAGAGTTTGACTTCTTCTTTGCTAATTTGAATACTTTTTATTTCTTTTTTTGTCTGATTGCTGATGCTAGAATGTCTAGTACTATGTTGAACAATTGTGGCAAGATAGGATCCTTGTCATGTTCCGGATCTTAAGGGAAAGGCTCTCAGCTTTTCCCCATTGAGAATGATATATGCTGTGGACTTTTCATAGATGATTTTTATGAAATTGAGGAATATTCCCTCTATCCCATCAGGAAAGAATGTTGTATTTTGTCAAATGCTTTTTCTGCATCAATTGAGGGGATCATATGGTTCTTGTCTCTTCTCTAATTTATGTGTTTTATCACATTGATTGATTTGTGAATGTTGAACCACCCTTTTATCCCAGGAATAAATCCTACCTGGTGGTGATGGATAATCCTTTTAATATGCTGTTGGATCCTATTAGCTAGATTCTTGTTGAGAATGTTGGGATCCATATTCATCAGGGATATTGGTCTGTAATTCTCCTTTTTGATTGGGTCTTTGCCTGGTTTTGGGATCAAGGTAATGCTGGTCCCATAGAATGAGTTTGGAAGTTTTCCTTCTGTATCTTTTGAAACAACTTCAGGAGAATAGGTGTTATTTCTTCTTTGAATGTTTGGTAGAATTCCTCTGGGAATCCATCAGCCCCTGAACTCTTATTTTTTGAGAGGTTTTTGATCACTGCTTCAATCTGGTTATTGGTCTATTCAGATTGTCAATTTCTTCTTGTTTCAGTTGTAGGTTTCCAGGAAGGCATCCATTTCTTCCAGGTTGCTTAATTTATTGGCATATAGTTGTTGATAATAATTTCTAATAATTGTTTCTATTTCTTGGGTGTTAGTCATGATCTCTAGGGGTGAGATTTTTAAATATAATTCTGAGAATCCATGGTCCTTCTCCATTTTTAAAATTTTCCAATATATGTGCTTTTCACACCAAAATATTAATACTGGGGGACAAAGTAAAATCATTAAATTAAAGAATACTATGGACAAAAAGTGATGTTCTGTAATAGGTTCTGCTGTTTTGTTCTTGATTATAACTTACATAGGGCATTACACATTTTGCAAAAGAATTTGATTAGCATTTCAAAAGAAAAATGGAACATTACTAAGGGTAATAGCCAATTCAAACCTTAATGATCAATTTATTGGAAGTTAAGTGGTACAGCCACAGGATGAATACATTTATAATTACAGTAGTACTAAATCAGAATATCATGCCAGGATTTGGTTCCCTAGCCCGGAGTTCAGTGCCACACGTATTTGTCTCCCATTTTACCTAATACTAACTTTTAGTTGAAGAAGTAAAGTCATATCATAGTCTAGTTCAAGACTGTACTTACTAATGATAAAATGTGAGGGATTTAAATTTTGTTGTCTGGTGCTCCTTGGGACCTGTGAGAGGTTTATGAATAAGGCCGCATTTTATTCTCACCCATACATCCTGTCAGCCCCGAATTCAGCTAAATTCAAAGGTGATTAGAGATATGGTTATGAACTTCAGGGTACTTTGAAGCCATAAAAAGGAGAATTAGGAAAATTTAGAGATACTGTGAATATGAAGGCCTGATCTGTAAACAGCCTTGAGCTCTCAGTAATGGCGTGGTTGCCATTTTTATCAAGTTTGTAGAGAACAAACTGCTATTATTTGTTTGATTTATGCTCAGTTCCACTCCAATAGATAGATTAGAAGTGTCTTGTCTGAGATAAAACTCTATCTGTATCAGATTTATATGAAAATTATGA
Source organism: Nasua narica (assembly GCA_028533885.1). Classification (NCBI taxonomy): domain Eukaryota; kingdom Metazoa; phylum Chordata; class Mammalia; order Carnivora; family Procyonidae; genus Nasua; species Nasua narica. The sequence continues at coordinate 72,843,383 of CM052802.1, read as the reverse complement.
CACATAATTTTGTGCACATACAAAGATAAATCCCAATTAAAATTAGAATACCAATATTAGAAGACCAATTAGTATCCCTATAGTATTAGTATTATCAACATATTTTCATTAGTGTTAGTATTAGTATGTAGAGGCTGAAACAAAAGCATGTGTTTAGTCTTTAGACCTTTGTTTGCTTCTGTTTCTCAGTGTCCTACAGTGAATGATGGCGACTGTTGGGAGAGCGCAACTATGGAGAGTATGTTGGGGCTGGATTAGGCCTCAGGCCTTCAATTAAAACTCTTGATAATTATTCAGTCTATTTCTATAGTAATAAAAGGCATACTTCCAATAACAGAACAAAGTGATTTTTCATTACAGAACAAAGGAAAAGAAAATGAAATCTTAGTGCAACCAGAAAATACTCACCAATAGATACTGACTTAAACTGAACTCACGCTATTTGCAGCCGTGTTTTGAGTCCTCCAGACCCATAGATAGCTCTAAGTTAATAATGGCAGTGAGCATCAGAGGAATCCAGGTTTTTAGGAGCTTAGCTATGTTATGGTCTTCCTAACAGCTATTTTCTTGCAGAGGAATAGATCAAGTCATCTCTCCTGTGAAACAAAACTTACTATTTTCACATTCATCACCATTTTGATAGCCTCTAAGCAGCATCTGGTTGGTCTCTAAGCTTAATACACACCTTAGTTTCTGCTCTTTGTTGGCCTAGTTATCTCTTATGTGGCCATTAGGTCTACTCACAAATACTCCAGTTTCCTTCTCCTTGTAGGAACATGGTAGGATTATACTTCACCACTCATTTTTTTTTTAACTTATCAACTTTCTGCATCTTTTTAAAAAAAATTGAGTATAAGGTGACACAGTGTTACATTAGTTTCAGTTGTACAAATTAGTCATTTGATAAATTTATATATTATGCTGTGTTCACCATAAGTGTAGCTACCATCTGTCCCATTACATCACTAATACAATATCATTGACTGTGTTCCTTATCCTGTGCCTTTTATTCCTGTGACTTATTCATTCCATAAATGGAAACCTGTATGTCCTCCTTCACCCATTTTGCCTAACCCCTGACTCCCCTCCCCTCTGAAAACCATCAGTTTGTTCTTTGTATTTATAGGTCTGATTCTGCTTTTTGTTTGTCTAGTCATTTTGTTGTTGTTGATGTTGTTGTTGTTGTTAAGATTCTACTTTGGAATCATGTGGTACTTGTCATTCTTAGTCTAACTTATTTCACTTATCATAACACTCTGTAGGTCCATCCATAGTGTCTCAAATGGCATGATTTTACACACACACACACACACCCCACATCTTCCTCATGGACACTTGGGTTACTTCCGAATCTTGGCTGTTGTAAATAATGCTCAATAAACATTGGTGTATTTCTTTTTGAATTAGTGTTTTTGTTGTTTTTGAGTAAATACCTAAGAGTGGATTTATTGGATCATACGGTATTTCTATTTTTAATTTTTTCAAGCAACCTCCATACTGTTTTCCACAGTAACTGTATAAATTTACATTCCCACCAACAGTGTGTGAGGATTCCTGTTTCTCATAATAATTCCTGTTATTTTTATTTCAATCATTCTAGCTGGTGTAGGGTGATATCTCATTATGGTTTTTATTTGCATTTTCCCTGGTTATTAGTAATATTGAGCATCTTTTATGTGTCTGTTGGCCATCTGAAAAAATGTCTTTTCAGGTCCTCTGCCCATTTTTTAATCTTTTTTTTTTTAGTGTTGAGTTATAAGTTTATATATTTTGGGTATATATATATATATATATATATATATATGTATTTGGGTAATAGATATTTGCAAATATCTTCTCCCATTCACTAGTTATCTTTTTGTTTTGTTGATGGTTATCGTTGCTTTGCAGAAGCTTTTTATTTTTATGTAGTCCCAATAGTATATTTTTGCTTTTGTTTCCCTTGCCTTCAGAGACATATCTAGAAGGAAGTTTCTACAGCTGATGTCAGAGAAATCACTGCCTGTATTCTTCTCTAGAATTTTTATAGTTTCAGGTCTCACCTTTAGGTCTTTAATCCATTTTGAGTTTATTTTTTTGTATGGCGTAAGAAAGTGGTCTAGCTCCATTCTTTTCCATGCCCTCTTACAGATCTATATTGAATATGAAGAATTAAGACAACAAAAATTAGGGATTGTTTGTTACTGCAGCATAACTTAGCTTGTCCTGATTAAGTTTACACATAAAACTTAACAGTTTTAATTCTACTTGACTGTTTTACCAGTGAAAACCAATGAATGACTGTAAGTTGATTTTTAGAAGACCATTTTTATTTTTAATCTAGAATACAGACATTACATAATCACATGATGGAAACTCACTTTCTTTTGTGATTTTTAAAAAAATTCACCATGCACATTGCAAGGTTCAGTTGTCTAAATAATACAAATAATGTCTTCACCGTAGCTATATTTTGTAACAGTAGTGAAAGTAGCAATTGAAACATTTGAAGTTATTTTAACCACAAAGTACGCTAACAAAAATATATAATGGCATATCAAATAGTCTCTGATTAATCTTGCTTTCATCTTAAAACCATTGTATTAGCTTAAACTTCCTATTACCTAAAATAAACACAAGGACAAGCTGTATAAATCTGAAATATATTTTTCACCATCTTAAGCGTTCAAGTTTATCTCTTTAAATTGATGTCTGAGCCTAATTATAGAGTAGGACAATATATAGGTACACCTGCTGCCATGAGAACTAGAAAATCAAAACATGAGCTTGATTTTGATCATTTGAATTTTTTGATCATTTTTTTAGCATTTTTCCTTTGTCTTTCATTTTAATTTTTTCATTTCAAATCTTTTCCTTTGTTTTTGCAGTATGTAGCCCAAGATTTGAGAAATAAATGTCTTAAAAAAAAAAAAAAGAAAGAAATGTCTTGGGTAAAATTGTGCCTTACAGAATGTTTGGCCTTTGGTATCACCGAGTCATTTCTTTGTCATTTTGCTCTATTGCTTATCAACACCTCTCCTTTCGTCCATGATCTTCACACATCCTGTGAACTCAGTCACAGATTCAACTCCTGGGTCTGATGCCAGTAATTTACACCTTCGTTCAAATTGAAGTCCATGGTTTTTCTATTCTGAGAAGTACATGTATTTAAAATGTGTCTGTTATGGTAGGAGGGCCCACATAGCCTCTGAGGGAAAAAAAACTCAACATCAGGTGGGAGAGGATTTGTAGGGAAAAAAGGGAGGTTTCTAGCGCCTCTTCAATAATACTCTATGGTGGAAACTTTTCAGCCAGAAGCTAAGGGCAGCCTAGCTTTAAGGTTTAGACAAAATAAGAGAGGGAATCAGACCACTTCTGCTTGCATAAATCGTTTTATTTGTATTCAACTGTATTTCAACTGACTTCCTAACCTCTTAGAAAACAACATTTTAGATTCTTTGCACCACACAGCATCTCTGTGTGAAATTTATGGTAATTCAAATAGAAACTCCCTCTGGCTTCACATGACTGAACATTTGATTAAAATTATAGAAACCTAACTACCAGGCAACTACTAGCTCCATATGGAACATCTGCTAAAGTAAGCCTTTAGAAGTCAGACAGAATTGAAATGTCATGCTCTAGGGGAAATATACACAACACGAAGTTAAATGATGGACATGAAGGGGAGCACTCATAAGGTGTAGGCTACATGTAAGCCTATTAGTTACTGCGTCAAATGTGGGGGCTTCAGGAAATAGTAGAAGGGCAGGGGGTTGTGGATTTGTTTGCTTGTTTGCATTAGGCTAATGGAGTATAGTACTATATAAGTCTAAATGCAGTAAAATTGCATGTAACATAAAAGCTTTAACATAACTAATAGAGGTATACCATAATTCAATTCTTCTCACACAGAATTCCATTTTTAAATTTGTTTAAATGATAAAATAGTAGATAAATTCAGAAAGTCAAAAGAGTAAAAAATTATTATACTAAAAAAACCTCTGGCATATAAATTTTTAGAATTCAGGAAAACACAGTTATTTGACTTAATTTAATGTTAAAGAACTCAGGCTTTTAAAGACAGTATAGTTAGAGATATCGGGCAACAGAAATATAAAATATTCTTGCTAAATTTGTAACAAATCTATAAAGATATAACTGATGATGATAATTAGAGTAAAAATAAATATTTCCAAAGAAGTGGTTTTTGTATTACTTAACAGAGCTTGAATTTTTTCCCCCAAAACTAAACAAATGGTATGTTAACTGCATTGAAATCATAAAATGATTGGTTATTGGTACTTTCCTATTTTCATAGAAAAACATTACTAATACCATTTTAGAACAATACCTGTGTTTATATCTACCAATATTGGATATAGCTGAATACAGCTTGGGTAGATCATAGGTCAAATTAATAATTATTGATTGTGTCTTCCTCTCTGTGGGTTAATGAGCCAGTCATTATAAGTACAATAAGATTTGGCATTAAGAATATTGTTATTGCCCATTTCCCAAAATAACCATGAGTGTTAGATTTCAAATTTGCAGAATTAGGTAAATAATAGACTTAGTCAGTATTTGATTTATATTTTGCTACTGAAATATTCCCATTTTTGGCTTTATTCAATATGAAATGCTGCATATATTATCAAAAGTTATCAATGCTTGGTACTTGACAGAAAAATGGAAAAGTATAACTTGACAGGGCACCTAGATGGCTGTCACCTTCTGCTCACGTCATGATCTCAGAAACTTGGGTTCTAGTCCTGAATCCCTCTCCCTACTCAGCAGGGAGTCTGCTTCTTCTTCTGCCTCTGCTCCTCCCCCCTCAGTGGTGCTCGCTCTTTTTCTCTTAAATAAATAAATAAATAAATAAAATCTTAAAAAAAACCTTGAAAGTCTGGAGTGTGGCAAAGAGCTATGAAAGAGAAATAAATCTAAAGAATTATGTTTTATGTTGTGTTGCAGTTGTACTAGTTGTTGAAATTCACATGGTTTGTTAATTTCAGCAAGAGATACAACATGAGTAAAGATTTAAGAGATTAAAGAGATGTTAGCACTTCACCGGTCAATAGAAATATGTTTCAATAAACAGCTACATCAGAAAGACATTTCAAATATATACTTTAATAAAAAATATACATATTCATGTAGAAATTTGTATATTCACTCATAGGACTTCTTAGAGGTTTGTGCAAGGATTAGAATTAACCAGTGGAAGGGGACAGGAGCCTCTCCTGCTAAGGCTAGAAAACTATGGTGCTTGAGTCATTAGATGTAAACTAATTTTTCCTTTTCGTCCTTACGGATTAAGCTTTAGGACCACAATGTTATTTGTTAAGATACACATTCAGCTAACATTTTAGAATAATTTTTAAATCTAGGTTAGATACAAAAATGGTTTCTTGGGCACTCTTTTTTCTTCAACTTCATTTAAAATCTAACTACTATTATTGCCTATCTAGGACCAAATAGAAATAGGTAAACAGATTCAAGGTCTAGGAAAAGAAGAGGGAAATTAAAACTTCAACCTATGTACTATTGAAGTAGGAGCCAAAACGTTGTATCAAAGTAGGGTAGAGTTTTTAAAGGAAAATATGAATAGAGTAAGAAATAATAGAACCATAAGCCTATCCATGGAAGATTATTTAAGAAAAAATCCCAGAGATTCAGTAACGGAAAAATGTTGAGACTGTAGTTACTGCCCATGTAGTTAATTGACTATGCTAATGTAGCATTCTAAGTATGTGAAATTCATATCAAAACTGGACAGGGGCTCAGCTTCCAAAAAGCTTACAGAATAAAGAAGTGGAAAAGCATAATAAAATCACAAAGTGCCATACATATGTTTGTATTTTGGCTTCTTAGAGATTCTAAAAGATGCAACTTTCTTTTGCCTGGAACATTTCGTCTATAAAATAATTTCTGTAGTTATTAGGAATGAGATATAATAAGCAATTATCATTAAAATGTATCACAAATTAGATCCATCAGTGTGAGTTAAATTGTACTTCACTTAGAATTTATAAGTATGTGTTATAAAGTGTTACCTTTTATTTCTATAAAATGAAAAGCAGATAAAATCTGGAAGATTTAACATACTTATTACCTTTTGACTTAGTTGACTCTGTAATGAAGTTAATGAGCCTAGGAATTTATAGAATGTTAGAGAAGGTTCTAAAATGAATTCTTAGAGACTTACTCCAAATCAGTGATCATGATTTAACAAGCAGTTCTTTAATAGATATAAACCAAACAAATGAAACATTGAAGTTGACAACTCTGTAATTTGCCTAAGCTATTCACCAGTTCTACACTTCTATTTTGCATTCAGTGTTGTTGCTGATTACTTCAGTGCAAAAACAACTCACTGCCATTAACTTTTTTAAGAAAGAAAATACATCCCAGGGTGCCCAGGAGGCTCAGTTGTTTAAGCATCCAACTCTTGATTTTGGATCAGGTCGTGGTCTCAGGGTTGTGTAATCAAGCCATGAGTTGGGCTCTAAGCTTAGTGTGGAGTGGGTTCCTCTCCCTCTGCTCTTCCCCCTGCTCTCTCTCTCTTTTTCTCTCTCTTAAATAAATAAACAAGTAAATAAAATCTTTTTAAAAAGAAAGAAAATACATTCTAATAATATATTCCTGTATGAAATTTTACATGGTTGCAATCATGTCTCAACTCAGGATTTTTGGAGAAAAAACAACTCAACCTAAGTCACTGGATAGGTACCATATTTGAAAGATGGTGCATTTTTACCCTGTCATTTGTAAAATTGTTACTCAGATATACACCTCACTATATTTTATTTGGAGTTGAAAAAAAAGACATAAATATATAAGCTGATGGGAACCCTGTCCCTTTCGATACTGTCTGATGTTGCGGCACTCATATATCTATCTGCATTTTATATACTGAAGAGTTACCTCATGAGACATGCTAGTGGCAGCAAATAAAAACCATGTTTGCATCTTTCTCCTAACATAGCAGTGCAGATGGTCTAGAAGAGCATGATTCAACTACATGATTCATTACTTGTATTTACATAACTGGAGTCAAAAAGAATATCATATTGGTGGTGCCCAAGACACTCAAATATTTGGGTTTGTATGTATATATTTCCATAAAGCAACAACAAGATCTTTCATCCTTTGTTTTCTCTCTTTACCCTAACTAGTGCCCCATAAATCTTCTGTGGCTGCCTCACCTAAAACCCTGTGATGGTTGTACTTCTGATTTTTTGCATTAAAATACAATTATAACAAGGTTAACTAGATGTCTTATTTATGCCTAAAGTCACTAGTGATTTTGGTGTTAAGTCAACTGATTTTAAATATCTTTTCAAATGGGGCCGTTCTGGGTTTCTTGATATTTTTGTCAAAATGGGCTTTTCTCATGTTCTTTCTCTCTTTTCTTTTTCTTTTGATTTATTGTTGCCTCCTTTTTCACAATTACTTTGTCTGGCTTGCTTCCTCTTTTTTTTTTCTTTTCTTTTTAAGGATTTCATTTTTAAGTAATCTCCACACCCAACATGGGGCTCGAACTTACAGCCCCAAGATCAAGAGTCCTGTGTTCTACAAGTTTGAGCCACACAGCTGCCCCTGTTCCCTCGTGATAAGGTGAAAACCTCAGAGGGACTTGTGTCTTTTCCAGACAGTCTGTGCTTTTCTTCATTTGCCTATATCTCTGTTTCTGTGGATATGAGAACTTTATGCTTTCTAACAAACTATTCTGGATAATTTTTCTCCTCCAATCCTGTATTAGTTATATATTACTGTATAACAAATCTCCCCTAAATTTAGCAGCTTATACCAATAATGGATCTATATTGTCTCACACTTCTGTGGATTTGGAATTTGGAACCAGTTTAGCTGGGTGGTTCTGACTGGGAATCTCTTATGTGTTCCAGGAAAGATAAATGAACAAAGGATGAAGGATGACTGAGAATGAAGGATCAACCTTTGTTAATAGTTCAGGATTTCCCTGAGACCAGAACAAATAAGATAGACAAGGAGATTTATTATGAGAAATTGGCTCACATGATTGTGGGGGCAGAGAAGCCCTAGAGTTTGCTGTGTGGTAAGCAGGAGCCTGGCAAAATTCAGTCTCCGTCCTATTGCCTGAGAACCAGGAGAGCTGCTGATGTAAATAATCCCAGTTTATGGGCAGAAAAGGTTGGGACCAGATTTCCAAGCTTAAGTAATAAAGCGGAACAAAGGGCAGATTTCTCCTTCTTCTGCTGTCTTGTTCTATTTAGTACCTCAACAGATTGGATGATGCCCTCCCACGTTGGTGAGGGCAGTCTAAATTACTGAATCCACCAGTTCAAAGGCCAGTCTCATCCAGACACAACCGTATAGACACACCCAGAAGTAATGCTTCACTAAGTATCTCAGAATCTTCTGATCCAGTCACCTTAACACATAAAATTAACTAGCATAACTTCCAGGGTGGCTCAGTCCTGTTCCTGGCAAATTAGTTCTGGTTGTTGACAGGAGCCTTCAGTTCCTTGCAATGAGTTCCTCTTCAGAGGGCTGAATTCCTCATGATTTGCCAGCTCATTTTTCCAGGTGAGTGATCCAAGAGAAAGCAAGACAAAACCGTAATGTCTTTTATGACTTAGCCTCAGAAATCATGCTATTGGTTATCCAGTTCACTCCTATTCTCTGTAAGTAGGGGATCATGTGAGGTATGAATACCAAAACAGCAAGAGTCATTAAGTGCCATCTTGAGGGCTAGTCACCACAAAGACATATATTATATGATGTTTTTTCTCATATCATTTGAAATATCTCAGGGTAATTTTTATTCAGCACTCACTTTCTTTTTATATGTCTTGCTAAATTTTATCTCCCTATAAAAACAAATTCATGGTTGCAATTTATAATCTTGCAATTAACTGAACATTCAGTGTTATCACGTAATTTGGATTTTTTGACATAAAGCATTTTTATAGACAATACAATAACTCATGTTTGCATACCATCACTTTTTTAACACAATTTTTGTTACCTTTTCCTGTCTGTATCATCATGGACTACTCTCAGAATTTCAGTGTGTTCCAATTTTTTTCCCTGTGGCTACTCAGCTTTTTCCTACTTGGGCATTAGGTGTCCTTTCTATTATTATTATTATTATTATTATTATTATTATTACTACCACAGTGTACTCTGGAAGCATTCTTTAACGCAAAAGAACCCCCTTTCAGCTTGCTTTTTTCATGGTCCAGTCAAGGAGTTCTGGTTCCTTTTAGTAGAGAAAGCATTAAAGGCCAGAAGATGTGAGCCTGAGGGAACACATTTGATTGCTTCACAGGGCAAGTTGTTCTGTTTGATGTTTATATTTTCTGTTTTTTGAAATTTTAGATTCTGTGATTATGTCAAAAACAGTTACAATATTCCACTTAAAAATGGTTTTTTACTGAACACGAACTCTAGAAAGAGTGTATTTGGATTTGATTCCACATGCAAGAAGTAGAAAGATATGACACAGAAATTAAGAGAATAAAATTAAATGGCACGTACAGATTGGAGAGATAAAGAGCTAAGGGGAGAACTAGCTCATAATCACTAGTGCCTCACCTGAAACTTAGAACTTTTTGTATGAAAATCATTTCATCATGTATTAGGTAGGAGGAGTTCAGAACTCTCTGTTTTCCTTTTGAAGCTACATATTTTAGGGCATTCCCCCATTTTCTATCAACATAGTCATCGTAAATGTCATGAGTAGTCTCTGGGTACTTTCCCCAAAATTGTGGGGCTTAGTAATTGGGAGCTCTAGCTTTGAAACCAGCTCTGAATTGACTCCATCAGGTGGAGCTATGTGATCTTACACAAGATATTTAAAGTCTCTAAACTTCAACTTCTCCACCTGTGAAATAGGGGTAATAGCAACAATCTCATGGTATTTCCAAAACGAATGTATCATGAAAGGAATTCAACTAATGTGGCAAGAGTGAATGGATGATAATTGTATGCACTATAGTTCATGTATGTCACATAATTGAGGAATTAGTGTAGTGCCTAGAACCCAATACATGCTGGTTTAATGCCAGCTTTTTATTGATCCAATATCACTTATTTTTTATTTCAAGAAACTTTTTGATAGTCCTTTTCGCCCCAACAAAGTCCTTTCAACAATCTACACCTCATTATAGACAGGAAGTACGCTGCTGAAGTATTCAGTAAAATCACTGGGTTGAGAAGGCAAGCTGACTGACTAGAAAGAGAATTAGTTTTGGAGCATATTTTCAAATTGTATGATTTTGGCTAAATTATTAAACCTTTCTAAGATTCAGTTTGTTAAAAAAACTGGGACAGAAAAAAAATGGGATACTAGTATCCATACTAGTATGGATTAAATTAGTAACTGTTACTTTGTAGTAATAAGTATTATGATATTTTGAAAGAATGATCACATCTCAATGTAATCATGTCTCCATTATACTAAAACTACCAGAAAATTTAACCCTCTCCCCAACCCCAAAAGCTAAGAAAGTCATGTCTTATTTGTTTGTTTGTGGTGATTTTTCTGTTCAGTGATAATTGCTTTGAAGTGAGATTCTTAGTTTTGTTTCATCTAATTTAATTTAATTTAATTTTTTTAAAGATTTATTTATTTTAGAGAGAGAGAAAAAAACATGAACATGCACAGGTGCATGGGGTGCAGTGTGCAGAGGGAGAGAATCTTCAAGCAGATGCCCTGCTGAGCATGGAGCCCAACTCCAACTCTGGGCATGATCTCGCCATCATGAGATCATTACTTGAAGCAAAACCAAGAGCCAGACCCTTAACCACTGAGCCACTCAGGCACCCCAATTTTATTTTAAATAAGAAAGCTAATTTACATATCACAGACCTTAGCTTTCATTGATGCTTATCTGTAAGACAAATAATGTATGGTTTAGGAATTAAAAGATTTAATGACTATCACACAAATATAGAGGCATCCTTGTGCAAGGATGACTGGAAATGTTGTTTAAGCACATCTATATGCTGCCATTCATCATTCCATTTGGCCCAAATGGCCCAAATCTAGGCCATGTTCAGAATAACCCAGAGTAAAAATTCTGTTACTTGAAAGAGGATCTAGTAGGACACCCTCGATTTACAGACAATGAAACAAGACCAGGAATTCATGTCATATCTGCAGTTCCATGGTGAATTTTTTAGAATAACCTATTTTTAGTCTTGTGGGTTTTTTGGCATTGCTATATGATCTACCTATTGAAGAGATTCAGGCCCTTTCTCATGAACAAGTTTTGCTAAAGGAGGAAATGTTAGAAAATAATGAGAAAAAGACAGCATCAATAAAATTCGTGTGTTGTAAAAAACACTTTTCCCCCTATTCTCAGCAGATATTTAACTTGATCAGTTATTTCAAAGGTTACCTTCTGCTAATGTTAGGACTTAAAGAGAAAGAAGAAAAAGAATGGCTTATTTATTTTTTTTTCTTTTAAAGATTTTATTTATTTATTTGACAGAGAGAGAGATCATAGGTAGACAGAGGCAGGTAGAGAGAGGGGGAAAAAGGCTCTCTGCTGAGCAGAGATCCTGATACGGGGCTCAATCCCAGAACTCTGAGATCATGACCCAGGCTGAAGGCAGAGACTTCAACCCACTGAGCCACCTGGGCACCCCTGGCTTATTTATTCTTAAAAAAAATAATTGCCTATGAACATTGGGGTACATGTAGCCCTTCTTTGTACTACATCTGTATCTTTGGGGTAAATACCGAGTAGTGCAATTGCAGGGTCATATGGTAGCTCTATTTTTAATTTCTTGAGGAATCTCCATACTTTTTCCAAATATCAGAGGGGGCGATGAACCAGGAGAGACTGTGGACTCTGAGCAACAAACAGGGTTTTGGAGGGGAGGGAGTTTTGGGGGGTGGGCGAGCCTGGTGGTCGGTATTGAGAAGGGCACGTATTGCATGGAGCACTGGGTGTGGTGCATGAACAATCAATCTTGTAACACTGAAAAAAAATAAAATAAACATATTTGGGGAGAAAAAAATAATTGTCAGGGGCATCTGGGTGGCTCAGTCGGTTAAATGTCTGACTTTAGCTCAGGTCATGATCTCAGGGTCCTGGGATCGAGCCCCGCATCAGGCTCCTTGCTCAGCAGAGAGTTTGCTTCTCCCTCTGCGCCCCCCCACCCCCCGCATCACTCATACTCTCTTTCTCTCTCTCTCTCAAGTGAATAAATAACAATATTTTTTAAAAAAATTGTCAACAGGGTGTGATATTGGACTGAATTAATACTGGAAGATGTAGATTAGAAAAGAACATGTTAAGTAAGAGTAAGGACAGCTTCTGTAATTTTACTGTGGGGAGTATTTCTCAAGCTTTGGAATCTTACGGTCCTTATGTTTTAGCCTCAAGCTGATGATTAGCCAATAGAGGAAAACTAATTTTTTTGTTGAAATAGTTTTGCACAGTTAGGAGTATAATGGGTTTTACACCTTCCCCTAAGCATTAGACATTATTCACTGAGAGATACAGAAAGGCAGGCCAGATATACCACTGATTTGTCAAAGCATAATAGTTCTTTTATTGTTACGATGATGTACACATGCAGGTTCAAACCAACTATAAAGTTACTTTAGTTTCCGTGTCCTTTTGTTAGGGAGATAAAGGAAAAGGTGAAATGAGAAATATATGAATATAATTGTCTGTAGAACTTTGTGACCTGTGTTGAAGGACCTGAAATTTTATCAGAACTGCTTTGTGGGTGATAGAAACAAAATAAAAGTTATTAAAATTTTCTAAATAAAAGTAAAAAAAAGTACAAAGTTGATTAAAAAGTGACAGTAGAAATAGAGGGGCAGATCTGTTAGAAGAAACTTTGCAGTTAAATTGAAAGATGTATGTTCTGTTAAAAGGCACAAAAAAACAAGCATTTTAAAATATTCTGAGATCAAAATGAGATGAGATCATGAAAGTCTATTAACAAAACATGGAAACAAGGAAGCTCAAAAGTTCCAATACTGTTACCTAAAACAAGTGCTTAAAAGGCCTGCAGAATGTCTTGCACATAGTCAGCAATAATTATCACTTACTGAGTGAATGAGTGAAACTTTATGATGCACTTTCACTCTCTCCAGTTTTGGAAAGTCTTAAAAAGAATAAATGCACAATGTATTGAATTTTTATAGTGTATCTTTGAATGTGCTGAATATGTTACATGTGTTATCCTTACAACAATTGCATGAGGTAAGATTTATTACTTCATTTAACAGATGCACAAACAGACTTGGACATGACTTGCCCCAAGTCACCCAGATAAAAAATGACAAAGCCAGGATTTGAGTCTGCGTGTCTAGCCTGCATGAGTCCAAAGCTGGAGCTCACTCACCTTTCCTGCTGCATGCATCTCTATAGTCAAGAAGAAAAAAGAGATAATAGTTACATATAAACTGAAAGCTCACAGTATTTGTAAGTTCATGAACTTTACAAGTTCAATGTAAAGACATTTTTTTTTTAAGATTTTATTTATTTGTCAGAGAAAGAGAGAGAGAGCACAAATAGGGGGAGCAGCAGGCAGAGGGAGAAGCAAGCTCCCTGCTGAGCAAGGAGCCCAATGCAGGACTTGATCCTAGGACCCTTGATCATGACCTGAGCAGAAGGCAGACACTTAAGCAACCGAGCCACGTAGGCATCCTTCAAAGGACATTTAGAAAGCATGTGTTATGTGCCAGATAATATGCAAGACATTGAGAGGAAGACAGACTAGAGTCTTAAGAGGTCAGAGAGGCAGGATCAAACAGATGATTACATTTTGAAGTAAATTAGTTATGATTTAAAAAACAGAAAAGTCTAGGATGCTTTGGAAGCACAAAGTAGGGTCATCTATCCCTGCCCAGGAAGAGTTTTTTTGGGGGGGGGGGTATGATTCTTGAGCTGATTTTTAAGTCATTAATGAATGAGCTCAATAAAGTCAAGGGCTGACTCTAGGAGAGGGAAGAACACCTGTAAGGCTCAGGCAATCAGGGTATGGGGAGGAAGGCTGGATAGGTTACAGGCTGAGGGATGTGATAGATAAAAGTGTGTTTTTTACTGTGCTAGAATCTTTTTTTTTCTCTTCTTTTAGGATGCTTTCTCTGTCTATAGTGTTGTGAGTGGACTTGAGGATAGAATTAGGACAATGTTTCAATATTCTAGGCAAGGCAACATGATGATGAGGGCATATTATGTGGTCTCTGAAGCAGAGTTATAAACCCCTGGGGTGCAAAAGGCAGGCTAATGGGTCAGGAAAGGAAACACTTGAACCTCTATTTTTATTTTGTTTATTTATTTTTAACAATTTTATTTATTTACTTGAGAGAAAGAGAGAAAGAGTGATTCAAGCAGGGTAAGGGGTAAAGGGAGAAGCAGACTCCTCACTGAGCGGAGAGCCTAATGTGGGGCTTGATCCCAGGACCCTAGGATCATGACCTGAGCCCAAGGCAGACACTTACCTGACTGAGCCATCCAGGCGCCCCTATTTATTTTTATTTTATTTCAACCACTTGACAATTCTAATTATGTGTATTGTTATAACATGTACGTGTCAATACACGTTTTACAAAAAAACAGTTTGAGGAACACTGTTTTAAAAGGACTGAAATAAGATAGGCAAATATAAGCCATGTGTTAGATATTCGTAGACTTTGGTCGGACTTGGATAAATGGATGTAAGTAAAGTAATGGGTGTATTGGCGAGATAGATACAGGAGCTGGAGCATAAGTTTTGGACTCACCAGGATATGGAAGCAACTGAAACCCTGTAAGTGGGTGCAACCGGCAAGGGAGCATATGTAAAACGAGCGGAAGTGAGGGCCTAGCCCAGAAGCCCAGGAACACCAACATGCATTGTGAACACTAGAAGAGCGGAGACAGAGAATGTGAGAGAGGGTCAGAGAGAAAGATGGCAACGTGGGACAGAGAAGGGTTTCACAGAACCCCAAGGAGATGCTAGTAATAGGAAAACGTTGCTGGAACACTCTGCTGACAATCCACGTAGAATGAGAGCTAAAGAGTATATTCTGTGTTTAGAACTTAATCGTGATTGGTAACGTTTTTGGGAAGCCGGTTCAGTGATGCGATGGGAATGGAAGCCAGATCTCGAGGGACGGAAGCGTGAACAAGCAAGGAAGCGAGGATGGGCAGTAATGCCAATAACTTTGGCTAGGAATGGGAGAGAGAGGACAGTAAGAGGGGTAATAAAGGGTCGAGGATGGTCTTTTGTTTTCAGTTAACATACGGAAAAAAACTGATGTGTTTAAATGATGCTGGTGAAAAGTCATCAGCTGTAGCAAGTTTGCTGCTTCAATTCTAGACCTGGCCTTTTAAAAGACTAGCAGTTCTGCCTCCGACCTCTTGGAGCGCTGCGCTGCCAGGTGAAAATCTAGGCTGCAGAGAGAGGCTGTGTGGAGGAGCAGGAAGGATCCGGCCTGTGTGACTGAAGAAGTCACCTAGACAACTATCTCAGCCGAGTCTTCTGATGACCCCAACCCTAGACTCTAAGGACCTGAAACTGCACGGGGGCTCCAAAGAGAACACTCAGCTTAATTTCGTCACCCCCCCCCAGAATCCTAGGAGGTACTAACATTTTGTTACATTAAGCCATTCAGTTTTGAAGTAATTTGTTACGTAGTCCTAGAAAGTAGGGAAAAAATATTTTTTGAAATTCAAGTTGAAATTAAGATTACAAATCATAGTGCCTTGTATTTATTTGTCCTGATTACATTGGCTAGTATTCTGTAACTATCACTATGTCTGTCTCAGTATATGTCATGTTTTTAACCCAAAGATTAATCTCAGAAATAAAGTTTTTTTCTTAAGATTTTTTTTTTTTTATTTATTTGACAGCGAGACAGAGAGATCACAAGGAGGCAGAGAGGCAGGCAGAGAGATAGAGGGGAAAGCAGGCTCCCCACTGAGCAGATAGCCCAATGCAGGGCTTGATCCCAGGACCCTGAGATCATGCCCCGAGTCGAAGGCAGAGGCTTTAACCCACTGAGCCATCCAGGCACCCCTCAGAAATAAAGTTTTATAGTTCATTTTACAGTGAGTTTTACCTGGATGATCTAGCAAAAGTACCTCTGAGTCTGCCCAGGAGCAGAAGGGGAAAATGTGCTTTCCTTGAACTATTTTTTTTTTTTTTAGAAGGTTGCAGTATCATCATTACTAATGTCATTGAAAAAAACTAATGTAAATTAGTACTATTTAGTGCTGGTTTGTGATTCATGACTATTATCCAGAGGCAAAGACTACCACTGAATTTACTCATAAAACTATATTCTCATAACATTTTCAGTTATAATAATTTCTTCATTTGTTCTGGCTTATTAAGCATTATCCAGTAGATGATACGCTTGGTTTCAGAGATCTGTGACATTTTCCCAGATCTTCATTTCCTGATAGCGACCAGGTCTGAACTCTTTTTGTGTTTGTATGCCGCTAATCGCTTTTCAAATATAGAATCTCACTCCCTAAAGGTTGTTTTCTTTTTCAAGAAAGAGCTCTAGTAAGCTTTCTTTAAAAATGCAGACATAGTAATTGAGTGTTTATTACTCTGAACCGTTGGAGAGTGCCAGTATTTGATCATTTTTTTTTACCTATAAAGATGGGCATTTTATAATATAGCGTTCCAGGTACTTTTTAATTCAAGTCTTAGGATAACTTTGTGAGGCAAGGCACATGAAAGGGGGTGTATCCACATATTTGCTGAATAGGACTGTGGGGTTGGAAGTTAAGTGATTTATTCTTTGTCTTCCAGCTAGGAAGTAGTAGAGCCTGGATTTGGGTCCAGAACTGCTAACACTGATGCTACTAATTCATACTCTGTCCTCTGTGATAATGAACTATTACTATTCTCTGCTCATAAACATAGATTTATCTTTAGCTGTTACAGATTTTCTAACCACATTTCCTATTTCAACATTGAGGTGATAAACTAATCTGTTACCTCTGAAAATGGGTGGGGCATAGAGAAATAGGATAGTGGTGTTAAAATAGCTAAGGCTGGTTCATCAGTTATGGAACATTATATCCTAGTGTTTTTCTATTCACGTACACTTATAATCATGAGTTCTTATTAGCCTGGCGTTTTCGATAAGAGTGTGTACACATTTGCAAGAAAGTAACAGTCATAGAAAAGCAGAGAGGTGATTAGAGGTGCCTAAAGACAATAAGATTTGTATTTTAGTTCTCAATTAAATTGAGAACAGGGAAATCCAACATGAATTTAGAGGGCAAGATTTGTAACATAGAGGCTTTAAATTTGTAACGTAGAGGTTTTAAATCCAACCCTCATATAGTGGTCACCATCACAATGGCCTCTCTACCTACAGCTCTGACCCTAACAGGCCAGTACATTTCATACCTGTTGACCACAGAGCATCTCAACATGCCAAAAGAAGTCAGAGAAAACCACCAGATCTGTGACCAAGATAAAGCATAGTCGTGTGATTGTCACTGAAAGATACTTTAGAGAAGCTGCTATTTTCAGAAGCTACTGTGAGAGTAGCAAGTGTAACTAGCCGTAATTATTTCACTTTAATATTATTAAAGATCTGTGCCAGTAGGATAAATACAGTGGGGAAAAATACTTGTTATCAGAGAAACAATAGTAATTATTGTTAAAATTAATAGTGCTTTCAGTTTAGGAGATTTATCCTTGTCACATATTTTAGCTCCTAAATGTCTCAGTTCCTGCTTCAGGAACTATTTCAGTCCCAGATGATGTAGATTTATCCTACTACTTACTAAATATTTGTATTTATCCCTATTTGTCTATGGCTGATTTATTCAGTTCATGTGGCCATTCTGCTTTAATTACTATCTCTGTCTGATATTAACTCATTGAACCAAACATGGTTCTTCCTCCTAAAGCCATATCCCCAAGTCCAATTCTTCTTCATAGATTTTTATTTATTTATTTATTTGTTTGTTTGTTTGTTTGTTTGAGAGAGAAGAGAGAGAGGCAAAAGGGAAGTGAGAGGGAGAGATCTCAAGCAGACTCCACGCTGAGTGCAGAGCCCCACGCAGGACTCAACCTCAGGATCCTGAGATCATAACTTGAGCTGAAATCAAGAGTCAGATGCTTAACTGAATTAACCACCCAGGTGCCCCCCCCCCCCCATAAGACCAATTTATACACATTTTTAAGAAAAATTTTCAAGCTTCCATTTATTCTTCTTCCTAGAATAGACTCTCTTTCAGTTTCTGTAGGTAGTGAGCACTTTTGGAACTAGCAAGAATCAGAGAAAAATGGTCTATTTTTGATATACCTTGTTCAGACGTATTTAACAATGAAAACACTTATAGCTACACTCTAACAAATAAGAACCACCCATCCTACCCTTTTACTTACTCCCTATTTCCTCTCTCTGCTTTGTTTTTCTCCAAAGCACTTGTGATATCATACAGCCTAATTTACTTTTTTTGCTAGTTGTCTTTTATCCCCCAGGGTCCTCTAGAGTGAGGACAAATATCTTTATTTGCTGCTTTATTATCAATGTCTGACACATGAAAAGCTCACAGTAAATATTTGTTCAATCAATGAGTGAACTAACATGTAGGTCTATTTCCTTGGTAAATTTTTTTTTTAAAGATTTTATTTATTTATTTGACAGAGAGAGAGATCACAAGGAGGCAGAGAGGCAGGCAGAGAGAGAAGGGGAAGCAGGCTCCCCGCTGAGCAGAGAGCCCGATATGGGGCTCGATCCCAGAACCCCAAGATCATGACCAGAGCCGAAGGCAGAGGTTTAACCCACTGAGCCACCCAGGTGCCCATCCTTGGTAAATTTTTGATAATGATAGTGTAGGTAGCTGTTCTTTGCCAAATCTTTTCATTTCTCCAAAGAGTGTTTTGATTGCATATTTCCAGAGAGCAGTAGCTTATATTCCATTTTTTTAAATGGGAAAATCATAATGGGTTCCAAGCCCCTCACAAAACTTCAACAAACTATCATTGAAACATTCTTAAATACCTCAGTAATAGTCCACAAATGATTTCTAGGTAACATAAAGCATTTGAGATACAAAATGCTGAATTATTTAATAAATAATGAAGTCACTGGTAAGTATGCTTCTGAGCAGTATACAATGTTAGTGTCAATTTTCTTTTTATACACAAGGAGCTGGTACTCCAATGCAACTAAACAATGAAACAATATGTTAAATATGGGAAAGATACTAACTGAATTGCAGCCTGTGGGTAGTGCCCTCAGGCACCTCACTGAAGCAAACAGGAATCCATGTCAGCATGGGGGTAAAGAAGAGTAACAGATTTAAACAATTTTAATGCGCCATAATCGCATCAGGAGAATAGTAGAAATAGAACTACAATGTGATCAAAGGTCTCTCATAAAGAAAAGCACCCAATTTAGATGTCTTTGCTGATATGTACATATAGTTTTGTTTAGGGAACTTTTGATTTTGACAAAGTGAATTTCTGGTAAAATTTTTTGCAAGTCATTACAGTGAACGAATAGCGAGATTTTGAATAACAAGAGCTAATTGTACATAGGTTGTGAGTGTATTAAAAATCCTCAAAATTTTTTCATAGATAACTAAATGAGCTATTTATTCCCTGTTAAAGACCTAATCTTGGTTTTATTCACATATAGTAATAAATATTAAGTTTTAAAGAAGTGGAAAGATGGGTGAAGTTGGTGTTATTAAACTCAACATAAATTAATGATATGTATTTTTTTTTTTTGCTTGCAAACTTTCTCTTTCTTGCATGTCATCTATTTTTTTCTAATTCCGTATTCTTAAATTTTACCCATTTTGGGAAAATGAAGAGGGAGACCCCCCCAAACTGGCTTATCAAAGTGTAACTCTGATCAATCATGAGCAGGCAAGCCACTGTCTTACAGCTGCAGTGATGACCATTGTTCCTTACAGCTGCTCTTAATAAGGCTCTTAGGTCATATTGATTTGTCTGGTGCCCAAAATAGTTTTCCAAACGTGTTACCCCAGGGACTGAAAATGGGTTAGATTGCTAGTGCCTGGTTTTAAAATCTGGAGAAGGATTGGTATCCTGTTTTGTCTATCTCAAATCCCTTTGCATTATTTCAGAGCCTGTTCTATCTGTAACAGCTTTGTATATCCAGTACTGCACTTATGGAAACATATACCTCATTTGAAATTAAGCAAATATTGATTCTGTATCACAGATCAAAAATGTGGCTGGCAAGCTGTTCTCGGTTGTATGGAATCTGTTCTTCCTACTGCAGAGTCACTTGTACCATCTAGCTCAGTTGATAATGACAAAAATGAAGTGGAAAATATGGGAGTTTCCTATGCTACCTTATGGTAGACTTTTTATTTTAGCAAACTTCTACAAGAAAAGTGTACAAAGGAATTTTTCTGGTTAAACAGTTAAGTAGTTTTTCCTCCTTTGAATGGAAAATCTTTGCAGCACTCTGCATATAATTTAGTAAAGGGTACCTTGTTAGCCTAAAAAACTAACATAAAGGGCGCCTGGGCGGCTCAGTAAGTTGAGCAACTGCCTTCGGCTCAGGTCATGATCCTTGAGTTCCAGGATCAAGTCAGGCTCCCAGCTCCACGGGGAGTCTGCTTCTTCCTCTAACCTTCTCTCCTCTCATGCTCTCTCTCACTTTCTCTTTCTCTCAAATAAATAAATAAAATCTTTTTTTTTAAAGATTTATTTTTATTTTATTTATTTGAGACAGAGAGAGTGAGAGAAAGAGAGAGAGCATGAGAGGGGAGAGGTCAGAGGGAGAAGCAGGCTCCCCACAGAGCAGGGGAACCTGATGTGGGACTCGATCCTGGGACTCCAGGAGCTGAAGGCAGTTGCTTAACCAACTGAGCCACCCAGGCACCCTAAATAAATAAAATCTTAAAAAAAAAAAAAACCTAACTTAAAGACCAGTTAGTCTCATCCTTTCTGTTGCCAATGATTTTTTAAAAATACTGTTTCAAGTAAATTAGTAAATAAAACTAGAAAAAAATTAGAATTTGTATTCACATTATCTGAACTAATATCTGAAATGTCTTAAACATAGCTGTAATTTTTAGCTCTAGTTTTTTTAATTGCCTTGTGTAATTTTGGGCCTAAAAAATATATTTTGGGTTTATAGGTTCAACAATACTTGCCCAAACCTAAAAAACAAAAGATGGATATAGTTTCAAAGAGCAGTAGCAAACTGACCAATAAAATGCTAAAATGCTAAGAAACTGATGAAATTGGGGAAACCCAAGGTACCACTATGGAAAAACTAAATTAACTTTTCCTTATTGATAGTCAACTAATTAATGTGTGGGTGGTTTAACTATATCTCTTTTATTAATTCATTTATTTTACATTTATTGAGGATTTTTAAATTTTCACACACTTTACTGGCAAAACTAGATTTGCTTAATAACACAAGAAAAGTTACACAGAAAAATTTTAAGGAAAACACCAAATATTAAGATCAATCTATGTTATTATGCACAGGAGTGATGGATTACAAATTGAGCAATTCTCAGTGGTTCCAAAAAGAGTAGGGATATGGAAGATTATGGAACTTTCTTCTCATGTAAATAATATATCTTCATTCTTAACGGAGTACAAGGCACTGAGATTACAAAGAAAAAGTCCAAGAATTGACACGTCAGTGTAAAAAAAATGGGTAATCCAGAATTAGAGTACTCACTTTCTCTACGTGTTCTCTCTCTCTCTCTCTCTCTCTCTCATAATATGCATCTTGAGATTTTTCTTGTCATTAACTTCTAAACTAATTATATTATGGTCATAAAGTATGTATGATATATGTTCTCTGCTAAAAAACTTACTGTTTTACAAAAGCACCATATTAGAAATAATAAAATAAAGAACTGTATGCTGGTGAAAACATACTTGTCAAAACTTAGGGGATGTCCTAAGTTTTGAAAAAAAGTAGCCCTAAGTGTAACTTTGAAGGACAGTCAGAGCTGTAAATATTTGTTAGTTAAAAAAAAAAAGCTGCTAGTGGGGCGCCAGGGTGGCTCAGTTTGTTAAGCAACTGCCTTCGGCTCAGGTCATGATCCTTGAGTTCCGGGATGGAGTCCAACATCGGGCTCTCAGCTCCACAGGGAGTCTGCTTCTCCCTATGACCTTCTCTCCTCTCATGCTCTCTCTCACTTTCTCTCTCTCTCTCTCTCAAAATAAAATAAATAAAATCTTTAAAAAAAAAAAGCTGCTAGTGAAAATCTGTTTACAGCATAACAACATAGCAAGGGAAAAACATAGTAAGGCCAAATATTAAAAGGAAGGTGATTAAAAAAAAAAGAAATCAGTAGAATAGAAACAAGATGTAAAAGAGATGTTTAACAAAGCCAACAAAGTTGATGATTTTTTGAAAATATAACCTTATATTCAGCTACTTTGATAAATATTCCTATTATTTCTAATAATTTGTAAAGTTTTTAGATTTTCTATATCATTAGTGTCATGTATAGTTAGTTGTACATCCTCCTTCCATAACATGTTTCCGAATTCTTTTCTTAATGTTCTGCCAAGAACTTCACTACAATACAGATTTTAAGTGGAATTTACAGTATTATTCCATATATAAGTAAAAAAAAATCCATATAAAACAAATTAATATAAAACATTTATATAGAAAATCTAAAGAAACTCTATAAATTACTAGAAAAATATGAATATTTATCAAAGTTGCAGAATAGAAGATATATATATTTGGTTGAATCATTAAATTTGCCATTATTTGATCATTTGACATATAAAAGCTGAAATTAAAAAAAAATTTAAATTCAATTTAGTTAACATAGAGTGTATTATTAATTTTAGGGGTAGAATTTAGTGATTCATCAGTTGTATATAACACCCAGTACTCATTACCTCATGTGCCCTCCTTAATGTCCATCACCCAGTTACCCCATCCCTGCACCCATCTCCCCTTCAGGGAACCCTCAGTTTGTTTCCTATAATTAAGAGTCTCTCATGGTTTGTCTCTCTCTCATTTTATCTTATTTTATTTTCCAAAAAGTTGAATTTTTTATGGTTCAACCTAATAAAGTCTGTTACATCTCTAAATATCAAAAGCAAGAAAATGTCTTCTCTTTGACAATATTTACAGTAGTCATGAAGAATATAAAGTATCTAGAAATATAGCTGATAAATGTTGTGTAAGAGTTCCACATAGAAAAAATATATATTTCCTAATAAGTAGTAAAGGATGACTAAATAAATGTGAGTTTATATCATCACAAATTCATTGGAGTGTGTTCTCCATCCTATGTATAAAAGTTCATTGCATGAAGCAATATTATTTCAATGAAAGAATATATTCACCACACTGTGTTATATTTAATGCACTTTGTAAAGGTACACCTATCAAAGATATTTCTAAGAGTGCTAATTGGATATGTGAATAAATAGAGTAGTATTTAATTGAAAGTATATGTTCACTGCATTATGGTACTTTCAAAACTCTGTAAAGTATGTTCAACCTATGTAAAACTCTAACACGATATATAGATATAATTTCTGAATTTGAAATTGCAAAATAGTATATTAATTGAAAACAAAAAGAAAAAGAAAAATTAAGGAGAATTAGTAGTGTAAATTCGTCAATTCTCCCCAACTAATCTATGCAGTGGATTGGGATTTAATGCAATGCCAATGAAAGTTTTATGAGTAAAAAAGGAATGTAAACCCACTTACTGCTATAGAAGAGTAAACATTCAAGAATAGGCAGAACATTTCTGAAGAACTATAGGGAGCTAAGAATTGTTCTACCAAGTATCAGGACTTAGGAAATTATGGTGATTGGAGTAATGTGGTACTGATCCAGGGATTTTTTTTTAAGGGCCAATGGAAGAGAATTGGTCAAATGAAATGTACCCATACATTTATGAAACTGATATGTCATAGAAATAGTGTTTTAGATTATAGGAGAAAAAAGAATTAATTGATAATGGAATAGGAAAATGATATTTATTTTTAATTTTTGAAAAATGATATTGAAAAAGATGAAATAATAAAAAGATGGAACTAGATTTCTATATCAAATGGCATATAAAAATAAATCCTAAATGGATTAAATACTTAAATGTCAAAATCAAAGCTTAAAAAAAGATAAATATTTTTTTAAACAAAACACAAAAAACATGTCTCTAAAAGAAAATACTAATAAATGTGACAATGTTGAAAGTAAGAACACTTGTTTATCAGGAGACAAATATGTGTTACTTAATAGATGATATAAATAGAAAAATATAGTCTTCCTATATACAACTAACAATATTTTAGTATCAAGAATATCTAAAGAATTCTTGCCAACCAAGAAACAAAGCACAAACAACCTGATAAAATAGGTAAGATACATTCAAAAACATTTAATATAAGAGGAAACACATTTAGCTAGCAAATATATCAAGAGTTGTTCCACATTTTTAGTGATCGGTGAAATATAAAGCAGACTATATTAAGATAAACTTTTGCACTCATTTGATTGGCAAAAATTTTAAAAATCTGACAATATCAAGAGAATATATATACATCAGGTCTCTTAAATCTTGGTGCTCGAAGGTTTAATTTTTGCAATGAATTTTGCAAATGATATATTATCTCCTAAAATTGAATACTCACATACTCTTTGACACCCAAGAATCTATGTTCAAAAGAAAACCTTGTAAATATAATATAGGAGACCTGTGCAAGAATGTTCATAATTGCATATTTTACGTAGTAAGAACCTGGAACTGATTCAGATGCCCAGCAAGGGAAGAGAATATGGGAGAGCTTTTTACAGAGTTTGGTATGGTTCCTTGACACAATGAGCAATTGTAAATCAGACAAAATGAGTGAATTGCAGTGGCATATAACCATATTACTGCATGATATTATATTGTATGGAGCACCCTCCCCTCAAATAATAAATGACCTGATAATCTTTCTTATAAAATAAATTTTAAAACAACTAAAATTTAAAAAACATTTTTCAGGGATACATATAATTACTATCAAATATAGAAGGATACAGAAGTAAATGATGGGCATAGGACTCTGGGTGCTTGTAATCCAAGAAGGGGGTAGCTAAGAAAAGAGGACCATATTGGTAGATGCAGGTTACTGTCAGTATGCTCACTTTTTTTTTAAGTAGCTGATTAGTGCTTATTATATTAGTCAGAAATAAAAAATTAAAAAGAAAAAACTCAAAATGGGCCCACTCACGTACCAATAATGTGATCATACCACCATCAAGGATAATAATCCAATTATGTGCACCTGAGTTCAAAGTATTTTAAAAAAATTAATGTAATTTTCTAAAAAAAAAAAAACCTAAAACATTCTAAAGCATATCCCTATACTTTCAAGTAATTGAATAGCTACATAGAGGAGTAATATTTCACTAGGAAATTAAAATCTTGCTTGATTTCATAAGTGTAAAAACTGCTTATGATTAATTAAGTGAAAAATCACATATGAATGACAATGATTATCAGTTTTTGTAACACCTAATCTATGTACTGATTAATCCATAGAAACAGAATTGCAGGTGTGATAAATGGCCTTTGCCAAGTAGAATTTATTGTCTTTATTAATCTTGTTTGTCTTATTTAGACAGCAGCACTGTCAGTGTAAGGTGAACAATGAACATAAAATAAAAATTACTTTTAAGTCATCATTGTGAAACTGGGCAGATTGAACCACTTTTATTTATTTTTTTTTTTTAAAGATTTTTTTTTTTTTTTTATTAGAGAGAGAGACTGAGAATGAGAGGAGAGAAGGTCAGAGGGAGAAGCAGACTTCCCGCAGAGCCGGGAGTCCGATATGGGACTCGATCCTGGGACTCGATCCCGGGACTCCGGGATCACGACCTGAGCCGAAGGCAGCCGCCCAACCAACTGAGCCACCCAGGCGCCCGAACCACTTTTATTTTTATAAGTGAAAGTCTTTAACCACTTCAACACTTTTGCTTAGAATTCAGTTTTTGCTTTCGATATGAAGATGCTTAATTGAATTGCCCTAATGAGAGGCCCTTTTGAAAAATTGATAAGATTGTTTGACTTCAGAACCTTGAAAACCTGTTTGTTCAAAATTATGAGATGATTCTGTTGGAGGGACATTTTGCCAGCAATTGATCTTCACCCTGAAGTGCTTTAATTTCTAAGGTCACCCAGGGACAGCTAAGGGGCACAAGAGTAAAAGAAAATATACGTGTGTATATATATGGATATATGTATCTGAATATAGTTTGTTCATTTGGAGTAGAAGAAATGGGTGGTTGAAATCATTTGCCCTTCTTGAGCAGCAACGTCCCAGTTTTGTTTCTTCTTTAGTAATCAGAATCAGCCATTACTGCTCCTGTGTCTGCATGTTGGGTCAGAGTCCCAAGGGACAAGGGGACAGTCCTGGCTTCCAATTGAATGCAGTTATGATTATCTTTCCTGGTGGAAGACTTCCTCACTCAAGAATGAGTTCATCCTAATCCAGTGGATTCATGGGGAAAAGAAACACTCAAGGGGTTGTCAAGTATCTTGTGCCTAGCAATATAAGGAAGCTATTAAAACCACCTTTAGGCTTGAGAGAATTTACTGGAAGCCAAGAGCTATAGTTATGACTGTGGGAGAGGAATGTCTGCCAGGGACCTTGTCTTTGGGTAGCCAAAAATGGGTACATCTAACCTGTGTCCTGGCAGGAAGGGAGCTGCCCACTTTCCGATCTCTTGCCAATGTCTCCCATTGGCTGAATGCAACTGGTAGTACATGGATACAGTCCATAAAGTTAGCCTCCTGGAGGACAAAGTAGTGTGGAAAAGAGTATAGCCTGGACTTGGATGGCAAATGAACAGCAGGGATCTTTATATCTCACAGAGTAAATACACTAGTATACGTAGACCAATGTCAGCATAAGAACTGCTTATCGGGCACCTGGGTGGCTCAGTTGGTTAAGCGACTGCCTTCGGCTCAGGTCATGATCCCGGAGTCCCGGGATCGAGTCCCATATCGGACTCCCGGCTCTGCGGGAAGTCTGCTTCTCCCTCTGACCTTCTTTCCTCTCATTCTCAGTCTCTCTCTCTCTAATAAATAAATAAGTAAATAAATCTTTTTAAAAAAAAAAGAACTGCTTATCAAGAGAATTTTTCCTCTAGATTTCCTTTTTTGAGTATAAAATGAAAAACTACCAACTTCAATTCTTTAACATTTCTTGAACATGGTATAGGACAGCAAGAGGTTGGTGTGACTGATATTTTCCAAGGCAGCTCTCCAGGGTGAAGGAGGCATTTAGACTTATGCATGCCTCCTACCATCTTCTGAGCTTCAGCTTTGATGCCTGTGCAAGCAGTCCAAAGGAAAGATGTACTTCTCCATAAAGCCTCACAAGATTTTGCAGATACAGTGGAATCTAAATTCATATTTAGAAAGGAATGGTTTTTCTAAAAGGAACATAATCTTCAATGATATATTTCACATTATAACATGCTTAATATTCTTACATACTTCAGTTCATTCCTTAGATCCCACATCATCTCAGACTTCACCAGGTCAGAGTAAATTCTTCCCTCTTTATTTGCATAAATAAATGGCCCCTGCATGTGCCTTCTCAGAACAAAAAAATGAAAGCTATCAAAAGTGGAATCATGTCTGCATATGTTGGAAGACAGAACATTACATACACCTCTGAAACTGTAGTATTCTAGGTTATCCTCATAGTTTCAAAGAATGTCAACCAAGATCAGATGTCATGTGCCATCTATTTTTATCTCTTTCAGAAGCCTCTTTAGGAAAGGACTGTCATCCAAACATAAGAATAGTAATCAAAATAGAAGTATCAATAACTGTGCTCATGTTTCACCTATACAACAATACCTTGCACATATGCAGTTATTTTTGTATAACCTAGTGGAAACTTCACATAATCTCATGAAGTAGGTTCCATTCTTTTTTTTTTTTTTTTAGAGATTTTATTTATTTATTAGAGAGAGAGTGTTCACTAGTGGGTGTTGAGGGAATTGTAGAGGGAGAGAGAGAAGCAGACTCCCCACTGAGCAGACAGCCCAACTCCACTGGATTCCAGGACCCTGGGATCATGACCTGAGCCAAAGGCAGACACATAACTGACTGAACTACCCAGGTGCCCTTTGTAGGTTCCGTTCTTATCAACATTTTAGATATGAGAATCCTGAAGCTCAGAGGGACTAGGTGAAGTTATAACATGAGTGAGTGCTGAAGTTGGGTCAGTTTTCCTCATCTGGGTTACAGGCTCTTACCCTTTCTCCTATGCTGTCTTATAGGTGCTCAAGTTCAGCCTTGACTCTGACTAAAGCTCTCTGTTGGTAAGTGAATTTGTGATAACCCATGTCTCCACTTTGGTCCAGCCTTGACAGCCTGTTCCAAGTATGATGAACTAAAATAGAAGTTGTATCTAAAGGAGCAACAGTGGCTCTGTGTTTAAGAGGTGTACTGATCAGGATTCGTACTTTGAGGCAGTGGTTTCTATCTGGCTTCCAGGATTTTTACAATAACAATATTAAAGGACACAATTGTTAGTACTAAAGGATAACAATTTTTGGTACTATTATTAAAGAAATAATTTACCAGTTTAGGTGTGACAGACAAGTAGTAGGAAGAGTAAAAAGTGATGATATTCAGATGATCTAATTTTGATGTCCTTCACAATTTTCTCAAGGCAAAGGTTAATATAAAATAGTGCTCAAATAGTGCCCTTGCTGTAATGAATATATCACCTACGATAGAGCTCTGGCATATGATATGGTAGGTGCCTAATAAATGTTTGTTGGACAAATGGTCAATAATTATTAACTTAGGAAAATTATTAATATATTCAGAATACTAAAAAATTAAGTAGGACATTAAGACATGATTTATAAAATAGTAAAGTACTGAGAAGTAATGTTTGCTATACATTCTGTCTTTAGAGGTGGTATTTCAAGTGACTGTCTAAACTATTGAAATGCGGTCTAGTTGGTGATTATTCATATCATAAATGGCACTCATGAAACATGATGTAATAACTAAATCTATTTACTATTAAGAATTCAAAGGGTAGAATTTCATTGATATAAATTAGTAAGTAATATGCAATTATCTAATTATATTATTGTTTTTATGACACTTTTATTCATGCAAATATTAACTATTAAAATTTAGCAGCATATTCCTATGTGTTATTTTAAATGCAAACTTGGAGAATGCCAGAAAGAAAATAATAAAAAATACCATAATCAGAGTAAAAGATGAAAGGTGAAAAGGCATTGTAAAATGAAATAATTTGCATTATAGAAAAATTTGAGGGGAAAAATACAGATTGCCAGGGAAAAAAGAAAAATGATTCAGTTTTAGTAAAATAAGTTTAAAAAATACAAGCAGAACTGATAAGTACATGAAAAACCGAAAGGTAAAAATTGCAAAGAATCCATTAAATGAAATTGTTTTTTTCAAATCCAAGTATAACTATGCAATTTGACTATTAAATTATGTTCTTTTTGAAACTTACTGATCTCAAGTAAGAAATTCTGCCTTTCCAAAAGGTAGGACGCTTTGGAAATGAATATTATATGAATATTTCAAATGGAAAAAAGAGAATCTGGTTACTTCATTCTATTTCAAAGGATTTTGCATTTTGTCTATATTTTAAACTCTTTGGAGGTAGGAAAAAGTGTATCTAAGAGTGGCAAGTTTTTGTGTATTTCAGGTAATCGTGAAGAAAGAAATACACATTAAAAATTTTAAATATTCAGAATTGCAATCTGATTTTAAAAATCTCTAATTACCAGTGCTGCAGAACAGAAATTATATATAAATGAGAAAAAATAATGCCATGTGGCAGTTGAATGCATAATCAGTTTTTAGTGATGCAATTTCTAACATCATGGATTGGCCAAGCAGCTCTATGCGCATTATGATGGGAACTTTTCCATTTGGAAGGAATTGTAGCAAAATTTGAATATTATGGCAAACATTTATGCAGAATATAGACACTGCCACCAAAAACTAGTACATATTATTTTGGGTATAAAAAACAACTGAATAATTAAGACAATAATGGATATCATTAGGAAAGTAATTTTGAATAAATTTAGAATTGATATTACTTCATTGCTATATATATAAAACTCATTGCATATGAGTTTTAAAATTCAACTCATGTTTAATTGAGAAGAATTAGTGTTTGATTTGAAAATTTCCACAATGCATATTTTCCATATGGGAATATTTTTCTGGGGTTTGCCCAGTAAATGACAAAACTGGAGAAGGAATACAGACATTTTCAGTACACTCTTGTAAAACCTGATTCTAGCCAAAAATAATCTAATGAAAGAAGTAAAACCACATGCAGGAAGAATAACAGATTGTAACTGAAGATAAAACAAAACAAAGCACCTGGGCATTTTATATTGTTTGTTCTATGAATGTTTAAACTTCTTAGTAAAGAATGTAGCTAAAATACCTTTTGATACCATTGATTTTGCTGTTGTTGCTGTTCTTCAAAAACTATACAACTATTTTTTGGCTTTAAAAAATCATTGTAGCATATTGAAAGCATGTTTACCAGATATAAATTTTAAGCTGACAATAGATAATTTTTTCCCTTTAAATGATACTGTTTCTAAAAAGTACTCTCAAAGGTTAAGAAATTATTTGTAAACATGAGATTTGACTTATTACTTTTAACCATGCTTTTAAATTTTATATTGCCTTAATAACTTCTGATATATTAGTTAAAAAAAAGGTTAACATTCTGCTACTTCTTATTAGCTAAAGTTTGGATTTTTTTTTTTTTTTACTTTGGCAAGTTTTGTAACATTTACAAAATGCTATGTCACCATAAAGTTGTTTAGTTTTAATTCTATGTTTAAATTGCTTAAAAATTTACTGTCTCTTTAAAATAGCTCAAGTCCCATGGAGGTTATCTTGCTTAATTTTTTAACTCACTGGATTTTAGTTCTGACATGTTGAAAATATCCATAATAAGCTGAATAATGGCCCTCCTAAGAGATCTACATCTTAATTCCTAGAATCTGAGTATGTGTCATGGTCTTTTGTACTGCTATAACCAAATACCACAGACTGGATCGCTTATAAACAATGGAATTCCCCCCTCCTCCACCCCCAACACTTCTGGAGAGTAGGAAGTCTAAGGTCAAGGCACTGGCAGATTTAATGTCTGATGAGAGCCTGCTTCCTGTTTAATAGATGATGATCTTCCACCTCACATGGTGGAAAGGGAGAGGTAGCTCTCTGGGAACTCTTTTTCAAAGGGCACTAATCCTATGTATGAGACTACGTTCTCACGACCTAATCACCTCCCAAAGCCCTCATTTCCAAATACTGTCACATCATCACATCAGGGATTAAGTTTCAACATATTTTGGGGGACACAAACATTCAATCTACAGCAGTATGTTACCTTTCATGGTAAAAGAAATTTTGCATATGTGATTAAATCAAATGTCTTGAGAATTGATTATGCTGGATTAAGTGGGTCCATATAATCCCAAATGGCTTTATAAGAGGGAGGCAGTAGAGTTACAGTGAGGGAGAAGACAATATCATGAAAGAAGAGAATGGAGTGATGTGGCCACCTGCTAAGGAATGCCTGAAGCCTCTAGAAGCTGGGAGAGGGAAGGAATGTTCTCCCCCAGAACTTCCAAAAGGAACATTCCTGCTGACACCTCTATTTTAAACCCATAAAAGCAATTTTGGATTTCTGGCCTGTGACACTATAAGAGACTACATTTTCATTGTTTAAAAGCCACTGAGTTTGTGATAATTTGTTACAGTATCATTTGCTACAATGAATAATATAATAATTGAAGAAGCTATTGGCATCTCTGACTGCTTATAATATTATTAGGTCATAATTAATGTTCTGACAATTTTGGAAACATTTAAAAAGATTCTCTTACAAGTAGATATTAATTTGGAGAAGCCTGAAGCGAGCCTGATTTATTTTCCCATCTTTGGTCGGCATGCTCAAAACATTTCTTCTTTATTTTTGAAGTTTAGTAGCTGATCCTGAATGTTTATAATTTCAGTCATTTTCTCTGTTTTTCCTGAAACATCATATGCTATTTTAATACACAGATTTAGTTACTCCTAGACATCAGCAAAGTGTTTCTTCATATTGGAGTACAATTAATGTTTTGTTTTTTGGACTTTCTATCTTAGGGATAAATTATCCTTATGTTGTATTATCTTTGTTCTCCTTATTGTTTTCTATAATTGCTTTACTTTTATGGTTTTCCTCTCCATTTACTATGGTTGTCAGAACCCTCTATTCTTTGTCATTAATTTGATTTTCAGGTCTTCCTTGCTAAAGCTAACTTAGGCTGGTAATGATATTGTGCCAGTATTTACTTGTATCCTTATTTTTTGCAATCACATACCTTTGTTTCATTTCCTTTGTTTTTGTATTCATCTAGTCTGGGTTCTTTATTTCCAGCATGCAATCTTTCTTTTATTTTTTACCTGTTGTTTTATTGCATAGTTGCCCTGTTATATGTCTAAATACTGTACTTAACTCGACGGGGACATTCCTGTCCAAACATTGTTTTTTTTCTCTTAATTTCAAATGTATTCTGTCTCATGAGGACTTGGAAAGAGGAAGGGTGAGAAGAAGTCAGTGGAAGCTCTGTGCAACCCATTGTGAACAGTGGTTCTCATCTGATGCTTGTTAAATTTACTGCAGTAGGGTTTACGTCACCTTCTTGAAGCTGTTTCCCGTGGAGAGATAACTGAGGATTTAAATACTTGACTCCAGTGTTCAGTTTTACCATTATACTTGTTTTTCCCTAGTAACACTTGCTCTTCCCCCCAGATTTGCTTCAGATTTTAGGGTATTAGTGAGAATTCATCATATTGTTTGACTCATTTTGGGGAATGGATTTAATTGAAAACTACATTTGTCACTCTGTTTTTCTTTGAAATTTTAGATATTAGTGAGTATGGGCATTCAGTTTTTCTTCAGATTTTGGGATTTAGTGAAAATCTTTAAAATTGGGAGACTCTTCTCAGAAGTAGGATTGGCTAAGAGTTTTACTGCAACTTTTTTCTACATTTTGACTGGATGCATATCACATTATGTTGTAGCTCTTACTATGGTTTTTGATGGTAATATTTTTCTTGTTTTTAAAAAAATTTAGTGGACAAAGGAAGATTTTGTGATGTAGCTTTGTTCCCCTATTATTATCTAGAAATTCCTTTTTTTTTTTTAAACTTATGTGTCTCTATTTTCTCCTTCCAACTGGACCAAAAAAAAATCCCTTGGCCATCTTATACATCACTATTCTTTGTTTTGTGCTATTTATAAAGTTTGCACTCTCAAATACTCTCAAATATGTACTCCAAAATATGAAATACATACCATCAGCAAGTTACATAACTTTCAATAAACATACATTAAGTATTTGTTGTACAAATTATACTGTATTTGGTCTAGATATGCTGACAATAAAAATTAAAATGTTTTCATTGGTATCATGGCCAAAGGACTCAATCAACAAATCATGCCATAGGCCACAGTTATACATCCCTATGAGGTTGCTGAGGAAGCTAAATTTATAGTACTAATGGCTTAGGCATATGTAATACTACTGATAAGTGGCTTGTGTTCTAAACTCCAGTAGCAAGAACTCTTTTCAAATGACCTGACAGGTATACACCAAGCTAAAGGTCTAACTATTCTTCTCCCCTCAGCAATACAACCAAGCAAAAACCTGAAAGCATGCCCCTCCAAAGAATACTCCATCCCTCTGCCTCCTACCCTAAGTCACGGCTGCAGCTCAGCTCTTAGCACTTATAGCCAGCTTTATGAAAAAAGGGAAGAGATACTGTCTGCAAGGTCTGCCACAACCTATTCCCAGACCAAAACAACTGGGGTAGATCTGCCTCATGCTGGGGAATGGAGGCAGGTGAGCAAGCTGGCTCTGTTAGCTCCTTCTCACTGCTCCGGCCAAATAGAAGTACTATTCAGAAAGGACAGGTATGGTCTTTACCTGTTATTGCCCGTGACTTGACCATTAAGAGTCCCGTCCACGTTCTGGAATCCAACCAAGTTAGCCTGTTGTGTAACTCCGGTGCCATTAGGTCGGTTTTTAGGCACAGATGAGTGACAGGTATATTTTCCAAACTACAAATCAGTATATATGACGTAACAAAAGATATGTATGCCCCTTTTTTTGGTACAAGTAGCAGTTTAGGAGATAAAGAGGCTGAAAAGTTGGAATGTCTGTATCATGTCAATGGCTTATGAGATAGAAGAAAAGAAAATATGAAATGTGTATGCATTTAGAGCAGTCTGAATTAGAGTAATTAAAGGTGGCTGTGGTGAATGGAAGATACATAGCCATTGTTTTATAAAACTTAAAACTTAATTCAGAAAGTAACAAATATATAAAACATCTGGGGTGTTGTTTCACAATAAAATACGCAAAATGTTGAATAACTTAGAGTTCCAAAGTCAAAATAAGGGGCGACAGCCATGAGGATAACATCATTCAGGCATAACTTTGTGGGGCAAAAATAGTGTTGCACTTGAGAGAAGAATTTGGGAAGATAGGGATTTGTGACATGGAGAATAAAATTCATTTTAGGTGGATGAAGATTTGGGATGTGAGGATGAGAAAGGGACATGAAGATGAAAGTAAACTGGCGTATAGCAATCTGAGTCCCAAACACTGGAGTGTTGAGGGGTAAAGTGGCTCAGACAGGTGAGGGGAGTGGACAGAAGAATCTGAGAGTCCCAGCTTCATTCTCAGCTTTCCACAGGAACATATTATCAGATGATTGCTATTGTATGTCGATTGCTAAAATATACCTCAAGTTTAACCATGCGAGACACACATCAAGCTATTTGATTACTAGGTCAAAGGAAAGTATCTATTGTGCATCTGATTCTTAAATCTATATTTCCATCATTAATAATTACTACTTACTTTGAAGACAGAAAGTGATAGTTTGCCACTTTTCTTGATAGAAGATAAAAGAAGTTAAATTGCAACGGAACCGAGTTAAAAGCATAAAGCATTAGCATTTTGACTATCCGGTAAACTAAAATGGAACGTATGGGACGTGAAAACCTCCTGAGTTCAGTGCAAGCACATTGATACTGAACAGATAGAAACATACGTGTTATGGCTGCAAACTCCCTTTCTTGGCTCATCCAAATCAGCATGGATTGAAAGATTGTGAGGTTCTATTTGAAATACCTATCAGAGTCAGGTAGATAAACCAATGTGAGAATCAGGCGGAGTGCCGAGTAAGAGGGAGGGATGGGGGCTGCAGAGAGCAGGATTGTGTGGCATTGCCAGAAGGGATTTCAGTTCAGTTTTTATAAAAACACTGCGTCTGTCAGAGAAAACTTGGCCCAACAGCCAAATGCAAACTGTTTGGGCAGCCAGTTTGCCCCCTCTACCTTAATTTGAAACTTAACCTTTAAAGATCATACAAATTACCTGTGGTCTAATAAAAATACTGCAAAAAAGCAATACTAGCTAACTAAAGTCCATGAGGCAATTGACATCTTTTTAACTTTTTAATCAACAAGGTGGAACATCAGTGCTCTATGAAATCAATATAAAAGTGAATGATCCCATTCTTTTAGGCTAAGTGTTCAGAAGATTCGAACTGCAGCTTCCTGAGCAGCTCCTGCACTCCTGCTGCCCTGGCAGACTGGCTTTCCCCTGGTTGGCTCTCCCTCCTGGCTCCCAAAACCAGAGAGTAGAGGCTAATCGGCTTGCTAGACTGCAGGGGTTAAGTAAGGACATTGAAATGATTAAATCCGCAGAGAAGCTGGGCCAATGTATTACATTTCCATACCTCTCCTTATCGCTGTTGCTTTCAAATACCATTTAGTTTAGTCGTGTTTGTCTTTCTTTCTTTCTTTCTTTCTTTCTTTCTTTCTTTCTTTCTTTCTTTCTTTCTCTTTCTTTCTCTCTCTTTCTCTTTCCCTTCCCTTCCCTCCCCTTCCCACCCCTCCCCTCCCCTTCCCTTCCCTTCCCTCTTCTCTTTCTTGCTTGTTTGAGGCTGATAGCTTCTTATTACTTGCTAATTGACTTTGAATGCTTAGTGGGTTTAGTTTTTGTTTAAATTGTGCCTGCCCAGGGAAAGCAATGAAAAAGAAATGAGAAAACAGAGAGAATAGAATCAGAGAGAAGCTGTTGCCCCCACCGGAGTTATACTGTTGACCCATGAATAACAGCAGGGGTTGAGGTACAATCAAAAATCCACATATAACTTTTGACTCCCCTAAACTTAACTACTGATAGCCTACTGTTGACCAGAAGCCTTACCAATAACCTAGTCAGTTAACAGATATTTTGTGTGTTCTATGTGGTATATACTATATTCTTACAATAAAGTAACCCACAGAAAAATGCTATTAAGAAAGTCATAAGGAAGAGGAAATAATATCTGCAGTACTGGACTATATAAAAAAAAATCTGTGTGTACATGGACACATGTAGTTCAAGGGCCAACTGTAATGACCTAAGAGAAGAGAGGGAAATGAAAGGTCTGGTACCTGGTAACTATGACATGAGAGATGGGGATCAGGCATATGAGCATGTAGGTAAGAATTGTTTATTGCTGATTGCATTCCACATCAACCAGGCATAATGGCAAGAAAGCTTTAGTTGTCATTTATAACCATGCACCAGTTATGACCTTGGCTCAATATTGTTTTCCTTAAATTACAGCTTTTTTTTTTATCATACTGTCCAAGTCTCAACGAAAAAACAGCTGTATTTTTGCAAAGTACTTGGTTTTAAATTTCTACTTTAAGATTTAGAAAGATGATATACAAGATGAGATAATCCTTTGAATTGGCCTAAATTTCATAGGTAGAAGGGGAAAAACACAAGAGATGCATATATGAATTTTACATAGAGATAGTTTTATTTTTCAACTATTACAGGAAAAGCTTTACTACAGATTTAAAAACCAATTCATTAATTAAGACAGTCGGCTTTTCAGTTAGGGAAAATATAGTAGTTTGAAACTCAGACTCAAACCTTAGTTGATTGCTATTTCCAGTTTGTAAAACTATCTTCTGTCATAAAGGTAGGAAAAAAATTATTTTTCCTTTCTATAAAGCCAATCAACTAACACAGATGGCCAGCCTGGTTGCCAGGTGAATTTAGGATGACCCTACAAGTAATAATTGATGCTTTCAAAGCCTCTTATTTGAGGACAAGGCATTTATGTTGGGGGTATGTATGGCATGAGATGTATCTGCCTGGCTATAAAAAGGGGTGAGATTTCTTTCCATCTTTGCAATCTCTTAGAAGTTTGCCTATGATGTGCATTATATTCTGGTTTAATGTTTGTGCAGTAATAAAAGTGTTTCCTTTTTTTATTAACTTTGTGGAGAAAATTTCTGAGTTGGTAGAAGATTTTGTTTTTAATTATATTGCCCCAACAACTTCAATAATACAAAACTTATTTTCAGAGCATGTTTTACTTTACCTGATATCATATACTTATAGCAAAGGTGGAACCTGGCAGCCTGATTAAAATAGATCACTGTGTTTCCGTACCATCAGTTGTTCATTCAGGAGAAACATTATGACTTTTAGTATCCTCAATTTTATAAATGTCTTTTTATAGTATTTCCATTTACTTTTTATAAAGCGAATATGGAATAGTCTTCTTTGGTTACAGAAGCTTTGTGTATTGACAAAAAATTCGTCTGAAAATATGGCTATGTATGATTAAAAACAGATCACAAAAATGTATTTATTATGTGAATATTCAATTATAGGAGCTTACTTTTATGGTAATAAGCTGTTTTTAATGGAAATTTCATATACATATGTCTTTTCATATATCTATGTATTTTTTCATATGTATGTCTTATCTTTTCATATATATGTATATGTCTTTTCTCCTTTCACTATGCTTTCTTTTTGTTTGTTCATACTTGTTTCTGTTTCCCTTCCCTAGAGTGCTTTCAGGATAACAGGTTTATAAAGTAACGGCTACTCTCTCCCTCTGTCAATATTCTGCTTACTTATTATCTGAAATGGATTACATCAGTGCCAAGCTGGTAAATAAGAAGTAAAGCTTAGTGACCTCTGCTCAGCGGGGAGCCTGCTTCCCCCTCTCTCTCTGCCAGCCTCTTTGCCTGCTTGCGATCTCTCTCTCTCTTCTGTCAAATAAATAAATAAAATCTTTAAAAAAAGAAAAGAAAAGATTGTGTTTTCCTCGTTTACCAAAACTAGCAAAAATCTGGTTTCCTTAATGGCAAATATACATGATAATATTGCTCAGGTAAAGAAAAATAGGGTTGAGTAAAATTTGCAGTCTGAAAATTCATTTTGTGGTGCTATTTTAAGCACGTATTTTAGATGAGGCAGTGTTTTAAGTGTATGTCTACATAGTTAGAAGAGATTATATAAATTGTTTTATGAAAAAAATTAAGATTACATTGCTTTTCTTTCATTTTCAGATATATTCATTTGAGAATTCCATCTGGGTCTATAATATTAGTATATTGAGTCAATCTCCCTCTCTCTATGTTTTCTTTTTACACACCTTACCTTTTCCCAACATTCACAAAAGCCTGTAAGGCAGAAATGTGGTGACTTCCTACCTGACCTCCCTGTTTTTACTTTGCCCTCCAAGTCTATTCCCAGGATAGCAGCCACAGAGATGTTAAAAGGGAAGTCGGATCATGTCCGTCGTCTACTCAAACTTAGCATTGCTGCCCCTTCTCACTGGCATACACGCCAGTGTTCTTCCTGAAAGACTCCGTGTGATCTGCTCCCCCCACTACCTCTCTCACCTCATCTTCTGCATCTGTCCCCCTCTGTCACTCCTCTCCAACCACACTGGTTTCCAACACGGTGCACTTATTCTCTCTGCCCTGTCCAGAGCCACCCGGATGACTTGCTCCCTCACCTCATTCCTGTCTTCCCTCAAATGTCACTTTTAACAGCTACTTTAATTTAAAATGACAAGTCTTTTCCCTCCAAAGTCTGAATCCTGATCCTTACACTTCTTTGCTGCTTTTATTTTTATGTTTCACATTTTTCCACCATGTACGTACTAGATATGTTGCTTATTTTTCTTGATCATGATTCATGTCCTCCCAATAGAATATAAATCTAGGAAATCAAGTATTTCCATCTGTATTGTTTGCTACTGTACCCTGAGTGCACAGAACAGAGCCCGACGTATAGTAGAGATGTAAAAAATTATTTACATATTAAGTGTCCTTGTATGAATCTGTATTTTTTGTTTAAAGAAATGCATTCAGGGATAATAAGCCTTGACTCGAAGGCCCCAGGTACAGTTACTAATTGATGGATGGAGACAAGACTGAAACCAGGTTAAGGTAAATAAACAAAGTCAAATGTTATTTTATATGCAGCAATAACTCCAAAGGTGGCCATACCCATCCTCAACTGAAGGTTTCTTGGGGTACTCCAGGCATTGTAACATGCATATTTATTCAACAACATTTAGTGAGTCTATATTATGTTTTAAGTCCTGTTTAAGATGCCAGCACTTAGTGATGAACTCAACAGGCCAGGATCCTGATTATTTGAAACTTGTCTTCTAATAGAGAGAGAAAATAAATCACTAATGGCAAATGCTGTCAAACACAATGATATCATATTGAGTGTTTGTTATGGAGTGGAAGAGGAGGTCTCTGTAAAATTTTATGTCCAGGGAAGAATTTTTTGGGGAAGGAAAACATAATCCAATATCTAAATGAGAAGAATAAGGTAGTCTGCAAAGATCTAGAGAATCTCTTTCTAGACCAAGGAAATAGCCAGTGTCAAGGTTTGTGGTTGGAAAGAACTTGGTGAAGGAGCAGAGCAGGGCTGGCTTGTTTTGTTTACACCCACCTTCTTGCGTGTGGCCCCCCCGCAGGACCTGCCTCTGGGAGGGTCTGAGTGTGGCTCAGCCCTCCCTTAAGCTAATTAGCCCAGAGGGCCTATGGGTTGGGTTTGGGTTAGCCAATAGGAATGCGGAACCCCTGCCTGGGAAAGAATATTAACTCCGCCTTTTGCCCGCCAAACTTGTGCGCCAATTCTGGCCAGGGTGATAGGCTAGATCAAACAGTTACTAAGCAACTTTCTGTGTGTTACAAACTCATTGGCCACTGACCCCTCTAAAACTGTTGTGCTTTTTGAAACTCGCTCTCTTTCTCTACACCACGCCGCTGTGTCGGTGAGTGTGGGAGAGAGCTCAAGCTAGCTTGAATAAAGGGCTCTTTTGCTTTTGCATTGGACTCAGCTCCCTGGTGGTATTTGGGGATCTCAAAATCTGGGCATAACACTTGGTATGTTGGAGTAACTGAAAAAGGTCAGAATGGGTGGAATTTAGTAACAAGGGACAACATTATATGAAATAAGTTCCAGGAGACAAGCTAGTTCATATTTAGTCTCTTAAGCCAGAATAAGAAAGCATCGATTTTTTTTTTTAGCATGAGAATGAATTAGTATATTGATATGACTTAGTCAATACAGTTTACCCCAGTTGTTTCCTGCCATGGTATATAGAGGACAGGAGAAGAAGGAGACTAGTGCAGTTATCCAATATAAAAACTATGGGGTCCTAAAGGTGGGTTGCAACAGTGTAGATGGAGAAAAGTGGGTGGATTTGGGAGATGATTTGGAATTTGAGTCAACAGAAACTGGTAATGGGTGAAGGGAGTAAGGACCAAGGAAAATTTCAAAGTCAGTACTCATGGATGGTGTTGCTGAGAAGCAGTAAGGCAGAGAAGACTTTAGGGGGAAAGAATCAAGAGTTCTGTTTTGGGCATGTGAATATTGCAATGTATGTAATAGTCAAGGGGACATGTTGGGCTGGCAGGTGAATATGTGAACGGGAGCTGATTATACAAATTGGAGAAAAACCGTCATATAAATAAAACTTGTAGGAAGAAGTTACTTAAGTGTTGCCCTTAACAGATAAAGCCAATATTTGGTGATTGAGTAGTGAAGAAGTCATCTACATTTCCTGGGAAGGAATGGCTAGTGAGGGGGGAGGAAAACTTGCAGAATGTGACATTACAGAAGACGGGCAGGGAGCCCTCAAGTCTGCTGGCTGTTTCGGAGTGGTCCTTTGACATGAAGACAGACTAGTGATTACTAAATTTGGCAACACAGAGGAAATTGCTTGACCAGAAAGGCGTCACTGAAGTGGTGGGGGCAGACAGCCTGTGGATAGAGACAATGACGTGGAGAAGTTGCTGGAAGAAAGTAGTTATTAAAGTTGACAACAATTAATGAATTTTTCAAAACTTCAAATCTT
This sequence comes from Nasua narica, assembly GCA_028533885.1. Classification (NCBI taxonomy): domain Eukaryota; kingdom Metazoa; phylum Chordata; class Mammalia; order Carnivora; family Procyonidae; genus Nasua; species Nasua narica. Next base: position 72,802,173 of record CM052802.1, on the reverse strand, counting down.
GTGTATAAACATTAATTTCAGGGTTTTTTTTATGACACTAATCAACATCTGTGCTCATAATTGCAAGTGGGATATTCCACTTGCAAATGATAGAAACTGGCTTTAAAAAATCAAAGAAAACCTCATATGTAATTTTACTTATAAAATTAAGCATTTAATCAATTGGTTGCAAAATTCAGAGTTATGAAACCAAATATATTTCAAAACAAATTAATTTATTAAAATGGGAGGGAGCATCTTGTGGTTTTAATCAGTGTGTATATTTGTAGATGCAGGGAAATATCAAAGAGTAATTTTCAAGGATACTTTGAATTTATAATATCTGGAGGGAACACTTATAATTTACTATTTCAATACCTGGCAGATGGCAAGCCACTGTAAATAATTTTGCCTTTTATAAAGATAACTATATATATATATGTGTATATATATATATACACATACTTTTTTTTTTTATCAAGGCTGTACTGTAAACTTCCCATTTGCTGTGGCTGGTTGGGTTCCTTTGCATTCCACTGACAGAGACCATGGGCATAGTGTCAACAAAATGCATAGACTTGCTCTGTAAAACAGGGGAGAAGCCAGCATTTAGTGTTTAAACTTACCATTTTCTAATACTGAAAGCTACAAATATTCTGATTTCAAGCTCATCACAGCAGGTGTTAAATAAGGAGGGGGAAGACAAAACCATCATATAGTAATTTAGCCCATTGAACCCTCATGACATGCACAATATGGTGTTCTGTTTCAAATATATGTTATTTGCCTGCCTGTAGTCGTCCATCTGTCTAGGAAGGTTTCTTTAAGTATTTTAGTTGAAAATAAGAAAACTTCAACAATACATTTGCTAAAAACTTCGTTTAGGTTCTTGTGGATTTTATGGTGGCATTCAACATAATACATCAGAAGTAAAGACTTTACAAACAAAAAGAATTTTCTGCCTTTATCTTTTAAAGATCACAGCTTGAAGATATTTGGAGCACAGCACAGCACTTCACAAAGTCTTTTAGAGAAAGTTAGTTGCGTAGGTGACAAAATACCCATCTATCAGGGGGCTGATAACTGCTGTATATTGGCCAAATAAAATTCCCATTCATGTCCTTATTGTAAATGTGTTTTTCTTTTTCTCAAAGTGGATGTGCTTTTTAAATATTTTAAGAAAAACACACTTTTAATCCTGAAAAATGTTGCTTTAAGAGTAAAATTATATCATTCAACATATAATACAAATGAAGGTGAATGGATGCGGTCTAATGCGTCTTCAAGTACAAATTGCCTATGTTGGGGATTTCTTCTAAAGATGGACGTGCAAAACAAGATATGAGTTCTAGAATTCTCTTCTTCCTCTATTTTATTTCCATAAATACTTTTTAAGAGATTATATATTTTAGAGAAGTACACTGTCTCTGTGGGTTTAGTTCTTTTTATTAAATTTAATCATTAATGCAGGGCAGTCTCATCAGAAGAGTTGTCAGTGTTTTTACCAGGATCCATTTTTTTTTATTTAAAGATTTTGTTGTTAATTTTTATTTATTTATTTTAGAGAGACGGAGAGAATGAGAGAGAGGGAGCATGAGAAGGGAAAGGTCAGAGGGAGAAGCAGGCTCCCCCGCTGAGCGGGGAGCCCAATGCGGGACTCTATCCCAGGACTCCGGGATCCTGACCTGAGCTGAAGAGAGTTATTTAACCAACTGAGCCACCCTGGTGCTCCCAGGGCCCATTATTCTTAACAGATACCTCATATACTGTGTAAAACATTATTACAAAAAAATAGAAATACAAAATATTCCCAAGTCCCTTCTAATAGAATATGATTCTCAAGGCTTCTGCTCATCCTTACATTCCTCTTCATTTTATTTTCTAAACCTCTGACTGTTTGCCTGTCTGCATTTTCCTCCCCCTGATCATTTTCAGCTGAAGCAGACCAAGGCAGAGAAATCATAAATTCCGTTTCTTACCTAAAGCAGCTCATGCAGTTACACCGCAGGGTCCTTTTGAGATGTACTAGGCAAAAATTTGAAAACTTCTATGATTAGTTTGTAAACAAATTGTAAGTCATTTGTGGATTTGGGCAAATAGAAACTGTATTAAAATAGTGATTTATATCAACAAGGATAAGGGCATTCTATGCTAAGTAAAATAAATGTCTGATCATTTCTTAGTGGAAAACCTGAAGCAATTTCCTGATAATTTGAGTGCCTAAGTGTTGAATCGCATTACCTTAATCCTCACTTCATTTCTTTTAAACTGAATAACATTTTTTTTCCTTGTTGAAGTGCACTTATTAATATATTTGCCATTTAAAGACTCGATCAAGGATTTATGAGTGTGTAGCACCCAAGATATCTGGAATCTTTTTTCTTAATCCAATAAGACTCTACCATATGTAGTTTCTTAGCTTTTCAAGTTTTCTTTCTAGAAGACTAAATTAAGCCAATTTCGATTCTAATGTTATCCATAGGCTCCTTTTCCCTACAAAGAGATAAATGAAATGGTAGCTCAACCTCTCCATAAAGAAATGAATGTTCCAAGTCATTCTTTTCGTTCTTCTTTAGGATGGTTTGGGTGTTAGAGATTTATTATGATTTTTTGTTGTCTCTTGGTAACTTTCCAGGGAAACAGGGAACTTGGGGTACACGGACAGTGTGTCTTATTAGACTACTTCATATCTCTCACTCAGGGAGCTACTGTTTACTCACAGTGATGGCTGCTTCTTTCTCTAGGTATGCTGGATGGAAAAGACTTGAAGAAAAGGGCTGATCTCATGCACAAGATGGGATGAAATAATTTAAAAACAAAAAGCTTAGGTGATTCTCTATTTTGTTTTGTTTTGAGCATCCCCCAAATTAACCATTTAATGGGAACAATAATAATCATGGCAATAATCACAATGTGCATATGTGTCTTATAGTCATCATCAACTTGGGTTTGACTTAGGTTCAGAGTAGTTTTTAAAGATTTTTTATTTATTTATTTGGGGGGGAGAGAGGGTGAGGGGAGGGAGAGAGAATCTCAAGCAAACTCCATACTATGAGTGGGGCTTCTCCCAGGGCTGTCGTGAGCCCGAGTCGAAACGAAGAGTCTGACACTCACTGGACTGCACCACCCAGACGCCCCTGTTTCAGAGTAGTTTTTAAAGCAAACACTGGTTAACATCAGTTGCAATCACCATGGAAATTGAATTGTTCCTTTTTCTCTTTGCAAGAAAGAAACATGTTTGCTTCATTCATGCTGTGGCATAGTTCTGATTCAAGCCAGATAACTCCATGAAATCGGCTGTGGTTTGACTTGTTTTCCTTAGTTTAATGATTGCAAAGCCTTATTGTCATTCAGTTTACAGAAAACTTTAGAGCCACTTCAACATGGTGAAATGAGCAGGGTCAGTTATGTGTTGTTATTCTCAGTGGTATAAATAAGACGTGAACCTAAGTCTTCTGACTCAAACTTTGGTGGTCCCCCTTCCTCCACACACATTTTAACATGTGGCCTGATGCATGCACCAAGGACGAATAAATGCACACGTCTCTCCGCGACACAAATCTGTTTTAGAGAGCTCATCATGGTTCTAATGCCCCCCAAGAGGGCAGAAAGCCAGTTTGGAGGAAGGTGCTAGTTAATGTTACCTTTTATCTTGTCCTATTTCCTGCCCTAGTCTGTGTTAACTTTCTAAAATTCAATGTCCATGGTGGTGCTATAGCCTGTCCCCTAAGGAAAGTAAGTCATTCATCTCCATGTTTTCTCTATCCTTAAGGTCACCCATGGGTGGGGTTTTGTGGAGAAAAACTTAACATTATAAGCATTCGTGGTGCGCAGTTTGTTTACCTTATGAGACCGTTTTTTAATTTTTGGTGTTTTTAAATCTGTAAGGACGATTTGTCTTTTGGTCTTTCTGAAAAATAAATAATGCTGACAAGAAACTGTGTTGTGGTTGTGGGATTTTCAGACAGTCCAAATGAGAGATTGGAAGCAGGTACTGCTCATTTCTCTGACAGGTGATCTTATCAGAAGATGTCATTTAGCTAATGAAAATCCTGGAATATAAAACTGCTTTTTCTTAGGAATCACTTTTTCTTTTTCTCTTTTTATTTTTAAAATAATTTTTGAAGATTTTATTTATTTATTTGAGAGAGAGAGAAAGAGAGAGAGAGAGAGAGAGAGACACCAAGCATGGGTGGGGAGAGGGAGAAGCAGGCTCCCTGCTGAGCAAGGAGCCCCATGCGGGACTCGATCCCAGGACACTGGGATCATGACCCCAGCAGAAGCAGACATTTAACCCACTCAGCCACCCAGGTGCCCCCTCTTTCTCTTTGTAAATAGTAAATTATTCCATTATCAATGCTGTCTGGTATAATCAATGTGGAGGAAAACAGGCGCCAGGCACGTATGTAGCAATAAAGAACGTGCGAAGAGCTAACTCAGAGTCGTTCTCTCTGGGAAGTGTGTCTATAGTCCAGTTTGTCAGGGAGTCATACTTGCGGTAGAACTGCCTTAATCTAGAGAGTGAGTTTGATTCCATCTAGGGAGGCAGGGTAACAATGTGGTTAAGAACTTTAGATTTAAATTTCAGCTTTAATTGTCAATGCTATGACTAACTGCCTAGGTGAGCTTGTGAAGTTTACTTCTCTAAGTGTTTCTGGACATGTGCACACACACATTTTAAAATTACTGACTAGAAGGGGAGCATCGTGGCTGTAGTGATTTAAGCTGGCCAGCTATCCATTCTTCCTGCTCTTCCACGGAAGGATTTGTGCCGCCTCCGCTTGACTCCGAGTTGCTGTCATGAGTTGCTTTGACCAACAGCATGTGGCAGAAGTTACCCTGTGCCAGTTCCATATCTAGACTTTAAAGGGTTGGGCGTCTGCAAATCGCTCGGGTGGGCCGAGTCCCACATCGGGCTCCCTGCTCCAAGGGGAGCCTCCAGTTCTCCCTCTGCCTCCCTCTCTGTCCCTCTCATGAATAAGTAAATAAAATCTTTTTTAAAAATAAAATAAAACAGTTGAATAGAACATACAGTCACACTATTCAAGAATCAAAATAATACAAAAATGTATAATATTTCAAATCTTATTTTTATCCCTGTACCTGATTACTCCTTCCCATTTCACTTAAAACATAACCACTTATAGAACATTTTGGACTTCCTAATGCAAATATAAATGCAAACATATATTATTATTTTCCTCCCTGTCTTATGCTAAAGATAGAATGACAACTTGCTCATCTAGATGTGTCTAATTGGTTTTTTACTGCGTCTTAGAAAATTTGGCAGATTATACCTTCCCTTGAATATGAGAGGATTTGTGTTTTAGGTGGATGTAATACTATGGACTTCGTAAGCTACATATGAAGGAAGGTTTAGCTTTCTTTTGGTTTTTGTGGGATGCTCATGCTTGGACTCGGCTGCCATGCAATCTAAGTGGTGAGGGACCGTGGCCTCTGGCTCACAGCCCCACTTAGTTCCCAGCTGACAGCCAGTGCCTACTTGCCAGGTGTTGTAAGTCGAATTGAAAGTAGCTACTCCAGGGCTCCTGGGTGGCTCAGTTGATTGAGCGGCTGCCTTTGGCTCAGGTCATGATCCTTGGGTTCGGGGGTCAGGTCCCACATCGGGCTCCTGGCTGCACAGGGAGCCTGCTTCTTCTCTGGCCTTCTCTCCTCTCATGCTCTCTCACTTTCTCTGTCTCTCAAATTAATAAATAAAATCTTTAAAACAAAAACAAACAAAAAAAAGAAAGTAGCTACTCCAGTCCCCAGTCACGTGACTTGACCTGGTGTTGCATGGCTGGGCAATGAACTGTCTTTGCTGAGCCCTGCCCAAATTGCAGAGTCAATTTTGCATTTATGCAAAAAATAAATGTCGTTTTAAGTCACTAAGTTTTGAGGTGGATGAGTTTTGTTAAACAGCATTGGAGAATTGGAATAGAGTTATGGTTTATTTTACCATTTTTCCCATGATGGAGACTTGGATTGTTTGTAATCATTTGCTATTACTAACTGAGCTGCAGTCCCCTACGTGCTTCATATCATATGTGAATATGTATATTTCTAGAATAAGTAGGGTTTCTGGGCTAATAGGTAAATACTATTTTTAATAGTTTTGTAGATCCTGCCAAATGCCTCTATGACAGGTTTTTATTAAATTTATCAAGTAGGAATAAAAACAATTTCTTTTATACAAGTATGGTGAGATGAGATGACATAATCCATAGTACAGCAGAAAACATGGTGCCTAGAATAGTAAATACTCAATAAATGTTATAAGACAAAATAATCCATAATAAACTGCTTTTTATAATCATGTTTTTTAAAAAGTAACTGAAAAATTGATATGAAGATTTTGCTACTTTGATTTTCACTTTTTAAAATAATGCTATCACTGAAAATGTTTTCAGGGACATTTAGCATGTATACTTTTAATCTTTTGCATCACCTTTCTCGCAGAAATAAGACATGGTCTTATTTTCCAAAAAAAATAGCTTTTTCCTTTTGAAAAATCAATTTTCTCTCTAATGAAGTGATCTTAATTTCCTCTTATGTTTAGCTAAGTACTGAGTGATAGTAAATATCACGAATGCACTAGTAAATCATAATCTAATGAGCATTAGAATAAGGAAATTAAGGCCATGCCGTGAAGAAAATTTCTGAGCATATAATCAAGTGTTTTGGATAAATCCACAACTGATTGGTGTTATTATGCATATTCATTTCCAACTGAAAAGAGAAAATCTTCAGTAATGTAAAAGTAGAGGGCTACTTTAATTCCAATAGAAATCACCACTACGAAGTTTTTCAGCTGTTTCATTTTATTTGTTTTTGTTTCACACATTGTAAAAAAAATTAATTTGCAGGCCTGAGGGAGGAAACAAAATTTTATATTCAGTTACATATTGCACGTAGACTCTATATTTTTCTGATTTGTACCAGTTTTTATATTGACAGCCATAGAACTTTATTTCTTTTCCTTTTAAGTAATAGATAAACTTTGTATGGCACTTTGTAACTTTCTAACCACTCTCACATACATTATATCCTTTGACACTCAGAACTACACTGTGAGGTTGTTTGTTTTCCATATTTTGTAAGTGGAAAACTAGAGGCTCAGAGAGGTTTTGCTAGTGCTCTGTAATCTGATACTAAGTCAGCTTTCCCTAATACGGCACATTATACTGGGCAATTCTTTATAAGCAAATAGAAAGGGAGTCTAAAACGATGCTGAATGTAATAAAGCAGACATTCCTCCAACCGTCTTCACGCCCCCACCCCAACACATTTATATGTTCCACTTGGAGAATGAACCATAGCAATGATGGTTTGAACTCACTTCTCCATAGCAACAATCCCATCATTCCTCCAGGCATTCGTGCCCTTCACGTAACAGCTCTTCACCCAAGCCCTCTTTAGTTCCTCTGTGTTTTCCTTCATTTACTTATTTTATTTTTGTTATTCTGAAGGAATGACCTCATTCTAGCCTCTTTGTAATTTCAATCAGTCTCCTGATTTTTAATATGAAAGCTAGGCTATTTTTCAATCTTTTGTACATTATTTTGCAAAAAAAAAAAAAAGCTTCAGACTTCTTTTTCAATTAAGATTTTAGCCCCTAAGCTTTTCCCATATGAAAGTGCATTTCTGGACCGGCTAGTGATCCCAGTCAAGACTGCATCTTCTCTTCTGTTTCTAGTTCTGATTTATTACACATGTGTTTCTGTTTAATTCTCTTTTTCCATTATATAGGTAACCACTGTAATGAATTAAAACAATGAAGCAATATGTAAAGGGGCAGATAAAAACACCTTGTCAACCCTATTTCCTTTTCCTTATCTGACTCCCAATCTGTGATCCACTACCCTACCCAGAGATAAGTATGATTAGCAGTTTGACAAGCATTCTTACAGTCAACTTGTATGTATTTACATATGCATTCACATAGGTATGTATAACTATTATCTTGGGCAAAATGTGTAAGAATGTATTTAACATTCTGCAACTTTCTATTTTTATTAAAATTTGTCTTAGCGTTCTTTTCATAACACTACACATGGGTTTCTCATATTTTATAATGGTTGTGACAATTGATATCTCAGGTGGTGTATATTTTTATAAATAGTTAAGGGTTTTTAAATCTATTTGTTCTGAAACCCAAACATAAGGAGCAATAAAAGTCATGTGATGTCAAGCAGGGTTGAGAAGCTGTTGTTTGATTCACCACCGTGAATGTTGATTAGCTGGAAGTTAGTTAAAATTAAGCTTCTGTATTCCATAATATGGATATGCCATAGTTTATTTAACCCCCACCTACTGTTAGTTGGATGTTAGTAATGCTGCAATGAGTACCTTAAAATAAATCTTTGTGATAATGTCCCAAGTATTTCTGAAACTATTTCTACAGTTGATGTTCAGGCTCTGAAAAGTACATTTCTTTTAATTTCATAGTTAGAAAATTTTAGAATTATATCAGAACTATGCATCTATCTGTACTATGGCTATAGAAAATGATAAAGATACTACTCAGGTTCCAGCCCAGTTAATATATTTGCAACAGTATCTGAATATCATTCTATAAATAACAGAAGATTACCTCGGTTTGATGAACAAAATGCAACGCTCTTTTGATGGTGATCTAGAAAAATTTTAGACCTACTTTATCTAAAAAAAAAGAGAGAGAGATTCAGAGGCACCTGGGTGGCTCAGTGGTTAAGTATCTGACTCTTGATTTTGACACAGGTCATGCATGATCTTAGGTTCATGGGATTGAGTCGGTGCTCAGCACGGAGCCTGCTTAAGATTCTCTCTCTCCCTCTTCCTCTGCTTCTCCCCCTCCCCATCACACATACTCACACTCTCTCTAAAATAAAACAAAACAAAACAAGATTCAACTGAAATGACTTAAATGAAACTAAGTCTGAAAATTTTAATAAATTATTTATTTATTTTTATATTTAAGGGAATATTTTTCCTTATATATATATACATATATATAAATAAAAATTATTTTATATTTAAGGAAAACTTTGGTTAACTGTTATTTTAGTGTTCATCCATATTGTTTATCTGAGAAATTTTTGTTAAAAAGGGGATTCTGAAACTGCCAACAGAAACTAATGGTAAAAAGGAAGACAAGTATATATAATCAAACACTAAATAATTTCTCAACAATTTGAAACAAATGGAAAGTGTTTTATGGGTTTTTAATAGAGAACTTTCTTTGGGAATATAGTTATGAGTAGCCTAGATAATACACTAATTGAGTTAATATAAACCTTATAGTCCCCCTCACTCTAACTGGATAGTCACAAAGATGCCTAATTACTTGCTCAGAAATCCAAGACATTTCATGGCTGAACATGAAGATAAATTCTAATTTTCTGATATTTACATGCCTGCTCTTAGAACATTAGTTTAGAAAAAAAGAAATAGGGGCCCTTGGGTGGAGCAGTCAGTTAAGCAGCTGACTCTTGGTTTCCGCCCAGGTAATGATCTCAGGGTCATGGGATTGAGCCCTGCGTCAGTCTCCAAGCTCACTGAGGAGTCTGCTAAATTGTCTCTCACCCTCTCCCTCTACCCCTCTATGTGCTCTCTCTCTCTCTCTCACTCTCCCAAATAAATAAATAAATCTTAAAGAAAAAACAACCCGAGAAATAGTAATTATGTATCTAATTGAATCAGTCTCATAAATTTGAACATTGTAAGAAAACAACGTATTTTCTTAACTTCATTGGATTAGAAACTTTATTTTGTTAATTCAGTAAAAAGTAGTAACATGTGAAATGATTCTTCTTTACAAACTCACAAGATAATTTCCTATAAATTACAAAATAAAAAAAAGTTCTAGTGAGTTCCAAGCTGTTATGTGCTTCATACCACATGTGATGTTTTTACGTGTCACCTTGACTGGGCTGAGGGATGCCAGATAACTGGTAAAGCATTGTTTCATCTGGTTTGTCTATGAGAATGTCTCTGGCAGAGATGAGTATTTGAATCAATATACTGATTTAAACTTAGAGAAGATGACCCTCACCAGTGGGGGTAGGAATTGTTAAATCCATTGAGGGATTATAAAATAAGACAAGGACAGATTCTCTCTTTGCTTGAGCTGAGACATCCATCTCCTGTCCTTGGACAAGTGTGCTCCTGGTTCTTGGCCTTTCAGATTCAAACCAAGATTTACATACACTATTGGCCCCCCTGATTCTCAGGCCTCTTGACTCAAACTGAACTACAGTCCTGGCTTCCCTGGTTATCTAGCTTGAAGAGAGCAGGCTGTGGAACTTCTTAGGTTGCACTACTTTGAGACCCAATTCCTACAATAAATCTCTTCTCTGGAGACCCCAGACTAATGCACTGTATCACATTTAATTTCTACAGTTCTACACTTCTACAATTGCCATGGTTAACCTCATTCTTTAGATAAGAAATTGAGCCCCCCCTCCCCAAATTAAACAATTTCCTCAAGGTCACAGAATACATAAGGCAACAGCTGGAATGTTAGTTCTTTAAGGGCATGTACTCGGTCTTATTCACAGTTGCATCTCTAATGGGTTACATATTGGGTCTTAATAAATATATGTTGATCATTCTAATCTTTCTTATTTTAAGGCCAGGGCATTGACTATGATAATGCATCAATATATTTTTTTAAAAAAAGAGGGAATAAATCTTTCCAGCTATTAGAATAGCCACCCACTCACAATATGAAGATGCCAAAATAATAATTATGAAATCAACTGATAAATGATGTTGAGGTATATTTATCTAGGTCACTAGGAAGACTAAGGAATTATATGTGCTTTGTAGCATATCTCTCAGTAGCAAAATAGCCCTGAAAAAATCTTATTTTTCCATCATACTTTTTATTCAGTAGCATTAGTATCTTTATTTCATGACAATCAAAATAAGTGTATTACAGTTTTCCTTCATATACATTATATTTAATCATTTTTTAGAGATTTACCTTAAATTTTGCTTTATAAAGATTTTCGAATATTCTTAAAAGAGAGAGAATAGCCATCGCCTGGATTTAACAATGATCAAGATCCTGGCATACTTATTTCTTTTATTTAAGCTTTTTCTTTTCATGAAATATGTTTTTTGTCATTTTGTTTTCTTAAGATTTCATTTCTTTATTTGTCAGGAAGCGAGAGAGAACACAAGCAGGGGGAGTGGCAGACAGAGCAGGCAGAGAGAGAAGCAGGCTCCCCGCTGAGCAGAGAGCCTGATGCAGGACTCAGTCCCAGGACCCTGGGATCATGACCTGAGCTGAAGGTAACTACTTAACTGACGGAGCCACACAGGCATCCCATTTCCTGAAATATGTTAAAGCAAATCTCAGGACACATACCACTTTATCAAATACTTTATTAGATTCAAGAGACATCTTGAAGATCAATTGCTTAGAAGAACTGATCAGAACCAATCAGATCAGTTGCTTTTTTTGATTCTAAGTCATATGTTTCTGACTCATTTCATCCTCTTCTGTAGGTAAGTTCCATGGTAGTAAATATACGATAGTCTTATGTTGTAACAGACAACTGCCTCATCTAAGTAGACCAGAAATTGCTTCTCTTTTTGTAGTCATTAGATTTGTGATAATGGACACATGATGCCGTTAAAAAGAGAACATGTAAAAGACAAGAATATGTGTTACAAATGGGCACAGCAAAAGTTTTCGATAGTTAAGTATCATAAATCCTCATATAGTATTTCAATGTCGGGACAATATTTGAATATAGGAAGTACAACAACTGTTGCAACAGGTAAAGAACGAAAGATGTTCTAAGACCAGGATACTGTCATGAGAGAAGTGGACCAGAAGCAAGATCATGTCTCTAAGTCCCTACGGAGAGAAAGAAAGACTTTTAGTAAGAATGTGAAACAGGTCTATATGGTGCATACAGAATTAAGTATGTAAATACTCTTAGTACTTCTATAGATGATTTGGACCTATTCAGGTAACTCATTGTTTCTACAATCTCATTTAGACATCCCCTACACATATGTAAATTCTGGACAAAACCAGCAACCAGTCTGTCTACTATGTCCCAATATTATGGTTGGTGGTTTGGAAACAGGCTCTTCCATAGTGATTTCTACTGAAAGGATGCGGGACATAAGGCTATGGGTCTGCTGATACCTCTAGCTACTGAGTAGAGCAGTTCATAAAAGTGGTACTATAGGAGAAATATCAAGTCCACAATTTTTTTTCCCTCAGAGATACTTTCCTTCAGGAGGAAGAAATGTAAACTCTTCTTGCTCTCTGTTTTGTCTCTCTTTGAACAAATAAAAATAAACAACCATTTGTTTAAGCATTTGCAGGTACTCTTTATCAGGAAAAAAGTGTTAATAGTATGTATCTCATAGTGTAGATGTAAGTATTAAATGAGGATCAAGCCTGGCATCCCACTGCACAGTTCTGCAATGGGGCTCTCTTTGGGTTAAAGCCAAGATAAAAGAGGAAAAAAATTCATAAACTTAGCCCTGTTATAGATTATTCTTCAAGCATTGACTTCCCTCTTCAATCTGCCTGTCGTTAGTAACTGTTCAGAGTTCTCAGGTTGTTGGTCTTTATATTTTGTCCAGAGATTTATAATCAGTGGAGTAGATAGGCTGTAATGGATTCATTACCTCTAGATCAGCCTTGGAATTCAAGTAACTTCACTTCATGATGGCAAAATGAGGATTCAGACACTAATATAGATAATTTCAAAGCTCTTGTGTCATTACCATATTCAACATTTTACATATAAAGGATAATATTTACTGTTATTTTATACATTTCATGTAAAATTAGGTTTGTGTCCTATTATTTTGATTGTGTTATGTGGAGATGGTTGAAGGAGAACAAGAACAGGAGCGAAAGAAATGTCTATAATAAGGAAAAAGAAAGAAAGGGAGATAAAATAGATCAAAAGATAGGTAGTTGTGGGTTAGCTTACATATTAAAATATGCACTTGTCATATGTCTGGATTAAGGTTCAGGGAGGAAACAATATTATACAAGGGAGTAACTGAGAAAGTTTTAATGAAGGTATTATTTCCAAAGGAGTAAGCAGGGTGAGGAACATAACAAGGGATATTGAAACCCAAAGGGAATTGCAACAGCTGGAAGCCATTCCCAGCCCTAGACTTGAAGTGTCAGGAGGAGGTACGATTATTAGAACTCACAAGAGAAGGGGCGCCGCGTGGGTGGCTCAGTGGGTTAAAGCCTCTGCCTTCAGTTCAGGTCATGACCTCAGGGTCCTGGCATTGAGCCCCGCATAGGGCTCTCCGCTCAGCATGGAGGCTGCTTCTCCCTTTCTCTCTGCCTGCCTCTCTTCCTATTGTGATCTCTCTCTCTCTCTCTGTCGAAAAAATAAATAAAATCTTAAAAAAAAATCACAAGAGAAGACATTGTATAGACAGGTTGTATAATTTTATTAGAATTTGTGGCCATAAGTAGAGCAATGTAGCCACTGTTAGGGAGGGTTGAGGCAGAAATATTCTGTCTTGTGTCTTCTCCTGCCTTCTTATCCTCTGATAGTGTCTCTCATTGTCTGAATTCACCAGATGCTATTCTTAAGAGAGCCTGGATGAAGCAGTTCCTGGATATCACCTCTCCAAACTCATAGTAAGTCAAAGAGTAGAAAGTGGCCCTAGAGGACAAATGGAAACTATCAGCCCCGTTTGCCCATTAGCCCCAGTCCTTTTGAAGAATGGAAAAACACATTTGTCTCATTACAGAATGATTTACTACAATCTTTTTTTTAAGTATTTTATTTATTTATTTGACACACAGAGAGAGATCACAAGTAGGCAGAGAGGCAGGCAGAGAGAAAGGGGGAAGCAGCCTCCTTGTTAAGCAGGGAGCCCGATGCGGGGCTCGATCGCAGGACTCTGAGATCATGACCTGAGCCGAAGGCAGAGGCTTTAACGCACTGAGCCACACAGGCACCCCTGATTTACTATAATCTTAACCTCACTTTTTACTTAAATTAAAATAATGGATTGCCTGTGCCATTCAGATATGATAGAAGAAAGAAGAGGGGAAATAATTTACGTCAAATATGATCACTGGAGTCTCCACTTAATGTAGTTGATCTGAAGACCTGGGTTAATAATTAGGGTTTTTTCTTCCATAACCCATTCTGTGTTTCTTTTACCCTCTACCACCATGTTGACTGATGGGATCTTTAATATGGTGAAATGATTGAAACTTTTATTGCCAGAGTATCCAATTCCTTACTGATCCAGTATTAGTTGCTGTAGTTCTCCATTATCCATTGAGTATGGAAATACTATATGATGACCTAGTAAATGCTCTGGATTTCAGAAATACTTACTTTGAAATTTATTGTGTAATTTCCATTTGACAATAAGGATAAATCACCATTCCTAATGAAGTTTTATGACAATTGGCTTAGTAGCATGAATAACAAATGTACATTGTGATTGGTAGAATAATGTCCCTCCAAAGATGTCTATGTCCTAATACCTGGAATCTGAATATGTTAGGTAACATGGTGAAGGGGAATTACGGTTGCAGGTGGAATTAAACTGACCCTAAAATAGGAAGACTGTCCTGGATACTTTATGTGAACCCAGTGTAATCACAAGAAACTTTAAAAATGGAAGAAAGAAGCAGAAAATGTGAGACAGAGGGAGATACTACTATAGAAGAATGGCTAGAGATATGCAGAATTGTTAACTTTGAAGATGGTGGAATGGAGCCATGAGTGGTGGAATGAATATGTGTAGCCTCTAGAAATGGTAAATGGCAAGGGAAGGAATTCTTCCTTAAAGTCTCTCTAAAGGAATGCAACCCTGCTGGCCTCTTGATTCTAGCACCATGGGATCCACTTTGGACTTCTAACCTACAGAATTTGTAAGATAATTAATTTGAATTATTTTAAGACATTGCATAGAACACTGAGTGTGGTACATAAACAATGAATCTAGGAATGCTGAAAAAAATTAAATCTAAAAAAAAGATACTAAATTTAGTGATTTGTTATGACAGTAATAGAAAACTAATACATACATTCTCAGTTCCAATTTAATGGACCCATGATTGTTTCCTCATGGAAACATTGTGCTCTTGAAGAATAAGTACTCCAATGCACTGAGCCCAAGGTTGTGAAGGAAGAAATAAAAAATTCCTCCAGTAGAATGGGCCATTCTGACCTCCACCCTTTGATTTCCAGACCCATGCATTCTGGCTTTGGAAGAATAGTGTTGTATATTGGTTGCTGGCTTAAGGCATTTTCCATAGTCTGTGGAATAACACCTCAACTTCTCAGTGTTGTTTCCTAGATGACAAATACTAGAGACTTCAATAGGCCATTCTATCTTTTTATCAATTCAGTTGCTTCTGATGTTGGTACACAAAAGGACCAGGAAATACTCTAGTCATAAGCCCATTGCATGGCTTGTTTACCATAAAATAAATTCCTTGCTTGGAGTCTCTTTGGTATAGTATCTCAAGGAACTGTGTAAATCTGAAAATGCTGATCATGTTAAAAATTTTGTAGGTAGAGAAGGTGGGTATAACTATGAAATATGCATCTCTTCCCATGAAGACAAATTAAGGCTCTCTCTGTTGTGGAAGATGGTCAATATAATCAATATGCCTCAAAGTGTCTGGTTGACTTTGACCTAGAATGATACCATAACATAAGTGATTTATGTCATGGTGATTTCCCCTGCATTTGGCAGTTTTGATATTGTAATATTTAAACCAGACTTGTTGAATCCATGAAGAACTTCTGTCCTTCCCTGTGCCTACTGATTATCCTTTGAACTATATGTAAGTGTTGATATTGAGTAATATTTATGATTTGTGTGAATCTGATTTGACAATCAACTCTTTGTGCTATTACATTCATCTTCAAATATTCTTAATATAAGTTCCCGATCAACAGGTTAAGAACTGCCTCTAAGTAAGTATAGACTCATACCTCAAGTCATCTCTTCCCAGCTGTCAAATAAACAACCAAATACCTATATGGAATTCTTCCAACCAAGAGAACACTCTTTTGTTGCCATATTTCATAGCCACCCTAACTGGGGAGGTAATGCAGGAACTATTCACTTCTAGCAGATTCCACGTTATCATGAAGACTCATCTGTATTCCTGGCCTGCATTTTCCTTCCTCTGTTCCAGGAAACTCCCCATGTGGCCATAAATACTCATTAAGTTTAATTTTGCATTCTGGAGCAGCTGGGGCCAGGTGCCATAAAATGGGACACTGCTCTGCACATTAAATGTGATTTGATGGATCAGTAACACTAGTCCAGATGGGGAGTTTAGGTAGCGTAGGTATTTGATGTGCCATGATCAAACACTGAATTGCCACCAGAAACTCCTTTTGAAGTAGGGAATAATTGTAGCAGAATATGGTATGGACTCACTTTAAAACTAGAGATTTACACGTTGAGGCCCCTATTGAGTTTTGCAAGAGGTTCCTTAGAATCTGCCCAGACATTGGATGTGTTGGGTTATAAAGCTCAGGAGTTGGGGCAGGTTGTCCTGTGAGTCTGGACCTACTGGAAAAAGCCTTCTTTTTCTTGATGTTAAATCCTCAAAGATGGAAGCCTTATGGGTTACCTAGTAAAAAGATTATAAAAATCTCTGACCATTGAATTCCTAAAATGTTTACAGTTTGGCAGACTACTATAGTGACTCTCTACTTCAGCAGAGACTCTAGATAATTATAGGATTCTCTCCTAATTTATGTCTTTGTAATGAGCCACGGTAATGTGGGATGGGATAAGAAGAGTTTTTGTTTCTGGTAGACTCTATAATGACAGGGAGCAGGAGAGTTGATAGTGCCTTGAGATACGATATGGAGGATATACTATCACTGACATAAGAAGATAAGGTGCTTTTGATTATCTTTACTAAGTGGGATATAAAATAAGAATTTCCTAGGTTAAAAGATGCCTGTTAACTTCCAGGAGCTAAGCTGATTTTCTTTTTTCGTTTTTGTCCCAAAATTGCAGCTTAAATTGGTATCAAACCCTGATTAAGATAATACTAATTCACAGTTATTGTTTATAAACTGAACCCGTCTCAGTTTTCCAGTGGTCAAAATATACATTAACAGGATAGGAAATTCATCACTTCTACATCCTATGAGTCTTTGTAGTGACACTAATCTTTGCCATACGCCTGGGAATACAGTGTTGTTTTAGTCTACTTTTGTCAGTGATGTGGGTAAAAGATAGTTTTAAGGACATCTTTCTGGGCCTTCCCATTAAAAAAGGAGTCATCACTCTATTGACTTGGTAGCCAATGAAGATTCTGTCAGTTACCAATTGTATCTACTCATACTGAATTCTGGGTTGGGGAAATAGCTGTGGAGAGATGAGATGAACCGAGGCCAAGGCTCCATCACCTAAGTGCCATAAACCCCAAGTCTGATCAGTTGTCCAGGAAGGCTTTTTGCTGTCTCTGTATATTGGCATCAGTTCAGAGGCAATATCATATCCCTTAGAAGGTCCGGGTATTGCACTTACTTTAATGAATAGACACCTTAATAAATAGCTGATTGTCCATTTGAAAAAAGCTTCTAAGAAGATTCAAAGAATCTATACAGCAGAGTCCTTCATCAAAGAGACATAGCCTCCCTTTCATAGGAAAGGGTTCAGATTTGTAAAATGGGGAAGGACCCATGAGTTCCCACTAATGTATTTAAACTTACATTTTTATTTAGTAAATCTAGATTTTTTCCCACTAATTTTCAATGAGAAGTATCTTTATAGGCTTGGTAGTCTGACCATTCATTTATCCTAAGGGACACCATGATCAAGCAGCCACTGCCACAGATCCCTGCTGTTCAAATTGCTCTGATTACCACTCTTTCCCTGTGGCTTCAATCAACCTTTTACTCTGATGGTGACTGTTGCTTATCCAGCACTTATCAGCTCAGGAATCCTATTATTCTCATTTATATCAGAGAAATCATTTTCACTATGCATTCCTCCCCCATCGCTAGTCTGCAGAGTTGTCAAGGACGCCGGTGGCTTCTCAGTAATACATTTCTTCGTGTCTTAATATTCTAAGTGTCCGATGGGCCCTTCTACAAAATGCATTTAGGAAATGATTTATTAGATTATACATAGTGAATCTATCTCCTTAAGCCCTAGAACTCCTTCCTTCTCAGTATGACAGGGGAGTTGTGGTATCTCAGTTTCCTGCAGACACTGTTGAGTCCAGGTTTCAATTAACCAACCCAGTAGACTATTGACACTACTAGTGCATTGGCTCTGCCAACATGTTAAATCCTGAATCCTAGGTAAGTGTACTGACTTAAATGAAATTACCCCAATAAGGTATTTTAAACCCTGTTTTAACATGTTGGGTGAGTTACCAAGAAACATGCCAGTTTTGGTGCCTGGTATAATTTGGGACCTTTCACATAGAATCTGCCCATTCTAGAGTCGCTGTTCATGATGGCAGTTTTAGAAAGCCATATTTATATTACACAATCTCCTCCCCTCTCATACTCAACCATATGTGATCGGATCACTTGTAGGGATATGAACTTGTAGGTATATGAACTTAAACTTTGGTAACTTTATCAAGCAGGAATATAATACTTTTTGGGAAAATGAATAAAAATAAAGAAATTAGAAGTAGAAGCAGGACTGAAGAAACTCATGTAGAGTATCTGTGGTACTTCATTCATAATGTTTGCAGAAAGAACTGTAAAATAGAATTAGACTTTCCAGAGAATTAAGAATAATAAACATGCATTTTTCAGTTCCTTTTTATGTTTTCAGAACCAAACATTGCTCAGTACATTAAAACACATATAACAGAGTGACAAGGTTCTGAAATTTTACCCAATTACAAGTCAACAAATTAGTGTGCCTCAGATTCATGGATGCTGGTTGAAGACATGATATTCCTGGGTAAGAGACAAAGGACCATTTATTACTCACAGCAATAACAGTAGCTGGAGTATCCACATTTTTGTGCCATTTTCCTAAGCCACAATTCCTGCAGGGAGACATGAAGGAAGCAAAATGATATTTGTGTGTACAGTGAATTGCATGGAAGGAGAGAAACCTCGAGTTTAGGGAACTCAAATCTCTTATAATGGGTGGTATACATGCCTGTCTTTTTCTCAAGAGAGAAATCTTTCAAGTCTATTTCAACCTATTCTTGTTCTAAGGGAGACAGTATCAGTGTATCAGAGTATCATTGTATCAGTATCAGAGACCATGGAGAATTGTCTCCCAAGAGAGTTTATCAGATATATAAAATTATTCCTCATGCACAAGCTACAAAAATGAATAGAACACATGAAAATTCTTTGTAATATATATAAATATTTCATATGCATAGAAATAATAATTAAGTTTTTTTATATCATCAGACTATGTTTTTATGCTTCAGTTTATTTCTAGGTACATGACTTTATTAATGCCCCTAATGTAACATATAAGGGTTTTTTTGTTTTTCAGTTTTTTTAAAGAGAGAGTGCACAGGGGTTGGGGGGGTAGAGAGAGAGGGGGAAAGAGAATCTTAAGCAGGCTCCATGCTCAGCATGGGAACCTGACACAGGGCTCAATCTCATGACCCTGCGATCATGACCTGAGACAAGATCAAGAGTTGGATGCTTAGCAAACTGAGTCACCCTTGTGCCCTGTAACATACAAGGTTTTTAATACTAGATGATAAAAATTCATTGTTTAACTCTTTTTCTTGCTTCATTCCTTCACTTCTGTGCTAAATTCAATACCTAAGTTTTCATGAGTCTTTCTAAATTGTACATAATAATTTTAATATGTAAGATGGTTTGATTATGTACCATACTTTGTTTATTCCTACTAATCTCTCTGTAATTTTTTCCAATTTGTTTGTTGTGGTAAATGAGACATAACATAAAACTTACTATCTGAACCATTTTTAAATGTAAGGTCAGTATTATTAAGTACATTCATTTTGTTGTGCAACCATCATCAACAGCCATCTCTAGATCTCTTTGCATCTTGCAAAACCTGAACTCTGTACCTATTAAATAATACTTCTGAATGTTATAATCAAGTAAATGAATTATAAGAACATAATCTGCATCAGACACTGTTCTACTCAAGGATTCTAATGAAATTATCTGGCTTGAGTATATGGTTAATAGTATGATTATTCCTATCTGTGAGTTAGCCTAAAGATTAATTCTAATATCCAAAAGTGTAAGACTCACATTTATCAAATGTCATGGAATGCTTGCCTTCCTATGATAAGCAGAGTTATCCTTTGATAGTCTATAGTTCTATGTATGTTTATTCAGGGTGTACTTGTATCTACAGTTTCCAAGAGAAATACACACAATTATTTCAAGGGTCCTGGAGTTCTTGCTGCTCAGCTTATACCAATATGTCTTAAATATTAAGCAACATGTATAGAAAAAAATTTTTTTTCATTGATGGGGCAGTAGTTAACATTTTGCCCTTTCTAACTAAATCCAATCCTGAAACCATGAATTCCTTCAGGGGAAAAACTATTTAGTTGATGCAAGGTTTGTCCATATTATATTGCCATATTTTCTTCATTTCCAAAATTAGTCTCCTGAACATCTTCAAAAGGGTTCTGTCAGTCCTAACAACTCCAAATGGGTTTGGCTAATGCTCACGTCTCAGACATACATTTCATTTGTATTTGTCTTGGTCATCAATCTGTTAATCTATATCAGGGTATTAGTATCCCTTACCATATAAACATTTCTGTCAAAAATACTTTATTCTATGGTAGGATATTATATAACTTTTTCAAATTCATTAAGCTCTTAGAGTTTATTTTCTTTGTGAGCTCAGATGATCTCCATGATTATTATTCTCTATAAACACAGTGAAGGTGGACCAAAACATTCTCATCTCTGTATTCTTTCTTAACCCTCTTCTGAGGTTAGAGCCACCCGTACCACCTCATGGCTTATTTTATTTGCTTTCATTGCATTACTAACCATTTAAATTCTTTTCATCTCATTTAATAATATAAAGCTTATATTTATTAGCATTATATATATATATTTTAAAGATTTTATTTGAGAGAGAGAGAGAGAGTGAGAGAGAACATGAGAGGGGAGAAGATCAGAGGGAGAAGCAGACTCCCTTTGGAGCTGGGAGCCCGATGCAGGACCCGATCCTGGGACTCCAGGATCATGACCTGAGCCGAAGGCAGTCGCCTAAGCAACTGAGCCACCCAGGTGCCCAGTAGCATTATATTTTTAATTGAAAAGTGCTATCCTGATATCTGCCTCTTTATGTAAATCAGAACTATTTCTTAGGTCTCCAAACCTCTCTATATTTAAAAGTAATTTAAAACTCTCTTCTGCTGAAGTTTCTATGAGGAAACTAGTTTGCTTAAGATCATTTTACCTACCTATCCTTTTAAAATAAATATTGTTTGCAGATATTTTTAATAAAACTTCTTTTAGTCTGTGACTCAAAATGACAGAACAGTTAGAAAGTAAGGTGAGCCTAAATTTGTTACCTAAACAATTGAAAAATCAGATCTCTTAATCTTTCCTACATTAAGTTTGAATCATTCAGATTGCAATTTGAATATTTGTTGGAGTATTTGCTGCTTTTACATTAAGTATTGAAGAAATATATGGTAGGATAACAAGTATTCTTATTATCCTATTATATAAAACATTTTTTATTATGTAAATTTTCAAACTAGTACAAACATCTAGAAGAGGAGGGTCATAAATCCTCTACATATCCATCATGCTTCTTCACAGCAGTTATCACTCATGGACAAACTTGTTTCAGTTTTGCCTCTACCCATCTAGCCCCACTGGATTATTTTGAAGCAAATTCATAACATCTTTCATCTTTAACTATTTTGCTGAATGATAAAGACCCTTCTAAAATCACAATTGTTATACCATAATACTATTTAAATATATATGGCAATTTCTTAGATTAATTAAAAATCCAGTCGGTATTCAAAATGTCACAATTGGTTACCTTTTCCCCCCATTTTTATTTGCATTGTTTTGGTATTGCTTGGCATCTTCCTCTGCTCCCTGAATTTCCTGTCAGCTGATAGTTAAATACAGAGGTCTGGTTAGATTCAGGTTTGATTTTTTATTTTATTTTATTTTGAGTGTTACTGTGTACTTTCATCAGGAGGTAACTAATGTCTGGTTGTCCTTCATTTTATGGTACTAGCAAACATCGCTAATCATTGCTTAGATTATTTTTTTCATTATAAATTTACAAAATGGGAGTATTCTAATTTTATTATTTCTTCTTCCTTTTTTTAAGCTGGAATTATGGCTGTAAAAAATCAACTATTTGAATTAATTACTCCAAAGTTTTGTTCACAGAGAAAAGGATAAATGCTTAATTATTTTCCGCAGTGTAGCAGTTTTTAGCAGAATTAATTACTTTCCTAGCATTCTTCTAAGGACACCACTGCACGTATTTTTAAAATATACTTCTGGGCGCCTGGGTAGCTCAGTTGGTTGAGCGACTGCCTTTGGCTCAGGTCATGATCCTGGAGTCCCAGGATCGAGTCCCATATTGGACTCCCAGCTCTGCAGGAAGTCTGCTTCTCCCTCTGACCTTCTTCCCTCTCATTCTCAGTCTTTCTCTCTCCAATAAATAAATAAAATTTTTAAAAAAATATGTACTTCTAAAATCATTTAACTAATATCACTCCACTACAGTTATTATTTTTTCTAGATGCAAATTAACTCCCACCTTTTCCTAGTAGAAGGCTTTTCAAGTTAACTCGTAAGTACTGTGACATGGCAATATGTTTTTATAGTTTTATTGTTTTCTACTATAAGATGCCCCAGACACATTTTGTATATTTCCTTTGCCAGCCATGTAATTGCCTATTTCTTTGTGGAGCTCCAGTTTATTTTCATTGGGGAAAAACATTAGATACTACAATCTTGGCACAAGGGGTGCTCATTAGAGCCAGGGTGATTTTCTTTTTCCCCTATGCCTTTTCAGTGGACAGAGTTAGGGAAAATGTACCTTTTTGAAAATAGACTTTATTTTTTAGAGCAGTTTCAAGATAACAGCAACATTGAGCAGAAAGTACAAAGAGTTCTCATCTGCCCCCACACATGCGCAGCTTCCCCCAATATCAACATCTAACAGGCTGGTGTATTTGTAACCACCTCTAGAACTGTACCAACACATCATTATTATCCAAAGTCCCATAGTTTATGATTGGGTCACTTTTGATGTTGTATGTTCTCTGGTTTTGACAAATGTATAATGACATGTAACCATCATTACAATAACATACAGAATAGTTTCAGTGCCCTAGTAATCCTCTATATTCTGCCTATTCATTCCTTTTTCCTCTCTAACACTTGGCAACCGCTGATCTTTTTATGGTTTTCATAGTTTTGCCTTTTTTGTAATGTCATATTGTTGTAATTGTATGGTACATAGCCTTTTCAGACTGACTTCTATTCCTCCATGTCTTTTCATGGCTTGATAGTTCCTGTATTTTTGGTGCTGAGTAATATTCCATCGTCCAGATATACCAGAGTCTATTTATCCATTCACTGACTCAAGGGCATCTTGGTTGTTTTCGAGTTCTGACAATTATGAATGAAGCTGCTATAAACATCATTGTGTAGGTTTTTGTGTGGACATGTTTTCAACTCATTTGGGTAAATACCAAAGAACATGACTGCTGGATTCCCTGATAAGAGTATGTTTAGTTTTGTAAGAAGCTGACAATATGTCTTCTAGAGTGACTGTACTGTTTTCCATTCCCACCAGCCAATAAATGAGAACTCCTGTTGATCCACATCCTTGCTAGCATTAGATGTTGTGAATGTTTTGGATTTTTACCATTATTTGTTTTTATTTAATAAAAAATGCATCTTAAGTTCATACTGATATTTCTTACCGTTTTTTAACCTTTTTTTTTTAAAGATTTTATTTATTTATTTGACAGAGAGAAAGATCACAAG
The DNA here is from genome assembly GCA_028533885.1 of Nasua narica. Taxonomy (NCBI): domain Eukaryota; kingdom Metazoa; phylum Chordata; class Mammalia; order Carnivora; family Procyonidae; genus Nasua; species Nasua narica. The sequence goes on along the minus strand of CM052802.1, from coordinate 72,778,249 downwards.
CAGGCAGAGAGGCAGGCAGAGAGAGAGGGGGGAAGCAGGTTCCCCGCTGAGCAGAGAGCCCAATGCAGGGCTCCATCCCAGGACCCTGAGATCATGACCTGAGCCAAAGGCAGAGGCTTTAACCCACTGAGACACCCAGGCGCCCCTGATATTTCTTATTGTAACTTGGGTTACAAGTTTTCATTTACATCCATTGATTTTGTATTTGTATCTCTTTCTCTTGATCCATAAACAACCTCCTCCTCTTCCTCCTCCTTCTCCTCCTTATTCTTTAGAGACAGTAAGCGCGCTCAAGCATGTGAGCAGTATAGTGGGGAGGGGCAAAGGGAGAGGGAGAGAGAGATACTTAAGCAGGGTCCATGTCCAGCAGAGAGCCCAATATGGGGCTCAATATCAGGACCCCAAGATCATGACCTGAACTGAAATCAGTTTTTGGATGCTTAACTGGCTGAACCATCAGGTGCCCCAAACCATAAACCTTATTTCTAATGATATATACATAGATGTTTATGCAGCTATAACAGTTGAAGGATTCCATCTTAAGTAATAGTTTTCCAGTTCTACACAAATTGTTAAATTAATGCTTATTCTACTGAACATTCCCACCAACCACAAACAAAAATAAGGACAAAAAAAAATCACTAATTAGAGACTTTGGAATCAAGGATCTTATGACTTTAATGCCTATCTGATAGAACATTAAATTTTAATTGCTATCCTTGGTTATATCCCCAAAACCAAATGACTTTGGCCAATTGAGAAGAAAAAGGCAGTGTCAGGTGAGCTATTAAGACCCATATAATTCATAATGACAATGTTATCTTTGCTTAATGTGTAAAATTTCTATTTTACCAAGTTCCCTGTTTGTTAAAATTACTCCTATTCTTTTGTTAATTGTCAACTAGTTAAGTTTTATTTTTTTTTCACTGCAAAACCTATAAAGAGAAAAAGTAATAAAATACTAAGAGTAGGATCTAATCCCTCTGAATATATCAATGAATTAGGAGAGACTGCCTTTTTTTTTTTAGTAGACTCCACACCCTATGTGGAGCCCAACCTGTGGCTAAAACTCACGAAATCTTGCCATTTGCAATGACGTGCATGGAACTAGAGAGTATTATGCTAAGCTAAATAAGTCAGTCAAAGAAAGACAATTATCACATGATCGCTCTGATATGAAGAATTTGACAGGCAGGGCAGGTGGTCGTGGGGGATGGGGAAGAGAAATGAAACAAGATGGGATGGGGAAGGAGACAAATCATAAGAGACTCCTAAACTCGGAAACAAACAGGTGGCTGGGAGATGGGGGGGTAGGGTTATGGACATTAGGGAGGGGATGTGCTATGGCAAATGCTGTGAAATGTGTAAGCCTGATGATTCACAGACATGTACCCTGGGGCAAATAATATATTATATGTTAGTAAAAAAATTAAAAAAAAAACCTCACAACCCTGAGATAAAGACTTGAGATGAGATCAAGAGTTAGACGCTCAACTGACTTAGCCACCCAGGTGCCCCAAAGAGAGTCTGCCCTTGATCTTTTTTAGAGAATTTTTAAGGAGCTATTAATAGATACAACCAGAATATTAAATTTTGAATATTGGGCAGAATGCTTCTGTGTCAGAGAGCATATTATGATGAGACAACTAGAATACTTCTTTGAATTTGAAATAAATGTCTTCCTGCAATTGATTCTCAAGCCAAGGCTTAATTTTTCAATGTAGTATACCCTGAATTCACAAATCTAAGCAAGATGTTCCATCTAGGCATCCTGGGATCATTATCTTTATGTTAAGTGATTTTTATTTTTTGGGTGGTTTTGAATTAGCAGTTATACAACCAAAGAGAATGATTGCTACTTAATCTTGGGAGCCATCATTATAACATTAGCAATCTGTCTCACTGCTTCACAATTGAGCATTCTGTTTTGTTTCCTGAGGGAAAAAATAAAATCACAAATGTGTTTAGTACTGTCTTATCTTCCGCATTCTATTCATCTATTCACGATAGAGGATAACTGATATGGCATGACCTAGCTCAATTTATACTTTCTGGTAATTAAACATTTAGTCTTGAACAGAGTTTTCATTACTATGATTTCATTATGTTTCACTCATTCTTCATAGACTGCAAATAAATCTTTAGAAGGGCTCTGAGACTATAACTGGGAAGCAATAATATAAACACCAAGTGAATGATTCTGTTGTTTTATGGCTTAACATTACTTCCTAAAGTATAGTAAAGAAATAGGTTTATAATTTTTTCTTTACAGGAGAATGGTTCACATAGCTTGACTAATTATATAGGAACATTAAAACATTTTTTAAAAATTTATTTTGGTAGTCCAAATAAGATAATTTTTTTAGTCTACAACAGCAAAATAGGAATATAATTGTTTTCAAAATTAAAAAAAATTGACCACATTACATGTCCAATCCTAAGCAACACTATGATGTCCTCTTAAAAAGCTCTTTTACCTAGGGGCGTCTGGGTGGCTCAGTGGGTTAAAGCCCTTTTACCTAGGGGTTCCTGGGTAGCTCAGTGGGTTAAAGCCTCTGACTTCAACTCAGGTCATGATCTCAGGGTCCTGGAATCAAGCCCCAAATTGGGCTCTCTGCTCAGCAGGGAGCCTGCTTCCCCTTCTCTCTCTCTGCCTGCCTCTTTGCCTACTTGTGATCTCTCTCTCTCTGTGTCAAATAAATAAATAAAATCTTTATAAAAAAAAGCTCTTTTACCTAAAATGTCATGATTTAAGATGATTTTTAAAAACTAATTACCCAGAAAATGTTACTAGAATAAATGAGGATGGTACCCATGGGAGGGAGATGGAAATAGGAAAGATTTTATTGTAACATGGGATCAAATGTCTGTAAATTATTCCAAAATAGAATACCAATTTTAGAATTTAGGACAGTAGCCACAGGTGGAAGGTCTTCCCAGTCCCACACTTCAGATCCTGGGATCTCAGTACCAATATGCACTACCTGTTTCTGAGACCGATCAATTTTGGGAAAACTAAACTCATTTAAGTAAATGTGCAGGATTTTCAACTATTTCCCTTTGTTTCATCCATTTAAAAAACATCTTTGTAGACAGTAAGTGCTGATAAAAGAGTATTATTCCTAACTTGGGTTATATAATTAACTTAGAACTTTAAAAAAAAAAAAAGAAAAATAAGACAGTCTGTACTTAAGTCTGAGTAATTCATTTTTTCCAGAATTGTGCAACATTGAAATATTTAAATTTTAGAAGTAGTTATCTTAGTTTTTCCTTATAATACCATGGAAGACTTGAAGAAGAAGAATCTTTTTATTAGCCTGCAGATGGTGGACACAAGTCAATAACATAATGGAAAATCACACTTCAGTGTTGGAGTGGGATATAAAAATATGTCTAGGGTCACATGAGAATGAGGTCAGATTAGGAACCTTTTAGAGCCAAGAAGTGGAGTCTGGGGTAGAGGTGAGAATGAATTATTTTAGTTGAATACCTGAATTAGATTGGGTAGGGCAGTGAAACACAGTGAGATCCACAGAACCAGAGCTAGATCCTGCTATGAAGATATCCCATAAAGCAGAAAGCAGTGAGTCCTGGAAAGGAATGCCAATATATGATCCATAAAAAAAAGCTGAGGTTCATGAATTACCAGACAACAAACAGTTACACAGGATGGATAGTACTTAGTCTCTCTATCAGAAGTTTATCAGTGCTCATAGTATGTTTTTTTCAGGAGCTTCTATTTCATGTGTTTTTGCACACTAGCTTCCCAGCCCACCCCCTCTGAAAATCATCTGCAAATATATCTATAAATGCATTGCTGAGCCAGAAAAAAATTGAGAACAATTCTCAAAAGGCAAAAAGTGAAGCATCAAATCACTGGTTTCTCTAGGGAAATGCAGTTATTCATGGCTGGTTCCATGACCTTTATTTTGATGGGTGGCTGGGGCTATGAGGTCAAAAGACAAAGCTAGATCGTGTTGCATGTCAGAAATCTAACAGGAAACCCTTCAGATAAGGCCAGACCAGGAAAGTTGCATCTTCTGTCAAAGAGTGAGTAAAAATTAAGTACTCTCTGCAGAGGTTCTGGATGAAAGGAGAAAGATAAAATCTCTCTTGAGAAATCTAAATAAATATTGACCCTTGAGAGAATTTGTGGTCAAATCCAAAACCCATCATACTGAAATGGAAAACCATCAAAGAAACAAAATCTTACAAGCATTCAGAGAGGAAGATATATGAAATACAGGACACAGCATTTTGGTCAGCAGACCATTTCTCATCCTCAGTAATGGTGGCCATAAGACAGTGGAATAACATTTTCAAAGTATCATGTGAAAATAAATCTTAACTTAGAATAACATGACTAATAATATAAATAAGAGGGAGATAAAGAGATATTTTCAGATACATCCAAACTAACAGAGTTTTATCATCAATAACCCCTTACTAGAAATATTCTAAAGTAATTACTTCTCAAAACTAGAAAATTATCCTATGAGGAAAATATGTCATTAAGGAAAGACTATTTGGTAAAAATGGATAAATATCAAAAACACTGTCTGTAAGACCAAAAAGTAGTAATGTATGATTTTTGGAGTTAAGAAGAAGGAACTAAACTCTGCAAAACCACAGCCTATAAGCCAATGTTGGGATACTAAACTTTATTGTTTGGGAGGAAGAAAATAACAACTTTAGTCTTTGAAGAGTGAAGTGGGCATTTAACATTTTATAGCAAACCTTAAAAATAACTTTCAAATTAGTAGAGAGAAAAAATGGATTAAGAAAACAAATCTCAGTCAAATCAAAAGAAAACAGGAAAGGAGGAAGAAGGGTGTGTACACATCGTCTGATGATTTGTCAACTATTGTGGCTTCTCTTCTTGCTAAAGATTATACTTCCTTACCTCCTTGATCTCAGATTTGGTCATGTAACTTGCTTTTACTAATGAAATAGCAGTTTAAAAGCTTTGTGGGCCAGATTATTATTTGGCATTTCTCTTTTCCTCTGCTGCCTGACTGACAGAGGCAGTTTCCTAAATCCTGGGGAAGGGGACATGGAGAGCCATTGCCAGCCATGATGGATTTGTCAAGTGAGTGAAAAACAGATCTTTGTTGTGGTGAGCTCCTGACATTTTGTTCTTGAAAGCATAACCTACCCATCTTCACTTATATGGGGAAATGATCTGTGATAAAATGTGGGACAAATACCTATGTGACTTGGGCAAGTTACTTCATCTTTTTGGGTCTTATCTTTTTCTTTTTTCTTTCTTTCTTCTTTTTTTTGGGGGGGGGAAATGATGTGTTATATAGATAGGAGAATCAAAGAGAAAGTTAAAGGGAAAAGGAAAATGAGAAAATATGATCCCATTTATGTTAATAAAACCCTCAAAATAACAACTATTCCAAATAAGATATGTATATATCTGCACCTATACATATCAATTTGTAAATGCAAAGGAAAAAGTCCAGCAGGACACATTTGTTAACAGTGGTTACTGTTAACTACTGGAAGGGGAATAGGATGGGGAGGAAGGTAAAAAAGACTTAAAATATTATTCTATATATTCATTATTTGAGCTTTTTATGATTGGTTTTTATGTGTTCATGTATAATTTCTGTCACAAAATGGAATAAAACTAGTGTGGCAAAAAGAAATAATCCTTGAGATTAGTGAATGAGAGAAAGAGAGATCTTTCAGGAGAGGGATTTGAACTCGAAACACAACCAATAATTGTGCGATTGAAGCCAAAATTCAGGTGTCCAGTGTGGACATTATTTACTTTAGAAGACCAAACAAAGTTTTTTTGTTTTTTTTTCCCCCTATTTGTGTATGGTATCAATTATCTATGAACAAAAGCATTTCACATCCCACATGCTTGGAAAGACATCACTCTAAACAGGAATGGAGGCTACCATTTTCATTGTTTCTACAAATTTTGATAAAGGGAAGCTGAGCGTGTCCAAGGTATAAGTGCGAATGTTTACAAAGATTGATTGACATGTTATCTCTAAGAAATAGTAAAAGAAAAAAATACATGCCCCATTACACAAAAACAGCATGATAGCCATTGAAAAACATTTTGGACTTAGTACAAATATGGCAAAGAATCATCAGAGCAGCTTTTTACTAAACATATCACAATTAACAGAATATACATTTAGTGAGGACCCACCATATGCCAAGGTAGATCTGAGATATACAGAAATGACTAAAACTGGTAGCTGCTCTTAAGGAACTTAGAGTCTAAGAAGAACACCTCACATAATCAAATAATAAAAATTACAAAAATTTGATTAATCCTCAACTTAAAAAAAATTCTCAAAGTCATCTAAGGAGAAGCCATCACACAAAGTATAAGATCTAACTTTTAGTTCATATTTTTGCAACACTTTTCAATATTATCATTCTACACATAGCCAAGATTATCATCTTTCAGAAAAAGCAAAGCAGAATGGAAAGTTGTTGCTGTAATTTTTTTAATTTATTTCTATGAATGAATTTATTTATGTACTTAAAACTGAGCAAAGAAAATAAAGGACAAAACTGAAACAGAGACTTTATCTCTGCTTCTTGATATGACTTCACTTTAGTTGTTTTCATGGCCCAAATCAACTAAATGTTCCCCTAAGTATTATGTACCTCCGGAGCTATACTGACCTGAGTGAAAATTGAATGGTTATTTTGACACATCTTAAAAACGTCATACTATGTTTTAATCATATTTTTTTAAAAAACAGTTTAGGACACATAGTTGAACTGCACCAATCTGCTTACTTTTTCATAAGCCATTCCTTCCCAAGTCTTTTCAGTCTTACTCAGAAGAAGTATTTTTATGAGAGTGATGGGAAAATATGCTTCAATGAGCTTATATTTCAAATACTTCTCTAAAATGAACACTGATCAAAGCCCTGCTTAAATTATGCCAAATTGGGTCGTCTTCTAGGTCTTAAATATTGATATCTTGAGTTTCTCTTTTTAGGAATAGAGAGAAGAAAGCAGTTATTTGGGATGCATACACATAAAGATAATATAGTGGAAGGGAAAAACTGTGGATTAAGAACAGAAGAATGGTAAGTGACTCTTAGGAACAGAAGTTACCCTCAAATGGATTATTTAGATAGAGGTGGGAACCAAAATAGATGTTGATACCCTGAGGACCAAAATAGCATGAGAAGCTATTTTCACACTGGGCTTAAAGAAGCAGAGGGAAAAAGTGTTACTGGAGCCTTGTGAGAATGGGAGCCATAGCTTCCATCAGCAGCGGAGGCCATAAAGGGATGAGCAGTTGAGAAACTATGGCATTGAAGTAATGAGGGAACTGGGGAAGAAGTACCCCTTCTCCTGCCTTCTGATCTAGTTATGCCTCCCATTTGAAGCCAGAGGGTAAAGCAGTTCAGATAACAGAGTCCGTAGAGTTCATCCCCTTGGGTCACAGAAAACTGAAGCAAAAGGTGGAGAATGAATGTGGTGGGAGAGGTTCACACAGATCACCAGAGAAGAATTATTAGTGCCTGATATTTATACTTCAAGTTTTAAGTGAGATTTTCTATGTTGAAATTTTTTGTAAACCGTGATAGCTCTAGCAAAGTTGGATGAGATTCAAACACATTTAACCAGACTATAAACCTCTCCACTATATCAAAGAAGAGCTGGAGGAACTGTTCCTTCACTTCTCCGAAGACTGAGTGTTATAACCTTTCCTACTTCTTTTCTTCTTCAAGGATGCTCTTGAGATTTATTCTGAACACATTTTAACTGGGTAAAATATCGAGCATGGGAAGGAAACAGCTTACACTATGATTTGTCCTAGCAATCACACCCCCAGCCTAGCCTCGAAATGACCCTAATTATAAATAGGTATTATCGCAAAATATCCATAATCAGCTATATTATGTTTTCTTTCTCTGGTGCCTCCTGAAAATACATTTCATGATATGTCATGTATCATCATTTTATTTCTGTTCTGAATTTTGCTCAGTTTAATCAAGGTTTATATTTTATGAAAGCAAGTAGAATGATGGCATGAGAGAATAAACTATGGAAAAGCCTTTAATATTAGAATTTTCTCACATTAATCCCTGACACACTCATTGCTTTTTGACCAGGTATGCTATGCTGTACCTGCTGGACACTTGCCAGAGTCCTGATTAGTGTCTGGCTTCCATCACAGCCATTTCCAGAATAATCTCTTAGGCAACTTCAGGAACCAGTGCATACTAATGCAGTGATTTTTGCATAGACAATTAAGTCCATGAAAGTATCACATTCTGTGTTAGCAAATAATGAGAGCTAAACTTTTATTTAGATTTCTAAGATTTGACTGTGTATGAATAAACTGTATTCAAAACATAAAGTTACTTTGTAGTGAACCCTTCCCATTTCTATGTACTTCTATTCTCTGCTACAGAACTTCAGTTCTGGACCATAATCTGTGACCTGAATTAGAGCCCTCATTTCTCCTCTAGATTCCCAGAGTCCTGATTGGAATATTGCACTCATATTATGACAGTTAATATGCTTGAGGCTTCAAGTACAAGCAATGGAAATGGTGGCTTAAGCAATTATTATCTCAAATAATAAGAAATCTAGGGGAAGATGGTTCCAGGGCTGATTCAGTACCTCAATGAAGTCATCAGGGACCTACATGTTTTTCATTTTTCCACTCTGCTATCTGTGTGAGTGAGAACTTCCCTCATTCTCATAGATGGCAACAGCAGCTCTGAGGGGGTGAATTTGTTTCTCTTTTTATCAGGGAGAAAACTTTATTCTATATGCTTCCAGTAAACTTATCCTTATGGCTCATTGGCTAAAACTGGGTCATATGACCACTCTTATCTAATTACTGGCAAAGGGGTTTGGGAGTTTTATGATTGGCTAAAATGAATTATTATCTTATTGGGCCTGGAATTGGAGCCTGAGCAGAAGACTCTAGATTTCTAGACAAAACCAGTGAAAGGATCACTGTTGAGTAGGCAGCCAAAGGGATCTGTTAGACACAAGTACTTCTGTGATGTTTGTTGTACTGAATCCACTGCTTTGGCATATATAAAAACCTCCTTCTATATCTCTCCTGTTGCAATTTCCTTCTCTATCTTCCTAATATTATAGACATTGGAAAATAGAATTCCACTTTCTTATTGCTATGGGTAGCCATGAGACACATTTCTGGCAAGGAAATATGAGCCCAAGTGTCTGAGGAGGACTTCCTATTCTGAATAAGGAGGCAAAACACTGCAAGTCTTTGCCCTTTGCCCTTCCTTTTTGTCCTTGTTCCTTAATTCTGTTCAGATAAAGATGTCTGACTTGAGGTGCACAGCACATGAGATTGAAATCCTATGCTATGGATGGCAGCACAGGAGAAGAGTAGGATGAGTCTCTGAAGACGTCCCTGAGCCTCCTCACCAACCTTAGATTGCTGATGAGTGATTGAAAAACAAACAAGCAACAAAAACATCCTGTAAGTATTTGAGCCATTATTTACATGTTGTAGGTAGTAGAACACAGTTTCTAATTGGTATATTAGCTATCTAGTCTGTTTATTTACTTATTTTTATTGAGCTGGTTTGTTTCCATGGTAGTCTATGAAACACATGCTTATATTTTTACAGCTTGAGCCCATTATTCCATCTTGTTGAAACCAAGACCAATAGTTTCTAAAATGCAGTTTTAGAGGGAAATGGCTGTTCATTTCTCTTCTCAAAACAATTCTAGAATAAATGGCATCCAAGGTTTCTGTCTTGTGGGTTTTACCTCGGTGTCCAGATTTATCTCTTACTTTCTTCCTATTTATACAGTAGCCATGCCCAGTTAGCCTCCTTTAATCATATTCTCTATTTTCCTACCTGCTACTTTTCTCTTCATGCTGTTTTTCTTTGCCTAGCATATCTTTTAATGTTTTTTTCAAATTGTTGAAGTTTTTTCCCATCTTTATGACCTAATCAAAGTGAATTCTTCAAGATATATCCTACTGTTTAGAAGCATGTCCCATACACAGGTAGTACCAAGTAAGTGTTAGCTATTATTATCTCTCCCCCTCTTAAGTTATGGGAAACGTACTTTAATCAAATATAAATTGTGCTGTTTAAAAATAATTTCATGAAGTTACTTCTAGAAAATTTTGAACTCTTTGAGGGTAGACTTTACTTGCATTGTGGGTGGTCAGTTAATAAATTGTACTCTACTTGGTTGAACTTGAACTGGGTGCCATAACTTTTATCAGTTTTTGTTATAGAAGGACGGATAAAATGAATCCATGATGTGGAAATCTCAGCAGTTAGAGAATGCAGGAATGATTCTTATACCATTTTTCATATGAAAATATATAACTATCCACATTTAGTTTAATTTGGGCCATCTGTAGGATTAAATTTTCTATGACTCTTTCTAATCCCTTATCCATACTTTAAAAAGTTAATGCAGTGATCTGAATAGGCGTATGGCTGTTAAAGAAATTGAATCAATGTTTTATAAACTTCCATAATAGGAAGCAGCAGGGTAGGATGGTTTCATTGGTGAATTCCTCCAAATATTTCGGAAAGAAAGCATACCAATTTACTTTCAGAATATAGAAGCAGGGAGAATATATCCTAAGTCATTCTATGAAGCTACTGTTACCCTAAAAACTAGGGAAAGACATTATAAGAAAAGAAAACTATAGACCAATTTCAATAGATGTAGAAAAAGAATTTGACAAAATTCAACATTCCATTCATAATAAAAACTCTCAGTAAACAAGGAAGATAGGAAAACATCTTCAGCTTGATAAAGAACATCTACCAAAAAAATATAACTAATATCATACTTAAGGGTAAGAAACTTGAAGCTTTCTCACTGAGATCAGAAGCAAAGCAAAGTTGTCTCCTCTCACTACTGCTTTTCAACATTGTGCTGGAAGTTGTAACTAATACAGCACAAGAAAGGGAAATAAAAGGTATGCAAATTGGAAAGGAAGAAATAAAACTGTCTTTGTTTGCAGATGGCAGGATTATTTCTGTAGAAATTCTAAAAGAATAGACAAAAAAATCCTGGAACTAATAAGTATTTATAGCAGTACTGCAGGATACTAGGCTAATATACAAGTCAATCATTTTCCTATATACTAGCAATGAAAAGTGGAAAGAACCAAAATGCCCTTCAACAGATGAGTGGATAAGGAAGATGTGGTACATCTATACAATGGAATATTATGCCTCCATCAGAAAGGATGAATATCCAACTTTTGTATCAACATGGACGGGACTAGAAGAGATTATGCGGAGTGAAATAAGTGGAGAGAGTCAATTATCTTATGGTCTCACTTACGTGTGGAGTATAAAGAAAATCATGGAGGGCATCGTGAGAAGGAAGGGAAGGGTGAATGGGGGGAAATCGGAGGGGGTGTTGAACCATGAGAGACTGTGGACTCTGAGCAACAAACTGAGGGTTTTGGAGGGGAGGGGGGTGAGGGGGTGGGAGAGCCTGGTGGTGGGTATTGAGAAGGGCACGTATTGCATGGAGCACTGGGTGTGGTGCATGAACAATCAATCTTGTAACACTGAAAAAATAAAATAAACATATTTGGGGAGAAAAAAAAAGAAGGCCTGTTGATTTCTATTTGGAGGAAAAAAGGAGAAATTAAAAACAAAAATGAAACCTAGAGACATTTTAGAAGAGTTAACTGTAAATATATTCCTTTCCCTTGTGGTACTGTTTGCATAGCAGATATTACTGATTATTTACTTGCTTATTCCCACTCATTCATCCATCCTATAAACTCCATGAGAGCAGAAACACTCTGTCTTACTTTGCACTAAATAAAGGTTGTTGAATAAATTCAAAAAAAAAAAAAAGAAAAAGTGGGAGTTGATATTTAAAAAAACTACGATTTCTGTTAGCACCTCCCAAAGTGAAATACTTAAGTATAAACCTAAAAAAATATGTAAAAGGTCTATATGAAGAAAACTACAAAACTCTGATGAAAGATTTCAAAGAAGACTTAAATAAATGAAGAGAGATTCCTTATTTGTGGATAGGAAGACTCAATATTGTAAAGGTGTCAAGTTTTCTTCAAGTTGATCTATAGACTCAATGCAAAACCTATCAAAATCCCAGTAAATTGTTTTGTGGATATTGATAAACTGATTCTAATATTTAAATGGAGAGGAAAAGACCCAGAAAAGACAATACAATGTTGAAGAAGAAGATCAAAGTTGGAGGAGTAACACCACTTGACTATAAAACTTACCAAAAAGTTCCAGTTAATCAAGACAGTGTGGTGTTGGTGAAATAATAGACAAATACAAAAATGGAACAGAATAGAGAACCTAGAAATAGACCAACACAAATATAGTCTATTGCTCTTTAGCAAGAGCGAAGGCAAAACAATGGAGTAAAATAATCTTTTCAACTAATCATGATGGAACATAAAAAGAGAGGGGGGAAATCTAGATGTAGATTTTATAGCCTTCACAAAAACAATTTTAAATGAATCACAGACATACATGTAAAGTGGGCAACTATAAACCTCCTAGAAGATAACATAGGAGAAAACCTAGGTGACCTTTGGTATGGCAATGATATTTTAGTTACAAAGAAATGATTTATAAAGTAAATAATGGTTAAGCTGAACTTCATTCAAATTTTAAAAAGTCTGCTCAGCAAAAGACACTGACAGAAAATGTAGAGATAAGCCACAGGCTGGGAGAAAATATTTAAAAAGACACACTTGACAAATAGCTATTATAGAAGGTATACAAAGAACTCTTAAAACCTAACAATAAGAAAACAAACAATCCAATTAAAAAATGGGCCAAAAATCTTAATAGAGTCCTCATTAAGGAAGATATACAGATGTCAAATAAGCATTTGAAAAGATGCTCTATGTTTTATGTCATCGGGGAAATGAAAATTAAAACAAGATCCTACCATACATCTATTAGACTAGCCATATCCACAGCTGACAACACTGAATGCTGGCGAGGATATGGAGCAACATGAGTTCTCATTCATTGTTGTTGGGAATGCAAAATGGTATAATCACTTCAGAAGACAGTTTGTTAGTTACTTTCTTACAAAACAAAACCTACTCTTACCATACTATTGGTATTGGTATTGGTATTACCATACTATTTGGTTTACTTTGGGTAAACCAAAGGAGTTGATAACTTTTGTCCACACAAAAATCCACACATGGGTGTGTACAGCGGTTTTATAAGTGCCAAAACTTGAAAGCAACCAAGACGTTCTTCTGGAGGAGAATAGATGAACTGTGGTACCTCCAGACGATGGAATATTATATGTCACCAAAACAGAAATGAGCTATTAAGCCATGAAAAGACGTAGAAGAAACATTTATACTTAAATGTATATTACTAAGTAAAGGAAGTCAACCTGAAAAGACTGCATACTTACTATTCCAACTCTATGACGTTCCAGAAAAGGCAAAACTATGGTGGCAGTAACAAGATCAGTTGTTGCCTGGGGCTTAGGGGGAGGGAAAGATGAAGAGGTGGAGCACAGAGAATTTTTAGGGCAGTGAAAACTACTCTGAATGATACTCTAATGATGGATGCATGTCTTCATATATTTGTCCAAACCCACAGAATGTATAACCCCAAGAGTGAACCCTAATGTAAACTATGAATTCTATAATGAGGTGTCAGTGAAGGCTAACCAACTGTAACAAATTTATCACTTTGATAGGGGACGTTGATAATGTGGGAGGCTATACGTGAGTCTCAGCAGGGCGAATATGGGAAATCTCTGTACTTTCCTCTCAATTTTACCATGAACCTAAAACTGCTCTAAAAACTGAAGTCTATTGTAAAAAGTTAATGCAGTGCATAATTGTCTTTTGTTCCTCATTATGGTGTGCATATATTCCAAGGTTCCCAAAATAATATATGACAAATTAGTTAAATTAATGAAAGTGATAACAATTATGATAAACTCTTGGTATTTGTAAACCACTCACTGGGAAAACAATATTAATATGTTAACTAACTGATCATCATATGTAGATTGACAACATGCTTTTTTCATATTAATAAGGTAGTACTAAATGAAAATGATCATCAGTAATATGAAGTAGAGACTTTGAAAGATGATGTCTTTGTTTTTATTTTTTTATTTTTTAACTAAAAACTTTTAAATTTTTTATTCACAAGGTGAAAAATTTTATTTTCTTTATCTGAAATATTTATCATTTTATCTTAACACAGTATTACATTAGTTTCAGGTGTACAACACAGCGATTTGACAACTCTACATGTTACGCTATGTTCATCAGAAGTGTAAGCTACCATCTGTCACCATGCAATGCTATATTGCCTATGCTGTACCTTTCATCCCTATAACTTATTCATTCCATAACCGGAAGCCTGTATCTCCTACTCCCTTTTATCCATTTCACCCATCCCCACCTCAGCCACTAGTTTTTTCTCTGTCTTTATGGATTTGTTTCTTCTTTTTTGGTTGTTTATTTGTTTTGTTTTTTTAGGTTCCACATGGAAATGAAATTGTATGACATTTGTCTTTCTCGGTCTGACTTAGTTCACCTAGCATAATACCTTCTAGGTTCATCCATATTTTTGCAAATGGCAGGATCTCATTATTTTTTATAGCTGAGTAATATTCCATATGTATATATAATATTCCATATATATTATATACATATTTTACATATAATATACATTATATATATATACACATACATACATATATCACATCTTCTTTACCCATTTAAAGAAGATGTTCTTTAAACATTAAAGATGTTCTTCTTTACTCATGTATCAGTGGACACTTAGGTTGATATCTTTGTTTTTTTAATAAGTTTTTAAAGATTTTATTTATTTATTTGACAGAAAGAGAGAGAAAGATAACAAGTAGGCCGAGAGGCAGGCAGAGAGAGAGAGGGGGTAGTAGGCTTCCTGCTGAGCAGAGAGCCCAATGTGGGGCTCGATCCCAGGACCGTAAGATCATGATCTGAGCCAAAGGCAGAGGCTTTAACCCACTGAGCCACCCAGGTGCCCTATGTCTTTGTTTTTATTTCATTTCCATGTCTGTGCCTATTTCCATTTGGTACCTAACATGCATATTTATATAAAGCCATTTGGAGTAAGACATATATATCATTATTGCTTGAATCTCTGCTGTCAACCCTTCTTGAGATCTATGTGGCAATTGAAAACCCAGGCAACTGATATGACACTGAAATTAGAAAATTCCTAAGTTTTCCCTTCAACATCTTGGTTCCCTCATGAGCAGTATTAGCATCTTCAAGGCCTCTTGTTGGTTTCCATTTATCATTTTGCCAAGTACTTAAAATCTTCAATGCCCTGCCTCCCGTGCCACCCTTTTACCCTGCATAGGCCTTGCCCTGGCCCAAAACTGATGACATGAGCCTCAGTACCCTCCTGGCATACGGTCACTGTTCTGGTGACAGCTGGCATGCATAATCATCTCACCCAGAACTAAGTCTGCCTCCCACCTGCACTGAAAAATGTTTTCCACTTTTCTGGATTTCTAGTTGCTATGCCAGACAGACTGCTTCTCAATTCTAACAAAGACTTATGTGTTCTGAAACAAGTCAGAGCTGGTCCTTCTAGATGGATTAACCTTCCTCCCTATCCTTTACCTCTGGTTACCGATGGAGCAGATTTTGGGGAACTAGTTTCTGGGTTTATCTTTTTTGTTTGGAGTGGATATAGAGCAGAAGGAAAAGCACTTAATTGATTGCTGTGCTTTAAGTAAATAAGAAACATTGATTTTTCTCATAGAAACAGTCAAAATTCATAAGAAAAAACACCGCAGAAAAAGGAAAACGTACCTTCACAGAAAAAAAAATCTTAATATTTAGAATCTTAACTATGATCCATTTCTATTTTATTTACTCAAAATTGACCAGTTATACCTTTGGTTCTGGGTGAAACCATGTGGTCCAGTCTTATATCATCAAAACTTGTATATCAAATCACTTCTCAAGTAGGTGTTGTGGTTTATTACCAAGTGGCCAATACCCATAAAAACAGCCAGACTCACCATCTGCTCTACATCAGCTTTCTGGGCTTTGGCTGGTTGGCAGATGGTCCATATGGTTAGAGTCAGTATCCAATTATTTTTAGCTTTGTACTTCCCATTAGCTATTTTCAGGAATATTTTTGTGACAGCCACAGGGTCTCCTGGTATGATCCAGTCATATTTGGGCGTATGTTGTACAGTTGCTGAGCAGTAAGAATTTGGAGAGCTCTAAGAAGTTACCAAAGGGAGTTTGGTATTCTGATCTTACTTGTAAGTATCACTGCAGTCCTGCGCTATACCTAATAGCCTTGGTTATCTGAAGAAGCATATCTTCACCCTCTCCAGTTTAGTCTAAGTCCCAGAATATTTTCTCATCTTTGGAGAGAACAAAGAATTGGAAATCATAAAAACGGAATACCTACTGATTTTATTGTTCCAGAAACTTGAGGACTAGATCCAATTTTCTCCGGAGTGTTGGACAAACCCACAGGCTGCAATAAAGGGCCTCATGATTTCCCACCACTTTATGCCCCTGGGGAATTAAAGTGGCTATTTTTGTTTGCTCTTTTCTAAACTTTTCTTTCTATTTTTCCTCTTTTCTTAACTTCCTTTCTTCCTTCTTTCCCTTCCTTTCCCCCTTTTCCCTCCCTTTCCCTTGCTTTCCTTTCCTTTCCCTTCCTTTCCTTTCCTCTCCTCTCCTCTCCTCTCCTCTCCTCTCCTCTCCTCTCCTCTCCTCTCCTTTCCTTTCCTTTCCCTTTCCTTTCTTTTCCTTTCCTTTTTCATATTAAAACTTCTATGGCCATTCCTTTAATAATGAATTTTTCTATTCCACCTGTCCTAGTTTTAACAAGGCCTTCCTAGAAGTCCAGGCTGTATATTTAGTACTACTCTAAAATTATTTTGATCAAAGACAATTAATGGCATGTTCATGTTTAATTTCTGGTTTGTACAAATATTTTAGCATTTCTGAGGAATAGACCTATTCAATATCTTTAAGTGTTCAAGTAGAGGAAAGATTCACATCTTCAGTATTTATGTTTACATTAGTGATGCTCATTTTAGAAAATGTAGAAATAAAAATTTTCTGTGATACTAAGAGATTTCTGCTGTTTATTCCTCTGTGTGTTTATCTGTTTAACTCTACGTCTAGCTATAGTTATATCATGAATTAGTCATATTCTTTTAACTTGATATTATAATGTAAGTACTTTTTTCTGTCTTTTTGTAGACCTCATGATTAAGGATATTTTTGGATACTTTTTCAATTTGAATATGGGGTCCTTAAGTGGTTCGCTCTTATTAAATCTTTAAACTTGATCCCACTAATTCAGTATTAACAAATAATTGTATGATAGTCATAATTTTATATTAATCTTTGATTGAACTTCTGTTTCCTTAGGATATACTCTTAGAAGGAAAATTATTCATACGAAGTATAAGTGGTACAATGTCTTCTAATAGAATTTATTGACTTATTCCAGAAAAATGTATGCCAATAAATATTGCCAAATATTGCCAAATATGCCAATAAATAACCTCCCATTAACATCTAGGGGTATATTTCAATATGTCCTCTAGAATTATCAGAAGCTTCTTGGGTATGATTATCCTCTTTCAGGACATAATGTAAGGGGTGCCTGGGTGGCTTAGTTGGTTAAGTATCTGACTCTTGATTTCAGCTCAGATCTTGATCTGAGGACTGTGAGTTCAAGCCCTACACTCAGCTCCATGCTTCAAAAATAATAATAATAATAATAATAATAATAATAATAATAATAATAATTAAAGACATCAAACCAAATCATCACGGGCTTCTATTATCAGAGGTTATCCAGGCTACCCACCAAATTTTAAACAGATTTCATATAGATAATGCTAGCCAGATGGGGCAGTATTCTTTTTAAATAATTTATTTTTATTGCATCCTAATAATTTAGAACTGGGCTTCATGGAACTAAAAGCTGTCATAGGAATGAAGTAACAATAAACAAATTGAATTTTCTTTGCTTGGCAAGTTACTTCACTCCTACTGAAGAACAGGTTACTAATTTATTTTCATCTTTAAATCACATCAGAAAGTTAGAGCACTCAGGAAAGAGTCTAACTAAATTCTGCCCTCCTTTATGGAATAAGAAACTTTGATCAATTTCTAATTAACCATATTATACCTTAATATTTACCAATTAAGCACTGTAATACAGGCTTTGTCAAGCTTTTTCAGTGAACTCCAGCATCAAGTAGAAGCAATGGTGCAAAGGTTAACTAGAAATAAATTGTCATACTGGAGTAATATCTTGCAAATTCTAGGACTGCCATCTCGGTAAAGTGGAGCAAGTAATGAACCTATCCCTTCCGCCAGCCCTGAGCTGCACTTTGAGGTCCCAAAGTGTTCACCTTCCCCTCCACTCCCAAGTCAGCAGGCAGACCTGAGGTGATCTCATGACCAACACCAAAACATATTTAAAATTTTAGATGCATCTTATCTGTGACACTGATTTTCCTAAGGAAATGTTCTGCCACAGCATTTGAAAAACTGAGAGAGAAAACAATCTTTCCCTTGTCAATGAAAATAAAACTAATAAGGGAGATGCTTTTCATAGCTACAGAAGTTTTCACTTGTAATGTTTGGGTCCTTAAGCACATCTCATTGAATACTATCCTGTTCATTCAAATACCTAAATTTGCTAAGGTGATCACAATTAAATTTCAGATTACTTTGATTTTAAGTCCCATTTTTCTCTGTGCTAGCTGCCACTCGCCCCTGCATTCCTTGGGGATCTTTTCTCTCAAATCTATATGCAGTGGTCACCCTCTTGTAGTTTTCTAACCTTCAGTATGATTGTTTGCTCCTTTCAAATTGTAAGGTGTCCCAGGGGAAAACTCACATATGATCTCTCCTGAATCCCATAAAGGGAATAACCTAGGGAGGTTTCTTCCTCATTGTGGCCTCTCCTCTTCATTATTTGCTCAACCTAGGAAAAAATATTAGTGCCATTCCCTTTTTCTCCTTTCTCACAAACCCATCTGACATCTCATTATTATTATTATTATTTTCCCTATCTGCTAGGATGCTTGTATTGACTTCTACCTCTAAAAATTAAGAGCCTCCCCTTCCCCAACAGAGATAGTATAGTCTTTGCCCTTTGTATTCTATGTTGCAAATATAGTTTCAATGTGAACTAGCTGCTTATTTTATGTGTGTTGTGTTGGCCACTGGTTACATAGAATCCTTAGTCCTCCACCCCATGGTGTGTTAAGTAGGAACAATAATACTAGATTCTTCTTATGTTTCTCTGAGTGTCTCTAAGATATTTCTCTATCTTATGAGGAATAGTATCATCCTGATTTTTTATCACAAGCTCATCATTCATGGAAAGTCTCAAAAAAGCAGTCCTATCACCATATGGGCAGCTGTATGGGATGACCCTTTTAAAGAAAATCCTTTTAACTTTCCCTATTCAGCTTCTCTTGGTTCCAGTTTCTTGTCCTAGTACATCAACATGTTTTTTTTTCTTCTACTCAAAACTTTATGATTAATGACACCTTCTATGAGGTCAATTTCCTTATCTAAACCGTGCTTGGTAACTATATTATTAATATCAACCTTTTTATTTAGCATACTGTATTTTCATAATCAGAGAAGTAAAGGTATATTTGTACATGCTTGACATTCCATTCCAACTGCTTATGGAATTTTAGACTCTTCTAGTAAATTAACCTATGAACCACTTCCCTGACTTTTATGTTTTATTTATGTAGAACTTTATGTCATTTTGGTGTATTTTGAGGGATGTATGAGAAGCACATATGAATTTAAGTGGTATACCAGGTACTTAAGGGTAGATCCAGGTTTTGTAGGGTCCAAAGCTCATATAATTTGGGTAGCTCACTTTAAGAAAAAGAATGAAAAGTTATGAATATGTAACTCAAGCCTCTGAGGGGGATTGTGCTGTCAGGGCCCTGAAGAGTCCACTTCCTTGACTCCATGGTAAATACATCTCTATAGCCACTGGATTATTGTGCTTGGATACATGCATGGAAAGTATTTACAGGATTAGCTAGTAGGCATAGTAGGTCAGTATTGCAATATTCTGCATAGACAAGATAAGAATATTGGATATACTCCTATGGTGAAATATCCAAATTACCTTTTTTGCTTTCTTCGATTATAATCCTGTTCCATACTGGTTGTGAATTGCTGTAGTGATGGTGGTGGGGGGACTTGAAAAGGGTTGGAGAAAGGGTAATCTATAAAATTTTTGTGAATACACTGTTCTGAGTTGAGCTTGAGATGTTTCTTTATCTGTTGCTGTGTTGCCATCTGTCTGTATGGGCAATCTATGGCACCCAAATTGGTCTTTTAGTTTGTTTGTTTTGTTTAAATTCAAATTAGTTAACATATAGTGTATTGTTAATTTTGGGGTGAACTTAGTGGTTCATCAGTTGCATATAATATGCAGTGCATACTACATCAAGTGCCCTCCTTAATGCCCATCACCCAATTATGCCTTCCCCCATCCCTCTCCCCTCCAGCAACCTTCAGTTTGTTCTCCATAGTTAAGAGTTTCTTATGGTTTGTCTCCCTCTCTGTTTCAATCCTCTTTTATTTTTTCCTTCTCTTCCTGTATGTTCATCTGTTTTGTTTCTTAAATTCCACATATGAGTAAAATCATACGGTATTTGTCTTTCTCTGACTGACTTATTTTGCTTAGCATAATATCCTCTAGTTCCATCCAAGTTGTTGTAAATGGCAGTTTCATGCCTTCTGATGGCTGAGTAGTATTTCATTATATATATGTGTATACTTCTTCTTTATCCATATCTTCTTTATCCATTCACCCATCAATAGACATCTGGGCTCTTTCCATAGTTTGGCTGTTATGGACATTCCTGCTATAAACATTGGAATGTATGTGCCCCTTCAAATAACTGTATTTTTATCCTTTGGATAAATACCTAGTAGTGCAATTACTAGGTTGTAGAGTAGTTCTATTTTTAACTTTTTGAGGAACCTTCATACTGTTTTCCAGAGTGACTACGCCAGTTTGCATTCCCACCAACAGTGTAACAATGTTTTTCTGTAGAAATAGGGGTCAGTTTCAGTATGATAGCAATCTCTATTCCCAGGTATTTATCAAGGTACAAAACTGGATACTAGGGGAAAAATAAACTGTGTGAAAGACTATATATAGTGACTTAGAAAAAAGACATCAACTGACAAATGAGTGTTAAAGGTAGTGAAAGGGAGGTATAAATATTCTAGAATCTCGTCAAAAAAGAGAAAGATGTTAAGCAAAATTTTAAAGATAAACAGAACTTAGAGAAGTGAAATACTATACAGTGAAGTGTGGGTCTGTTTTGGTTCTAAATTCCAAATTACTTTGTACACAAATAACAAATGGAAAGTGTGATCCTCAGAGGTATGTCTTTTAGTTTTTAAAGATTTATTTATTTTTTAGAGAGAGAGAGTGCATGAGTGGGGAGAAGGGCAGAAGGAGAGAGAGAGAGAAAAATCCCAAGCAGACTCCCGACTGAGCACGGAGCCTGCCATGGGGCTTGATCCTAGGACCCCGAGATCATGACCTGAGTTGAAATCAAGAGTTGGATGCTTAACTGACTGAGCCACCCAGGTGCCACAAGATAAATCTATTTTTAAGAATGTTCTTGAGTTTAGAGAGTTTACTTGGAATGACGGGTCCTGTCAGCAAATGATCTTACATTCAGTGTTCATTTGACTATGTCTGCTCTGAGTCCAGTGGGACAATTGGTTGCTTGATCATTTTTATGGTCATGTGATTTGGAGAGAAAACGGCTTAATATTACTCAGTCATTACATCACAGAAAGATGAAATTATGAGAACAATTGAGGTCACCTATATGCACCCTTTCATTTCAATGGTGAAGCAGACTCAGAAAGGCAAAATAACTCAACATCATACATCTTGTAGTGGTATTAGAACCAAACAAAAATTTGCAGATATTTTTTATCTCCAGAGAGGAAAAGAAAGCTACAAAGTACTGTTGTTTTGGACATGCTGAGTTTGAAGTGCTTGAGTGAGATTTGCAGATGATGTCTAAGAAATACTTTGTTAATTATATCTGGTCTTCAGACTTAGATGGGTGTGAAGAATATCTACCTCCAAGGTAACACTTAGATATCTTAAATCTCACTTGAAAGAGGAAATTGTCACAAATGTTGTGAGTTGTTCCTTGAACATGAACATTGCATTATCTTTTTTTTTTTTTTAAGATTTTATTTATTTGAGATAGAGACAGCGAGAGAGAGCATGAGAGGGGAGAAGGTCAGAGGGAGAAGCAGACTCCCCGCAGACCCGGGAGCCTGATGTGGGACTCGATCCCAGGACTCTGGGACCATGACCTGAGCCAAAGGCCATCACTTAACCAACTGAGCCACTCAGGCGCCCCAACATTGCATTATCTTCTCCCAAGTTCCTGTCACCCAGCTTCTGGCCCATCATCATAGATTATAATACACATCCCACAAAGCAGTTTATGACATTAATTTATCATTCATTCAAAAATATTTATTGCTAGACCCTATTTTAAGTGTTATGGACAATGTGGTAAACAAAGCAGATAAGGTCTCTGTGTTCAAGTAGTTGATGTGTGATGGTGAAGAAGATAAACTATTCCTAAATTAACAAGTAAGTTGAATTCAGCAAGTGGGAAATTTAAGATAACAAATTCAGACAATGGGAAGTATTAAAAAAATTAAAGAGAGTGATGTCATGAGAGGGCTGAGGCTGAGATCTACACGGGGTAGTCAGGGAATGCCTTGTTGGAAGGTAACATTGGAGCAGAAACCTGAATGACCTTTTAGAAGAAGAGAATTTCAAGTCGAGAAAATAATAAGTGAAAAGACATCAAATAGTCAATGAACTTAAAGGATTTAGAAGAGAGGCGGGGAACCATTGTGGCAAAGCAGTTGAGCAAGGGGGAGAAAGGTATGAGATGAAGTCTTCTCATGAGAGGGAGACACAGGGAGCTGATGGTATAGAGCCCCACATGGCTATGGTGAGGGATTTAGAGGTTACTTCTTATGAAGTGGAAAACCATTCATAATTTTAAGGCAAGAGAGTGACATCTGATTTATGTTTTAAAAAGATGACTTAGGGTGTTGGTTTGAAAATGAACTGTAGGAGGCAGGAGTAGAAGCACAAAAACCAATTAGGAGCTATTGCCAGGTTCCCCATGACAGATTGTGGTGCTTGAGCTAGAACTGACCCAGTAAAGATGCAGAGGAAGGTATGGAATCTAGGTATGTTTTGGCAGAATAATGGATTCACTTGCCCAGTGGATTATAGGAGGGTGCTGGAGAGCTGGGGGTGATGGATGAGAGGAATTGAGGATTATACTTAGTTTTGGCTTTAGAAAAGTTGTGGGTAGTGGCTTCATTTACAAAGATGAGAAAGCCTGGGAGGGAAGTGGCTTAGGGGAAGAAATCAAAGGATACCAATAAATGGTATCTAAAGTGTCTGGAATCCCAATTTATTTAACCAATAAACACTTTCACTCTGTTTGGCAATGAATTGTGTATCCTCAGAATTCATGTGTTGAGGTCCTAACCCGTAGTACCTCAGAGTGTGACTGCATTTGGAGATAGAGGTACTTAAGTTAACATTGGGTCATCAGGGCGGGCCCTAATCCAACATGGCTGCTGTCTTTAGAGGAAGAGGAGATTAGGGCACACATGCTTGCATTCAAGGAAAGATCGTGTGAAGACACATTGAGAAGGCAGCCATCTGAAAGCCAAGGGCTAGGACTCTGAAGAAACCTCTGCCAACGTCTTGATCTCGGACTTCTAGTCTCCAGAACTATGAGAACAAAACACTTTTATTATTTAAGCAATCCATTCCATGATATTTTGTTTGGGCAGCTCTAGCAAACTAATACATACCCCTTGTCTTACTTTATTTTTCTACAACATCTGAAATTGTCAACTACCCATTTAAACAACTGTCACATTTTATTAGTTTAGACATAAATTTAGCTAGAATAGAAGAGTCCCAAAATAGCAAAGATGAGGTAGAAGTTTACTTTTTTTACACTTAAAAGTCTAAATTCAGAGCTGGGTGGTTACTCCCTCATGTCAGGGCCCCAAAATCTTTCTAGCATTTTGCTCTGTCACTTTGGGGGTTTCCCCCCCATTAACATGGTCCAAAATAGTTCACCTCTATGTCAACACTCAAGACAAAGAAAGGCCACAGGAAGTACCCTAAAAACTGCCCACATCACTGGGTCTTACGTTCCGTTGGTCAGGACTTAGTTACATAGCTAGCCATGCCTGACTTTGAGAGACTCTGGGGAAAGAGCCCAACTAAAAAGTAGGGACTCTGCTATCAGAGAGGAGAAGAAAGAAACTATTTCAAAAATAGCTTTATACATGGCAGGGCATTAACATGTGAATTTAATCACCGTTTAATTTTATCTATTATAATATCACTTCTAAGTATTCTAAAACTAAAATTTATTTCCTAAAATTATTTGTCCTATACAGTTTAAAGAGCCATGTGTTATATTTGTCTTTTTCTATCTACCCAGTCATGATATAGTAGAAATCAAACTATTTGATTTTTTGAACTTGTAAAATTCAATGATTTATTAGATTATCCCCAAGATTTCTTCAAGATAAAATGTCTATGCATCTATGCTATGTAATACATATTCTACTTATCATAAGTAGTTGAGAAATGAGGTATAGCAATGTAATTGTCAGGTATCAATGTCATGGTGAATTATTTATTTCCAAATAACGAGTCATATAATTCCTAGACAGCCCTTCTTTATTAAAAAACAAAAACAAAACAAAAACCCAGAAGAAAATTCTCAAAATATTATAGCTAATGATCGTTTCCAGTCTGTTCAGACATATTAAACCACAAGGTGGCAGTCATAGAGAAAGTTCCCTTTTATTTCTCAGGCTAACTAAACCACTGTTTGGAGAAATATCACCAAGTATTGTTTTTTTCTCCTTCAGTTTCACATGTATGTTCTCACCCTGTTACAGAAAAAGGAACAATATTTTTTGTTTGTGTGCGTCTAAAAAAAAAAAAAGGAAAAAAAAGAAACCTAACACTTTGGTAATTGTTTAAGTGTAAATTTAGAATATCTCAATACCACAAATATATTCAAAATGTTCATGCATGCAGATGTTCATGCAGTCAGAGCAGACATAAAACCAAAATTTCAAATTCCTCATACTTCCCATATTTATGTTTAATCTGCAGTACTTTAGCAGCTTAAAACTTCACTGCCCTTTTTGAAAGCAATAATTTTATCATCAATATATTCGGTTACTACTTAACCTGTATTAGTGATTTCCTTAATGTAGAAACTATATTACTGAGCGTAATGTGTATTTCATAGAATAAAGTAGCAAAATACTTACCCTTTCAAAGAATTTATAGCTGTATTCTAATTGAGTCCAAAGAACAAAAACATAAACAAACATATTCGTTTCTATTAACAAAGACAACTGAGAGTCATTTGAGAATGTGGGTAGTTTTTAGGAATTATATAAGCAAAAAGCTAAAACTCCGAGATTTAAATCAGCTATGGGATTTCATCTTAAACTTTACATGATATAAATAGAAAAATCAAAGCACATTGACATCATTAAAAATGACATATAATCTAAGTTGGGGAAAGCTGGTTTCTGGGAATGCTCATTAGAATTGCTCCTGAATGATAATCACCAAAAATGCCGTTAATCACTCCTCATGTCCTCTTATCAGAGGCAGGGGCCGTGCCCATACAGAGGCCTGTCTCTCAGCTCTGCAGTTCCCCATTTGGTCTTAATTAGGTCCTGGGCTTATGATTACTCTCTGGATGGTAATGCATGTCTGGTGAATGTGGTCAGCTGGAAACTTCTGGGCTTTCGAGATCTGGGTGCTCCTGCAGGCGTCTGCATCTCCGGCTTTGGTCTGCGGTTGCGGTTGGTGCTTCTGTGGAGCCCCCGCGGTGGCTGCCGTCATGTGGCACCATAAACACAGGGGCGGTCCCTGTTCCTGCTGCCTCCACTGCAGCTGACGCAGGGCGTCCTCGTCCTGCATCGCCCCTCCATGTGCTGTTTCTCACTCTCTATTTAAGGAGCTGCCAAAGTTCACGAGAAAGTATCTTGTTCTTTCTCTCCCTCAGATTCTGACTCAACGGCTGGCTTTTCATGAGGTCACAGTCTTCAGTGTGAGAGTTGCCACTCATAGGTCAACCCTCTTTGAAGAGACTTGGAAAAAAGCATTTTTAAAGTAGGTCTTAGCCAAATGTATTTCTATGATCTTGCCTCCCCAATTCGTCATCTGTCGGAGTGATAACAAAGCACTGAGCACACTCCGGGTTCCTCTCCCTAGGAACTTGCGTGTGAATACCAAACACCCAATTCCCCATTTTTTCTGAAGATCCTATTCTTTAGTTCCCTAACAGCCGCCGTGTGTCTAATCCAGGTATGCCTGCTTCTTGTTGCCCTGGGCCACTCCATCCACCGTGGGCTTGCTACTGATGCTCCACGCCAGCTCGAACGCAAAACATTTACTCTACCTCACCAGAAATCCAGCTACACTGACTACGCTGAATACTGAATTCAGTTACTGTTTTTACATAGCAAATCATCTTTGGCAGCTTTGTCCTGTGTCAGTTTATCTAAGCTGAAACTCTCTTCCCTAGCTCATTCTGAGCTGCTTTAGTCCCAAGAGGCATTTCCGTGAGATCAGGAAGGTGGGAACGAAGCAGTAGCCATGACTGTGCATGGGAGGTCAGCCTGCGATTAGGTGCTATTGCACTTTCTCCACTGTGTGGATCTGCTGGCTCTCCCTGTTCCGGCAAGACCACAACTAAGCCCACAGCTCCTGTAGCATCCTCCAGATCTCCTCACTTAGTTCCATGGTAAAGGGCATCACGTTCCCTGCATGTCATCCACATGTCCGAGGCTTGGAAGAGTCGAGAGACCAAAGCAGGTTCGAGGTTGTTCTGGAGGTTCCCAGCTCATTCTCACAGGTTCCTTTTTGTTCTTGCTCCTCCCCTGCCTTCCTCATCCCTGTCCCACCATGCACTTTACATCTATCTGTCCTTAAACCCATCTGTCTTCCTCAACTGTCTGTCCTAATGACCTTAGGCTCTAGTTCAGATTCGGAAGCAATAAGCATGTATAAAAAATGTAGTAAGTTCTTATAATACTGTAAGGTCAATGTCTATAACAAAGCCATTGTTTTTATATCATTTCTACTAGTTCCCCCTCTTGAATCAAACCCTGACTGCTACATGAGTAGGTACTAGAAGTGGCTCCAGAGGAATCTAATCTTAAGAATGAATTCCCTGGATGGGTTCTGAGATATCTGGAATTTGTTCTCTAATTTGGTTAGACTCAAGTGCGTTAATGATCCTTTTCTAGGGTAAAGGTAAGTAACACTGGTGTTCCATGGCATGCAGTAGAAAAAAATAATCATCTTTAGATACTTGGAATCAAATGCATATACATGTATCTTATGTTACAGTTATGTGATTGATTGAGAAGGAGTAGGTTCTTGCTGATAAAAGGGATCATATAGTTGCTATGATCATATGTCCTTGAATTCACATATTTTTGAGTCTTCTTTTTAAGTAGAAGCAACTCTTCCTCCCGTATGTGAAGATATTTGTTTCCTTTAATCTAAAGACACTCATATGGACTTTCCTGAGGTAGCTGCCTTGCAAGAAACTACTAATCTTCCTCATGACCTACCTTCTTTAATTCTCATTGCTTTGAAACCTATAACCAGACCCAGTCCCAGTAGAATTCATGAGGCACAGAGTGTGATTAGTGAGAAGGTACGACATACACTAAAAAAACTGCACACTGTTTGCCCATTTATTTCTACAGAAGTCTGAAGAACAATGGGAGAATGGATCCGTGTGGTGTGACATAGGGGTTGAAAGAATACAAAATTGGATCCAGGCAAATTTATTGAAATTTATTTACTAAGCAGCACTTTTCAATGCTTGTATTAGCTTAAGTGACTGTGTATGAATCTAATGGCTTACATGGTTGCTTGTTTCAAACCTGGACTTGTAGATGCCCTACACTAAAAGAGGTTGAAGGGCCAGATTTCCTTGCTGTACCAAATAGGAAAGTATCCAAAGGAGTCATTGGGATGCTAGTGCGGATTTATCGTGCAGGTTCTATTTGTCCTCGCCCTCAATAGATTCTCCAGGAGAGTACATTTTCTTTACTAAGTGTCTGAGAAATACATTCAAGAGAGGAGTTCTAGAATTCTTGAAAGAAGAGCTCTAGGGTAGGTATTCTCTGTAGGCCAGGATGATAGAGGACTGGACTCTCAGAATTCACTGGAGATAATAACATCCTGAGGTTGCGTAAGTGGCATCACCTAATTGTGAAAAACAACATAGATATGGTAACCATAATCATTAACAGGTCTGCAGCAGTAATCAGAATGACCTGACCAGTAAAGATCTTTGGTTTTGGTTAGTTGTGGTGCTTCTAGAAGTAGAATAAATGGGTGGCCTCCTAAAGTCTCACGTTATTTCTATAAGCCAATAAGCTCTAGATCTGGTGAAGAGAAGTCCCAGCCCCTTGACAAATATCCAAGCTTGAGCCATTAGCCCCTAGAGACTCCTGAATGAGGGGGAGGCTAGGTTCCCTTGACAAAGTACCCTGCTCTCAGCCAAAAACTGTGCTGTCAATCTTCCTCCTCACCCTCCCTAAAGGAGCCTGAATCCATGTGCCAGAATGACTAACATTGCAGAATGGAAGTAATCAGACATTTTAGGAGTCGTTGGACAATGGATCTGAACTGAGACTAATTCCCTAGTCACCCGAAATGCTACTGTGGTCCTTCAGTCACGGAAGGGATGTGAGGTGATCAGTGAAGTTTTGGATTGAGTCCTTCTCACTGTGGGCTCAGTGGGTTCTTGAATTAACCTTATAGTTATTACCCCAATTTGGAATTTATTATTAGAATAGAACATGCTATCAGCTGTCTGAATCTTCACACTGTTTCTCTAGCTTGTGGAGTGAAAGCCACTATGGGCAAGGAAAGCCATGCGCAAAGCATTACAACTGTCTAGTTGGCAAACTTTTTCTGTAAATGGCCCACAAATTAGTAAATATGTTAAGCTTTGTGGGTCACACATAGTCTGTTTCCTCTTTTTCTCCTCCTCTTCTTTCTTCATCCTCCTCCCCTTCTCATTCTTTCGACTCTTTCCCTTCTTCTCCTCCTCTTCTTCTTTTCTTTACTTCTCTCCTTTTCCTCCCCTTCCCCTCCTCCTTCCCCTTTCTCTCCTTCTCCCCCTCCCTGACTCGGACTAGTTACGTAGTAAAACAAAAAAGCTCCCACTTGTGAGAGGGGCACAGAACAGTGAAAGGTCATGCAAGGGGCCCAGGCTGCCACGCAAGCTTCTCTGTCGTTTGGGCCATGAGTCATTTGATCCAGTGGTGCCCAATTTGTGGGAATTAGGGATGGACCCATGACCCTTTCTCCCAGCACTCCTCCCTCTTATTCTGCACTTATGGCTTCATGCAGTGTACCCTTTGACGGTTGATGGAAGAAGAAGATAATTCTGTACAATATGCTGGCACTAGCAGAAAATGAAGAGTAGCAGCACCACAGCCCCCTTCCCCAAGTGGCTGCCAAGTGCTACGGTGGAGGAAAATCCTCTCAGTGGGCGGAACTTGAGGCATTGCACCTGGTGCTTCATTTTCCCCGGGGAAAAGCTTCCAGAGTTACAGATATCCAATAATTTATGATCAGTGGTTAATAGTTTGATCTCCAGCCTTCTGATCTCTCTTCCCTGCTAGCTTTTTTCCATCCTTATTCCTCTCAACTTCCCCCCCCCCCCCGTCCCTTCCTTTCTTTCCTCTGAACCCTATACTGTAACTCATTTCTTTTTGATAAAACCTCAGCAGCATCTGACTCTCCGGCTCTAGACTTTTGTTTCTCTCATGACCAAATACATTCTTGAACAGAGCCTATCTCTACCTACGGAGCAATAATGTCTACTAAGGACATGGAAAGTTCTCCAGCTTAGATGCGTATGTGAGTGAGAGAACAATGGCTTTAATGTCCTACCTAGACTTGTTTCTCTGCAAGGTTGCTACCTTCAGCTGCAGCATGGCCCTCATAGGTTCTGAACTAGATTGCAACAAAGACAACAAGATGGAAATATTTGTCCATCTTGCTCTGTTTGAAAAGAAGAATTGCGATGTGTGTCAGAGTCTCCGAGACCACTCTCAGACTGGATGGTTCATCAGGAGGACTTACCAGAATCAGAAACTATCATACTCAACGGTTATCCTTTGTTACCGTGAGAGAATACAGATTAAAATTAGCAAGAGAAAAAGGCTCATGAGGCAAAGTGCAGAAGTAATAAAGCTTTCAGGTATCCCATCTCAGAGGAGTTGTACAGAATGCACTGAATTCTCCCATCAATCATGTGTGACAATGAATGCAAAGTGTTGCCAACCAGGAAAGCTCACACAAACCTCGATGTCACGGGTTTTTATCAGAGACCAGTCATGAAGGCATGCAACACCTATGTGACTGACCTCAGTTTCTCAGACTCTAACCTCCATGCAAAAACAGGTATTGCCATAAATCATATTATTAACATAAACTTTCTGGTCAGACCTGTACAGTGTGGCTCAAGCCTCAGGCATGCAAACATACAAACTTACGAGACAGAACACTCCAAGGCTCAGAGCTCAGTTCCCTGGAGTTGGTCAAGGGCTAGTCTTAAAAACAAGTCTTTCTTGGAAATATAAGGATTTGAGAACCTCAGCTTTGCTGAGTTAATCCTTTCCTGCCCGCTAGTTATTCACACTGGGACTTCTGACTTGTAGGTTTCCCTGTTCAGCAAGAAAAGCCAAAGAAGGAAAAATAGCATTAGATAGGCATTGTAGGGTAGGAATCAAGGGCTCTAGCTTTGATTTAACAGCTTGACTATGCCACTTTCATCTTTGACAGTGAAGAAGTTAACTTCTCTATTTTTACTTGTATTTCTCATTTTACAATGGGGATAATTGGACTACTTACCTTGAAGATTTATCATGAGGATTAAATAACCTAATTTATATAAAATACTTACCACATTTAGTGTTCCATAAATCTTAGCCATGGCCAGATCAAACATGGTGGCTAAATGGAAATACCACAGACTCTTACCCTCCTACAGGCTCTGTCCTTTCACCCAGAAGGCTCCTCCATGCTCGCTGCCATCTGAATATTGATGTATGACAGGATAACAGACATGGGAAAGCCTGCCATGCTGATGTTTACTGTGTTCGTAAGGGCAAGGGTTTTTGAAAGTATGGTTTCACAGGTTTCACAGGGTTCTCTGAAAAGCAAACTCTAGGAGATGGGAGCATGCAAGAATTTTATTAGAAAATGCTCTTTCAGTCAGCATTTGTGGAAAAGAAGGGAAGGGCAGGGAAAAGATGGGAAAGGAAAGGATGGGAAGGTAAAAAATGGGAAGAGAAGGGAGGGGCGGGGGAAGGAACAAAGCCAGATCCTGTCCTCAGAGAAGCTGAGGTGTGACGCAATCTCAGTGAAGTCCTCAGCTAATGCTGCAAGCACCTTTGAAGCTGCAATACTCCTACAGATTTGTCCCAAGTTGAGGTGAAGGAGGCTAGGACTTCGCATCCCCGTGTCAATCCAGCTAGTGAATTTTGCACACTCTGGGAGGGGCACATCTTTGGTTGAGCCAGCTGTCTTCAGCTGAGACGGTGATTACAGCTGCCTGGTAGGTCAAGGAAGGTGGGCTTCATGGCTGTGCAACCTGTGCAGACCCTGTGCACAGAAGAGCCCGATTATTTGGTTTAATCCTCTACTGCCACCACCCTGAAATTCTTAATCATATTTGAACAAGAGGCCAGGCCCCTCATTTTCATTTTGCACTGGATCCCACCAATTACATAGTTGGACCAACTGTTGGTCCTCGGGGCTATCCATTGGTAGTACTCTCAGTAGCTGGGACAGTAAGTCTGTGTGGCATGTCACGGCACAACCAGCTTCTAGTATGAGGAGAGAGAGGACCACTTCCAAGGAAAAATTGAATACTTTAAAGTAAACATAGGATAATTAAACTCATTCAAGAGAAAAGGTTCAATTTCTTTCCTGTAAATAAGTTCCGTGTCATTATCTGGCTTCCTGAAAAAGATCTGAGATTTTGGGTTATTATATGCCTATTTGACCATATAGAGCTTAAAACTTAAGTGAACAACAACAAGCAGGCATTTTATACATCCTGAAGTCTCTGTTAGAGACTGTGGCCTTGTACCAGTCAATTGATTAGCTTAAGATCAGCACGGAGAGAAAGCAGACACTGGAGAAGAAAAGCAGGCATTTCCTTTTTCTGGGTAGTCGACTTGCCGGGAATTGTTTTACATTGTTCAAAATGGGGAGAATAGGCCAAAAAAAAAAAAAAAAAGGAGGTGAATAAAGAGAAAAAGAACTAAGGATACTTTTTTTTCCAGATGCTCAGCTTTGAATTGAGTTTGAATTTTGATGTTTCTTCTGTTTTTCCCAGAGCATTTTTCTGGAAAGTGCTATAAATTTAAGATACTAGTTTATGATAATCATTATAAAAAATGGACAAAATTAGATCTCCTAAATATCTTCTCCGTAAATATATATTCTGTGACTTGTATGGAAAATTTACCAA
The DNA here is from genome assembly GCA_028533885.1 of Nasua narica. Classification (NCBI taxonomy): domain Eukaryota; kingdom Metazoa; phylum Chordata; class Mammalia; order Carnivora; family Procyonidae; genus Nasua; species Nasua narica. The sequence goes on along the minus strand of CM052802.1, from coordinate 72,745,585 downwards.
AATTTGTCACTAAGGAGATTTTCAACAAATCCATGTTACCACTGATTGCTATTTGCCAATTGTTTAATGTGTTGTTTTGAGAAAGGACCATGACATGAATGTTTATAATAATCAAATACCAGTCTTCATTTAGGCTAAAATCCTTTATTCAATATCAAATTCAGTCATATGTAATCATTTTGCAGTTGAGATACTACATTGTTGTGGTTGTGGTGGTTGTTGTTTCAATACTAATCAAAACTAGAATATAGTATTCTGGTTAACTTTTAAAAATAAATTCGATGTCAAAAAATCATTGATATTTTTGAAAACACACACCAAGTAATAGGTAACAGTCCGAGATGGCTCAAAAATTGGACCAGAGAATGATTTATGGCTTAAGTACTGTAACTTTCATGAAAATTTGCCTGACCCTAAGAGCTTAGAGATAACCTGTCCTCTGATGTCAGGGAGAATAAAGGAAGCAATAAAGCAAGCAGTGGAGCTCATATAATTAGGGGTAAAAAATGAAATACAAGACAGTGTCAAGGACCACAAAAGGAGCTGTTACAGTGGGATGGCTACAGGTACAGACTCTGGAGTCCGGTCCCTGGATTCAAATCCCAGCTCTACCTCTTTGTGATGATGACAGTTTAGGGTTAGTTACGGCTTTCACCTCCATCAAGTCTCAGTTTTCTTATGTATGAACAGTGGTGATATTTATTTCATGGATTATTATGACTGTTAAATGGATTAACATGCATAAAGTACTTAGAGTAACACCTAGCATATAATTAGCATTTTGGTGGGTTTTTTGTTTTTGTTTTTCCTTTTATTGATGTGTAATTGACAAATAAAATTATAAAAAGGGTACAATGCAATGACTTGATAACATATACATTGTGAAAGGATTCCCATCATCCAGTTAATTAACACATCCATCACTTCACATGTTTACTTCTCTCTCCCTCTCTTCTTTCCTTCCTCCCTCCCTCCCTTCCTTCCTTTCTTTTCTTTCTTGCTTTCTTCCTTTTTCTTTCTTTTTTCTTTTCTTTTCTTTTTCTTTCTTTTCCTTTCCTTTTCTCCCTTCCTTTCCTTCCTTCCTTCCTTCGTTCCTTCGTTCCTTCCTTCCTTCCTTCCTCTCTTTCTCTTTCCTTCAACACTTAAATTCTACTCTTAACAAATTTTAATGTATAATACTGTATAATCAACTATATTTGCCATATTGTTCATTAGATCCTCAGAACTTATTTATCTTATAACTGAGCATTTATACCCTTTTTATCAACCTGTCTCTGTTTTCCTCATCCTCCTGGCTGCTCATAATCAGCATTCTACTATCTGTTTCTATGAGTTCAACTTTTTTTTTTTTCTTAATTTGACATACAAGTGATACCATGCAGTATTTGTCTTTCTGGCTGGCTTCTATCACTTAGTCCTTCAGTTCACCGAAGTTGTTGCAAATTGCAGTTTTTCCTCAATTTTTTTATGGCTGAATAATACTCCTTTGTATATATCTCACATTTTCTTTATCCATTCATCTGTTGATGGACATTTATATTGTTTCCATACTTTGACTATTGTGAATAATGTTGCAATGAACATAAGAGTACAGATATCTCTTCGAGGTAATGGTTTAATTTCCTTGGGTATATACACCCAGAAGTGGGATTGTTGGATCATATGGTAGTTTTGCTGTTAATTTCTTAAGGAATGTCCTTACACATTTGTCACAGTAGCTGTACCAGTTTACATTCCCACCAACAGTATATAAAGGGCTTCCCTTTACTCACATCCTTATGAGCATTGGTTATTGCTTGTCTTTTTGATAATAGGCATCCTAACAGATGTGAGATGATATTTAATTGTGGTTTTGATTTATATATATTATAAATATTTTATTTATTTATTTATTTGAGAGAGAGAGCACGTGTGAGAGAGCACAAGCACGGGGAGCAGCAGGGAGAGAGGGAGAAACAGGCTCTCTGCTGAGCAGGATGCTTGACACAGGGCTCTATCCCAAGACCCTGAGATCATGACTCGAGCCAGAAAACACTTAACAGACTGAGCCACCCAGGTGCCCTTGATTTATATATTTCTGATGGTTAATGATGTCGAGCATCTTTTTATGTACTTTTAGTCCATTTGTATGTCTTTGGAAAAGTTTCTGTTCAGCAGGTTCTTTGCCCATTTTGTAACTGGGCTACTTTTTTTTTAAACGTATTTTGGATATTAACCCCTTATCAAATATGCAGTATGCAAGTATCTTTTCCCATTTCGTATATTGTCTTTTATTTTATTGATAGTTTACTTTGCTGTGCAGAAGCTTTTAGTTTGATATAGTCCCACTAATTTATTTTTGCTTTTCTTGTCACTGCTATTGGTGTCAAATGTAAAAAATCATTCCCAAGGCCCACTCAAGGAGCTTACCTTCTCTTTTCTTCTAGGAGTTTTATGGTTTCAAGTCTTACATTCAAATCTTTAATTTGTTTTGAGTTAGTGTATGGGGTAAGATAGTGGTCCAGTTTCGTTCTCTTGCACATGACTGTCCAGTTTGCTCTACATCATTTATTGAAGAGACTGTCCTTTCCATATTGTATATTTGTGTCTCCTTTGTTGAAATTTAATTGACTATATATGTGTGGGTTTATTTTTAGGCTCTCTATTTTATTCTGTTGATATATGTGTCTGACTTTATGCCAATACCATACTGTTTTGATGACTATAACTTTGTTATATAGTTTGAAAGCAAGATGTGTGATGCCTCCATATTTGTTCTTTCTCAAGTTTGCTTTGGCTATTTGGGGTCTTTTGTGTTCCCATAAAATTTTAGGATTTAAAAAAAAATTTTAGGATTTTTAAAAATTTCTGTGGAAAAACTTGCCATTGGAATTTTGATAGGATTGCATTGAATCTGTAGTTTGCTTTGAGTAGTATTTTAATGATAACAATTCTTCCAATCCATGAATGTGGAATATCATTCCACTTATTTAGGTCTTCTTCAACTTTTTAAATTAATGTTTTATAGTTTTCAGTGTGCAGGTCTTTCATTTTCTTGATTCAATTTATTCCTAAATATTTTGTTGTTTTGGGTGCTATTGTAAATGGGATTATTTTCCTAATTTCTCTTTCCAATAATTCATTGCTAGTGTGTAGAAACTCAAGATTTTATATACTGACTTTGTATCCTGAAACTTCACTGAATTTGTTTACTTGTTCTAACAGATTATTTTGTGGAGTCTTTAGATTTTCTATAAATAATATCATATCATTTACAAAGAAGGACAGTTTCACTTCTTTCCAATTTGGAGGCCTTCCCTCCCACCCCCTATTTGCTCTGTCTAGGATTGCTTGTACTATGTTGAATAAAGTGGCAAGAGTGTACAATCTTGTCCTGTTCCTGATTTTAGAGGGAAAGCTTTCAGCTTTTTATCATTAAGTATGTTATTAACTGTGCACTTCTTATTATGGTGAGGTACAGTTCTTTATCTAATTTGTGAAAGATCTATCATGAAAGAATGTGGAATTTTGTCAAATAATTTTTCTGCATCTATTAAGATGATCAATTTTATTTTTCTTCTTCATTTGTTGGTGTGGCGTATCACATTTATGGATTTGCATATGTTGAACCATCCTTCAATCCCAGGAATATATCCCACTTTATCATGATGTATGATTCTTTTAATGTGCTATTGAATTCAGCTTGATAATATTTTGTTAAGTATTTTTGTATCCATGCTTATTAGGGTTATTGGCCTGTAATTTTCTTTTCTTGTTGTGTCCTTGTCTGGCTTTGGTAACAAGAGAATACTTACCTTATAAATGAATTTGGAAGTGTTCACTCCTCTTCTATTTTTTGGAAAAGTTTGAGAAAGATTGTTACTAATTCCTCTTTAAATGTTTGGTAGAATTTGCTGGTAATACAATCTTGTCCTGGACTTTTCTTTACTGGGAGATTTTTGATTACTCACTCAATATTCCCAGTGATAATTGGTGTTCAGATTTTCTGTTTCTTTATGATTCAGTCTTGGTAGATTATATGATTCTAGGAATTTCTGTTTCTTCTAGGTTATCTAATTTGTTGGCATATAATTGTTCATGATAGTACCTTATAATTCTTAGTATTTCCATGCTATCAGTTGTAATGTCTCTTTAATTTCTGATTTTATTTATTTGAGTCTTCTCTCTGTTTCCTTAGTCTAGCTAAAGGTTTAACTAATTTTCTTAGTTGTCTGATGTGTAGGCCTCACTCAGCTAGTTTCTGGATTTCTCTCAGAGGAAATTATTTCGTATGTTGCTATATATTTTTGGTGTCCATGGGAGGATGGTAACTCAGGAATGTCCCTTGTCACCATATTGGTCCCTGTATTGGTGTTTTTATGCTTTCAAAAGGGAGAAAATTTAATAATATCCCAGACACTTTACACATCTTGATTTACTTAATTCTTCCAATAATTTTGAAATAAAGGCATTGTTAATTTCACTGTATAGATGAAGAAACTGAGGCTTAGATTGATTAAATGATTTGTTCACATCCAAGCAAATAGTCAGTGATGAAATGGGGATTTACCTCAGGTAAGAGTTTGAGATTCGGTGAGATTCAAGAATACAGGTTCCATTAAAGTAGTCTTCAAAAGATATAGGATATAGGTTTATCCTATTGAGTTGAGGTCTTTGTAAACAGATCTTTTTATTTATGTAGACAAGTTTGAGATTAGTATCAACTGGACTTCTTGTAGCCAAAAGCAGCCTGCCTGAAAATAAGATCCCATGGCAGGGGATGGGTGTCACTGAATGTTCCAATGAAATCAGCCTCAGGAAATCAGCCTCAGGTAGTTTCCTTGGGTCTGCTAGCATGTTTCTGAGGGATAGAGGGACATCAGTGGTGTTGGCCACACTAATATGGCTGCTGACTATTCCTTCATTGCTGTCTCACTCTTGTCAGAATACATGTGAGCTGATCTATATAAACTACATTTGTAATACATGTGTGTCAAGGGTTGCAATCTGAAAGACCAGCTTCAACATTCATCTCATGATTGCTCATAAACAAAATTGCATTTGAGTAAGATGGACATACTTCCCAGTTTTCCAGGATGGTTCTGGTTTATGCTTATTACCCCCATGTATTTATAGATAACACTGACTTCACTTCTCAAAACTGTCCTAGTGCAGATGATAAATTAAATGATCATCTCACATATCTACTATATATGTAATGGTTCCTGCCTCCCTTCCTAGCTATCTCTTATTTTGGTTCCATAATCATGACAAGCCCTTTCCTCTCTGTTTATATGCAAACTGTAATTTTTTGCTTTCAAATTGTATATTACCCATTTAAACTCATTTTTATTGTTCAGTTGATATATTTTTCTATTTGTGAAAATTGTTTGGACACCTTGCGTTGGGATGGAATGTACCATAATTGTTCCTACTAAAATTAATGGAAATATATTTTTTTATTTAATGATATTTCACTTGGCAGTAGGATTTTCAGGAATGAATCAAGTCTGTTAAGTGAAGGATAGCTTTATTCCTAGAATCTTGGCATACTGTGGGCACTCAAAAAATAAATGTTAAATGGATGCTAAATGAATGAATAGATGATTCCAAAGGCCCATATGGATCTTTACAGTAGGATTTTTGTGGCCCTGTTACTGTGTTTTGTTTTTACCAAGTTCTCATATAGAAAGGCATGTTAAAACCTACCCATTATGCTTATTGCTTTTAATTTCTGATGATACTTCATCATCATATCACACTGTGGTAGGTATTGCTTCTCTTAACTGATACCTAATTCTCGTATATTTTTGTATATGTGGGTGGATTACACTTATTTGTAGGTTAGGTGTGCCCACATAGCTTCCTTTGGGAAATAAAATATGGATATGTTATCAGAATAGTGAGGAAGCATTTACTGATGGTGTTCTTTATTTTAATATATAATGAGAATAAACCTTAGGAAACACAAAGACATTTGCCAAGGAATGAATCCGTAAGTCACCATAGTGTTGATACTGTGCTTCTCACAGTCCCGGGCACAAATTTGGTATTCAATAATTGCTTTTTGAATATGAGATACGGTTGCTCAATAATCATTTCTTATTTTGGTCAGGCCGTTCAGGTGAAGAAACTGAGAGTGAGAGAAATGAAGGAACTGGCCCAAAGTCACCCAGTTTGTTGGTTCTTGGACTGGAACTAGCACTCAGTGTTAGGCTCCTTGGTTAAAAGTCAGCTATGAACTTGTGACTGCTGAACATTCTACATTATAAAAAGATGGAGGGATTTCTTCCTTTCTCTGTAGTGTTAATGGAGAAAAGACTTAAATTACAAATAATTATTTTACAAAATAATGAATATATGTGTATGAACAGACACGTTATGTAAAAATACTTTGTGTTTGAGTAAATCTTTGTTTGAAAAAGTAGTGCAAGACATAATTAACTCTAGAATATTTTAGAGTCTATTTGGTGAGAGAATACACCAAAATAATAGTAGAGAAGATTTTTTTAGGTTGGCAAAAACCATAAGCAAATGGTGGTTTGAGTATACATTAGTTGTGGTTGGAGGTCATAGATTAACTAGGGAGAAAAGTGAGGTATGCTTACTCTAGTGTGTCTGATTCTTTGTGTTTATAGGAAAGAAGATTGAACTGTTGTTAATTGGAAGTACTTACCAGCCAGAACAAAACCTCACAGAATTCCCTTTCTTTACATAGAAGGAACTATGGTAGGCAAAGTGGACTCATGTTAGATCTAATTAATAGACCCAGGGATGGTGACATCACAGATAAGGTTGCAGTTTTGTGTGGAAGAGTAGGTAAGAATGGAGAGGTCCACTGTGCTGTCCTACATAGGACCTTCAAAGGAAGCTGGGGTACATGACACCCCCAAAGAGTTTCATTCCCTTCTCACTTGTGCTCATCTTCCCACTTGTACATGGGGCTGAATTTACTAGTGATTCTATGTTACCTCTTTTTTAACCTTAATCTGTGCGTCTGTTTAAATGTTACTTCTATCACTTATGGTTCTGACTCTCAAAATCCCTTTTCACTTCTGAAGTGAAAAAATCTTTGATTAGTAGAAATAAAATTATAAAATAATGGACTTTTTTCTGAATATGCATGTAATACATGAACATGGAAAAATTTAGAATACTGAAAAAAAGTGGCATTTGGGACTATTCCATTCTTTCACTCCCCCAGGTAATCTTTTTTTTTTTTTTTTTAAGATTTTATTTATTCATTTAACAGAGAGAGAACACAAGCAGGCTGAGAGGCAGGCAGAAGCAGAGAGAGGAGCAGGTTCCCCGCGGAGCAAGGAGCCCGATGCGGGACTCGATCCCAAGACACCGGGATCATGACCCGAGCCAAAGGCAGTTGCCCAACCAACTGAGCCACCCAGGCGTCCCTCCCCCGGGTAGTCTTAATCTTTCTTGGTATATCACTTAATGAGTGAAATTCTGGGCTCCAGAGTCCTTCTGCCTGGGATGAAATCTCATCTCTACCTGCTAATTGTGTGACAAGACAAATTACTTAACATCTGTATGTTTTCTCATCTGCAAAGGTGATAATAGTAGTTTCTACCTAGGTTGTGAGAATTAAGGAGATGGTGCATATGAGATACTAAGGAACAGTGTCGGAAGATCAGTGAAGTTCACTACATTAATAATTCAGCTTTATCAGTGACAGAAAGGAGCAAGAATAGCAATAAAGTTGCTTGGAGTACCTAATTAGCCAAAGCTAGGTCACAAGGAGGATGAGCTCCACAGTCTTCCAGCACTAGAATCTCCTTCGATGTAGGCATTGTCACCAGGTGAAACACAGGTGACAGTGGATCGATAAACATCCCATGTGTTTTCATTGACCATGACCACATCAGTAGACGACTGAGTAGGTCCGCAGGCCAAATAAATATCTGTTCTCAGATTGTCAACAAAATCAACTTTTATTTATCACCTCAGATCATCCTCTCAAAAAATCATTTGTTATCTACTCAAACCCATGCCAAAGTCCTAGTCAGATTGTCTTCTAAGATGGACCTAGGTAGATTATGACTAACCCCACCTGTAATTACTATGCACATCACTGCATATGGCTTTTCTCACTATGGAAGCACTAGCATGAAGAAGGGCTTCATTTTAGGACTGTCAGAAGAGCTGCCCTTGCCTGTTGGTCCATGTACATCCTCTGCACCATTTGTTTGTAGTCAAACAACTATGAAGTCTGACATCGTTTCCTTATTTGCTTTGCATTGCTTACGATTCCTTTATTGTTGAAAATTTGGGGTTTCTGCTTTTAGATACTATACACAACACTGACCCTAAATTCCTTGATACAACACTTTCAGTCCCTTCTGAAAATACATTTCCTTCTTCCAATACAGTGGCTTCACATCTCGATTCAATATTCCAACTGTGTGTGAGAGTTGAATATTTGACTAGAGTTGTGGTTGAGGCTAGGTAATGATAGAAGGAAAAGGATTTATGCAAAGAATCATCAAAATGATTGACACAAGCATCAGATCAAGGAACTAATGAATGTTATGAAAAAATACACTTAGCCCAGCTCAAAACTGAGACATGTAAGGGATAGAGATATTAACTCAATTTCCACTTGAATGGATTTCAGGGAACCATCTCACAGGATTCCTGTTAAAGCAAAAAAGTCAAAGGAAATGTCTCCGGAAGTGGCTGAGAATAAGGGGGCTTTTACTGATGCATGAGCTTGAGTCCCCAAATGAGTTTCAGGGAATTCGTTGTAAAAGAAGATAGAGCCAGATAGAGATTAGAATCTACTGAAGGTGAAAAATGTCCAGCATTTCTTGGGCCTGGAAACAAGAATGAAGATTGTAGAGGTTCACCATGAACTGGGAGGGGGAAGCAGGTGTGTAGGGTGCAGTGGGCATGTCTTGCTCTGGACATGCAGCTCCCTTCTTCATTTCTGGCATGAAGGCCTTGAGGATAGCGGAGGAGAAATATAAATATGTGCATTGGAATAGTTGTCACTTTGATAGGTAAAAATGTTTTTCAGTCATATGTGTATTTAATTATAAAATCAAGATCAAATGTATGTAGTTTCCTATTTGATTTTGTAATTTCTACTTTATATTATACGTATGTCATTAATTATTCTTCTCACCTAGGATTTTTAAGTAGCTGTATATGTAATTTATTTAACTATCTCTTTATTGTTGAAGAGTTAAGTTGTTTCTATAAATATAGAATATATAAATTTTACCCAAGCAATATGTCGCTGAAAATACATTTAGAAATGGAGTTATGAATACTGGGGAGGGTGCCAGTATTTACTGTCAAATTTAAATAAGTATGTTAGATTTAAGGCTCTTTAGAGGCAAAAAATTGAAATGAGATCTGTAGAAGTCAAACTCAGAATGGTTAGGGGTTAGTCAGTTCCCCGACTTTTTTTATGGAACCAAATTTACCTTTAGAGCCAAGGATGTTCATTCTAAAGAAAATGAATTTCAAATTTTGTAAAGATAAGTCAGGGTCATAGAGGAGACACCGTGAATCAGCAACATTTGGAGTTCAGAGATCCTGACCGCATAAGTTCTATGTGAGTCTGTGGAATGCACAGAAATTGTGTATGAAGGATGCTGTTGCCTTAGATTCCCCCATCCTATCTCTGGGGTCACAGGGTTTTACTGTGAGCCAGGTCATTGGGCCTAGAAAGGAATACATCACTGATGGTTTTTGAAAAGTTAACTCTTAAGGATACGAACTATAATTTAATGCTTGGGGAAAAAAATCAGTAGTATATATGTCATTAATCTTTTTATGAAAGTCTGTGTTCAAGCCTCAACTTCCTAATCTTTACTCTAGGCTGTTTTTATGGTCAGGATTATTTATCTGTGCCTTAATATCCTTGGATTTGGTGGGATTTAGTGAACATCAATTTTCTCTCTTGTTTTTTTTTTTAAAGATTTATTTATTTTAGAGAGAGAGAGAATGAGAGAAAGAAAGAGAGCAAAGGGAGGGTCAGAGGGAGAGGGAAAGATTCTTAAGCAGACTCCCTGTTGAGTGCCGAACCCCAATGAGGGGCTTGATCTCACAGCCCCAAGATAATGACCTGAGCTGAAATCAAGACTTAGGGGGATGCTTAACACACTGAGCCTCCCAGGAGCCCTGTGAACATCCATTTTCTTTTTTTTTTTTTTTTTAATATTTTATTATTTGACAGAGAGTTACAAGTAGGCAGAGAGGCAGGCAGAGAGAGGGGGAAGCAGGTTTCCTGCTGAGCAGAGAGCCCGATGCTCCATCCCAGGACCCTGAGATCATGACCTGAGCCGAAGGCAGAGGCTTTAACCCACTGAGCCACCCAGGCGCCCCTGAATATCCATTTTCTAAATTGGATCTGGGTGAGACTTGGACACTCTACCTGTGGGAGTTTAATTACAGAGATTGCAGGAAGTATTTCACCTTCACATGTTACCAATAAGCCATTGATTATCAACGGGGGATGATTTTGTCCCTTTTCTCCCCAAGGAATAGTTGGCAATGTCTGGAGACATTTTTAGTTGTCACAACTTGGGAACCCAATATTATAAAATGTCCTGTAGAGGACAGGGATGCTGGTGAACATCCTACAATACATAGGACAGCCCCCACAGCAAGGAGTTCTCTAGCCCCAAATGTCAGTAATGCTGATGTTGAGAAACCAAGGTATAAGCAGTCCTCTGTATAGCTAGTGCTTTAGCAGATTCTATTGTCATTTTCTTTTATGACGTGTTTTAGATAATCTTAAGTATTCTCTTTTTTTTTTTAAAGATTTTATTTATTTGACAGAGAGAGATCACAAGTAGAGAGGCAGGCAGAGAGGGAGGGGGAAGCAGGCTCCCTGCTGAGCAGAGAGCCCAATGCAGGGCTTGGTCCCAGGACCCTGAGATCATGACCTGAGCAGAAGGCAGAGAGCTAAGTATTCTCAATAGCTGTTGGGATGTCTCTGTCTTCCTCAAGGACTTTTTGTACATTATTAAATATATGTTGTGCTTATATGTAATGGTTTCCTTACTCTCTGTCATAACTGATATATGAAAGGTGAGAGGTGAGTTTGCCTCTACTGAACATCCCATTTATACAACATATTTTCCTGCTTACATAAGTTGTTCCATAGGTTGAGATAAGAAAGTTCTTCTCCCATAATATCTAAAACATAGACTTTTATTTTCTTTTTTGAAACAGCAACCATGTCTTACTAGCAGAGGCTTCTGTGTGACTCAAAGAACAGCAGTCAGATTCACAGCTGGAAGCAAATGCTTTACTTGGAAAAGTCTTTCCTAATAAGTTTTGCTACATCCTTGACAGGGCAGAAAACAGTTAAAGTAGCAGAAACATCTTGCTTCTGGCTGGTGGGGGAGGAGGAAAGCATAAGTTTAATACTATTTCTCATTCACGACCCTTTCCTCCTCTTGTTTTCTTTCTGCCTCCCATCTCTCCCAGCGTGTAATGCCCAGTTTGGCTAGAAATTAACAAGTTTTGGTTAGAAACTATCAGGATAAAATTCATCCTCTTTATGGACAAAGCTTTTCATTGTCTGGTCTCCACTTGTCTCCCTTCTCATCTGCACTGGGCTCCAAGCACAATCCCTAAAACAGTGATTTCTTAACCTGAGTGGGCATTAAAATCAAAATGGATGGTGACAATTATGCACCCAATTCCACCATGGGTGGGGAGGGAGTGAGGTCTCACCACACCACCAAGCAGTTCTCTGACATCAGCTGGGTGTCCTACAATTCAGTTCGGTCTTTACACTGTCTTTCCAGAAATAGCATCAGATTCCACAGGTTTTAAAAGTTCACCCAAAAGCCTGCTTTCCACCTTCAAATGCCAGCCTCAAGCCCAGGTTGTTACCTGTACTTGTGAAAGACTAGCTATAGATTGGGGGTTCTCATGACCTCTTTCTTTGGTTTGATTAATTTGCTAGAGAAGCCCACAGAACTTGGGAGACCCATTTATTATTACCTGTTTATTACAAAGGATATTAAAGGACATGAATCAACAGCCAGATGATGATATACCTAGGACAAGGTCCTGAGCAAAGGACCCTCTGTCCTTGTGGAGTTTGAAGCCCAGAATGGTGGCACGTGGAAGTGTTCTGGTTCCACAACCTGGAAGCTCTCTGAACCTCATCCTTTAAGTTTTTATGGAAGCTTTATTACATAGGCAGGGTTGTTAAATCATTGGCCATTGTTGATTGGTTCAACCTCTAGTCCCTCTCTCCTCCCCAGAAGTCAGGAGGTGGGACTGAACGTTCCAATGCTCTATTCATGGTTGGTTCCCTTGGCAACCAGCCCCCATCCTTAGGTGCTTTCCAAAGTCACTTCAATAACATAAACCCAGTTGTGATGGAGAGGGCCTTGCTGTGAATAACAAGACACTCATTTCATCTTTATGGCTCTGTAGCAATTTCTGGAACTGTGGACAAGAGACCAAATATATAACAAAAGAGGTACCCACTGCTCTTATTGCTCAGGAAATTCCAAGGGTTTTGGGAGCTGTGAGCCAGGAACTGTGAACAAAGACTAAATATATATGAGAAATGTCTTGGTCATCTGAATGACCAAATATATATTTCCTATAAATCACAATATTGCGCAGATGTGCATTAATGTAAAGATTTCTGGGACCACTTGCAGATATTCTGACAGGTATAGACCCTCAGGATCTTGTCCTTAAGAAACTCCCTGGGTGATTCTAATACAACTCCACTGGAATTTATAATCCATTGCTCAAATATTTCAGACCTTTCTGTAAATCCTCTCCTTAGCTCATGCTCCTTCCTTTGCCTAGACCATGCTTTTAACCTTCTTTGTGATGTCTTTCCTGTATTTCCCAGGCGTTCTTACCCATTCCCCCTTCTGTGTCCCTATAGCAACTTATACTTCTATTATTAAAGCAGATACAGTGCATGGCCGTTCAGTGAGCTATATTCATTTCCTGGATAGATTGTTGACTCTTTATGGAATAGATACTTCTTTTAAAAAAAATCAGTACAAAGAATACAGTTTGTACCAAAATAGGTGTATCAGTCATCTCAAGCATCCTACTGAAATCCTGGAGGTCAGAGCTTCTGGCTGTAAAAAAGAAAGAAAGAAAGAAAGAAAGAAAGAAAGAAAGAAAGAAAGAAAAGAAAAAAGGAAAGAAAAGAAAAAATATCCTAAAAGTAGATTTAGTCATTTAGAAATCACTTTTTAATTCTTTTCCCAAAAATGGAAGTCACCATTAGCACTAAGATTAATAGAAAGTTTTAAATAAGGAAATAGATGAGTCATAAATAATAATATATGTAATAAAAAATAAATAATGATTTAGGTATATAAAATGAAACCAGTTGACATTTGCTTGCATGCATATGATTGGAAAGAAAGATGCAAAATATATTACAATTTTATAATGAAATTTGATAAAATTAATTTGTCTCTCAGTACCCACAAAATGAAGGCAGTGCCAGTGACCTGTCTCATGTCACAAATCTAAACCTAAGTCAGCCTGAACTTATGGGAAATACTTATCAAGGAAGCCTAAAATACACCAATCACAATCCTCCAACTCAGTGTAGCTAGCTTACCTTACCCTAAAATAGGACGTGGTGGTTGTATAAGGAAATCCTCGCCCCCTTGAGCCAATCATGCCCTGTTTCTGAGTTACCCTTTCTGATGCTCTGTAAAACTCGCTCTCACCCAAAATACCTTGGAGGGAATGCTCCTGTGCTGCGAGGCACTGTACTCCCGCAATTCACAGATTGTTTTTCCTTGAATAAAGGACGTCAAACTCATTACTAAGTTGTTTTTGGCAAATTAACTAAATTTAAGATATACTTTGTATATTGTAAGGCTTACTTATCCCTGTTGAAATGGGGGGAAGATATTTCCCTCTGCTCCCTTTCTTAGAACATTTACCTTAGAAAACATATGATTCTAAGTACTTCCTCATCTCTTTGAGATGTATGTGAAGTTTTTGAAGACTAAAAAGGACTTTTGTCAGCTTTATGACCCAGAAATGCCTTTCTCAAGAATGTGGAGCCATCTCTTTGAAATGCAAACATCAAAGGAGAGCTCCCCTGTCTTCCAGTTTCTCTGGGAAGGTAGGAGCCTAACTTCTGAGATGTGGAGCTACATTATGTCATAAAGAATCTATTTTTCAACTTGGGTCACTCCAGTTAACAGATAACATTAAGGTTAACTATGTGGGACAAATGGAGGTGTCAAGTCTTCTTACCTGAGGACTAGTTATCATTTATCTTGAAGACTGGCTTTACTTTTTCAGCTATGTAAAAGGGTGAGATTTCTTTCTGTCCTTGCAGTCTGTGATGCGTGTTATATCTGCATTTGCTTCTACTCAATAATAGAACTGCTTTTCATTCTCTGCTACCTTCCTGAAGAGGATTTCGGGGTTGGAAGATTTTGTTTTTAATTATATTTTCTCAATGACATTTGTTTAATTTGCACATATTCTATAATGAACTGTTCATTAAAATGTGAAGTAGAAATTTCCTTAGAATATTTTTGCTCTCTGCCGAGACAGCAAAATCCCTACCCCTCTTTTTAACTAAAAGATATCAAGAGAGGGGTGCCTGGGTGGCTCAGTGGGTTAAAGCCTCTGCCTTCGGCTCAGGTCATGATCTCAGGGTCCTGGGATCTAGCCCTGCATCCACTCTCTGCTCAGTGGGGAGCCTGTTTCCCCCTCTCCCTCTGCCTGCTTCTCTGCCTGCTTGTGATCTCTCTCTCTCTGTCAAATAAATAAAATCTTTAAAAAAAATAAAAAGATATCAAGAGAAAGGAAGTGTAGTGGGCCAGGAAGGGAAGGATAGTGGGAGAGGGATGGATATCAAACATTTATTTAGTGCATTTTGTTGAGTGCCAAGTATGTGTAATGTAATATGTGGAAATATAAGAACAATAGTTAAAAGTCATAGTTCCCACTTGAAAGGATGGCTTAGTCTAATCAAGGACACGGACTTGTTCTCTAGTAATACTAGAAACTAAGGAAGGTGGTAAAGACAGACTTATTTACCACGGGCTGAGGAAGTGAGTGTTTATTATCAAGGCTCTAAATTCAAATGTTCCAGGGTGCCTGGGTGGCTCAGTGGGTTAAAGCCTCTGCCTTTGGCCCGGGTCCTGATCTCAGGGTCCTGGGATCGAGCCCCACATCGGGCTCTCTGCTCAGCAGGGAGCCTGCTTCCTCCTTTCTCTCTGCCTGTCTCTCTGCCTACTTGTGGTCTCTCTCCTCTCTGTCAAATAAATAAAATTTTTAAAAAAATTTTAGAAAAATGAATAAATTCAAATGTTCCAATTTTTAAGAGAAAGGACATGTTTTGTTGACTGACAATTCTAAAATGAAGACAAAGACCGTCTTCTCCAATGATAACAATACATGGTTGAAATGAAGAGTATTTTTCTTGTGCAACTATATTATTTTAAAACCAGTTGTGAATGGCTAAGTTCCATATACATGGGGTCAAGATACCAAGGGCCAAGCTACACTCTTGCTAAAAATTCTCTATCTTAACTCAAAATGACTCAGAGATCTAAATGTAAAGCATGAAACTCCAAATTTTTAAGAAAAAATATAGGAAAAAAATCTTTGTGGCCTGAAGTCAGGCCAAAAGTTCTTAGACATGACAATAGAAAAACTACCTCTATATTTAAAAAACAACAATAATAAATTAGACTTTTGGTCTGTACCTGCAAAAACACAGAATGAATATGTAAGCTAGAGATTGGGAGAAAATGTTTGCAGGTGACATATCTGAGAAAAGACTTGTGTTAAGAATATATAATGAGCTTTGAAAAGCAACAGAAAGAAAACAAATAATCTAGTTTGAAAATGGTCCAAATTTTTGCCTTAAAGTTGACTTTGTCTGATGCTAGTAGAACAACACCAGCTTTTTTTTTTTAATAGTATCTGCATGGCATATTTTATTCATTTGTTTATTTTTTGACCCTTTTCTCCTTATATTTAATATGTTTAATGTAAGCAACATACAGTTGGGTTTAAACAATCTTTTCCTTTTAATATTTTATTGTATTCCTATTTAATGTCTTATTTAATCTTTAAATTGAAAGATATAATAAATCATTTTATAATTTATATTTTCTTGTTCCATATTGCTTTTTCTCCTCTTACTGATATTCTGTCAGATTAGTTAAGATTTTTAAAACCATTACTATAGTTCTTCCTCCCACATTACAACTTGTTAGTTGTGTCTCTTATTTCTTATTTTACTGCTATCCTAGAGCCTATGACACACAATTTATGTCCTTGACTATTGTAGTTCTTTTTAAGTTGACATTGTACTGATTTTCAGAAAATGCAGGTACGTAAGAACTCTTTGAGTGCAGTCACTTTATAATTGTCCTAAATTTTATTCTTTATCTATTTTAAACATCAGAAGACATTCTTTTTTTTAAAGGTTTTATTTATTTATTTGATAGAGCACAAGTGGGAGGAGGAGGAGGAGGGACAGAGAGAGAAGCAGACTCTCCACTGAGCACGGAGCCCCAGTATGTGGCTTGATCCCAGGACTTCGGGATCATGATCTGAGCCAAAGGCAGATGCTCAACTGACTGAGTCATCCTGGTGTTTCCAGAAGACATTCTTATTATTGCTTTACACAATCAGTACAAAATTAGATTTAGGCATATATTTACTAAAAATGTAATACTTGCCTGCATTTTTTCATTTGTAGTTCTTGATTTTAACAGATTACATTAATTTTAACTATATTTTAGAAGGAAATTTTCAATAGTCACAGAGTTCTAGGTTGGCAGTTATTTTCTCTTTAAACTTCAAGAAATTTATTCCTATGTGGCTGGCTTCCATCATTTCTGTTAAAAAGACAGTTGTCAATATTTTATTTGTTTCTTTAGAGGAGCTTTCTCTAAAAGCTTTTAAGGTATTCTTTTTTTCTTTGATTTTTAGCAGATGTTACTGGTTTAGTTTTCTATGTATTTGTGTTGCATAAATTTTGTGATTTTGATTCATCAGATTAGTTTTGGAATATTTTAAGCCAATATCTCTTCTAAAATTGGCATTCTCTCTCTCTCCTTTTTCCTAGCTCTCCAGTAAAACATATATTAGAATGTTCATATGTCCCATTCTTCTTACAGTTTACTCTGTATTTTTTTCCTTTGTGCTGCTATCTGGAGATCTTTTTTTATTATCTTTTTTTGTTGTTGTTTTCCTTGAGAGAGAGAGAGAGAGCACGCATGAGCGGTGGGGAGGGAGGGAGAGAGAGAGGGAAGAGAAAGAATCTCAAGCAGGCTCCACACTTAACACAGAGCTCTTGTTACCCATCTTTTGATTTGCTAATTCTCTCTTCTGATATTTCCAATCCTCCAGCAACTTAATTCTTAAATTCCGTCAACTTAGTTCTTAAATTCAGGTATAATATTTTTGTGTGTGTTTAAATTACAGATATTTAAAGACCATGTCTTGTAATTTAGCCATCCGTGGGCTTGTTCTTTTGTTTTCACTCATTTAGTCCCACCTCCCAGCATATTTTTCTTTCTTTTTTTTGCTTTCATTTAGGTAAATGTATATAATCTAAAACTTGTCATTTTAAATATTTTAGGTGTATAGTTTATTAATTATATATACAGTGTTATTCAGCCATCACATTATCTATTTTAAAAACATTTTCATCATGCAAACAGAAATTCCATACCCACTGAGCAAGAACTCTTCACTCCCTCTACCTTTCACCCCTACTAGCCTCTAGTCTATTTCTGTGTTTATGAGCTAAACCATACAATATTTGTCATTTTGTGTCTGGCTTATTTCACTCAGCATAATATTATCAAAGTTCATCCATATTGCAGCATGTATCAGAACTTCATCGCTTTTTATGGATAAATAATATTTTGTTACATGTATATACCATTTACCCATTCTTCTGTTGATGGACACAGGAGTAGGTTCCGATTTTTGGCTATTATGAATAATGCTGCTTTGAACATATATGTATGTGTATCTGTTGAGTCTCTGGGAAATACATCTAGGATTGGAATTGCTGGGTCATATGGTAATTCTATGTTTCAATTTTCAAGGAACAACCAAACTTTTCCAGAGTGGCTACACCATTTTACATTCCTATTGCAATGTATGAGGGTTCTAATTTCCCTAAATCCATGCTATCGCTTGTTATTATGTTTTATTATTATCGTTGTTGGTATTATTATTTTCATCATTATCATTATTATCATAGCTGTCTGAATAGGGGTTCAGTAGTGTCTCATTATAGTTTGTATTTTCTTTACTGTAACAACTAATGATATTAAGCATCTTTTCATGTCCTTATTGGCTCTCTGTAGATCTTCTTTGTATATATGCTGATTCAAGTCTTTTGTCTGTTTCTTCATTAGATTATTTGTTGTTAAGTTGTAGGAATTCTGGGTGTTAAACCCACATGCCAACACCAATGGCATGAAGCTTTTCCACAATGTTTTCTTCTAGGAAACTTTCAGTTTCAAGTTTTCAAATCTTTAATACATTTTGAGTTGATTTTTGTGTATGGTTTATGATAATGGTCCATATTTGCATGTGGGGATCCAGTTTTTCCAGCATCATTTGTTGAAGAGACTATCCCTTCTTAATGTGTATTTTTGGTACCCTTGTCAAAGATCAGTTCTCCTTGACTATATATGGATGAATTTATTTCTGGACTATATTCTTTTATAGTAGTCTATTTATCTGTCTTTATATTATTATTGTGCTTTATTATATTATTATTTTAATTCTTGTAGTTTTATAATATGTTTCTAAAATAGGCAGTGTGTGACTTCTAGTTTTGTTCTTTTTTCCTTAAGATTGTCTTGGCTATTCAGAATCCTTTATGGTTCCATATCAGGTTTTTGTTGTTGTTTTGTTTTTTGTTTTGTTTTGTTTTGTTTTGAGAGAGCACGAGCAGGAGGGGAGGAGCAGAGGGCAAGGGAGAGAGAACCCCAAGCAGGCTTTATGCCCAGTGTGGAGCCTGATGTAGGGCTCGATCTCACGACCCTAGGATTATGACCCGAGCTGAAATCAAGAATTGGATGCTTAACTGACTTAGCTACCCATGTGCCCAGTTCCATATCAGTTTTAGATTTTTTTTCTGCTTCTATAAAAATTATTTTCGGGATTTTGTTGGGGGAGTGCATTGAATCTGTAGAACACTTTGGGTAGTGTGACTATTTAAAATATACCTTATATGTCTAACTTTCACAGTAGTCAACTGAATGATGTTCCTTAATTTGATCAATCCTATGTTACTGCAATTTAGGTTTCCAGTCTTCTGATACAAAAATGGTGCTGCTATATCTATCCAAGTTACTTCACAAATATAATTTATACTTTTGATAATGTCAAATTACCTTCCACTAAGCTTGTCAATTGACTCCTTTCTTCAGTCTGTGTCAATGCCCATCCAAAAACCCCCTTTAACATGTGTGTTGTCATTTCTTTTGACCTTTGTCAATCTTATAGGTAAAGATGTTATCTCAGAGCAAGCATACTCCTAATATTTTCTATTATATAATAAAAATAACAGAAAAAAATGCCATAATATCTACTGTGTGCTAGACATAGGTGTGTTTCTAAGTTCTTTATAATTCTTAACTCTTAATCCTTAGGCCTACCTTTGAGGTCAGCTTGGTTTATTCTTATTTTATAACGAGAAAACTGAGGCAAAAAGATCAGATAATCTCCCCAAGGTCCTCAGAAGTGAGGGCACCATTGAAATGGGACATCGAACCTCAAAGTTTGTGTTCTACATAGGGTGGCAGGAACCCAAATAATAATTCTAAGTATAATCTTAAGATAAGAATTACTTTCCTTATAGTAAAAACAGGTATTTATAACTGTTTACATTCTTTCTTCCTTTAACAACTGGGTGTATTATTAGAAGCCATTAGAACACCCACATGTATTAATTTGCTGTGGCTGCTGTAACACATTCCCACAAACTGGTGACCTAAAACAACAGAAATGTGTTCTCTCATTGTTCTGGAGACCAGAAGTCTGTATCACAGTGTTGGCAGGGCCACACTCCCTTTGAAGGGGAATACATTCCTCACCTTTTCCAGTGTGGCTCCTGGCACATCTTGACTTAGGTCTACATTGCTCCACTGCCTGCTTTCATGATCACATTGCTTCCTCTTCTATATGTCTTCCCCTCTATGTTCTCTTTAGTTCTCCCTGTCTCTCTCTTAAAAGGTTACTTGTGATTGATTTAGGGCTCACTTAGATTATCCAGAATAAACTCCTTCTCTTAAGATCTTCAACTTAATCACATCTTTTGCAGTATAATGTACTATTCATTCTTTTTCTGTATAAGGTGATATTCACAGGCCCAGGGTTTAAGATATATACAAATCTTTTGAAAGGAGGCAACTTTTAAACCACTAAGCACATTTTCCATCCACCTCAAATACCTTGAACCTCTTCCCTCCTTCATTCATCCATTTACACTAAAATATCCATGAAAGGTCTGCTACATGGCAGACATTGTTTAACGTTTCAAGGAAAGAAAAATGAAGAGAACAGATAGCAACTCTGTCTTCATAGTGCCTACACTTTAGTTGAAGGAGCACATATATAAGGAATACATGAGTGAATATGTAGAGTGCCAGAAGGTGATAAATTCTATGGGAAAAAAATAAAGAAGGGAAGAGATAGATGACATGCTGTCGGAAAGGGGGGTGGAAATTTTCAGTATGGTAGGGCTCTCTAAGACAGCTGAGAAATGGCTTCTCCAAAAGATACCAGGTTTGAATCCCTAGGACTTGTAAATGTTATCTTATATGGCAAAGTCTTTCCTGATGTGATTAAGTTAAGGATCTAGAGCAGGGGGGGTTTATACTGGATTATCCTGATGGGCCCTAAATGTTATAATAAATGTCTTTGTAGGAGAGAGAAACGATATCATATAGACAGAAGAGGGTGCAGTGTGACCATGGAGGCAACGATTTGCACACCAAAGCCACAAGCCAAGCTTCCATGAGAAGCTGGAAGATATAAGGAAAGAATTCTCCCCAGACCCCTTAAAAGGAGTATGGCCCTGTTGACGCCTTGACTTTGGCCCCATGATTTTGACTTCTGCCCGACAGAACTTGGAGAGAATGAATTTCTATTGTTTTAAGCCACAAAGGTTGTGGTAATTTGTTACAGCAGCCACAGGACGCTACTACAGTGACATTAACACACATCTCTAAAGGAGGTGATGGAACGAGTCAGGCATGTGTCCCGGGGCTGAGAACTCCTGCAGAGAGAAACTTTATGTCCATCAGTCTCGAGATGGTAGCAGGCCTGCTGCTGTGATTGAGGAAACATTAAGGCAGCCATCAAGGCTCAAGAGCAATGAGCAGGGAAAGGGCAATGGGAGATGAGACCAGAGAGGTCAGAAGACTGGAGGGTTTGGTGGTGATGTTCATTCGAACTCCCTTTGAGATGAGAAGTCCCTGAAGGGTTTTGACCACAGGGATGATAAGGGCTGTTCTTTTCTTTGAACAGCTCTCAATTTCCACCAAAAGAAACCAGGATCACTCCATCTATGGTGTTGTAAGGGACCACAGGGGGCCACAGGCAGTAGCAGGAACCAATTAGGAGGCTAATGCCTATGTGTGGTAGGCGGCTGATGCTATGAGTCGACAGCATATAGATATTGGTTGGAGATAAACACTGCTGGGTATTATAACACTGGAAGTATGATTTAAAACCTTTCATCATAGGAGGTTAAGATGTTATGTATGCATTAGTTCAACTTCATCAAAGGGCAGTTTTCCTAATTGCAAATAATTCATACACATGAGGGGTGGTAACATTTACTTAAAAGGCAACTACTAGTGTTTCAGTTGTGATTATTTCTGATCAGTATTGTGAGGGAGGCTTTGCAAATGGATGTTAGAAGGGAATTTTCATGGGTGAATTTAGTCACTTCTTAATAAGCATAATGGGTATGCCTATAAATTAAGTGTGAATTTGGTTGTATTCGACATACACAAATTGGTAAACTATTTTAGATTTTCCACTATTGCTAATATAGGATACCAAAGTCAGGGAAACTTTTTACTCCTCGTGTTTCAGAATCCCGTTCAAGACATCCTAAGGTAGTCATGGGTTAGCCTCTTTGGGTTAGCTGAGTCCTGCTATTAGACTGAGTCCTGCTTCTAAAATATTGTTGGGAGAGAAAAACCTTTTGGTTGCTTAATCTCAGAAAATATGTAGCTGGGACTTCATCAAGCTGACAGGAACAAGGCATATGAGTGTTTTTGTGCCTACTTTTCAATAAGGATTTAACTTATAAATGGCAGTGGCAGAATTTAGTCTGAGATTTGTTTTCACTGAAAACCAGGTAGTGTGATTGCGTGGGAGTAGATATCTTTCATCTTCCTTAGCAGCAGCTTAGGTTCAAGAGAGTGTTTTAACAAAGATTTCACAGCAATAGCTCGCATGTGGAGCATATGCAAATCACTTTGGACTATAAAGGGTCCCCTCTCCCAGTTTGAAAATGTAGATTCAGATTTTATTTTCTTTCCCCTTGATACCTAGATATTAATATGTTGTCTATTATCTATCAGAGGCACTCTGATTGCCATCTAAATGATTTTTCTAAAGCATATTTTTGTGCAAAATTTGAACAAAAGGTAGATCCCTGCTTACTAAAAAGCATTCTTTATACTTTACAGCATGCAAAATGTTAGAGCATGGATAAGTTCTCCTTATTTTATACATAAGGTGATGATGGTCTAGAGAAAATAAGTCACAAAACTTAAAAAAATATTTTATTGGGAGGAAAGAGATTCCAAAGAATTTATTCCTTATACTGTAAAATAAAATTAATACAGAATATTGGCTATAATATCCTGAAACGATGAAACAAAATGATGATTTCAAAATCCATACAAATAGAATCATTTAAAATATTCTTGTTATAAAATGAATTCTGATCATTCCCCAGTCTTTTTTGCTTTATATATTTGGATTTGAAATGCAGAAATGATGTTGTGGGAGCATGTGAAAATGTGTGTCCCCTGCACTGTATTCTTAAACACGTAGAATAAAGTCCACTAGTCATCCTTTGCTCTAATTGGGAGATCTTTCTAAATCTATGCTTTAATAATTATAAATTACATCTTAATAAAACTTTAAATTCATAATCCTAATAATAGACACAATTTATGGATTACCCACTTTGTTTATAGAAATAATTTTATCCTTAAAATAATTCTGAGACTAAGTTATTTTCTGTAGGAGGGAATTCAGGTTAAGACTAGATAAATTGCATGCCCAGGTCCACATAGCTAGAAAGTGGTAAAGTTAGAACTATACCAAAATTTTCTCTGAAATGTGTTTCCTTGATCTCTTCATTAAATCATGGTGGTTAATTACAATAACCCTGAGAAGTGGACAGAGAAGGCAGTGTTATTCATAAAGGGACAGAGAAGTTAGTGTTATTCATAATCCGTATGTGAAGAAGATGAGATCATGCCTTAAATGGCAGAATTAGTTAACAGTAGAAGTGGCCTTTAACTAAGACTCCCACTTGCTGAGTGGTGCTCTTTCCTGCGGACCCCTTCATGGCTCAGTTGATGATACATACTTTTGCTTTTCTTATCATCTCAAAGTAGGCACCCTGCAAAATCTTTTCTTTAATTTCTACTCCTGAATACTTATGAATAAAATGACTTCTAAATCTCTGATTAGATAGGGAAATCTCTACAGTTCACTTTCTTATTCATTTTATCTTCTCAGGCTTTGCAAATTTGAGAAAATCCATTAGACAAATACATGAGCAGAGTCACTTTAATCCACTTTCTTTAAACAGGGATTTTTATTGAACAAAGTAGAGAATTGACTCTATCAAACTTTTATTTCACTTTATTGTGAATCCTCTAAAAATGTCCCTAATTTCCCTGAGGAAATTGGTTTACAGATGGTGTATTTTTCCTTATGCAATCATGCACGATTAAGAGGATACATTGGTTTCTTTTTTAGAGAGCTTTCCAATGTAAAAAGTAAACTCCCATCTCATTTATACATACAAACACATGGTTTACCGTACTGTTGCACTAAATGCTCTCTTAGGAATGAAACTGAAAACCTTAGACTAATTTCTCAGAATCATGATAAAGTCTTTGCTTTTTGGAAATTTATATAAATTAACTCTACTTGGTATTTATTTGGAAGAGGGGAGGAAGAGAAAAAGAGAAAGAGATGGGCAAGTAGAAGAGAAAGAGAAGTAGAAGGAAAAGTAAATATATGTGTGCATTTCTACACATGTATGCCTACGTATATATGTACATATATCCAACATTTTTAACCAAACAAATATAATAGATATTATATCTATGTATTATATAAATATGCACTTGTAAATGTAAATGTTAACACACTTTTGTATCCCATACAACAAGGTTATCTGAAAGACATTTATCATTGTAGTAGGCAGAATTCAAAGATGATTTCCAAGATTTCTGGCTTCTGCATAATCCCTTCTCCTTGAGTATGGGTGTAACTTCTGAATAGATGGGATGTCATAATTTGGTTATATTACATGGCAAAGGTGAAGCAATTTTACAATTGTAATTAAGGTCCCAAGTCAGTTGATTTTGAGTTAATCAAATAAAGATTATCCTATGTGGGCTCAACTTGATCAAATGAAAGTCCTTAAAAGGGGGAGCGGGCCCTTCCTCAAGAGAGATTCTTCTTGCTGGCTTTGAAGAAGTGTTAGGACAGGGCGTATGGGAGGGTCACATGGCAAGGAGCCAGGGAAGGCTGGTCTTGTCTCCAAGGCTCTGGAGAGTAGCAGCAGCCCGGCCACCAGCCAGCAGGAAAGCAGGCCCTGAGGCCCTCAGGCCCATAACTGCAAAAAACTGAATTCTGACAACAATTATGTGAGTTTGATGGAAGACTTTGAACTCCAGAAAAGAACAAAACCCAGAAGACATCTAGATTACAACCTTATGAGGCCCTTATCAGAGGACCAGTAGAACTGGGCCTGAACTCCTGACCCACAGGAACTGACAAAATGTGTGTTGTTTTAAGCCACTACATTTGTGGTAATTTGTTACACAGCAATTAAAAAAATAAATGCAATGCTTTAGCCAAAAATTATAGATGCCACATGTTCCTGTAGAATCACACACATAGTTTCTGGAATCTAGGCTGTAGTAGATAAATTATTGTAGCTCTTTCAATTCTCAAATTCTGGACTATAGGAGGTACGGATCATTAACTCAAATGCATGCAGGATTTATGTTGTGATGTAGAATGAAGCAGCCCGGGAATGAGACAATGTTACCACTGAACGGACACCACCTGCCTCTTTACAGTTTTTCAAACACTCCAGGCCAAACGAAAGGACCAGAAATATTCTATGGCTCTATAAATCTTGTGGACCAGAGATTGAGACCCTGCTCTAGGATTTCCCACTAGGAGAATGATTAACGGACAGATGGCTTTTGTATTTCATATCTGTAAAATAATTTTTAATTATTTTATTTAATTTATAATTATTTAATTTTTAAAATTTAAAATTATATATATATAAATTTATTTTATTATTCATTTATTATATATAATATAAATTTATTATATAAATTATATTAAATTATTTAATTTACAGATTTCAAATCTGTAAAATAAAATTTAAAACAATTACTCTTTTAGGATGCCTGGCTGGCTCAGTGGGTGAAAGGCTCTGACTTAATTTCAGCTCAGGGTCCTGGAATGGAGCTGACATTGGTCCCCCTGCTCTGTGAGGAGTCTGCCTCTCTCCTCTCTCTCTCTCTGCCTCTCCCCCAGCTCATGCTTGCCCTCTCTCTAAAATAAATAAACAAATCTTAAAAAAAAAAAACAGTTTAGTCTTTTTGTGCAAAGAACAAAGAAATCCAATATATAAACATCTATCAAATGTCAACTGTATAGGCAATGTTGTAATTACTGGGATTGAAGATTTGAATAGACATTATTCTTAAGAAACAATATGCCATATATATATATTTAAATAAATAAATAACAATTGAGACAAAATAAATGATTATGCCCAAGATGTATTCCTGTTGTAGGATCCTTTTTATTAAACATTAAGGTATTTTGTATTTGACATCACAATAACTTTACATGATTAAAGTAAGTAGTGGCTTATTTAAAGCTTAATCAAATGGCCCCAAAATCCTTAGCATTTTATGTAAGAAGACCCAAATTCTGAAAGTCTATTAACCGCTGAAATATTGACCAAGTCATTATAAATGGAAGAAAAATGGACTAAGGCTTTTGTGATTCACAAGTTAATTGGCTATGTTTCTTTTGACAATTTAAGTTTGATTTCTAAATAGTGTTGGCAAAGGATAAAATGATCACCTTGATTGGAATCATAAAGACATTTCCTTTGTGAAACTCAATTAGCTGTTTTTTTCTGTTTCCTAAAATCATTTTCATATTGTTTGGATGCATCCTATATCAGCTGGTGTCTGTGACTTTTGGTATGCAACCAACATGTTTAATTAAGTTATTTTAATGGATTAAAATATGCTGTGGCTTTCTAGCATTTTTTGCCCAAAGTTCTTGCTGCTTTTGAAAAAAGTCTGTTTTGTCATAGAGATGTGGTAATATCAGGGATGAAAAGGACTTTTTAATGTTTTTATCTGAATTCTTTGAGAATTATTATAAAGCTTCATTTATTTACCAATATCCAGTAGTACTAAATTAATATCTGTATAGGACTGAAGGCTAAGTACTGTATGTAAATACTGCATGTTTTTTTCTCTTCACTTCTAGGCAATTTCTTTTAAAGAATCTTTTTTATAGATGCACTGGGTCTAAAAGCCTTCTTATGTTGAATCACTCTTTCAGGGGAATGCTGGTACTTAAAACACAACAGAACCACTATTTCATTTTTTTCCCCCATAGTCAGACAATAATATTATCTATATTATAGAGTATGTGTGTATATCTATATGTATACATGTGTATATGTATACATATGTATATGTATATCTATATATACAATCTATATAGATTGTATAATTAAAATGTATGTGAACATATAATGTATGTGATTTTCCCCTTCTTAGTTTTTTCATTTTGATAAAATGGTGCAACTGCACTGGAACTTATTTTCTGGTCTTTATTGCTCTGACATAGTTTTTTGCATCTCCCTTCTTTGTGAAATGCTTTCTAATCGATTAAAAGGACCTTCCAAGATGGTATATTCCTAGAGTCCATGTTCTCTTCATCTTTCTGTTCCAGCTATTGCCTGCAATGATAAAGGAAGTGAAAGAAGATACCACCAAATAAAAAGAAAATACCACAATAGGCTAGAGGAAACAAAGAACAAATTAGAGTAACACAGAAAAAAAAAAAGAGAAAGATACAGAAAATTAAAGCATGTGATACACAGGGTCTTAGCATCCCAAGGATCTTACTTCTCTGTTCTGGCTTTTGCTCAACCGGGTAGTATAAATAAAAATTACTTTCTATCGATAGTATGGATATTCTTATGTATTCTAAGTCATAATTAGCCCTTGTACCTTTAAGTTGGGTTTTGAAGAACTTGGGGGAGATAAGGAACAGAGTTGTTCAGAGCAGTTTAGATAATCACAAGCTTGTTTAAGATGGATTCATAGAACTTTTCAAAAAGATAAATGTCATTCTTGAGCCAGAGACCCTACCATACCGTACTACCTCTTAAACAGATTAGAAGAACCATCTCATGGTTCCTTTATTCCCTGACAATAAGCAAGTAACCAAGTAACCAAGATTACTTGGGAGATGGCTATCAAAAATATGTGCACAGGGGCGCCTAGGTGGCTCAGTCATTAAGCTTCTGCCTTTGGCTCGGGTCATGATCCCGGGGTCCTGGGATCGAGGCCCACATCAGGCTCCCTGCTCTGTGGGAAGCCTGCTTCTCCCTCTCCCTCTGCCCTGCTTGTGTTCCCCATCTCTCTCTCTCTCTCTCTCTCTGTTAAATAAATAAAATCTTTAAAAAATATGTGCACAGAGTAGTAGCTCTTAAATATTATTCATTAGAATCCTTTAGGTTGCTGTTAAAAATTCAGATACTTGGGTCTTATCCAAGACCTTACGTGTAAACCTCAGAATTTCTGAGGAGGAATCCAGGGTATCAGTATTTTTTAAACTTCCCAAGTGATTCTAGTGTTCACCCAGAACAGATTCCTGATTAGAACTCTGATTATATGGGCCTTTATGAATATATTAAATATTTGTGAAGAACTTGTTTAAAGTATGCTCATCAGGCAAGTTGCTCATGGTGGTAAGTGAAACTGGGAAATTTTTTTAGCCAAAATAATGGTCAATGATGAATATTTGTTTGCTGCACTGAAAAAAATGACAAGGCATAGAAATGGGCCATTTATATTCTCAATTCAGTATTATAAAAATATATTAAAAGTTTTTATTCTTCATTAGCAATTGATCATTTAGTGGTTTAGCCTACTCTTAGAAAAGAAGAATACTATTTCTTAGAATAGATAAGATATTTCTTACTAGCTGACTTATTGATAATGCTTTCAACTGGATTATTTCTATTAGCATACACACATGCTGCTATTTCTCTCTTAAAACAAAATATTTCTTGACCCTCTTTGATCTACTTCCAGTGATTCATTTCTCTGGTCCCTTCTATAGCTAAATTTCTCAAAAAATTATATATACTTGCTCACTCTTGTTCCCCTTTGCTTATTTTCTCTGAAACAAACTCATCTGCTGATAACCCCTCTCATGGAAAGGTTACAAATACTGTATAGTTTATAATACTTATAGTTTATATAGAGGGTTAAATCCAATGACTCTCTTACTGCCCAATCAAGATTTTTTGGATTGAGTTGATCTCTATCCCCTTCTTGAAATATTTTCTTCACCTGGCTTCTAAGACCCAATCCATGCTAGCACTTTTCTGCATACCTCACTAATCACCCTTTGTAGCTCAGTTTTTGTTTTTGTTTTTGTTTTTTTAACTATCCTCTCTCTTTTCTCCAAACTCTGAATGTTGATGGGCTCCAGGACTTCTAGGACCCTTTCTTTTTGCCCTTCTAGGACCTAGAAGGACCTTTGCCCTTCTAGGACCCTTTCTTTTTGCCCTTCAATTTCACACTTGGTGATTTCACCCAATGTCTTTGCTTTAGAAACATATCTTCATTATTGTGAAAACCGAATTTATGTCTCTCACCCTAGATGTCTCATCATTCAATCAACAACTAGCTGTGTAATAGTTACAGCAAGCATAATGTGTCCCAATTAAACTCTGTTCTCCTCTCCATTCCTGAAAGTGGTTCTCCTTCAGTGTACTTCTTTAAATGACAACTCCAGCAATTCTCCCAGTTACCCAGATCAAACACTTAAGAGTCCTTGATGCCTCTCTTTCTCTCACATCTCACATCCAATCTGTCAGCAAAACCTTTTTGTCTCTATATTCAAAATCTATTCAGAATATGAGTACTTCTTACCAGCTTCATTTCTAAAATGCTGGTTCAAGCTACCATATTCTCTTACCTCGATAGCCTTCTAACTGTTGCTTATTACTGCTCTTGCTTCCTGACTATTCTTAGCTCAGTAACCAAAATATTTGTTGAAAACATTTCTCCTTATCTCTCACTCAGAGTAAAAGCCAACATCTACCAAATGGTTTTAAGACCTTCATTCTCCCTATACCTTTGCTCATTGCCATACGTTTCCACTGGCTCTTTGTTTACTTAGTTCATACCAGCCATGATCCTACCTCAAGGCTTTGCACTTGTTATTCCCTCTGCCTCTAATGCTTTTCCTTACACACCTACATGGTTTCAATCCTTGTTCAGCTCACCTTTCCAGTAAATTCCTCCCAGGAAAGCTTATTTAAAATTGCAAACTGCCTTTCTACTCAGCACTCCTCCCCTTCCATGCTTTACTTTTATTTATAGTTTTTACCATCACCCTATGTACAGATATCTTATGTATGTACTTCCTATATTCTTCAATTAGAATAAGCTCCTTAAGGATATGCATTTTATTTTGTTTTATTCATGCTATATTTCTAGCATCCTGGACATTGCACGGCACTTGTAATGTGATTCATAAATCTTTGTTAATAGAATATATAACATAAGGAACCATCACTAGGTTCCTATCAGTGGAGTGTCTGGCTCTCACTCAGGAACTATCTTGATTTTCATGTAAAAATTCATAATGAAATGAAACATGAGGGAATTCCAGAGGCATAGATTTTTTAAAAAAAAAACATTCAGTCTACCTATTGGCATTCCATAGGGTTTCCACATTACCTAACGCTGTGTTTGCAGTTGTACAAAAGTATTAGAGGTTACACAGAAATATGCCAACTGAAGCTTAAAGAAGAGTGTGCAGTGTTTTTTTAAATCCATAACTCTTATTTTCTGCTGTGCTTAATTTCAAAACCCAGAGCCATTATTAAACCTTATAAAGTATTTGTTCTTTTATCTGGGGATCATATTGCTATCTATCTCTCTATTTAGTGTGTGTGTGAAAATAAACTCTAAAATCTTTTCATCAAATTATACTCTGGGGATCCTGTTCCTGAGAACTTTTTACCTTCATTCCTGTCGTCAGGCAAGCCCAGCTGTACTTTCCATCAATGTAAGAAATAATTGAAAATATTGAGATGTTGTTTTCATCAATTTCCCAAAGGTGACCAGAAATGCCTGGTACTGTATATTAAGGGTTTCTGTGATTCAGACACAGATGATCTAGTATAATATGGCTTCTTGGGGTGACAAGGGATAGTGTTTTTGGTTGTTTTTTTTTTTCTTGCCAGGTGTAAGAGAAATTATTTTATTGCTGCTGCTATCAGCATGTTCTCTGATTGTATAATGCAGGTGAGGCCATATTCAGGTCATAGGGATGGTTTCATCTTGCTTGTATAGCAGAGACATTTATACCTGACTGTGTAAACTGATGTTGCTTATTATTGCGTTCATGGGAGTTAGTAAGAGGTGGCAACGTTGAAGGATGACTTTCATTACCACTTCTCTTGCCATTGCTCAAGCCATATTGAGAAACTATGACTTTCTTCAGGAACTTCCAATATCTAGTTTAAGTCTATAAACAGTTTCTGAGTGATGGATCTGAAAGAAAATTTTGGTAATTTTTGTGATCACTTTTTTGCTTATGGATCACTAAAAATATTGTGTGAAGAGTTGTAAACTTCCCAAATTTACCTGCCGAGGGAGAAAAATAGAACAGCTGAAGCTATGTTGGTTTGCAGTATATGTCACTATAAAAGGACAATCTACAAAAATTAATGAGCTGCCTAGCCTTTCATTGTTAGCTTTATGAAGTATGAGAGCAGAGTTATGAAGATAAAATTTTTGCCAGTCTCTCTCAATTCTCTATTTTTATTGATTCTTAAAATACCTTTTCTTGGTTTTCAAAGATATCTTTTAGGTGCAATGAACAGTAACCTGACATAGCTTGATTAAGAGGGTTACCATGAGAAGCATGGCTATCTAACAATTACATAGTGCTCATCATACAGTTACACAGTGCTCAGATTTTATAAATTATCATAAAGGATTAGTTTGGGATTATTGGAATCTCATAGTAAGTAACCTGTATTAGCTATAGTGGCACTTACAGCTAGGTGCAACTGTAAACTTTCAGAATGGTTTTTGCTCTATATACTAACCAGATGGAACATATTTGGAAATTCTGTCTCAGACCAGGGGGTTTGCCAAAGTAAGAAGTGATAAGGGGGAGTTGCTCTTAATGTTGAAGGTAAGTCTGGGAAAATGGAAGGAACTTCTTGGCAGAGTCAAAAGAGAGTGGAGATCAGAGAAATTTCTAGGTAAAAGTGCAGGCGCCCTTCCAAGCATGTAATTAAGGTAAGTTTAGCTGAAGTTTGTGGGTACAGGCCAAGCATATTTAAAATGTCCTCAAACAGTGAGGACATAAGCAAGTGATACACAATAAGAAGTTTAAATTAGATGGACACTAAAATGTGCAAATACTAGAAAAGCAGATTTTATCTATGTTACAATCTTGTCAAAAACTTCACTTGGAAGTGATAAATATTGAGCAAATTTTCTAGACCAAAGTGGAAGTAATGAGATATGAATAGATTACTTCAGGACACATCAATGGCTATCCAAGACCATTTCAAATGTATGATAAAACCACATACATAAAACTATTACCTGTCAAAACTCCTGAGATTTAACAAAAATAAAGACACATGTATTTTGTTACATTAACTTTACTTAGAGAATGATATTGTAGAGGAGTCAGCCATCAAATGGAGGCTGCATCAGATAAAAATTTATAAATCTGCATTGCAAAGGCTGTTAATTGAAACTCTAAAGGAGACGGTTGAAAGCTTGGTCATGTTTGGCAAAGCTAAGACATACTGCATCACTAATGAAATCTCTGTGACAACATTGATTTAAATGATTTCTCATTCTCACAAAAATCATGCTTTTGTGCATCTTCAGATGATTTATATAAATACACATTCATAGGGAACTTCAACATTTTTTTTTTATTTTAGATGTGTTATCACATAAGCCTGGCAACTCATGTATCCTAGATTTCTTTTCTGTGTGTGTGTATGTGTGTGTGTGTGTGTGTGTGTGTGTGTGTTTTGTTTTTTGTTGTTGTTGTTGTTAATAGAGAGGGGGAAGTGGGAGGGGTTGAGAGAGAGGGAAAGAGAGAGAGAGGATCTTAAGCAAGCTCCATGCCCAGCGTAGAGCCTGATGTAGGGCTCAGTCTCACAGCCCTGAGATCATGACCTGAGCTGAAATCAAGAGTCAGACACTTAAAGACCACCCAGGCAGTCCTCCTGGATTTCATTTGAATGGCTTTAAAATTAATGTGGTTCTCTTTGTACCTCCTTCTAGAACATGGAAGAATGTTTTTTTTGTTTTTTTCTTAAGAGAGGAATTTCAGATTTAGTATTACCTGGGTCATAGTTCATTTTTAGCAGCAGAATGTCGATACTGCGAGATTCAGTTATACTGAAGTCCAACACATTGTGGTGGACTATTCTTTTTTGTAAAACCATTTAGTTTAGGCTTTTTATGCATGATACAATATAGTGATCATAAAGTGTTCTATTTCAGAGCACTGTTTTTCTTCTCTTCCAGCTCTTCAAAGTTGGGGTCAACATCCACCCATCATGTCTCTTCAGTTGCAAAATCTTAAATATGGATCATGATTTAAAAAGTAGAATTTTAGTCCTTATCATAATAGTCATTTATGTTTTTCTTCCCATTTTTATCATTATGCTTTTATCCCTCCCCCTGTTGTTTTCTGATCCAAAATGTCTGAACTGAATTCATTTTTCTCCTTAAATTTTTGCCTCCTCATAACTTTTTAATTTTTATTGACATTATTGTCCTCTCTGTTACCTAGGTGCAAACTTTAAAATCGGTTTGATGTCTCTTGTTTCTATGTCTTTCATCTCTGAACTGTGACCAAAGGTGGTCCAGTATTAGTACCAAATAATCCTCTAAAGAGCCTCTTGTACTTTTCTCTTTCTAATCTCAACAGCATTGCCTGGCTTGAGTTTCATGACTTTTCACCTTGCCTGTTGTAACATTCTCTAAATTGATCTTTTATCTTTACTTTCCCTCACCTCCAATTCTTTCTATAGCACAGGCTTAACAGATTAAGTAATTGCTCAAGTATTTTAGTTACTCTCCATATTTTTTGAGAGAATGGGTTCCTCAGTCAAGGAATCAAATAACCATATCTTTCTCCTAGATCCTATAAAATCACTCTCCAGTGACCACCTCTCAGCTTTCAACCTTCTTAGCTTGAAATACTAAACTTCTAAGTACTACCTCTATTTTTCTTTAAGTGACTTTAGTAAAAATATATTTATTCTGTATCAGTAAATCAAAGTCATATAGTAGATTCTATTCAGGATACGTGGATAGAGACCTTTCCTGCCTTTAAGAAGCTTACAACACTCCCGGGAAGATGAAATACTTCAGTGACTACAAAAATAAAAATACTTTAAATAAGTTTCAAAGAAACTGCTATTAATACTCCATCATTTATTTAACAAATATTTATTTAATTCCTACTCTGCCTGTCAGCATCCAGGATGTTGGGATATTAACATCAAAGTAGTGCTCGCTTCGGCAGCACATATACTAACATCAAAGCAGAAGTCTTGCCCCAATGAAGCTAACATTCTAAAGCAGTTAGAAAGATAATACATACATACATACATACATACATAAATACGAGTTATGTTTCCAGGTAGAGATAAATTATATGAAGACAAATAAACTAGGATAAGGGTATTAAAAAGTAACAATACGGTTAGGACAGCTCTTTTAGAATGTGAAGTCAAAAAAGGCCTTTCAGAAGATAAAGCATGTGACAGAGAACTAATGAAGTGAGAGAGATCACAATAGGAGGACACAGGGGAAGGGCATTTCAGTAAGAGGGAAAAGAAATGAAAGGGTCCAAAGGTCCAGTAAATCCTGATGTCCAAAGAGCAACAAGGAGGCAAGTTCATGAGGAGATAAATGACTTGCAGAGGACGGTGTTGGAAGTCCAATTTGGAAGACAGTCCTGGAGGAAAAGAATGTAAGGTTTTACAGTTGCTATAAAGAACTTGGGCTTTTGTTCTAAGTGTGATGAGATTCACTTGTATGGTTCTGAGCAGGGATACCAAATTATCTAGTTTAAATTCTGAAAGAAGTATTCCAACTGCCCTGTGGACAAAGGTTGGAGAAGGAGTGGAATCTGAATAATCTGTAAGGAGGCTCTGGCAGAGGTCCAAGTGAGAGAAAATGGTGGTGTAGGCTACGGTGGTGGTGGAAAGATTAGTGTTCCCTGATTTCTCTTCATTTGAAAGATAGAGCTGAGGGGACTTACATTGGATGTGCAGTTTGAGAGAAGAAGAAGAATCAAAAATAACTCTTTATTTGTTTAGAGGAATAGAAGAGGATAATTTGGGAGTACCATAGTGAAAGTTCTGCTTTGCAAATGTTAAATTTGAGATTTCTGTTGATACACAAGTATAGATGTAAAGTAGGCAACTTTTTTTTGTATTTGACATCACAATAACTTTACATGATTAAAGTAGGTAGTGGCTTATTTAAAGCTTAATCAAATGGCCCCAAAATCCTTAGCATTTTATGTAAGAAGACCCAAATTCTGAAAGTCTCTTCTCAAGGGAGAGGTCAAGGACTGAGGAAAAAAAGGGGAACTCAATAATTCTGGATGAGATTAAAACTTGGGAGTGGATGAGATCACTTACCAATGATTGCATGGGTAGAGAAGAGAAGAAGCCCAAACACCAAGATCAGGAGCCACTGATATTTAGACAAATGGATAAGGATGAGTGTCAAAAATGTAATGAGATGCCATTTACAGGTCTGGGGATCAGAAAAAGCTTCATGTAAGAGATACCATTTGACTTAGGCCTGAAGTATGGGCAGAATTTTCAACAGTAAATGCTGGTGGGAGGGACATGAAGCAGCAAGGAGATGTATAAGCAAAACTGCATGGGTGGAAAAATGTTGAATGCATTTGAAAAACAAATCACTTAACTACCAGCCAAACTGAAGTCATCATACCCTGAATAAACTCTATACATTGTCACACCCATTTCTCTGTTTGGCATTATGCATTATGATAGGTGTTGTTTTTTAATGCTTATATTTAATTTTTTTCCATTTCAAGGCAGTGAATTAATGCCCACAAACTATGTTATTGCATCAAAGTGGACACAATCTGCTATTTATTACCACTGACTTTTTGCTTTCTGGAAAAGGTGCTTCACTTAGCCATGAAATACCAGATGGCAGTGATGTACCAATTTTAATTCAAGAAGAAATGTGTCTGCAGAATGGAATTAGATATAAATTCATCAGGAAGCCCTGGCTATTATGGAGGTACTTCCACAATTCTCTGTGCTTTTATCTCCCAATTTTATAATAAGCACAAGTTTCTCCAGGGGTTCAATATAACTTAGGCATCATCCATGCCCTCAAGGTGTTTACTGTCTAGTATAAGAAATATGTTAAGCACATAAGGTAACTATTATACAAAGATAACTGGGCTTTTAATGCTTTTACCTCCAGTTTTTCCTATTTCCAGCAGTTTAGGACTTTTAGTTGTTGATATCCTCTTGGCAAAAGCAAGCAGTATGTAGTCAGACACAGGTTCAGACCCACAATCCCATGTACTTTTGATGACTATCAGCATGGATGTACTCAAAACACAAGTGCCAGTCTCAGTTGGAGATTCTGTCTTCATTTCTCTATCTAGTACTACTGTTTTCTA
This sequence comes from Nasua narica, assembly GCA_028533885.1. Taxonomy (NCBI): domain Eukaryota; kingdom Metazoa; phylum Chordata; class Mammalia; order Carnivora; family Procyonidae; genus Nasua; species Nasua narica. The sequence goes on along the minus strand of CM052802.1, from coordinate 72,709,342 downwards.
CTGAGTCTGGGAGAACACCTTCTTAACACCCGACCTATCTCTAACAAACCTCTTTTCCCAGGAAGTGTGGTCCTTTAAACACCCTAAATTGGTAGCCAGGTATCTTCTCTTCACGTACTAATCACCTGGAAATGACTAAACTACCAATGTAACATAAAATATATCCACCCATTGCACCTCTGTCTTGTCCCCGTGGCAGTTGAGATCTATGGGTGATCTGCCCCTGATGGATATAACCTCCATCACCCTCGCCGGCTTTATCACTGCATGTTTTGTGGAACTACTACCCCACAGGACCTGCTGTGCTCCCAGATTGCTTTTCCCCCACCTGTCCTGGTCTTGTCTCTCCTTTCTTTGTAGCTGATGTTGCTGAGACTCCAGGATGCCTTAATCAAAGATCGTCTACAACTTGGCGATGGGTATTATAGGAGAAATGCTGAAGTGTTTGAGTTAGAGGTAGATGACCACCTATAACTGATGTTAGTACTGAAAAGTTGTCTTTTTCTCCTCCTGAGGCCCAGAATACTGAGGACATGAGGACAGCATGCTTGCTCTTCTCTGATTCAGGAAAGGGAAGCACTTGAGCTTGGGGGGAGAGCTAAAATCTGGCGGTGATGGCAATCTGTAAAAACTGTCCCTCTTTTCCCCCCATGTAAGATATTCCTCTTCTTGAATGTGCTGTTGAGCCTCACACGTTTCCTTTTCTTGGTACACAGGGACCTCCAGAGATCAGTCACAAATAGAGACTGGTGCCCCATTGTCTTATTTCTCTTTCTGCTTATTTCCTTCAATAACGTGTGCCAAGAAGGAAGCCAAGAAAACAGCTTATGCCAATCTCTTACGCTTCTTCCTTTAATTATATACAATTTGAATTAGATATAAATATAATGGCAGTAAGTATAATTTAAATTGAATATTTAATTGCTTCCAGCAATATTGTGCTTTTACCAAACTTCTCCAACACACACACTTATCATTCTATTTTCAGCTGATCTTAATGCTGTCAATGAGATGCTCATGCTCTGCGGTATTGCTTGGGGCTGTGCTTCCTGCTGCACCTGTCCTTGTACTTTGTTATTATGCAATTTGTGGAAATTCAGTGTCCTTATTTTCACTTCCTGTCCCCATTCTCACAAGTGTTCTATTCCCCACCATTTCTCACTCATTAGTTTTCCCAACAGATTTTTTTCACTAAAGTCTTTTCACTAAAGTCTAGAAGTAGCCCATGTCCTTTCTTCTTTCTCTTGTCACTGCCATATCCCTGGGATCTTATGTCCATGGGCAAGACTCATGACATTCTGCAACATAAAGCACCGATGGAGAATATAACATTGGAACTAGGATTTCAAGATTTGATAAGATTTCTATAGATGGAACTCAAAGTGAAGACATTCTAAATGGAAGAAGTGGCAGGAGAACCTCATTTGCTGGCAAATCTAGTATTCACTAAGTAGTACATTTTTTATTGAGGTAAAAAGCACATAATGAGATCTACCCTCTTAATTTTTTAAGTGTGGAGTACCATATTGTTAACTAAAAGCACAATTTTATACAGTAGATCTCTAGACTTTTATGTCTTGCATGACCTAAACTCCATAAACATTAAATAACAACTCTCCATTTCTCCCTCCCCCACCCCAGCCCCTGGAAACTACTATGCTACTTCCTTTTTCAATGAGTTTAATTCTTTTATAGGTAACTCATATAAGTATAATCACACAGCTTTTATCTTTCTGTGATTTGCTTATTTCATTTATATTGTCCTCAAGATTAATCCATATTGTAGCATATGGCAGGATTTTTTTTTAGGGTTTTATTTATTTATTTATTTGACAGAGAGAGATCACAAGTAGGCAGAGGCAGGCGGAGAGAGAGGGGGAAGCAGGCTCCCCACTGAGCAAAGAGCCTGATGCGGGGCTTGATCCCAGGACCCTGAGATCATGACCTGAGCCGAAGGCAGAGGCTTTAACCCACTGAGCCACCCACGTGCCCCAGGATTTCTTCCTTTTTATGACTGAATAATACTCAGTTGTATGTATATGCCATGTTATCTTTATCCATGTATTCGCTGATGGACATCTAGGTTGTTTAGGACAAAAGCTATTCTGCAAAAACAACACTCAGAGTCACTCCAGATGAAGTTACCATTTTTACAGGCCAAAAGAGTTTAATAACAAGTAATTTAATATGATTCGGTATACTACTATATCTACAGCAACTCAAAGAGTTGGATAGTAATATGAACTCAAAAGTAATAAAAGTGCAGACCTGAAGCACATGGTCCCCCTGGCAAACTTAGTTAACAGTTCTTTAACCAGCCAGGGCAGTGCCTCCCAAACTTGGCTGCACATTGAAATCACCAAGGGAAACTCAATAAATACCAAGGATGCTCCCTGGAACAAGTAAATAATAATGGCTGCGGGTGGGATCCAGGAACCAGTTTTCTTTAATATCCCAAGCTGATTGCAAAATACACCAATGTTTGTGAGCCACGTCACAAGGAAATTTACATTTCCAAGACATTCTTTATGCTCTATTAATGGATGTAGGGTGAACAGTGATTTTACACAATCAGTTGGGATTGTAAGAATTATTCTTTCTTTCATCTCACTGTTCTAGAATGTGTATAGCCAGACATTTATCTTTGTTGTTGTTATTGTTGTTGTTGTTGTCAGAGAAGCTATGGTCAGGAGAAGACATGTTCACATTTAGCTCTGGGCCATCTCTTTCTATCATTGTTGCCCTTCACTTTCTTCCCCAGAAATGAGAGCAGTTGCTAAGAACAATTGATTAAATGTATTAAACCCAAGCTATGTAACGCACCTAATCTTTACAAATACTTTGTCATGGATATATTTCTCATTTTACAGATGAGGAAACCTCTATTGAGGTAGAGACAGTTAACATGATAGAGCAACAAGTCTACATGGCAACCTGACCTTAGACCATGGGCAGGTAATCACCACACACTATGCTGCCTCTAAGTGAACCTAGATTTAATTTTTTTTTTTTTTTTTTGGTCTTAGCTTGACCAAGGGAGTATACTTTTAGCATGACTTAAGATAACCAAATCACATCAACCTCACATAACCTTATGAACTTTCCAAATCCTGTCTTCTAATTACCCCTCATTACCATGTGCCATGGCACGTCCTCATTAAACATATAAATTCCCTTAATCCAACAGGTCATAGTACTCGCATTCATCTTTTGTTCATTTATTACACTTTTGCATAATTCTCTAATCATCATAAGAAGCATTTAACATAGCACGTAAGGAATCTGGAGGTGTGCCAAGACAGGGTCCCAGTGTCCAAGTGCTCTTTGTTACCTCATTGACTATTCACGTTGACACAACTGGTTCAAGTCAGAAGCCACAGGGCTCCAGCAATTATAGTTTCTCCACAAAGATTGGTCTTTGCTGTGCAGCTTATTCTTAATTTTTCTCACCTCTGCTTCCAGAATTCTATAGAATTCTATTTCACAAGATTATAATGGGGGCCCCTTGGTTGGGAGAAAGAAAGATGCCATGGCTGTGGTTGGGTGAATAATTGTTTTCTGAAGATGACTGCATCCTAATCCCTAGAATCAATGAATACGTTACCTTACACAGCTAAATCCCTTACACAGCTAAAGGGATTTTGCACATGTGATTAAGAGATGGGGAGATTATTCTGGATTATTTGAGCCAGCCCAGTGTAATCACAAATGTTCTTATAAGAGAGAGGAGAATCAGAGTCAGAAATGAGACAATGGAAGCAGAGAGATAGAAAGAAGGATTGGAAGATGCTACATTGCTGGCTTTGAAGATGGAGGATGAGGCCACAAGCTAATAAATGCAGGTAGCATCTATAAGCTAGAAAAGACAACAAAATGGATTTTACCCTTGAGCCTTCAGAAGAAACATATATGATACATTTTGGACTCCAGAACTGTAAGTCAATAGATTTATGTTGTTCTAAGCCACTAAATTTGTGGTATTTGTTATAACAGCAATAGGAAACTAACATAATGGTCAAATAAGTTTGGGAAATGTTACATGCTTTATTCTTTTTTAGGAAATTTACAGTGTATATTAGTGTAAATACCGAAATATGTAGTAGAATTGCAGTAATTTTCCCTTGGAAAAGTAACCTTCATGAACAGAGAAATTTGTTTGTGAATGACCTTAATTATGTGCTTAATTATGTGGCTAAGTTTTTTGTTAGCAAGCCACTCCACACTCAGTTAAATTCAGGATTTGCTGGGGTACCTGGTGGCTCAGTCAGTTAAGCATCCAACTCTTGATTTCAGCTCAGGTCTTGATCTCATGGTTGTGAGTTCAAACCCCACACTGGGTTTCATTTAAAAAAAAAAAAAAAGGTCAAGGTTTGCTGGCTAGTTCTTCCTGAATGCTACCAGTTGTTGAGAAATTATATTGGCAGGATACAGACATATAATATGACCCTTCCACTTACTTGATGCATCTTAGTTGTATCTTTGTATCTTTGTGTTTTCTGTTTATATAAAACAGTAGCCCTTTAGATAATGGTCTTATTGCTTGTATTATTAATCAGTTTGGATGGCTGATGCTTTGTAGATGACAAGCTAACAAGTTTGATTATCTTTTTTTCATTTTATGACAGCAGGATGTTGAAATAGAAACTTACTTTTAAAAAAATTCTGGATTAAGAATTATGTTCTCAGAAATATTTTATAACAAACCATCCAATTTATATTTTAGAAAAAATATAAAAAAACCTTTATCAGAAAAAAGTTCTGATAAAGAACTTATTAGAAATTTTGAGTTTTCTTAACATCTTTTTAGAGCATTACCAATGTAGTTTAAATAAACTTTACAATTTTGTGCCTTGGTTTGGCACATATTAATTGGAGAGGAAACAAACATAAAGGTCAGGTGGATGTTGAAAACATTTGTTCTTGGAATTAATTTCCAGCTAGATTTATAATTTTGTTTTTTTTTTTTTTAAATGACCTTTCTTGAGTTATCAAAATGCGTTTTTCCTAGTTTTTTGTAGGTTTTCCTCGAATGGCATGCCAGAATTAAATTTATTTCCTTGACATTCCAAATAGGTCTCACTATCGCATAACTCATTATAGAATTGTTGATATCACAAAAATAAAGGAAACACAAGTAATCCAAAACAAATGTAGGTTAATCCTATTTATTAAAAAAGAGATTAAATTTCTATTTTAAGATAGGCATGCAGCTAGGTGCTGGTGATTCAGAAATATTGTCTGAGCTTTCAAGGGGCTTACAATTGTATTTTTAAAAGATCTCTAGTTGGTCAATCTTCCTTGACTTACAGAAAAACCTCAGAGATTTGTGTTAACTAAAAGGACAAATTCTCTGATTGTAAGAGATTTCACCTTTAAAAATGGGAACCGAAATGTATTATGGAGTTTTTAGTTTTAAAAGGCTTCGGATGCCTGCAGGTTTCTCTTTTTTTTTTTTTTCTAAGATTTTATTTATTTCTTCGACAGAGAGAGAGAGATATCACAAGTAGGCAGAGAGGCAGGCGGGGGTCAGGGGGTGGGGAAGCAGGCTCCCTGCAGAGCAGAGAGCCTGATGCGGGGCTCGATCCCAGGACTCTGAGATCATGACCTGGGTGGAAGGCAGAGGCCTTAACCCACTGAGCCACCCAGGTGCCCCTGCAGGTTTCTTTTGACAGAGGCCAAAGTATTAATGTTTTCATTAATGATATTAGCTATCCATTTGGGGGAAAATCTTATGATTGTTTACTCATGTGAAAAATGGAGACACTTGTACCTGTCTGACCATCTTATGAAATTGTGATTACCAAAGAGATGCAATTTATGGTCAACCTTGACCACTGTGGATAGTTTGTCTTAGGGGATGGCTTCATGAAAGGAAGTACTAATTCCTTTATAGCAGTAATTTTCCGAGTGTGGTCACTGGACCAGCAGCATTCACATTACCTGGGAACTTGTTAGATATGCAGATTATCTGGCCCCACTCAAGTCTTGCTGGATCAGAATCACTGGGGTTTAAGGAACCCTCTAGGTGATTCTGTTGCATGATAAAATATATAAGCATAGCTCTGGTTCTGCTCTGAATCTAAAGTGGGCTCTGTTAATGATTTTCAGCTCAGAAATTTCCATCAAGAGTCTTGATCTTTAAACATATCTGTTGAGATGTTTTCACCTGCCAAGAAGTCCATATTTTTATTTCTGATGCTCAAGATAGTTACTAGATGTTTTCAGCACTTAAAATGAGAAAAAACCCACATTTAATTCTTGGTAGATTCTACGGTATAATAACATTTTTGCTACATTTTTATATTCGATTCTATTGCTAAAATATCATAGCGTCATTTTAAAGAGGAATATTTTTATGGATTTTACTGCATATATAATTAAAGATGCTATTTATTTTACCACTTTGCCAGTATTTTACATATAGCATCTTATTTAATCATTGTTATTATTCTATTTTACATGTCGCTCAGAGAAATTACTTAGTAAGTAATATAGACACAACTCAGAAATGGAGCTGTTTAGTTCCAAGGTAAGAGGTTATACCATTATGTCATGCTGCCTTCCAAGCATAACCAAGAACTTTAGCTAAGAGAGAAAAGTTCCCAATTCTTTTTACTAGGCAAAAGGTGGCTCTTATACTTAATCTTTAAAAAAACAGTAAAAAAAAAAGATAGCTTCAATTAAATTCCAATTCCAATTAAACACATTGTAGATAAATATGTAAAAATCCAAATTTAATGATAGCAACTAGGAATCAAATTATTTTAAATGAATAGTGTGCCATAATCAAGTGAGATTTTATCCCAGGAAGTCAAAGATAAGTCTTTTTAATAATTATTTATATTAATAGTACACAGAAAATAAAACATATGTCCTCAATATAAAATGGACAGGTGTTTGATAAAATTGTGAAAGAGTGATTGCAAAGAAAACCCTTATCCTGTGAAATCATTAACCAAGTCCATTCTTAATGGTAACCAATACAAATTTTTTCGTAAATAATACACATCAACATTTTAACGATACATACGGCCTGACTCTACGATGCCACTATAAAATTTTTTCTTACAGAATTATTGTGTAAGAATTTATGTATGAGATATTATTCCTATATGGTGAATATATGGCAATAAAGTTTCTAAAGTCAGAATTGGTATGGTCAGTCATGATTCATTCCAATAGGCAAGTGCTCTACAACCATTAAAAGTGATGATTGAGGGCTCCAGTTCAAGCTGCTAAATTGAACACACACTTATCTTCTCTACTTTACGAAGTAGTATTGAAATGACCATACAGAAATAAAACGGACTTTACAGACACAAGTACAAAGGGAGTGGGAGATGAAACATATATGGAAAAGAGATTTCAAGGAGTTTTTGAAAGAGAAAAAGCAGATGGAAGACATAGTGGAGTGAGCTATACTGGACTGTCCCTGCAGAGGGCCTTTTGTTGTATTGTGAGCATACAACATATCGTGAGCTTACCCTGCAGAACCCTGAGAAGCTCCAGGCACTATGGGAAGTAGGTGTGTAGCTGGAGCTGAGGGATAATTTGAAAGTTTGTATGCAGAATCATTGAACATCCCTTCTCTCTCTCTGTTATCACCTGCCTCAATCTACCTCCCTGGCCTACTCTCACATAGGAGATTTCGGAAAATGCTTTTCTAGAGAAATATTATCAGAGAAGCTCTAGACTCAATGATACCAGAAAAACAAAGTTGAAATGAGGCTCTGGACTAAACATATAGGGATTAGGTGAAAATTTGCACAGAGGAAGTCCTCAGATGCCCATCAGCTTGAAGATCAGTTAATTCCTCCCTGATCTAACCTGAAGAATAAGCTTCTAGATGCTTCTGTGAGGCACCAATGAAAACGTCACCATAGCCTTGCTCTTCTCCTGATACATTCAAGTTAGCAAGTCCTATGGAAGCCCAAGCACCATCTTCTTTTATGTGACTTTTTTTTTAGAGTGTAATCTTTTTTTTTAATTTTTTATTAACATGTAATGTATTATTTACCCGAGGGTACATGTCTGTGAATCATCAGGCTTACACATTTCACAGCATTTGCCATAGCACATACCCTCCCCAGTGTCCATATCCCTCCCCCTCCACCTCCCAGCAACCCTTAGTTTGTTTCATGAGTTTAGGAGTCTTTTATGGTTTGTCTCCTTCCCCATCCCATCTTGTTTTATTTCTCTTCCCCACCCCCCCCATAACCCCCTGCCCTGCCTCTCAAATTCTTCATATCAGAGCGATCATGTGATAATTGTCTTTCTCTGACTGACTTATTTCGCTTAGCATAATGCCCTCTAGTTCCATCCACGTCATTGCAAATGGCAAGATTTCGTTTCTCTTGATGGCTGCATAGTATTCCATTGTATATATATATACCACATCTTCTTTAGCCATTCATCTGTTGATGGACATCTAGGTTCTTTCCATAGTTTGGCTATTGTGGACATTGCTGCTATAAACATTCATTATGTGTGAGTTTTAAATGTAAACAGATTTCTAAAGAGAGTCTACCCAAAAGAGACAGGCCAAAAGAAACACTTCTAAAAGAACCCCTAAAGAAACAGATAGAGTGAAAGAAATAGAAGGAACGCAAAAAAGCAACATACATACATACATACATACATAAATAAATAAATAAACTATCATTATTCTTAGGGAGATGAGACAATATTACATTTAAAAAAGTGAAATGATGGAAAGGATACTTACTATCAACAAAACAATAACATTTGGTAACTAAAAATACATTAGCCAAAGTGAAATAGTCCAAACAAGATTCCCACAAGGCCTGAGAAATCTCTGGAAAAAGAAGATAAAGGAAAGACATAAAATAAGAAAGAAAAATATTAACTTATAGGGTAAGATTGGATCTATAACCACTGGCAAGGCATAGAAGTTCCAAAGAAGGAAGTTAAGAGAAAATGGAGGGTAAGAAATGATCAGTGATGTAATATAATAAAAACATCAAGAACTAAGTAAGGTACACATATCTCTAATTTAAAAGACCTTGTGAATGTTCAGCTTAGTGAATTCATAAAGATACATGTCAGAAGAAGAAATCAAAATCCCGAGTGCAAAGACTGGCTGCATAATTTGTGGGGCCTACTGCAAAATGAAAATGAGAGTCCCTTGTTGAAAAAGCTGAGAAAAAAGTATCATTCAAAGTACTAAAATATCAACATTTTCCTTCATTCCACAGTATCTCTCTCTCAACCTGTCATGACATTTTTTCTTTATTATTTAACGGTGCACTTCCTTGAGCATGTTGACACTGGCAGCGTGAGTTCAGACCCTCAGGGTGTCTGGGGGCTCCCTGAGCCCTCTGCTGCCAGCTACTGAGGATGTGCTGTGCTCTAACCAGGGATGAGCAAGTCAAGCCAGGTAACTTCCTATCCCTTGGAACTGCCACACCAACCCAGGAAGAGGGTGACCCCCAAGTACTGCAACTCTGCATTGGGATCTTGGTACCCAGGAACCTAATATTTATGCCCCTGTGCCAGAAACAGGCCCTGCTAAGGGTGGACAGCAGCAACTCTCACTGGGTAAGGCCTGGTGTGTGAGGGGCCTGGAGAGTGGATAGCTAAGAATCTGTCCCAAGAAAGCAGGGAGATGGCAGGAGAGCATGGCCATGTATGAGCACCCAAAGATGTTTCCTTGTCCCATTGCACTGCAGTTATAAAACACCATTTAAAAACAACTATTAAAAAATTTTTTTTAAATTAATGCTGCGTGGCAGTTCCAAGGGATAGGAAGTTGCTCATACATGGCTGTGATCTCCTGCCATCTCCGTGGTTTCTTGGGACAGCTTCTCATAGGGAGGGAGAAAAACCATAAGAGACTCTCAATCTCATGAAACAAACTGAGGGTTGCTGGGGGGTGGGGGGGTAAGGATAGGGCGGCTGGGTTATAGACACTGGGGACAGTAAGTGCTGTGAAATGTGTAAACCTGATGATTCACAGACCTGTAACCAGGGGCAAATAATACATTATGTGTTAATAAAAAAATTAAAAAGTTAAAAAAATAAAAAATACAAACAACTATTAAGAATTTCAAGACATTAAGCCAAGGTAGACCATTAAACCAAGCATAGGGCCCTTCGGAGCAGGGCCAAGAACTGCCTCCAAGGGAAGTCCAAGGGTAACATCCTATCAAGCTGCAGCACACTTCGTTCAGACTGGAGCAGAAGCACGGAGGGCTTTAGTAAGAAATGCTCTAGGAAAACAAAAGTAAAGGTGATACTACATGATGTA
>CM052802.1:72660839-72698575 GCA_028533885.1 Nasua narica | reverse complement strand
AAGTCTGAGATCAGAGTGCCAGTGTGGCTGGTTGAGGGACTTGTACTCGGTTACAAGACTTCTTACTGTATCCTCATATGGTGGAAGGGGCTAGGGAGCTCTGTGAGGTCTCTTTTGTAAGGGCGCTAATCATTTTCATGATAACTCCATCCCCACAATTTAAATATCTCCCAAATTTTAATATGAGCTAATGCCTGATGGATATAAACTGAAGAGTGGTTGAGTATGTTCTAGATAATTGTACCACTTAGTTTGGGATGAGTAATTGACATGAGATCAGTCTCCCTGTGATTTGACTGAGTGTCCATGAAGCTTTGGTGACTTCAGACCAGGTGTCTCTTAGTGTAAAGTTATATAAAATATAGTTCTTTTAAAAATTAATAAAAACTGTATATAAATATGCAATTGTGTACAACATGACATTTTGATAAACATATACATAGTGAAATGATTATTGCAGTCAGATTAATTGACATATATCTCCTCATATAGTTACCTTTTGTGTGTATGTGTGATGAGACACCTAAAATGGACTCTCCTGGCCAATTTCCAGCATACAATATAGTATTACTAACTATAGTCATTATGCTATACTTTAGATCTCATCCTATGTAACTGCAATTTTGTGCCCTTTGACCAATATGTGGTTCTGAGTGTTCTCACCTAGGATATGTTCCACGTGTCCAAGGAGAGGGAAGCTTTACTTAGTGATTATCACATCAAGGGAAGTGCTTTGATTTGTCAAGTTAGAGTTTATGAGGTTGTGATCATTACTTAAACTAAGAAGTTCAGACTTCTTTCTGATAAAACCAGAACATCCTACAGGCTATCAAGGAGATATATTTGGAGAAGACAGACCAGAAAATAACACATTATGAAACTGGTGATTTGAGTCTGTAGCTTACCTCTCAAAATCTGATGGGATCTTACATGACTGAAGCTGTCTCTCTCAGTGAAACTCTCGTAGGTGAAAGCCACTGGGTAGAATTTTCATGGTACCTTGCCAATCAAATTCCCCCACCTTCCCACCTTTCTTGTTTATTTCAGTTAAGAATTTGTAAATCAAAGTATGACAAATTTCCCAGAGGTGAATTTTCCACATTTCTTCATTTAAAACCACTAGAAAGCTGACACTTAATACTTAAAGGTAATTCAACCCTTTATGTCAGCAACTACTCAGACATCAGAGTCACATAATACATAAAATACTCTGAAGAAGACTTTCTCTTTAGTGAGAATAATGTGCCCATAAAGAATCCTCATGTATAATTGGTATCTCAGATCTTGAGGTTTTAAAAACTTTGAAATCAGATGCTGCAGCAGCAGGACTGGAATTTTCTGGCATAAGGCAGTTTATCAAATTATTGTTCCCCATCCTTTATAGAGATTACTAAATTAGTTGTCTTTAAAATTTCTTTAGGTGTGTATAAAGGGATGTGTAATCAAGTTTCATTTTTTGGAGGGGAGGCAGTTTTACATTTAAATCCATTTTATACAACCTATAGATTTTCACACTGGATTGCATAGGATTTGAGAAGCCTGTAACCCAGTACTGACCTAAAACCCCAAGCAACCGTATAGTAAACATACACTCAATAACTTATCATTACCCCAATACATGGAATATTTTCTTAAGAATAATTTGTGAATATGCTCACGGGCTCAGAAAATAGTTCCTTGAGCATACATATGTTTTCACATTAAAGGGGCCTCTGGGGTGTCTGGATGGCTCAGTCGGTTAAACGACCGACTCTTAATTTTGGCTGAGGTCATGATGTCAGGGTTGTGAGATGGAGCCCACATCGGCTCTGCGGTGGACATGGAGTCAGCTTAAGATTCTCTCACTCTCCATACCCACCCCCACCCCCAGTAACTCAATGTGCTCTCTCTCTCTAAAAAAAAAAGAAAGAAAAGAAAAGGGGAGGCTATATGTCTAATCAATCTCTAAAAAAGGAAAGGAGACTGTATTGGTTTTAGAGCAAATATAGGCAGGTACCATTTAAATAGATCAGTCCTTTATGGGTTCTGCCAAAGCTGTGAAAAACCACAGAGCATATTATAAGTATCAAATACTTAAAGGTTATCAATTTCTTTTTTTAAAAAAAGATTTATTTACTTATTTTAGAGAGATCGAGAGCAGAAGTGGGAGGTATAGAGGGAAAGAGAGAGAGAATCTCAAGCTGACTTCAACTGAGCTCACATCCCTACCTGCGGCTTAATCTCATGACCCTGAGATCATGACCGGAGCTGAAACCAAGAGTCCCACACTTAACCAACTGCGCCACCAAGGTGCCCCAGGGGTTATTAATTTCCAAAGCTTTTTTGGAACATGTATGGGCAGTAAAATTAATAACTAACAACTTCACAAACCATAAATTATTAAGACTTTGATTTCTGGTTACACAAGAGTACCTTGCATTGGATCAGCTATTGCACTGAGCCAATAAGAAAAATAAGATCGAAACACAAAATTTAAAAGAAGGAAAGCTAGGATATGCGAGGCCAAGGCCTTACAGTAAGGAGAGGCCAACCTTCTACACAACACCTTCCTCTCAGTGTCTTTTCAAGTGCTAGAGCAGCCAAGTAGAAAGCAGAGACTGAGAGCTTATGGAAGTGTCCCAGAAAAAATTACAGTTGGATCAAAAAATCATCTAGGCTGAGGGCCCCTGAGTAGCTCAGTCAGTTGAACATCTCTGCCTTTGGCTCAGGTCACAATCTTGGGGTCCTGGGATTGAGCTGCACATGGGACTCCCAGGTCAACAGGGAGCCTACTTCTCCCTCTCTCTCTCCCCAACCACTTGTGCTCCGTCTCTCTCTCTGTCTAAAAAAAAAAAAAAAAAAATCTAGGCCAAGGCTCTGGGAAAAAGGGAACCCCAGAGAAGTGCACCCAACACTCCATAGAAATTTGCTTAATTATATACTGTGCTGATATTAGAAATAAGAAGTGGATCCTAAGAAGCTACAAGGCTAAGCAGAGATGTCAACACTGCCATGGAGCCTGGAGACTAGGACTGGAGTCCAAGTCCTTTCCCAGAGGACAGCTCCGGTGGACACAGGCCAGGAGACAGAGAAGAGAAACGTGACACCCACTACGCATTAGGGCTCTCTTTCAAGGTTTTACTTCAGGCCTCAGTTCTTCTGCTGGTGTTTACTTTTCACAGACTTCAGGAAATTGCTCTTTGAAGTCCATCCAGAGTTTTGCATTGTAATCAGTAGGTGCAGTTGGCTTACTCCACCTTAGCAATTACCAGAAATTTAGATATTTTGTTTTTAAAAATACACACTAGGGGCACCCGGGTGGCGCCCCATGATTCTGGGGTCCTGGGATGGAGCCCTGCGTTGGGGTCCACAGGGAGTCTACTTCTCCCTCTGGCCTTCCCCACTCTTTCTCTCAATCTCTCTCTCTCAATAAATAAAATCTTAAAAAAAATAAAAAGAAAATAATGTACACTAATACGGACTACAAATATACATCAGAGGCTCACTACCTTTAATTATGGTGTTATAGATGAACCAATGAATGTGATGCTTCTGCATTTTAGAAAGCTCCCCTCCCAATAAATCTAGTGTCAGATTAAAATTCATTTAAAAATATTTGTCAAGTATAGACAATTTGAATATCAGTTGAGTTTTGGGAATCTATGTTTTAGTCTGGAAGTCAGTACAAAATGGCTTTTTATTCTAACTTCTCTATTGTGCTGAAAAAGTGATTTTGATAAAATAATTTTAGAGAAGTAAGTAGCAGCACCAAATGTATCAATCACATGTGTTTTAACCTATCAACAAAACTTGTATTTTATACATCATGTATTATTTTAATGTGGAAACAAAACTAGGTTACAAGGTTTCAGTTGTGCTTATGGGAAAAAGTAAAATGAGCTCATTGGGGCCCTCCAATCCCTGATTCCAAGTTGTCGTTGCAATGACCAACAGAAAACACAAATTAAAGAAAACGTACATCATTTCTAGTGACAATGGAGTAGTACCTTCCACTTACTAAAACTTTGGCAATTTGCACTTGAGGTAGTCTGGGTAACAAAGATACACTGAATCAAAATGCAGTTCTCCCTTCTAACAGAATGTCATTATCACTGGGCAGTACCGGTGGAGGAAACCCTAGCAGAACCTCAGTAACTCCCGCAAATTTTGTGAGGAAAAGTTGAGCAATAGGATAGATAGTGGACCAAATGAAAATATACATATCGAGTTAAAAGAAAAAAAAATCCCACTCTTGAATAACATCAAAAGGGTCCCCTGAGTATCAGAGAAGTTAATAGAGTGATACCAAGTTCACAGTATTTTCTTTTGATGTGTCTACATGTTACTTATAAAGAGTGTGACAGGAATGCAGTCTAAGCAACAAAACAGGAAAATCAGACTGGCTTCAGACTTCCCAATATTAAAAATCTGAGGGTGATGAGCAACTTCTTCAGAATTTTAAAGGGAAAAGAAAACTTGTGACCTTCACTTTCTCTATGTAGCTAATTTTAATTGCATTGGCAGAATATTACTTTCAGATTTTTTTTTTGGTAACAATATAAAAGCACTTATTATCTTAAGCAGTTTTCATGGTCTGGAATTCAGGAGCAGTTTAGTTGATTGTTTCTTTTTTCTTAAATTTTTATTTAAATTTCAGTTAGTTAATATATAGTGTGATATTGGTTTCAGGCGTACAATATAGTGATTCCACACCTCCATACATCACCCTGTGCTCATCACGACAAGTGCCCTCCTTAATCCCCACCACCTATTTCACCCATCCCCCCATGGTACTTTCAGATTATTTTTGAGGCATTTTCATGTGACAAGCTTTACACCTTTTCACGACTTTTCTGGAGGATGGGCCTAGATCCTCACAAGAGTTTAAATATTTAGCATGTGCTAAATTGTATTTGCCACAAAATCTTCTAGGGTTATTTTCTTTATACGACAGCCACAGTCTTCATATTCCCGTAAGTAGAATGAATACCAATGACATGTTTAGTCATATTTCTTTATAGTAAAATTGTTATACTCTTCTAAATTCACATTAGATTTTGGGAACTTAATACATTAAAAAGTTACATAACATGAATGGATGTTTCTCCCTTATAAAATGCATACACAGTGAAGAAGGTTGAGAAAAATATCCTATGAGTGCTGTCATTTCAAAGACAATAGACATACATTGTCAATTATAAAAGAAATTAAAACATATATCAACCGCCAATAAAAATTGTTATAAAAATTAATTTGTTTCTAAGTTACAGCAGTAAGTTTTGTCTTCAATATTTAATCAGAGTTTTAGTGCAATGGTAGAACACATAGAAAGTGAAAGTATTTTCTTATGCAAGTGAAATTTATGGACTCTGATAAATGTTATTCATTAGTCTTTGAACACCACAATTTTTGGTGCCCAAAATAATATCCTGGTTACGGCTGACTACCTCTGCCAGGCAGTAGTAAATAAGTATTATTTCTAACTGATGTCTATCATAGCAGATATAATAAATTACTGGGATAGGATTTATTTTTTAAGTTTTGGCTTAAAAATGACTATGTCAGGGAATTAACAGGTGCGTTAGCATTTTGATGTGGAAATCATTTATATTCTTTGTTTCCACCCATTGTTGCCAAGTAGTTTTTCTATCATGCTGAGCTGAGGAGTTTCCTGAGAACAAAACAAAAGCTTTCTGATTGGGTCAGGTTTACATTATGCCTTATCATTTACATCCCTTCAGGCTTAGTAGAGAGAAAACAATTTCTGTGTGTGGGGAAGTGGTGACAGGAGAGAGGGGTGTACACAGAGAGAACATTCATTTTTAATTCTGGTGCAGTGGCACAGATGGGGAATGTCCCACATAGAGTTGTTTCTAGTCTCTGCTTAAACACATAATGATTTCATTATTTTGTGTGCCTGCCCCCTCTCCCCTGTGGGAAGAGAAAGAATGGAGAAAGAAAAGAAAATTGAACTTATTCTTTAATTTTCAGCAAAACCTAAATGCATACTTAAAAGAGAACAAGAAAAGTTATCGTCAACTTGTATCTAACCACTCTCATTCATGGTACTTAGGTTAGAAAAGGCATGGCCATTTTTGCCAAGAATATTTTTTTAAAGATTTTATTTATTTATTTGACAGAGAGAGATCACAAGTAGGCAAGAGAGGCAGGCAGAGTGAGAGGGGGAAGCAGGCTCCCTGCTGAGCTCGATCCCAGAACCCTGAGACCATGACCTGAGTCAAAGGCAGAGGCTTTAACCCACTAAGCCACCCAGGCACCCCTTTTGCCAAGAATATTTTTAAGTTTCAAGGAGGTTCAAGGAGAAGCAGTCTTACCTGGCATGCGAACAGCAGTATCTGTTTGAAGAACAAAAAATTGCATCATCCCGTGCGTGCGTGTGTGTGTGTGTGTGTGTGTGTGTGTGTGTGTGAATAATTTCTAATTACTTCAGTAGTATGGTATATCTCATCTTTCATGGTTCCCTCAGTGAAAGGCTGACAGGACCCATAGTATATTCTTTTCAGCCTTCTTCACTGTAATTACATTTTATAAGTGATAAATATCCATTCACATTAAGTTACTTCTTAATATATTAAGTTCCCAAAAGTCTAATGTGAATTTAGAAAAGTATAGCAATTTTACTACAAAGAAATATGACTAAATATGTCATTGGTATTCCACTTAATGGAATATGAAGGCAGTGGCTGTCGTATAAAGAGACTAACTATAGAAGATTTTGTGGCAAATACAATTTAGCACATGCTAAATATTTAAACTCCTATGAAGAGCTAGGTCCATCCCCCAAGAAGATGGTGAAAGGTGTAAAGTTTGTCACATGAAAATGCCTCAACATAATCTGGAAGTAATATTCTGCCAATGCAATTAAATATTCCTGTCCAAAAAACTTCTAGCTCAAAAACATACAGTATGTATGTGTATGTATGTGTGTGTGTATATATATATTATATACATATATATATTATATATTTCTAAGTATATATGTATGTGTGTATATACTTTTGATAACAATATCCATAGCCAGTTATGTGACTTTGATTTAAATAAGTTGTCCATTGAAATCAGTTCACATAACTAGAACCCTTTCAAGATATGTAAGATACCAAACATGTATCAGATGTTATCCTTGCCTTTAAAATAATTAAAATCTAGCTTGAGAAAGAAATTATAAATACACATACCAAAAACTAAACAACATCAATCTTAAGTAAAGGGTTTAGGTAATTGCCAGAAGAGATGTGATTTTATTAAACTCAATTACAACTATAACTATTATAGGAGAATTCAGGGGGTGAAAGAATATCTTCTGTTTAAGCAAGACTATCCTGAAGAGATGAAACTAGAAATTCATTTTATGAATATTTCACTGGAGATGAGAGCAGAGAAAGTGTTCTAGTAAGTGAAATATTGAAAATGAGTATATGGGACTCCAGTAGTCCATGGAATGGATGGAAATAGTTTCTTCCGTTCATACCTATTGCCCTCCCTAGTGAAATCTCTGTGGTAGTGTGGCTGGTGGCTCAGATGGACATGAGGAATGTCTTAGAATAAACTGGCTATTTCCAATGTATGATAGAACTTAAAACTTAGAGCTTTAAATTCAAGACACAGCGAACAGGGGAATTTCTCTGACAATGTTCAAGGATCTCTTACATTTTTGTAGCTCCAAGGATCTTGAAGAATGACAACGGATGGATAAATTTAATAAGATGAGGATGACAATCCCAGCTTCTGTTCCCGAAGTTGCTCTCTTTTACTGGAGAATGTAAAACAAACCTTCTACGTACACTACACACACACCTGAGTTCCCCTGGCAGAGATACCAGGACAATTTTTAATCTTTAATTAGTGTCCTCTTAACTCTCCAGCTCTTGGTCTTAATTTGATCTTTATGCCAACCTGCAGTACAAGAAATCATCTGTCATGTTGACGTCGTGCTGAGGGGAGGTCAGTAACGGGAAGAAGCGAGAAACGTAAATGCCCATGGATATAATTATTTTAGAAGCTGGGAGATAAAATCCCACACTTAGTGGCTGAAATCTCAGTAAAGTTTCTTGGATCCAGTGGTTTATGGTGTGTAGTGTTGTCCATAAAGTGAAAAACAAGATGCTACATTTTAAGGCACCATTACTAATAAGAAAGGAAGCCTTGTTTGCATCTTTGGGATTTGGAAGGTATATACGTGTACAGCGTTTATCAGTGTATGTTACCTTCTTACCACGTAATCCCTAAGGGTTTGAGTGGACTGCAGGTCAGGACAAATCTTTTCAGCTCATTCTAGGTTACATACAAGAAGCTCTCCCACTTGACTCCTATGCCACAGTATATTCAATGTTGCTTTAAGTGTCCATGGTAGGATAGGATGTTGAAGGGAGCCTATGAAAATCCCTGATAAGGGAACCAAAGTCCCTTGGACTTTCCTACAAAAACATACAGTTTTCTACAACCACTCTTCTTTGGGCAAAAAATTTTGTTTGCAAATGTACCTGATTGAGATTAAATGTTCAACCATAAGACTGAATATGACCAGATGACCTGAGATGCCCTTTACTGATTGGGTATTATTTGATCCACCAAGTTATAAAATTGGGTGTCCAAGTAGCACACCCTCATCAAGTGGAGGTGGTACACCCAGGACTGGCCTGGAGTACATGTACGTGACATAGGCAGGTGGTCCACACCCCCAGGGCATCTTCTCTTGCACTTTCACCCCCACTTCAGTGCACATTCTAGCCACCTAGGGAGTCTCCTATCACTAGTTGAGTAAGGAAAAAATGAATTCGATTCTGGCTTACGCATGGTTGTATATGACACACTGGCACCTGCCATAAATTCATTGTTGGGAATTATAACCCCATTTAATGGTGGATATAAAAGGCAGATAAATCATTTCACAGTTAGAACTGGTTGTCTATTTTGCCTAGGAGATGAGATAATCTGAGGTTTGGATTTATGATGCCACTGACCATAATGGTATGGTCAAGTGGTCGGGGGCTTGGAAGGAGTAGAATTGGAGGATTGATGATGACAAGATATGGGCAAGAAGGGAGAACTATGTGGATGGATGTCTCAGGATATTTGTTTTCCTTAAAAAAAGTCTTTTTTTTTAAGATTTTATATATTTATTTGACAGAGACACAGTGAGAGAGGGAGAGTGGGAGAGGGAGAAGCAGGCTTCCCGCTGAGCAGAGAACCCAATACAGGGCTCGATCCCAGGACCCTGGGATCATGACCTGAGCCGAAAGCAGACACCCAACAACTAAGCCACCCAGGCAAACCTAAAAAGGCCTCCTTAACGCCACCCACTGCAGAGATGGCTCTAAATAATCAGACAAATAACTCACTTTGTGAGTGTCAGTCTCTTTCTCTACAATTCTCATGCTTTCTCAATGGGCTCATTAACAAAGTGGCTATGTTATCAGGGATGCTGGCCAGCTATGCATTTTATAACGTGGACATCTAGGCAAAACTTACCTGGCTACTGTCACTGCTGAGGACCCACTTGCCAATGGCAGAGGACAGTGTTGAGCTACAGATATAGAATATGGAGGACCAGTCAGCTACTTGGTAGCTAGATGGGTATATTTGGATCCCTTCTATCATGGAAGGGAAAATAATTTGCCCTTTCTGTAATGAATATTTATATTGAATATGGATTTGCTTTCTCTATCCAGAAACACCATTCTGTGGCTTACATCTGTGACTTATTCAATGTCATGCATCCCATCTATTATTGCTTCTGATCAAGGAATTTATTTTGCAGTAACAGAAGTGAAATAGCAAGTTGACTATTAAGAGAATTACTAATTTTACATGTATGCAGAAGCAGCTGGCCTTATAATGTGGAGAAATAGATTATTGAACAGTCAATTATGGCATTAGCTTGGGGCTAATACATTACCAGATTAGAGTACTTCCTACAGTATTTAATATATTCTTTGAATTTATGGCAGATATATGGTACTCATGGAATATATGAAAGAGTTAGTGCCTTTTTTCCGTTTTATACCTGATAACCCAGTTGCAAATTTTTTTCTTCCATTCTCTTGACCTTGAATTCTGCTGGCTTAAAGCCTGAATAACAACAATTGTTTCACTGCACTGGAAGCTGGGACACGACAGTGCCATTTTAGGCTCCTGACACTACTGAACCCAAAAGCCAAAAAAGCTATTTTGGCTAGGGTGATTGATTTTTATTACCAGTCATTATACTCTGCAGTGAGGCAGAAAAAATATGTCTTAAATCTCAGAGAGTTTTTGTGTGTGTGTCTCCTAATACTACCTCATCCAATGGTAAAGTTAGTGGCAGTCTACAGAAACATAAAATAGGCAGGAAAACCAAGGTTCAGATTCTTCAGCAATGAAGACCACTCTCTCTTTGTATTCCTTTTTGTTTGGCAACTGGATTCTTTTCATGTTTCTGAGGTGCATATATTTGAACAACCCATGACTCTATCCTTAGCCTTCATGTCTATCAATAATAAATTGATCTGTGAATTAGTTCTATGGTTTTAGATACAATCGACATGCTGATGACTCAGAAATTTATATCTCCAGCTAGGACCATCTCCTGGATTACAGACACATATATCCAATTGCCCAGGATTCATAAAATTAGTAAATTCAAAACAAAACTCTTGATTTTTTTTTTCTTGTATAGTCTTTCCCATCTCAGTCAATGGCAACTCTCTTCTTGCAGTAGATTGGACCCAAAATCTTGGAGTCACCATTCACTTTTCTCTCTCTCACATACCGCACTTAAATCATCTTCAAAGCCTGCTAGCTCTTCTTCTAAAATATACCCAAACTCAGTCATTTCTCTTCATTTCCTCTCGCTTGAGTTATTGAATAGCCTCCTGAGTATTTCTTCTGCTTCCATCCTCCATTAACCATGTTTCAGATGTTTTGACATCTGAGGTCTTGCTGATCCTCAAGATATTGTCCCTCCCAGGGCTAGCCAGTTTCTAGAGATACAAACAGTTCTGACCCGAAAGCACTCCTTTCATATGCAAACCAACCAATCCAAGACCACCCCTCAAATCCCTCCTTTATAGAGCTATTACATTCCAGACCCTTATCCCCCTGCCCTAAACACCCTAGGGCTAGCTAACTGACAATCTGATAGAGGCCTTACAGCCCTCTGAAATTATTAAACCCAAATCCTCAGAGCCTGCATTCCCTTACCTTTCCCACAGAAACCACGCTTGGGGGTCTTGCCCATGTTTTCCTCTAGCTCCCTCTGCCTCCTGACCAAGCCCAGTGCTATCCCTTATCCCCTCCAGGACTTGGCATGCCCATTCCTCTTCTGAACTGTAAGTAACAAGTTATCCTGAACTGTTGTGAATCATAATAAAATCATGTTTAAAAACACATCTTCGAATGCCTCCCTCTCTCCCCAGTCTAGTCTGCATAGAGCAGCCAAATGAGCCTTTTAAAATATGTCAGATCGTGTCATTTTTATTTTAAAAATCATCAAATATCTACGCATTTCTCCTGGATCCTGTAAGACACTTTCAGATCCTGCTCTGCTCCCTGTTGCTTCTGTCACCTTCTTGCCTCATTGGGCTTCTTTGTGTTTCCTAGCAAGTTAAGCCGCCCACCTCGTAGGCTTTATATTTGCTTTTCCTCTGCTTGGAATGCTTTCCCCCTACTTATCCACATATCCTGTTTTCTCTATTTTCTAGGTTTCTGCTCCAATACCCATTAGAGGGATATTCTCTGTCCACTGTATATAAACCAGACCTTGTATTCCATTGCATCGCTTTATCTGTTTATCTGTTTCTTTATTTTTATCTGTTTCTTTTATTTATCTGTTTTATCTGTTTTATTTATTTATCTGTTTATCTGTTTCTTTTCTCTTCTTAGTACTTATAACCACCACTAGGCTATTTCATCTCCTATTGTTATTATTATTTTTATTGTTATTTTGCTTATGTTTCTACATTAGAATATATATTTCCCAAATGCAGGTACTTTGTTTCTTTCGCTGATATATTCACAGTGCCTGGAGTGGATCCTATCACAGGGATAGGTGGCACTGAATATTTAGTTAATAAAATTAAATTTTTGTTAGTCAAGTGCTGGAACTTTGGGTATATAATTAATGTAAGGGTACTAAGAAATTTTTTCTTTTCCAGAAATAAAATTCAGGAGTTAAAGATTGACCTCTAAAATGAATGCTCTCTCTAGTTGACATCTTTTATTTTATAAAAGTTGAAGAGTCTCTACAATAGACAATTTATATTCCAGAAATCTGCTTAATGGCCCACCTTTTGCTCAGTTTACTCACTGCTCTCATATCTATAGATCCTCAGACCTATACTAGGCTTTACCCTTCTCCATGCCACCTAAATTTTTGCAGCCCCTCTCGACATTTATCTTCATTCATTTTTTTAGCCTCATGTTTCTCTCCATCTTTTTTATTTCTTTTCTCTTTGTTTTATTTTAATTCTTTTTTTTAAATATTTTTTTTTTTATTTATTTGAAAGAGAGAGAGATCACAAGTAGGCAGAGAGGCAGGCAGAGAGAGAAGGGGAAGCAGGCTCCCCACTGAGCAGGGAGCCCGACGTGGGGCTCCATCCAGGACCCTGAGCACATGACCTGAGCTGAAAGCAGGGGTTTTAACCCCCTGAGCCACCCAGGTGCCCCAATTGTCTTTTTTTTATTCTTTTGGTAAGAAATATTTGTCAGTATCCTAGGAACTATGAATAGTATCTTTTTTTCCCTCCACGTAAAGAAAATTTGAAGATGTTTCCCAGGCATACCGCATATAAACTGAAAGTTAAAATGTACTGTATATAATGTTATAGTTTGTTGAATATACTGAAGGACATTGTTTTACTTTGACTAGATTTAGTGAGAACTAACCTGCAAAGACATTATTTCTCTGAAGTTATGGTTTAATTTTATATATGAAAATATATTATGGAAATCTTAGAATAATATGCCAGGCTGAAAACCAAGATCCTGCTGGACCAGAGAATATACAAGATGAGTGTGGGGCATAATGTAGTACCTGGAGATAATGAGAGGCTCTACGAACAAAATGTAGAAAGAGCTCCTAATGGCCAAACCTGGAGCAATTTTAACAACAACAACAGCAACAACAACAAAAAGTCTTAGATGATTAGATGATTGTGCAAAGTATAAATAAATATCCATGAGTCAATAGTAATATAAATAAATGATACAATAAGAAAAATGGAAAAGATGAATCTCTTGCATAGAATTCCAAGTAATTTATGTAGATACTTTCCCCTCAAAGAGGCATAACTCCCCACTCTTGAATTGTGGGCTCTCCTTGGTCACGTGCTTCCGGAGAGTGCAATATGGAAAAGGAGAAAGAAGAGTAACTTTACAATAGAGAAATCTGACAAACACTACCTGAGGCCGTAGAGGAAGGTTAGCATAATCAGTGATAAATGCAGTTGATAATATGTACACTTGATATGACGTGATGAGAAGGGCAAATCAGACAAATATCAGACAAACTCCGGTTGAGGGGACTTTCTACAAAATATTTGACCACAAAACTATCAAAGTCATGAAAAACAAGCATAGTCTGAGAAACTGTCGCAGCCAAAAGAAGCCTAAGACATAACAACTAAATGTACTCTTTTGTCCCAAGTGAAATCTTGGAACAGAAAAAAGATGTTAGGGAAAATTAATGGAAATACGAAATTTAGTTAATAATAATGTAGCAGTTTCGGCTCATTAGCTGTGACAAATGTACTGTGCAATGTAAGATGGTAACAGTTGTTGAAACTATGTAGGGGCCATATGGGAGCTCTCCATACTATCTTTGCAACTTGTTTATAAATCTAAACCTGTTTCTATAATCTAAGTTTTTTAATCTATTATAAAAAGTTTATTTAAAAAGCTGAGCCCCAGGAGGTGATAGACATTGTGTTCTCTGCCTTTAAGACACTTATTTTTTTTTTCTTTTCTTCAAGTAGATCTCCTAAAGACTTTAGTTGAATGTCATTTTGCTGTAGGTAACAGAAGCAAAAGAAAAATAGAATTTCCTTACTCCTTATAGCCCATTGAAAAGTTCTCGAAAAAGGCAGAGTGACATTCCTCGAGGAATTCAGCTGCCTGGATGTTAATACTTTGCTAAGGGAAAAAGGCAATCATTTGCACCAATGATATCTCAAAAATTCTTTCTTGGCCATCAGCTCCAAACTCCAAAGTCTTTCCTACATCAATTTCACCTTAGAATAGAAATAAAATCTATAAGTATCTATCTCTTCGCTAAACTGCATTGATATTTTTGGCATTACTCTTGGTTTTGTTTAAAATGGCATGTTTAAGGATAGTGGTGAACATTGTCATGTCCCCAGTGAAACCAGGTGGTGAGATATTGGAGAAGGCAATTTCTCTCTCTGTTTTCCAACCCCATCAGTTTTTCCTCTGTCACTTGTGGCTGTGAGCAATTGAATGAGAAGATAGAGAAGTACACTGGATTTAGAAGAGGAACCATCTATATTATTTTCCTCAAAGAAATTCCCTCCCATCCTCTATAGTATCCCAGATCTGTATATGTCCTTTTCTATCTCCCATTACCTGAAATCTGATGAATAATATCTATGTATCTATATTGCCTATCCACCAACTAAGAGAGCACAGGCCTAGCTATTTCCTTCCTTCCTTCCTTCATTCCTTTACCCCCCCATGTTTCTTTTCAATAGACTTCTGATAATTTCTGTTGTCCGCCATGCCCCTGGAACCCCTTAGCCTCACCAATATATATGCATTACTTTGGCAGAAGTTACATGGTTTGGGCTAAATAGCTTTTGCCAGTTAGCTGCAGGTGTCCACCATGTAGGTTTAGGTTTCCGGGTGTGAACCTGGGTCTGAATTTTGGAGTAATTTCTTTGTAGTCAGTGTTATATTCGAGTAAGCATTCAAATCACTGATTTATATATGTTACAAACATGCTTTCAGGAAAGGAACACCCACAAACAGGTTTGCAGTCCTGAAGCAAATCTTTTCCTGTGGAATAATGCATCCATCCAGTTATAGTTTCCCATAGGAACCTGCAGTGCCGCGCTGTGCACTTGGCTGTCCCACTCAGCGCCCCTCGGGTTCCTGAACTGGAGCTCAGTGCGGCAATACATTTGTTACTCACAATCCATTTCCTAATCTTTCTCAGGTTGACCCCACAGAGATCATGGATCCCTGTGCAGGAATCCATCTCTCTGTGGGCAGCTAAAAACCAATCTGTGTCACTTCTGAAATAGGAGCACGGTTCCAAAGAACTCTGCTTCTCCGCCCTGAAAGCATCCCCTTAGCATCACAGCTTAGCAAAAACATTACTTTCTTAGGATCTGGAATAGATTTTTGTGACTGACATCCATAGCATGAGCACTGCCCAATAACAGAGCTGTGGTTGCACAGAGGCAGGAGGATTGCTGCGGCCACTGTCCCGCATGGTCTTTCAGAGGAGCCATCACCAATATTCATAATTGCCCAAGTTTTTAGGTATTTAGGAGATAAAAGGGACAACTAAGATTTATTGTGAGCACCAATATACCTAGTATTACAGTGGCGTGCACTTAATCCTCACAACAATTATAGGATGTAGGTATTATCCTTCATTGATAGGTGAGGAATCTGAACTTCAGCAAGGTTAAATAATGCATCTGTGATCTCTCATGTAACAGGGAAATATGAGAATTGAACCCAGGTATATTTGACTCTACTTATATACTCCCCTAGCTCTGCTTAATTAAGACAAACAAGGAAGCAAACAAATAGAGAAACAAACGAACAAACAAAAATAATATACCCAGAACCTCATTTGTTTGCAAATATTTCTCTTTCCATATAATTGACAGATTTGGGGGTTAACGAATAAAGTGCTTGATGTATAGAAAGGATAGCAGAGCAAGGAAAAGGGAAAGAAATCCTAAGACAAAAGTAGCTTTTGTTTCTGTAGTTATTGCCTAACTTACGAGATAAAGTGTTAGACTCAAAGACTGTGCAGTTAGCATAAAATATAAATTCATGAAGGAAACTGATGCTGGGGAAAAAAAGTCAAAGAAAAATAATTTCATGCTGAGACTCTAGGTTTAGCATTCCAGTGCAAATCAAGAGCCCTTTTAGTAAACACTCAGATAGCCACAGCACAGCCTAGAAGATGGGCCAATTATAAGAACCACTCAGGTACCTGCTGTAGGATGAAACCTAAAAAGAATACTCAAAATTACTGTTGCTGGGTAGTTCAAACTGACAACAGAGAATAGCTGTGAATTTTAGTGAGGAAAATAGGTTGTAGCATAGGCAACAGAAGTTTCTGTTTAACTGCCTGCGAAGAGCTGATTTGAAATAAGTGGGGTTTTTTGGGTCATTGAGACTGAGATGGTTATGAAAGTCCTCTTCTCCGAGGGAGTTCTAATTTGGCTTATTCACAGAACATTTCAAGTGGTTTTTAGGCTTGGAGTCAAGCTCTAGTCACCACATCCTCATAAATAAGATCTAAAATTCTCTTGGCATTAGGTCAATTATTGAAAGTGCCTAAATCTTTTCTTTTATTCTTTTAGAATTAGTTTACAATATGGTATGAGGTAGGGATCTAAATTTATTTTTCTCTTAAATTGTTGTCCATTGATTCCATTACCATTAGTTGAATAATCTATGTTTTCTACTGACATGTACCATATTTCTTTTTTTGTAAAGATTTTATTATTTGAGAGAGAGTGAGTGAGAGAGAGAGAGAGAGAGAGAGAGCCCAAGCAGGGGCACAGGGAGAAGCAGACTTCCCGCTGAGCAGGGAGCTGGACTCTGAGCTTGATCCCAGGACCCTGAGGTCATGACCCGAGCCGAAAGCAGACGCTTAATGGATGGAGTCATCCAGGCACCTCGTATCATATTTCTAATGTCCTATATGTTGTACACATGTGGGTGTGTTTCTAACATGTTCTTTGCCATTGCATGGCCACTTCTGATGGGTCAATATAGCACAGCTTCAATTTTAATTCACAGCTGTAGTTTTGGAGTGCATTTTGCTATCCAATAGGGAAAGACATCTTTTCTCACTATTTTGTCTATTCCTACTTATTTATTCTTCCTGGTAAATCTAAAAACTCTTCTGGCAATATGAAAATAAGTATTTTAAACATTCATGGTGTTCAGAAGCCAAAAGATATTAGAAGCTATATGGTGAAAATTATTCCTCTCCTCCACATTTGCCATAGTTATGTTTCCCATGACATCCTTCTCCCACAAACCACTAACCACTAACATTTGTTTCATACGTATCCTTCAAAGTTACTTTACGCATGTTAAAGCAATTGCAGATTCTTAATTTCTCTCTTTTTCAAATGAAAGTTACTTCTTAACAATTTACTTTTATCACTTAACAATATATCTTGGGAATATCTTCATGTAGGCAGCATTCTTATTCTTTTTTTTTATAATTTTATATAATAAAAGTTTTCTATTCTTTTTTATAATTCTTTTTCTTTTTTTATAATTTGATAGCATTTTATCGATGTGCCATAATCTATATAACTAATCCCCTGTTGATGGACATTTATGTTTTGCCAGTCTTTCGCCATTACAAGCAATACTACCATGAGTAAACTTGCATATACCCAAATTAGCAAAAGAATAATTGTATCAGTAGATAATTTATCGGGGATAGAGTTGTTAGGTCAGAAAGCACAAACATGTATAATTTTAATTGATCTTATGAAATTGCCTTTTGTATGGGGTCACATAACTTTACACTCTCCCTAGTAATGTATGTGGATACCTGTTTCATCCTCGTGCTAACAATATTGTGTATTATCTAATTTTTGGATTTTTGCTAATCTGATCATGAAAAATGGTATTACATTTAATTATATGAGTAATAGTAAACATCTTTTCCTATTTTTAAGGGCTACCGTATTTCTTTTCTTCAATTTTCTTTTTAGTGGAGTTTTTTTTTCTAGGAGCTCTTTACAAAAAAGGGAAAAGCAAAACACCATGTTTGAGTTGAAAATATTTTTCCCCAGTATGTTGTCTTTAAATTTCTTTTTTAGGTCTTAAAAATATATAGTTCAATTATGTCAAATTTTTATGTCTTCTGAAGTTTGAATCATGAAAAGCCTTCCTTTCTTGAAAGTTGTAATGAATTGTATGATTTCTTCCTATATTATTATTATTTCACTTCATTTTAAAATATAAATTAATGATTTTTGGTAATTATTGTGCTGTATGACTTAAAGTGGATTTGACATATTGGTCTAATAGGCAATGAAATTGTGTCAACCCCATTTTCCCACTGATTTGATATGCCACATTGATCATATATTAAATTTCAGCTTCTATTGGGGATCTATTTTTGGGCTTCCTTTTATAATTCCAATTTGTCTGTCTATTCATGTACATTTTCCACTCTTTTAACTCTTGAGGTTTCATAATACATTTGAACATCTGGTCAAGCATTTCTCACCCATTACTCTTCTTTCATAGGGTTTTCTGCATTTTCTTTTTTGTTTATTTTTCTATACTTATTACCAATTGTCTACTTCCAAAGAAATCTTTTTAAAAAATTAGAAACATAATAAAGTTGTTAAAATAGATTAGGGATGATGACCTAATATGGATTTTGGAATTTTCAAATACGTGCATGTTACATATTTCTACTTGTTCAAGCCTTCTTCTGTGTTCTCTAGTATTATTTAAAATTTTTTCTTCATAGAAGTTTTTCCCATTATAGTTAAGTTTCTTTCTTGGATATTTATATATTTTGTGGTTATAGGAAATCAAATCTTTTTTTCACATTAGATTCTGATTATATAAATGACATTGATCTATGTATATTAAATTTATGCCTCGCTAACTTACTGAATTCTCTTATATTCCATCACATTATGTGAAAATAATGATGGTTTTATCTCCTGTTCAAATTTTATAGCTTATTTTACTTCAAAGATGAGAAAATAGCATTATCCTTATTTTTTTTCCTTCATTTACTTAGGAAATCTGGTGCTTCTCTATTAAAGATAAAGAATTTGGGCTAAGATAGATTATATTATCATGTTGAAAACAAATAATCTGTACTTTGATTACTGAGTTCTAAAATAATATGATACTGAATGAAATTGCACTAATTTAAAATATCAATCTCAGGAAGTTAAAAGTCTTTTCCTCACGACACAGGGTATACTTTCTTATTGGCTAAGCATTTGATGTCTTTCTGTAAAATTCTGTGGTTTTGTTCACATAGGAGTTTCACCAAGGGTCCAATTATTTGTCTTGCTATCCAGTGTTTATATTTAAGCCGCCATTTTACTTGAGCTCTAACCAGCTTTTGACACTGTTCAAAATTCCCTTCTTCTTAAAACATATTTATTCCTTTTGATCTAGTAATACCACAGTACTGGTTTTCCTCCAATATTTCTGACTACTCATTTGTATGAATTTATTCCTAACTGCTTTATTTTTGTTTTCACTAATGTAAATAGGATCTTTTCCCACTTTTCCATTATACTTTTCCTTGCAGATAGAAACTAAAAGAATTGTGATCTTACTAAAAGATTTTTTTCTATTAGTTTTTGGATTTTTTCTCCAGTTTTTCAGTTGTAGTCTCTGCAATGCACAGAATAATGTTAAATAATGGTTGAGTAAATAAGCACCTTTTTCTTGTTCCTTACTTTAAAGGGAATAAATAGTGCCTTATAAGCAAGTATAATGATATTGACTATTGGTCTTATGGTTACTCTTCTCTTTCTGTTTTGTTTAAAGATATAATTTGGTTAATAATGGGATCTATTTCTAGACTTTCTAATATTAAAGATAATCATATCTTTTCTGGTGGTGACATACACACAAATTTTTTTTCTATTGATCATGTTAGTTAGATACATTCTCATAATAAATGCGTTCCAGAATAAATTTGGCTAAATTATGGTGAATTAATTTGTTAATGTATGGCTGAATTTTGTTTACAAGTATATGATTTAGGATTTTAAAATCCATAATTTTTTTAAGTTTTTATTTAAATTCTAGTTAGCTAACACACAGTGTAATATTAGCTTCAGGTGTACAGTATAGTGATTGAACACTTCCGTACATCACCCATTGCTCTTCACAAGTGCACTCCTTAATCCCCTTCACCTGTTTCACCCATCCTCCACCCGCCTCCCCTCTGGTGACCATCAGTTTGTTCTCTATACAGTTAAGAGTCTGTTTCTTGGTTTGCCTCTCTCTCTCTCTTTTTGGTTCTCCCTTTGTTTGTTTTGTTTTTTAAACTCCACACATGAGTGAAATAATATATATGGTATTTATCTTTGTCCTGTTGAATTTAAAATCCATAATATTTTAAGTTCGCTTATAGTTTGCATATTTGTTGCAAATGATTAATTAGTTGTGGTATTTGATTGTTATTCCACAAATACTTAAGTGCTCACTTTGCTGTCATTGGTATGCTGGGTGCCAGGAGTATAACGGATCACAAAACCAATGGGATGCCCGAACTCCTGGATCTTACAGTATAATAAGGTACAATTGGAACCATGAATTTTTTACACAGAGGAGTGGACAATGCCATGAGGGACAAAACAGGAGAATCTGAACTAGTTTGGAGTTTCTGAGTGCTCAGGAAGACTTTCCTGAGGAAGCAATGATTGCAGGAGAACAAAAAATGGAGTAGTAGTTAATGTGCGAAAAAGAACTGGAGACTCAGGAAGAACCTGGTCAGTACAGACTCTGGAGTAGGAGACACTAGAACACAGAACAGGGAGAGGGGGGTGCCTATGTGCTTTAAGGGGCAAGCCCTTGCAACTCTTCAGGGGTTTCTTTTGGTATTTACTTCTGTATCTCTAAACTGTGTGCTTTATGATATATCACTATCTGTTGACTTTGCACTCTTGAAAATAAGTACTATCATTCTCTCTATCACTCTATCGTTATACACAGGCATACTGTCTCCCAATGCTCCCAGAGTGGTCATGTCATAACACCCGCCAGAGGTATTTTGTCATTTTTGATATATTTGACTATGTGAAATGAATTCACAGAAGAACCATGTGGCACAATAAGATTACACTATTTTCCTATACAAATTTGTCCACTGAAGGTAATAGTCATCCTCATTTGTTTCTATGTAGTGTGTCCCCCAGACCTTTTCTAGTTGTTTAAGTCACCTCTCGATGCCTTAAAATACAACAGTATTTTATTAATTCCATTTTCTTTCAGACATCTTTCCCGAGCCTCCTGACTTGCTTTAGTCAGGACTGGCTGCTTCCAGGGTCTACAGCAAGGCTGTCACTGGGAAACTCCCTTTACCATTTCCCTTCCTTTGCCTCTTTCTTGTTTGTTCTTCTGTTTTCTAAATCCCGTGACTTCCTCTTTCTTGATTTCTTCTTGGTTTCTTCCTAGAAAGGCAGCATGGAAGATAAGATTTGGGAGATATTTTATATCTGAAAGTATTCTATTCCACTCTGGCATTTTTGTATTAGTTTGGCTGGGGATAGAATTCTAGGTTGGAAAGAATTATTGCTCTGGAATCTTTAAGGCACTACCACATTGTGGTTAAGCTTCTAGTGTTGCTGTTGACATTCTGATTCTTTAGCCTTTGTAATGGTATTTGTTTGATTCTTCTTCTATGTTCCCTAAATTTTAAGTTGTATGAAACAGCATCTTTAGTGTGAGTTCATTTTTTTGCCATTGTGTTGACTACTCAGTGGGTCATTTCAAAATGAAGATTATGACCCTATTTCTGTGATATTTCTTTGATGATTCTTTTCCTGATTTTCTCTTTCTAGAACTCTGATTTGCATGTTGGAATTTCTGGACTGAACTTATTTAAAAAAATATTTTCACTGCTTTTCTTCATTTTTAACTTTTGTTCTGCTCCCCAGTGAGTAAGGGACAGGTGAAGCTAGGTAGGGAGAAATAGATAGGGGGCTCCATAATCAGACTCACAGAAATCCCAAAAATGTAGAGGTGTGAGGAAACCAGAGATAAGGGAACACTCCAGACCAGCCTACCCTAGGTGTCTAAGGGGGAAGTCTTATTTATGACAGTCTTCTGTGGTCCACAGAAAATAACCAGACCCTAAAAAGAAATAAGCCATCAAAGATGTTATCATTAGTCCTTAATCAATGGTGTTGCCAGTAGAGAAGTCAAAAAGATTTAAGTTCCCTAGTTAGCTTCCTATAAAAAAACAACCCTAAAAGCCCTCAGGGCCAACTCTGTCCAGAACCTTCTCACTCCTGAGAGCTTTTTCTGCATCCTTGCTTATAACCTTCTGTCGCTTTACCCACTCTCCTTTGTCCGCGAGATTCATTCTTTGACTCCATGAGACAAGAACCTAGCTCTTCCACTTCACCAGAATGGTGTATTAATTTTATCTTCCGATCATTATATTTTTTTCATTGCTGCTAATACATTCATGATTTCTAAAGTTCTTTTTCCTCATTCATTTATCAAAACACTTCGTTCCTGTTGCATGAATGCAATATTATCAAAATCTCACATGGTCTGCTTTTCTACATTTTTTTCCCTCCTCTTTGCCTGTTTGCCTGCTTGTTTATTTTGGCCTCCATTTCTTCTGTTGGAATATTCTCTCAAACATTCTCCTCACCTATTTGCATACTTTAGAGAAGAACACAAAGAAGCTGATTAACATTCTCTATGCAAGGGTGGGTTTTGCAGACTGGGAACTTCATTGTAGGCCTGGCCTTTCTCAACAGTGTCTGAGAGAGAAATTGACTCTCCAGAATGTTATTTAAGTAGCTGCTTTTCATTCATCCCTAAGGAGTTATTTAGCTAGTATCATTTCAGATTCAGAGAAGGTAATTTAATTCTTTGTGTAAGAAGGAAGCTCTAGAGCATAGGGTTTACTTCTCCCACAGAATTTAGTTTGAGAAGAATTGCTTTGCCACCAGTATATCTTTAGAACTTTTTTTCTCCAGAAAAGAGTCTTTCCATCAGCTATGAGTAGGGTATGAAATGCCAACCTTCTAGGGGCTCAGTGGAGAAATCATGCTAGATGTGTCAATATGTCAGTGAGTAAAGATCCACTGAGGCCCCTGTTGACAGTAGTTCCTGAAGAATGGATGGCATCACATTCATTATGGGTGAAAGTGGAGTAAACAGGATTAGTTGAAAATACAATTAAAAAAGAAATTTAGGCTGGGATGCTTGGCTGGCTAAGTTAGTAGAGCATCCGACTCTTGATGGGTTCGAGCCCCACATTGGGTGGATATTACTTAAAAAAAAAGAAAAGAAATTAGGCCTCTATATCTCCTCCCTGATTCCGGTCAGAAGGGTCTCTCTTATTTATCCCTTTTGCAACAGACTGAGGGTTTTCACTAGTGACAGGAACAGAATTCTGGCCTTAGAGCCATTAGCACAGTTTCAGGGGAGAGTCCAGCACTTACTGTAAGCAGGGGCCGCAGTGAACCTTTAGGAAGTTCTTTAGCGCGACTGGACTCGCCACACTGCCTGCTTAGGACTCACTGTTTTGTATTCTGCTGAATCATTTCCCACTCCTCTGCTTTTAAGCTTCTCGAATTTTGTTTCAGTCATCTCTATCTCCAGTATCTTTATTCTTGCAATTTTGTGGCTACAGAAAATGAAAAACATCTTTTACTGTTATTTCAGGGGATTCAGAAAAGAGCAAAAGAAAATGCACATGTTTAATTCACTACCTACAACCAGAAGCCTAATTATTTTGTCTTTAAATTACATTTTAATATTCTAGAGAGATAAGATTGGCTCATTCATCACTGTTTTAGGAAAAAACGTATTTGCTTCTGTTTATTCCATCTTGATGAACTTCAGAATAATTTTTAAAAAGTCTATAGAGATGTTATTTGCAAGTACATTAAGTATTTATAAATATTTATTGGGAAAAATTTTTACACTATCATGGTTTGATATTCAAAATAATAAACCTCTGCTCTCCACTTTGTATGTCTTCTTTTAAAACCTCTTAGCAAAGATTTTAGAGCTATGTACGTTTCTTGTATTTCTTATTAAGATGGTTACAGGTTATTTGAAATAACTTCATTGACTTTTTAAAAAACAATATTATAATCTCATTATATTTTCTGAGATTTTGTAGTATGTAAATAAATTTTAATTTGTGACTATTTATTTTTAAGTAGACAGCTTATCATATTCTTTTTTATTTTAATAGATTTTTGCAGATATTTCTTGTGTGCTCTAGGCAGACAAATATTACCTGTAAATAATAATAATTTTCTCTCTTTACAAGGACCATTCTTATTTTGTAGCTCTTAACCAATTTCATCAATTTGTTTTCTTTCTTTCTTCTTGCTTTCTCTAGATGGATTAAGCTGTTACTATTTTTCTGCTGTCTTATAATATTAATATATTTTAATAGCTTTTTAAATGTATGCAATAATTTTATATCTATGTGGAACTTTGACTGTATAACATTTATGTAAAAAATGCTATCATTTTCATAATTTTATAAATTATTTATAATTATTTTTATTTATTTTTTATCTAGTATTCCATAGGAACATAGGTTTTTTTTTTAATGTAATTTAGCTTACTTCTGTGAACTTCCATTATCACAGTTTAAAATATTTTTGGGGTGATGCATGGGTGGCTCAGTAGATTAAGCATCTGCCTTTAGCTCAGATCATGATCCCAGGATCCTGGGATCCAGTCCTACATCAGGTTCCTTGCTCAGCGAGGGGCCTGCTTCCCCCTCTGCCTGCCACTCCCCCTGATTATGCACCCTCTCTCTCTCTCTCTCTCTCTCTGACAAATAAATAAATAAATAATCTTTTTTTTTAAAAAAGAATAGTTTTAAATAATATTTTTTTCATTTGAGTATAGTTGACACACAGTTATGTTAACAACATAGTGATTCAACTTCTCTATATGCTGCACTCACCAGAGTGTAGCTATCATCACTATTATATTTTTAAATTATTCCGTAGGTGTCTCAAACTGATGGTCTGTGGCTTCATTCCACCAATCGACATGTTTGACATGTTTTGTTTAGGAATTTTGTTATATGTGGAAGTCTTAAAACGCAGTGTAACTAGGTAAGTGTAGAATTAGTTATAACTCTAGAAATCTAGCACCTGTTGTTTTACACTTCACCAGTTTCACCCACTTTATGCAAATAATTGACCTTTTAACTCCTAGGACAGAAAATACAATTCCATTTGTGATTATCTTATATTTGGACTCATAATTATCTCCTATTTAGGGAAAAGGAGAAGAAACTTCAAACTTTTTAATGAACAATCGAAGAATAATCTTCAAATTTGTTTATAAGCAGTATGAGAAAAGGCAAAACACTATGTACTAATCACAAAATTAGTGACCCTGATTATGTTTTAATATGTCTAAGTTTTATCCGATTAAATGAGGCCAAAGAATTGAGCTGAAAAAAATTTCTAGCCCCTATTTCTAATTAGCAAGCTATATAAGTGAGTATGTCAATAGAAAATACATCTCTACTGCAGATGTAAGAAATATAGACAGAACAGAGGAGTCACCACTTTTTTTGTAAAGGACCAGACGGTAAATATTTCCAGGTTTGCCAGTCGTATTGTTTCTGTTGCTACTCGACTGTGGCACTGTAATGTGAAAGAAGCCATAGGCAAAACGGAAGTGAATAAGCAAGGCTGTGTTCTAACAGAACTTTTTCTTTGCAAAAGCATGTGGTAGATTTGATTTGGCCTGTGGACCATCATTTGCGAACCTCTGGGATAGAGTAATTTGTCAGGTCCCAGTTTATACAGAAAGAAGTTGGGGAAAACTAACAGCATGGCCTGTAACCTGGTCATGTGGTTGCATGATGGCTTGGCCCGCAGCTATCTATTTCTGCCTAAGTAACTGAGGATGGAGAAATCAGT
This sequence comes from Nasua narica, assembly GCA_028533885.1. Lineage (NCBI taxonomy): Eukaryota > Metazoa > Chordata > Mammalia > Carnivora > Procyonidae > Nasua > Nasua narica. Next base: position 72,672,740 of record CM052802.1, on the reverse strand, counting down.
CAAGACGTGGTCTTTGTGTTGTTTATGTATCCAGCCTTTCCCCCTTACTCTATCTAGCTCCTTTGTCTCCTTCAAAGGCAGCTTATGTACAGGTCATCACTTCTGTTATACTTACTTATTAACAGTACTCTCTTCACTCTCATGCCTGTCCTAGGCTTGTCCATCTGCAACCACCAGCTCAACTGTTAACTCTCATCCCTTGAGCCATTTCCTTTGAAAGCCAGCAATCATTGCCAGACACTGTACAAGGGGAGGGCTTCTAGGAGGCCATCTTACTGATGCCACCTGACTCCAGAACAAGAATGAGCACCCACTCTCCTCTAAGAAACTGTCAGAACAGGGACGCCTGGGTGGCTCAGTTGGTTGGGCAGCTGCCTTTGGCTCGGGTCATGGTCCCGGCGTCCTGGGATCGAGTACCGCATCAGGCTCCTTGCTCGGCGGGGAGCTGCTCCTCTCTCTCTGCCTCTGCCTGCTTGTGTTCTCTCTCTGTTAAAATAAATAAAATCTTTAAAAAAAAAAAAAAGAAACTGTCAGAACAAACCCCACCACGGTCTGTGCACATTTAACTTAAGCACTGTGAGATTTCTGATGTTTCACAGTTGCCCATTATCGATGGAACTCCCGCCTTTGTGCTGGTGTGATATGCGCACTCCTCGTGTGCTACCCAAATCTTTCCACTGCGTTCCCAGAATCATGGTGAGGTCATCAGCAGTGTATCCTCAGCTTCCTTCTTGAACACCTCTTCTGCCTTCTAGTTTTTACTGAATTTAGTTGTCCCATGAAGACTCAGCTTTCTTAACATGAACAAGCAAAGTCCACTGCTACTTTGAGCCTAACACCATTATATTTCACTATCTTGCTTTTCTCTTATTGCTGTCACCCGATTTTTCTCTCCATCATTCACTGAAGACAGTCCATTTTCTTTATCATTCAAGGTATCTTTTATGTACATCTCTGACTTCAAGTAGCTTTTAGGTCTAACACAAACACTTCTACATGGTACTTATTAGATTTGGCAGGTACTAATATCTCCATTTTTTTAAAAAGTACAAAAAATAATCCTCTACCTCTCTACTTTTCTCAGATTATCTCAGTAAACTTTTCCAGTTTAGTTCATTCTGCCTAGTCCACAATATGATTGCAAAATGTTTTATATACTGTGGTTGAACAGTGTTCATATTCTAAGGTTACATATTCTGAATATAGAGTATATATGTATGTATGTGTGGGTGTGTGTATCATGTATATACATACATATTTAAATCGATATAAAGTGTGTGTGTGTGTGTGTATCATCTATATGGATATGAAATATTTGTGTTCTCTAAATCCTCTGTAAGATATTAAAACTTTTTGAGAACAGGGACTATGATATCTATAGGAACTTGTTCCCAGATTTCTTCTTTTCTTAGAACCCCAACAGGTAATAAGCAGGAACTTTTGTTGAAGAGCTTCCACTCTTTAGTTATAAAATCACAGCATTATTTTGGGGCATTTGCATCCTTTCTTGCCAAGTGTTCAAGTAATAAGAAAGACAGCAGGATCTTTTATTTCAGAACAAATACAAAGATATTTAAGATCATGTTGCTGTATAGTCAAAGCATTACTGTGGAGACTAAAGAGTACTTTCAAGCTGAAATAATGACTTTGAATTAAGAAAAAAAGAAATACTTAAGCACTTGTCCTAGATAAGAGCCAATATGAGTTGCCTAAGCACTGACTATGTGTTTTTCAGAGTGCTGTTTTGCAAAGTCATCCCGTAGCCAGATTTCTAAACATAGACCTTGTAAATCGGAGGGAAAAATCCAGAAGATATTTTTGTGCACTGAGGTCAGATGTAAATTTCCACTCTAGTATTTTGTTCCTCTAAACAATGTTAGCTGCCCTTTGTCTTAAACCTTGAGGAGCAGGGGTGGAGGTTTAATTAAGAAATTCTAATGGACTATTTATAGGGGTATTAAGTAATCAAATTATCATTATTTATCTTGACATTTGGTCTTTCCCATCTTACATCTCTGATTATACTCTCCTAAACCCTTTTTTACATTATCAGAAATGCCTCATAATACCAAAGTCAGAAAAAGCCAAAGTTCTTCCCCGGGAAAATGACTGCAGAATAGATGATGTCAAAAACTAGTTAACTGCTATGTTATGGAAGTCTTGGAATATGAGCAAAGGAATGTAGTGTGGCATTAAAAAATACATAAAGATACAGCTTTAGGACTTACACCATGGTGTCAGTCTCCTATAATGTAAGTTGCCCTAATATTAGCCACTGAAGGATGATACGAGTAGTTGCTGTTTTGGGGCAGAAAGAAAATTACTCATAGATACTTCTAGCTGCGGACATGCTCTCAGCTCGGCACAGTACTAGAAATATATTAATATATATAATTTCATGTAACTGTGGTGATTCTTGGCAATACACATGTAGTGAAAACTTTACTTAAGCATTTAGTTAAGTAACTGAAGCAAAGAAGAGTAGAACTAACATTGACTAAATACAGAATTACAGGTTTAGGAGATTAGCGAAACAGTAAATCAACAAGGTTTCATTTTATAAACAGGGTCTTGCAGCGTGACACTTAATTCCAAAGGAAGGACCTCCTACATTTTATTATACAGACATAATCAGGAAATATTCTTACTACTAAAGAACACTTACCAAGGGATGCCTGGGTGGCTCAGTGGGTTAAAGCCTCTGCCTTCAGCTCCGGTCATGATCTTGGGGTTCTAGGATCGAGTCCCACATCGGGCTCTCTGCTCAGCGGTGAGCCTGCTTCCTCCTCTCTCTCTCTGCCTGCCTCTCTGCCTACTTGTGATCTCTCTCTCTCTCTGTCAAATAAATAAATAAGTAAATAAGTAAATAAATAAATAAATAAATCTTTAAAAGAACACTTACCAAGTAAATATGTATTTAATAGCTGTAATCAGAATAAAGTGTTTCTGTGATTTCACAGGATTATTCTTCTGTGACATGTACGTCTTATGACTACTGCTTAAAAGAAAGTTTGTATTTGGATGGAAAACTCTGAATGAAATAGTCTTTTGAGTTTTTAAATGAATTAAATTTCTACTTTTCAGAAAAGGAAATACATTCATATCCTTGTGTACCGAGTATATAGAGATTTAGATCTATTTTTAGCTTATACCAACATAGATAATCTATATTTCGAAGTATTGTTTGTATAATTCAGTGTGAGAAACATACCATACTGAACTCTCCCTTGGGAAACAATTTAGAATCAGTGGTCACGTCATTTGAAAAGAGAATGCTTTCGTTCCTAAAATAAAAAACAAACAAAAAATGCGGAACAATGAACAAGAACTACAGATTTCCAGGAGGAGTGGTCTGAAAGGAAAAAGATATCTGTGTTTGAAAACACAACCAGCACTGATTTGGAAACAAAATAACTTCCTTTTCATTCCCTATCTGCAACTTCCTTGCTTTATGACCTTGGTTAAGTTACAAATTTTTGTTGGCAGAGAAGGGCTTAGTTTTTTTTCTGAAATTAGGGGAGTAATACTTAAATTTGCATGGTAAATGATATAGCAATTATTTTATGGGATATTTTTATGAATATCAAAGTAGAACAGGAAAGGGTCAGTGGGTAATTCATTCAGTCGTGTTTTTATGGATGGACTCCATTTTAGGTTCAACTTGGTTTTATATACTTAAACAAATAATTAGAAGCATTTACACATCATATTTGGTCAAATCTGTTAGAACAGTCTTTCTAAAATACTTCATTGAAAAACCGATGCTTCTCTGTATTAGCTAAATATGCTGTCTTGTAAATGGATCACACTATTAATTTGACAGAAAGCTGATCAGCACTCCTTTGAAGACTATATAGAAGAGCATAAATAAGATAATGCAACAAGTATAACAGATGGATATACATTTATTCATCTGTCAGACCTCATTTATATTATGTTACCTCCAACTTGTCAAGAATATGCATAATTTGTATATGGAAGATTAATAATGAGTCAGATGTGGATTACTATAGTTTAAAATGTGCTATTATTTAACTGAAAAATAAAGTAGAAAAAAATTGCTGGAACAACTTAAAGGGAAGGATGCAGTTTTTCCTCTAGGATGTTTGCAAAGGGTATATCAGTTGACATCTCAGAAAATTCTGTCTAGTAAAGCAATAATAATTAGAATCTGCTCAAAATTAGAGTCTGAAAATTGATAATCTTAAACTGATCTTCAAGATACTGGATGATTCATGTGTTCGCAAGTATATTAGCAATAAGAAACATATCTTACATTGTATTTATTACCATAAACATGCACAGAACAAAATACTAGTGCTTATTCCCATCCATAAGACTCAAACAACTGAGAAGCATATTTGGATTTATTTCTTTTTTTATAATTTCTTGAGGATATAATAAGATAAACAGTAACAATGTTCCTTTCTTGACCCAAACTCCATTCTAATATTCTTATTTTGTTTTAGCAATACATATGAAAACATATATGTAAAACATATGTAAATATATTCAATATATATGCAAACATATATTTACATATGAAAACAAATATAAAAATTAGTTTCCCCAATATACTTTCAAGCAAATATGTAATTTTAATAGTTTTTTTGTAATTTTAATAGTTTTAACCCACATTTTATATATATATATATATATTTTTAAAGATTTTATTTATTCATTTAACAGAGAGAGAACTCAAGCAGGCAGAGAGGCAGGCAGAAGCAGAGAGAGGAGCAGGCTCCCCACAGAGCAAGGAGCCCGATGCAGGACTCGATCCCAAGATGCTGGGATCATGACCCGAGCCAAAGGCAGTTGCTCAACCAACTGAGCCACCCAGGGGTCCTGCCACATTTTGTATTTTAACACACATGTCAAAAAATACAAAGAAACATAAATGATCAACTTAATGTATTATAAAATGCACACCTATGGAACCACTCTCCTGGTTAGGAAATTGAGTATTGCCCGTCCTCCAGAGACCAGCTCCTCATATGCCTCCTTCTCAGTCTTATCTATTGCTTTCCCATAGTGGTAGCCACCATCCTAAATTTGTTTTCTTATTGATTTGTAATTTATAAAATCTGGATACAAGTTCTTTGTCAATTACAGGGTTATAAATTTCTACTACTATTCTTCTAATGTGCCTTTTCACTCTCCCAATGTTGTGTGTTTATTTTTGTATGTTATCAGCTTCATTGAAGTGTAATTACAAATAAAAATTGTATAGGGGCACCTCGGTGGCTTAGCTGGTTAAGCATCTGGCTCTTGATTTCAGCTCAGGTTATAATCTCAGGATCCTGAGACTGAGCCCCGGTCAGGCTCGGCACTCTGAAGGGAATCTGCTTGAGATTCTCTCTTCCTCTCCCTGCATGCACTCTGTCTCTCTCTCTCTCTCTGTCTCTCAAATGAATAAATAAATCTTTTTTAAAAAAATGTATGTATTTAAGGTGTTCAGTGTGATGACTTGATGTATGTATACATTGGGACATGTTTTTTGAAGTTCTTACTTTTAATGTAGCTAAACTGATTAATCTTTTCCTCATTAGTGTGTTTTGTGTACTTTTTAAGAAATCTTTCTCCTACATAAAGATATTTACTTACATTGTCTTCTAAAAGCATTATTATCTTATGTCTTGCATATAGATCTGTGATGTGCCTGGAAGTTATTTTTGTGTCAGTGATGTGGGATCCAAATTATTTATTCTCCTAGATGGATGTCCAAATGTCCAGGCATGATATTTTGAAAAGCTTGTCCTTGTTCTTTCTCTACCACTCTGTTAACTCCTATATCCTTATATGTGTGGGTATTCATACTGGATTTTTTATTCTGCCTATCCTTGAGTACTTAGGCATACTTAATTAGTTTTATAAATCTTCATATGTGACAGAGGGAGTATTCCCCCTTATGTTCTTAAAGAGGATCAATGTTTGTATTAATGCATATGTTTTCATGTAAACTTCAGAATGAATATGCTAAGTTTTAGGAAAAAAAGCCAAAGAAAATAAAAAGAAAAAAAGTAAAATTTGTTCACATTTCAGATGAGATTTCTTTATGTAATATTAAGACCTCCAATCCATGAATATGATATATGTCACCATTTATTTGTGTTCTTTAATTTTTGTCAAAAAAGTTAGATCTTCTTATAAAGTTATGATCTATTTTTTGGTATTTTATTCTTTGATACACAATTTGTATGTTATAATGAAAAATTTTTTCAATTTTTAATTTCTGTCTTTGTTGCTGGAATATAGAAAAACAGCGATTATATATCTAGACCTCATATCTAGCAAATGTGTTAATTTTTACAATTATTTTGTTAAAGTCTTTAACAAACAAGGAAGGCATTAACTGAAGTAACTTTAATGCCTTGGTAGCCTTCATAAAAAAACCAAAACCAAAGCCAGAGTTGATGCACTGGAACCCAAGAAAATTAAACTTAAGAACAACCAATCATACATAGCCAACGAGGCTCTCCCAAATATGGCAAATTCTTAAGCTATAATCGACCAAATAGATTCTATGCTTTGCTTCAGTGTCTTCCCTAATAAATCTTACCCTTAGCTTGGGTGGGTGGAGGGCTCCTAACCACCTTTGACTCCATGCGGTCAGGTTCCAATCCATGTTTACCCAAATAAAATCTTCAAAATTTTAATAACATTCCTCAGTTTATCTTCCAACAGATCAAATTATTAGTATTGGTTTAATTTATCCGTGAGTTCTCTTGGATTTTCTAAATATAAAAACATGCAACAGAAGTTTTATATTTTCGTTTTTAAACTTCACACTTTTTTATTATAGCATTAATTGACTAAGGAAAACATTTAAAAAAATGAATAGAGATGGTGATTCAGTTCTTATTCCCAATCTTAGGATAAGAACTTTTAAGATTTACTCTCTTAGCAACTTTCAAATGCACGATATGGTATTATTAACCATAGTCCCCAATGATGTACTTTATATCCCTATGACTTATTTATTTTATAACCAGAAGTTTGTACCTTTGACTCTCTTTACCCATTCATCTACCCTCTGCCTCTGGTAACCACCGATCTATTCTCTGTGTAGATGAGGTTGGGTTTTTTTGTTGTATTTTGGCTTTGTTTTTGTTTTAAGATTCACATGTAAATGAAATCATATGGTATTTGTCTTTCTCTAACTATTTCACTTAGGATAATGTGCTCAAGGTTCATCCATATTGTCACAAATGGCAAGACTTTCTTCTTTTTATGGCTGAATATATTCTGTTATATTCAATATATACATATATATTGTATATATGTGTGTATATATACTCATATATACATATATGTATATACTGAATATATATTCACAATTCATTTTATTTGAGCAAATGCCCAGAAGTGGAATTGCCAGATCATGTGGTAGTTCTATTTTTTTAATTGTTAATTTATTTTTAATGTATTTATTTTTATTTAAATTCAATTAATTAACATATAACGTAGTATTGGTTTCAGAGGTAGAGGTCAGTGATTCATCAGTCTTTTATAATACCCAGTGCTCATTACATCACGTGCCCTCCTTAATGTCCATCGCCCAGTTACCCCATCCACCTATCCCTCTTCCCTCCAGCGACTCTCAGTTTGTTTTGTTTCTTATGCTTAACAGTTTCTTATGGTTTGTCTCCCTCAGTGACTTTGTCTTGTTTTGTTTTACCCAGTAGCTCTATTTTTAAGTTTATTAGGAACCCTTATACTGTTTGACATAATGGCTGCCCAAATTTGCGTTTCCACCAACAGTGCACAAGTGTTCTCTTTCTCCCCTTCCTAGTCAACACTTGTTATTTCTTGTCTTTTGGTAATTGCCATTCTAACAGGTGTGAGTTGACATCTCTTTGTGATTTTGATTTGCATTTCCCGGATGATTAATGACATCGAGCATCGTTTCTTGTACCTGTTAGCCATCTGTATGCCTTCTTTACTTGTATATTGTTGTAATGCAGATCTCTAGAACTTTTTCATCTTGAAGGACTGATACTTATATACCCCTTGAGTAGCAACTCTCCATTTGCTTTAGCTTCAGCCCCTGGCAACCATCCTTCTCCTTTTTGCTTCTGTGAGTCTGACTACTTTAAGTACCTCAAATAAGTAAAATTATGCTGTGTTTGGACTTCTGTGATTGGCTTATTTCACTTAGCATGATGTCCTTGAGTTTCACCCATGTTACAGCATAAGACAAGATTATGTTCTTTTTCATGGCTCAAAAATATTTCATTGTATGTATATACCACTTTGAAAAACCCATTCATCCGTCTGTGGACACTTAGATTATTTCCGTAACTTGGCTATTAAGAATAGTGCTGCAATGAACAAGGGAGTGCTGAGAAAGGTTTGAAATCCTGATTTCAGTTCTTTTGGGCATAGACTCAGAAGTGGGATTGCTGGATCAGATAGTACTTCTATTTTTAAACTTTTTGAGGAAACTCCAAGCTGTTTTCCATAGCAGCTGCATAATTTTACATTCCCACCAACGGTGCAGAAGGATCCCAACTTTCCACATCCTCACCAATGCTTGCTATCTTTTTCTTTTAAGATAGCCACCCTGTCTTGTGTGAAGTGATCTCTCACTGTGATTTCAATGTACATTTTCCTCATCATTAATGATGTTGAACATCTTTTCATATACCTGCTGGCCATTTGTATATCTTTTAGAGAAATATCTATTCCAGTCTTCTGCCCCTTTTTTATTAAGCCATTTGTTTCTATGTTTTTGAGTTGTAGGAATTACTAATATATTTTGGATATTAACCCCTTATCAGATATATAGGTTGCAAATATTTTAGCCCATTCTGTAGATTGCCTTTCACTGTGTTGATTTTTTCCTTTGCTGTGCAAAACTTTTTTTGTTGGTGTAATCCTACTTGCCGTGTTTGCTTTTGTTGCCTGTGCTTTCAGTGTCATATCTCGGAAATCATTGCCAAGAGCAACGATACTAAGGTTTTTCCCTATGTTTTCTTTTAAGAGTGTTGTAGTTTCAAGTATTACATTGAAGTCTTTATCCATTCTGTTTATTTTTGAGTGACGTAAAATAAGAGTCCCATCTCATTCTTTTGCATGTGAGTAATCCAGTTTTCTAACACTGTTTGTTGAAGAGATTATCATTTCTTCACTGTGTAGTGTTGGCACCCTTATTAAAGATAATCTGATCATATATGCATGGGTTTATTTCTAGGCACTATATTCTATTCCATTGGTCTTATGTCTGTCAATACCATACAGTTTTGCCATACCCAGTATTTGACAATACTATACAGTTTTGATTACTATAGCTTTGTAAAATGTCTCAAATTCAGAAAGTGTGATGCCTCCTGCTTTGTTTTTCTTGCTCAAGATTGTTTTGGCTATTTGAGTTCGTATGGCTCCATATGAATTTTAAGACTTTTTAAAAATTTCTGCAACAAATGCCATTGAAATTTTGACAGGGATTGCGTGGGATCTATAGATCACTTTGGGTAGTATGGACATTTTAACAATATAAAATCTTCTAATTCATGAATATTGAATGCTTTATCATTTTATTGTGTCTGATTTCTTTCAGCAGTGTTTTTCAGTTTTCATTGCATAAGTCTTTCACCACTGTAGTTAAGTTTGTTCCTAAGTATTTTATTTTTTTATACTATTGTAAATGTAATTATTTTCTACTTTCCTCTCAGATTGTTCATTATTAGTGTATCAAAATGCAACTGGTTTTTGTGCATTGGCTTTATATCCTGCTACTTTGCTAAATTCATTTATTAGTCCTTACAGTGTGTGTATGTGTGCTTGTGTGCACATGTGCATTTTATGGTTTTCTACATATAAAAATCACATCATCTATGATAATTTTATTCTTTCCAATTTGGATGACATTTATCTCTTCTTGCCTAATAAGGCAAGAAGGTTAAACTTCAATACTATGTTGACTAGAAGTAGTGAGAGTGGGTATCCTCGCCTTGTCCCTAAGCTTAGCAGAAGATCAGTTTTTCACTAGTGAGTGTGACATTAGTTGTGGACTTTTCATATAAGCCTTTGTTATGTTAGGTTCATTTCCCTGTGCCCTATTTTTTATTCAGTATTTTTCACTGAATAAAAGTGTTATTCAGTGTTTATTCAGTTTATTCAGTGTTTTTATCAAAAAGTATGTTCAACTTGTTAAATGCTCTTTCTGCATCTATTGAGATGATCATAAAATTTTAATCTTTTGTTCTGTTAATGTTGTGTATCACATTTACTGATTTGAAAATGAACCATCCTTGCATCCCTGGGATGAATCCCACTTTCTCCTGATGAATGATCATTTTAATGTGCTATTACATTTGGTTTTGTAGAATTTGTTGACAATTTTTATATCCTTATATATACAAGAATTCTGTTCTGTAGTTGTCTTTTCTTGTAGTGTCCTTATCTGGCTTTGGTATTTGGGTAAGCTTGACATTTAAAATGAGTTTTGGACTGTTCCCTCCTCTTCATTTTTTTTGAAGAGTTTTAGAAGATTTGGCATGAATTCTTTAAATGTTTGGTAGAATACAACACTGAAGCCATCTGGTCCTGAGCTTTTCTGTGTTGGAAGGTTTTTGATTACTGATTCAATCTCCTTATTCATTATTGATCTGTTCAGATTTTTCCTTCATGATTCAGTCTTGGTAAGTTGTATGTTTTTAGAAATTTATACTTCTCTTCTAGGCTATGTACTTTGTTGCCATATAATTGTTCATAGTAGTCTTTTATAATTCTTTTCACTCCTGTGGCATCAATTGTAATCTCTTCTCTGTTACTTCTGATATTATTTATTTGAGTTCTGTCTTTTTTTCTTAGTCTAGCTAAGAATTTCCAGTTTGGTTGACCTAAAAAAAATCAACTTCTAGTAGGATTGGTTTGTTCTATGGATTGTCTACTCTCCATCACATTTATTTTTGCTCCCATCTTAATTATCTCCTTCCTTCCTTTCACTTTGGGTTTAGTTATTTCTTTTGTTTTATTGTTTTATTTTTTTTAGCTCCTGAGGTGTAAACTCAGGTGGTTTGAGATCTTTTTTCTTTTTTGAACATTTCCCTTAGTACTGCCTTTGCCACATTCTATAAATTTTGGTACATTTTGTTTTCATTTTTATTTGTCTCATTGTATAGTCTAAGTTCCTTTTTGATTTCTTCTTTGATCAATTGATTGTTTAGGAGTATGTTGTTTAATTTCCCCATATTCCTGTTCATTCTGCTGTGGATTTCTTTTTGTTTTTCTTTTTAAGATTTTATTTACGTATTTGACAGAGAGAGGGAAAGTCAGTGAGAACAGGAACACAAGCAGAGGAGTGGGAGAGGGAGAAGCAGGCTTCCTGCGGAGCAGGGCGCACCATGTGGGGCTCAATCCCAGGACCCTGGGATCACAACTTGAGCCAAAGGCAAACACTTGACGACAGAGTCACCTAGGCGCCCCTCTACTACGGATTTCTAATTTTATTCCTTTGTGGTCAGAAAAGATACTTGGTGTGATTTCAGTGTTCTTAAATTTGGTTAATCTTTTTTTTTTCCCAGTATTTTGGCAAATGTACATTTAATTAATTATAATAGTAAATAGTAGTACCCATCTGTACACATTATAGATACCACTTATTAGAGTTTTCATAGTTTCTTAAACTATTGTGACAATTTATATCCGAAATAGATTAAAAGTGTCCGGTAAAGCAATAACAAATAAAAAAAAACCCTAGTATTTTAATGGTAATAACATTCATAGTGGTGTAAATAAGATTGAATTTAACCTCAAGCCAGAAATAACTAGAACACTGAAGAAAGTATATGAGAGAGCTGCTTCAGACACTGGATAGAAGTAGCACAGGGCTGTGATCCCTGAAAAAATGAAAACAAAATGAATCCCATAATCATCCTGGCTTTTGCCTAGAAGGAA
>CM052802.1:72583634-72660339 GCA_028533885.1 Nasua narica | reverse complement strand
GTTTCTCTTACTCTGCATCCTTGCCAATATCTGTTGTTTACCGTGTTGTTAATTTTAGCCATTCTGACAGGTATCAGGTGATATCTCATTGTGGTTTTGACTTGTATTTCCTTGATGATGAGCGATGTTAAACATCTTTTCATGTTTCTGTTAGCTATCTGGATGTCTTCTTAGGAAAAATGTCTATTTATGTCTTTCTGTCCATTTTTAACTGGATTATTTGTTTTTTGGTTGTTCTTTATAAATTTTTATGTACTTTGGATACTAACCCTTTATCAGATATGTCATCTGCAAATATCTTCTCCCATTCTGTAGGTTGCCTTTTAGTTTTGTTGATTGTTTCCTTGGCTGTGAGGAAGGTTTTTATCTTGAAGTCCCAGTAGTTCATTTTTGCTTTTGTTTCCCTTGCCTCAGGATATATGTTAAGTAAGAAGTAGCTAGGGCTGAAGTCAAAGAGGTAGCTGCCTATGTTCTCCTCTAGGATTTTGATCAGTTCCTATCTCACATTTAGGTCTTTCATCGATTTTGAATTATTTTTGTGTGTGGTGTGACAAAATGGTCCAGTTTTCCCAATACTATTTGTTGAAGAGACTATATTTTTTCCATTGGATATTCTTTCCTGCTTTGTCAATTAGTTGATGATATAGTTGTGGATCCATTTCTGGGTTCTCTATTCTGTTCCATTGATCTATGTGTTTGTTTTTGTGCCAGTACCATACTGTATTGATGACTACAGCTTTGTAATATAGCTTGAAGCCTGGAATCATGATGCCTCCAGCTTTGCTTTTCTTTTTCAAGATTACTTTGGATATTTGGCATCTTTTTTGGATCCATACAAATTTTAGGATTGTTTGTTCTAGTTCTGTGAAAAATACTGATGGTATTTTCATGGGTATTGCATTAAATTTGTGGATTTCTTTGGATAGTATATACATTTGACAGTATTTGTTCTTCTGATCCATGAGCATGGAATGTCTTCTATTTCTTTGTGTCATCTTCAATTTCTTTCATCAGTGTTTTATTTTATAGCTTTCAGACTATAGATCTTTTACCTCTTTGTTTAGGTTTATTACTAGGTATCCTATGGTTTGGGTGCAATTATAAATTGAATTGATTCCTGAATTTCTCCTTCTGCTGCTTCACTATTGGTGTATAGAAATGCAACAGATTTATGTACCTTGATTTTATATCCTGCAACTTTACTGAATTTGTATATCAGTTCTAGCATTTTTTGATGGGGTCCTTTGGGTTTTCTACATAGAGTATCATGTTGTCTGCCAATAGTAAAAGTCTGACTTCTTCCCTGCCAATTTGTATACCTTTTAATTCTTTTTGTTGTCTGATTGCTGAGGTTATGCCTTCTAGTACTATGTTAAATAACTATGGTGAAAGTGGACATCCCTGTCTTGTTCCTGACAATAGAGGAAAAGCTCTCAGTTTTTGCCCATTAAGATGATATTAGCTGTAGGTCTTCAATTTATGACCTTCATGATTTATGTTCCATCTATCCCTACTTTGTTGAAGGTTTTTATCAAGAATGGATCTTGATATCTGTACTGTACTTTCTCAAGTGTTTTTTCTGCATCTATTGAGGAGATCATATGGCTCTTATCCTTTCTTTTATTAATGTGATGTATCATGTTGATTGACTTGTGACTGTTGAACCATGCTTGCAATCCATCAATAAATCCCACTGGATTGTGGTGATTGATTCTTTTAATGTACTGTTGGATTCAGTTTGCTGGTATTTTGTTGAGAATTTTTACATCTATGTTCATCAGGGATATTGGTCAGTAATTCTGTTTTTTAGTGGGATCTTTGTCTGGTTTTGGAAGCAAAGTAATGCTGGCCTTCTACAGTGAGTTTGGAAGTTTTCCTTCCATTTCTATTTTTTGGGACAGTTTGAATAGAATAGATATTATCTCTTCCTTAAATCTTTGATAGAATTACCCTGTGAAGCTATCTGGCCCTGGACTTTTGTTTGTTTGGAGATTTTCTTTTTTTTTTAAAGATTTTTCATTTATTTATTAGAGAGAGACTGAGAATGAGAGGGGAGAAGGTCAGAGGGAGAAGCAGACTTCCCGCAGAGCCGGGAGCCCGATATGGGACTCTATCCCGGGACTCCGGGATCATGACCTGAGCCGAAGGCAGTCGCCCAACCAACTGAGCCACCCAGGCGCCCTGTTTGGAGATTTTTGATTATTGATTCAATTTCTTTGCTGGTTATTGGTCTGTTCAAGTTTTCTATTTCTTCCTGTTTTAGTTTTGGTAGATTATATGTTTCTAGGAATTTATCCATTTCTTCAATATTGCCCAATTTGTTAGTATGTAATCTTTCATAATAATTCTATTATAATTGTTTGTTTTTCTGTGGTATTTATTGTGATCTCTCCTTAGTCATGATTTTATTTATTTGGGTCATTTCTCTTTTCTCTCTGATAAAAAGAAATGATCAATTTTATTAATTTTTTCACAGAACAGATCAATAGTTTCATTGATCTGTTCCACTAGTTTTGTTTTTTTGTTTCTATGTCATTTATTTCTGCTCTAATCTTTATTATTTCCCCTTCTTCTTTCCTTCTTCTGCTTCTTCATTTGTTGTTCTTTTTAGAACTCCTTTAGGTGTAAGGTTGGGTTGTGTATTTGAGATTCTTTTGCTTCTTGAGGTAGGCCTGTATTGCTATATCTCCTCTTACATTTTTGCTGCATCCCAAAGGTTTTGGACTATAGTGTTTTAATCATCATTTGTTTCCATGTATTTTTTTAATTTCTTCTTTAATTTACTAGTTGATCCATCCATCTTTAGTAGAATATACTTTAACCTCCATGTATTTGTGGTCTTTCCAAATTTTTTCTTGTGGTTGACTTCGTTTCATAACATTGTGGTCTGAAAATAGCATGATATGATCTTAATCTTTTTGTACTTGTTGAGACCTTATTTGTGACCTACTATGTGATCTATTCTGGAGAATGTCCCATGTGCACTTGGAAAGAATGTGTTTTCTGCTACTTTAGGATGAAGTGTTCTGAATGTCTGTTAAGTCCATCTGGTCCAGTGTGTCATTCAAAGCCATTGTTTCCTTGTTGATTTTCTGCTCAGATCATGTGTCCATTGTTGTAAGTAGGGTGTTAAAGTTCCCTACTGTTATTGTATTATTATCAATGAGTTCCTTTATGTTATTAATTGTTTTATACATTTGAGTGCTCCCAAGTTGGAGGCATAAATATTTACAAATGCTAGATCTTCTTGTTGGATAGACTCCTTTATTGTGATATAGTGTCCTTCATTTCTCGTTGTAGTCTTTGGTTTAAGATCTTTTTTGTTTGATATAAGTATTGCTATCCTGGTTTTTGATATCTATTGGCATGATAAATATTTCTCCATCCCCTCACTTTTAATCTGCAGGTGCTTTTAGGTCTAAAATGAGTCTCTTATAGCCAGCATATAGATGGGGCTTGTTTTTTCATTCTGACACCTTATGTCTTTTGATTGGAGCATTTAGTGCATTTACATTGAGTGATTATTGATAAATATCAATTTAGTGCCATTTTAGTACTTGTTTTCTCATTGTTTCTGTAGATTTTCTCTGTTCCTTTCTACTCTTTCTTGCTTTCTCACTCAGAGAATCCCCTTAAGTGTTTCTGTGGGGCTGGTTTCATGGTCAGAAACTCCTTTAGTTTTTGTTTCCTGGGAAACTCTTTATCTCTCCTATTCGGAATGGTAGCCTTGCCAGATAGAGTATTCTTGGCTGCATATTTTTCCTGTTCAGCATATTGAATATATATTGTGCCACTTTTTGTCTTACCCGTCAAGTTTCTGTGGAGAGGTCTGCTGCTATTCTTATTTGTCTTGCCTTATAAATTAGGACTTCTTTTGTTGTGCTACTTTTAAGATTCTTTCCTTATTTCTGTATTTTGCAAATATTACTACAATATGTCGTGGTGTTGCCTTGCTTTTACTGATTTTGATGGGATTTCTCTGTGCTTCCTGGATTTGGGTATCTGTTTCCTTCCCCATGTTAGGGAATTTTTCAGCTATAATTTCCTCAAATAAGCCTTTTTTCCAATGAAAAGGAATTCTTAAACAAATTTTTTTAGCAAGTTAAAGCGCTGGTTTTCTCCACCATCTGAGTAACCTTCTTAAAGAGCAGAATGATTAGGACAATTACTTTAAATCACTGGCTGCATCTCTCTACTTAAAACAAAACAAAACAAAATAAAGCAGCTGTTTTCCATAAAAAAGAAAACATTTTCTTTCCTTCTAAATGATATTGGGAATCCCACTCCTCTAAATATGTCAGAGAAAATGACAAAGTAGAAATAAATTTTTTGATTGAATTAAGTTCTTCTAAAGTGAAAGCATCAAAGTGAAGAAAATCTTCATAGATAAATAGATTAGTTGGATTGAAAATGATTATAATTACACAAGAGATGGAGAAGAAGTTAAAAATAGGAATACCCCAGAATTTAAAAATAATTTGCTTCTGAAATAAATCAATGGCTTGGAAAACTTTAGTGAGGCCATCTCCATATTAAAAGAGACCCAGAGACATAATAACCAAATGTGATCGACCAATGTATGGATTTTTAGGGATCCTGATTTAGAAAAACCAAGTGCCAAAGAAGTTTTTGGATTTTTTTTTTATCTTCAAGAATTTGAATATGTGCTTGATAATAATTGATATGAAGGAATTATTGCTAATTTTGTGATATGTGAAAATGATATTATGCAGGAATTGTCCATACTTTTAGAAGATATGTGTTGAGAAATGATGTAGTGGCTGGGATTTACTTTAACTTTAAGAACAATAACATAAGGGGCACCTGGATGGCTTAGTGGGTTAAGCATCTACCTTTGGTTCAGGTCATGATCTCAGGGTCCTGGTATGGAGCCCCACATCGGGCTCTCTGCTCAGTGGGGAGCCTGCTTCCTCCCTCTCTTTCAGCCTGCCTCTCAGCCTACTTGTGATCTCTCTCTCTGTCAAATAAATAAATAAAATCTTAAAAAAAACAATAATAACATAAGAAGGAGGAGGAAGAGGAGGCAAGGAGAAGAAAAACTAAAGGGTACATGAAGCAATTTTTGCAAAATCTTAAAAATTGTTAATTCAAGGAATTGAGTAAATGGGAGATGATTGGACCTTTCTCTCTATTTTAAGTATGTTTGAAGCTTTTCATAATAGAAATGTTAATATTTTATAATGATAAAAATAATATACATATGTTTTAGAAATTTTAGAAATATTGTCAATTATGAAAAAATAATTCAGCCATGAGTCTACTATCAGAAATAATTTCTCCTAGTAGTTTGAGATATTTACCTTCTAAATGTTATTGATAGAATTTATATGATCAATTACTGTTTCTATTTCTTCTTGGTGAATCATGTAAGGGTGTCTTGATCTTTCCATTTTCTTTTGTGTCTTTGTTGTTTAAAAAACATACATAAGTTTATGAAAGTTCATTTAAGAGCACCTGGTTGGCTCAGTGGGTTAAACCTCTGCCTTTGGCTCAGGTAATGATCTCAGGGTCCTGGTATCGAGCCTCGCATCAGGTTCTCTGGTCAGTGGGGAGCCTGCTTCCTCCTCTCTCTCTTCCTGCCTCTCTGACTGCTTATGATCTCTCTGTTTGTCAAATAAATAAATAAAATCTTTTTTAAAAAGTTCATTTAATATTAAGACTAATCACATTGTTGTATTTGAAGAAAATATTTTTTATTTCAGTATTTATATTTAACATTTCAAACTTGTGCATATGGCATTTCAAACTGTGCATATGGAATTTCTTCTTTGTTGTTGTTGTTAAGTCTATAAATATTCTCTTTTTAATTCAAAAGAATCAAAAACTATTGTTGAATCTTCTTATTCACATTGTGGATATATATTTCCATTGATATATATCCATTGTTGGATATATATCAGATGAAATTATAGCTCCAATGAGGAGCTTTTTCTAAATCATTCTTGGTATCAAATTGGTGCAAGATGTGATTGTAAACTCATTGCTGAGAATTCAGTGAATTCATGCTGTTCAAATTCTATTAGTTTTAAGAAGTGAAGACATTGATATGTCAGTTCAGAACTCATAGGCGTCAGATGAATAGAAAACTTTCCCACACTATAGAGAAGAAAACATTTACAGTCCCCCAGATTTGGGACAAGTCTAATTCATGGATGGCAAAACACATGTCTTCTGACACATGCAATACTATCTTGATTCTAAGTTGCCTATTTCCGCACCAGAATGGGCAAGTCGAATGAATGGATAGTATGAATCACTCATCATATTTATTACTGGACTGTAAGTTCCTTGAGGGTAAACCCAGAAGCTTTAATTCTGATAGGCATATAGAAATAGGCATTCAAAATTATGATTAAAATATAGAATAGAGAAATTGTTTTCTTAAAATTCCATGATATAGTAATTGAGAAGGCCCAAATCAAGCTAGATACAGACTTAAGATTTCATAAGAATTAAGGAAAAATAATGCAAGGGAGTAAAAATAATTATCAACTATATTTCAGAAGAGAAGACAGATCCTCTGGTGATACCTATGTAATATCTTATATCTTTTCTATTTTTGTTATTCGAATTCCTGTCTTCTTGCAAGACTTGGATCAAATAAATCTGCTCCCTCGTGTGTGTAATCTCTCATGTTTAGCTATAACTATGTTTTATCTAAATATACTAAGGCCTTTTTTATTCTCCCCTTAAAACTTAAGCATTTTGATTTCATGGTTCTAATTTTATTTATTTATATTCATTTTTTGTTTCACTTCAATATCCTGAAGCATAGTACAACTACATATATATGTATTTAATAAGCATTGGATAATATAAGTATATGCATTCTAAAAGGCAATAATATACCTACTGTCATGGCAGCACTATTAAACTCTTTCAAGAGAATGATATAGAATGACCAATGGGATTTTTCAGGGCCCTAGAATTGTTACCAAGACCCAAAGCTGGAGACCAAGGGAACTAAATATCTTGTTTTGTATGTTCTGAGACTGGCCTGTGATTACAGGACTTGTTGAGGGAAACAAGCTCAGAAAACAAATTCCATCACTGATGATAGTCGAAGTATTTATCAACCAGGTTTTTACAGCACTGAATAATTCAGATGAATGTCACTTATAAACGACCAGTGGGGCTATTAAAGCTAATACTATTTCCCCTTTTTAAAAAAATTATTTTATTTATTTATTTGACAGAGAAAGAGATCACATGCAGGCAGAGAGGCAGGCAGAGAGAGGGGGGGGGAAGCAGGCTCCCCGCCAAGCAGAGAGTCTGACGTGGGGCTCCATCCCAGGACCCTGAGACCATGACCTGAACTAAGGCAGAGACCTCAACCCACTGAGCCTCCCAGGCGCCCCTCTCCACTCTTATCCTCCAAAAATGTCAGGAGAAGACTAGTAAAGCAATTACTATCTCTGCAGAATGTAATTCCTTCCCATCAGAGCCAAGAGGAGCACAAGAGAGTCACATAAAGATGGACTGGATTGCTTTCAAAAACAGAAGACTGGCATTGATCTGCCCATTAACCAGGAAACATTGTGATCTTCCTTGGTGCTACTGGAGTAAGATCAAATGGAAGGCCAATTGCCTACAGAGTAGGGACCAGGACTGCTCCCCCTTAAGTTCTAGACTACTGAGAGTAGTACAGGATGGATCCTTCACCTTCCCATAAGCATGATATTTGACTGCTAACAGCTGATGAAATTGGAGGATACCATCTTGCCTGGACTCACTGTGTGATTGCCAGATAGGCTTATACACCAGAGAAAGATACAACCAGATACAACCAGTTTGAGGTCAACAGAACACATAGATCTTAGAGGAACTACATAGAAATGAACCTCTTTTTCCAGCAGGACAAGTTGGCCAACAGGTCTACATCAAAGACAAGAAGAGGAATGATACTTTATCTGAAACACCTGCTTCCTAATTCTCCAACATCTTCACTCCATCTCCTATTATCTTTGGCCCCACAGTTGACCTTCTCTTGCTCTTCAGCATCCCCCATTCCAGCAGCCCAAGATATGCTCTATTTCAATGTTCATTTCTACATTGCTCCCAGCAAAAGAGCCTCTCTCTTGCCCCTCTATCTTAATCCTGCAGCACCTACTACTACTAATTGATGTGGCACAACTTTGTGTAATTATTTAGAATAGCATTCCTTTTAGTTGGAAGAAGCCCCACCAATTCATGACCTCTCTCCTCCTGAGAACCCTGGCATAGTAAAAAGCCCATAAAACCATATGTGATATGGAAGCTTAATGTGCTGTGAAAAAAAGACAAAATTAAAGTCACTCAGTATTTTTATTTTTAAAGATTTTATTTATTTTTTTGACACACAGAGAGAGATCACAAGTAGATCACAGGTAGAGAGGGGGAAGCAGTCTCCCCGCTGAGCAGAGAGCCCAATGTGGGGCTCAATCCCAGGACCCTGAGATCATAACCTGAACCGAAGGAAAGGCTTTAACCCACTTAGCCACCCAGGAGCCCCAAAAGTCACTCAGTTTTAATAAAAAACTTCAAACCTGCAAAAACTTATTGCTCAATATGAATTGCTATAAAATGTTTGGATATTTAGAAGAAACAATAGCTCATTCATCTAATGAATTATTTGGTAAACTGACCATTGGGAAAATTAGTTCTTGGTGAACTGATTTCAGCACATTAATTTCCATGAAATTTACTCTGAGCTCTGTTCAACTTCCGAGGATAAATTGGAGAAGGAGGAGGAGAAAATGCATAAGAGAAGTTCATGTCTTTCTCACTCTATCCCAGGATGCTATGACATGAACTTCAGGGAAAGAATAGAAAGATTTTCAATCAGACAGGAGACTGATGTTTAAATGAGGAAGACCCACTCTCAGCAACTGTAATGAGTTTGTTTAAATACTGAAGGAGGTGCAAAAATTGTGAAATCTGTCTGAGAACCCATTAGAGGAAACACTAGTTAGCAGCTACATGAGCCCAGGAGGGCATAATCAAAAGCATTGATTGGAAAATTCAAACTTTTATTTCTGTATCTACAACAAAGATTACCCTATAATCAAGAGAAGTTATTTGGAAATGGAAGCATACTGGATCTGACCAACTTTAATAGAGCAAAATTCTTTCATTTGTGAAAAAACAATTTTACATTAAGCATATTTTATTTACTAAATTCCTCCACCTTAATAAAACATCCCATTTCATTGCAATTTGAGAATTGTTGAAATGTACTTATTAATTCAAGAGAGTAACTAAAAATGTAGGCTGTTTCTACTTATTCCACCTTGGAGCTGATGCAGAACAGTTGCTTTTCCCTGGTGGGGTCATCCTGTAGGGCCATTTTCTGGTAGCCCTGCCTGTTTAACAAGATGAAAAGTTATTGTCAGAATGTTTCCCCACTGCAGAGTTACACAATGCCCATGTTGATGTCAGTGCTTATTGGTGCCATCCACTTCCACATCACTAGATACACATAATTGCAATGAAAGAATCATCTAGGTATTCCGGTCTCTTTGTTTGCATTATAAAATCCAAGTGGTTGGGCATAATGTCATTTTGTGCCACGTCTGAGGTCTAACTTACTAACAAATGCATGTTAAATACTTAGTTTAATGTTATCCCACTGCTGCCTCAGAATTTTAAAATTTTTAAACATTGTGTTTTGTCCTCATTTCCTTAATTTAAGTAATTTAGCCAAGAGAAATGTATAAAAATTTCTGACCTGTCATTCGGAACTGTACTCAAAGCCATGGAGTTGTTTTTGGTGTGGTCTTCATAGCTCTCCGGGGGCAAGAGGTAATTGTGGGAGCGTTAAGATTTGGGAAGGAAATCCTATGACTTTGTATCATCTTTTTTATCTCCTCTTGCTCCGTTGAAGAGGTCGACATCCCTAACACTGACCGCAAAGGACTGGAAGGAATACAGTCCTCCATTCAGCAGTTACCACCTTGATCCCTCTAGGAAATATTCACATACATGTATTTCAAGGAAGTTTTGAGCATCCGTTTATTTAAGGCTTCCAGAGGTAAAATTAAAGTTGTACTCTGTGGGGCACCTCAGATATTGAAGCTTAGTATTGGATAATCACTCTAATCCTTAATCTGTAAATGATTATATCACTTCACTAACTACACTATCGAGGTGTCTACACACAGATATTTTCTAGGCCAGTGGAGCGTGTTCCACTTGAATGATTCTCTCATGATTGCTCACCTCCCCACCTACTACCCCTCCTGCCTTCGACTTTTTAACTTCCTCTCAACACACTAAATCCACTGCTTCTCAGGCTCAAGATCCTTCCTGTTAGAAGCTAACATTATCCAAGCCTCAACTTGTAGTCCACAAATTTTACAAATGGCAGCCCCCAGCTCTGGTTGTCAGCAAGAGTTATTCTCTCCACCACCTGTACTGCTGAGGGAAGAGCTCATGACAAAGTGAATGCCAGGTAAGGAAGCAGAGAGAAAAGACAGGGGTTATAATCCTGCACTATACACCACGTCCTGTTCTTCTTTTCCTTTTCCCCAGTCTTTGGTTACCTGAACATCTAGGTAGATTAAATACATCTTGCACAGAACTGATTAATGTTTTGACAATAGTTGCCCCCAGAGATAAGACTTTACATATAAGATTCGTAATCCCCCTGCCAGTAATTGATCTTGTGTTCAAAGTGTATGAATGCCCTTCCTGACCTTGAGTTCTCTTTCAGTCTTTATTAACTTGATATTAAAACATACTATGCCAGAATCCTAATTCCCTTTTCTGCCTCTGTCCAGCTATGGAGAGAGACGGCTATGCATTATTTTGGCTCTTAAATAATCAGCTGGAAGTGCTACGTTTAAAGTTATACATTTTTTTTCAAGTTTCTTACATGACTACAGCCTGCATTGGGGATGCAGAAAAAAGTGGCAGAGAATGTTGATTCTTTCTCCTCTCTGCTTCCTGATAGCAACAGCTACAGTAATGGCACCTGGAACTACATTAGTCAACCCAGAGGAAGGACTCTTCTTGTATATTTCTTTCTCTTATTAATCTCAATTACTTTTTCTACATAAAGGCCCTCATGCTGGAGAGTCATCTTTTGTGGCTTTGGTATACTTTCCTGTGCTTATATTTTGAAATATCATCCTTTCTAAAAATAGATAATGTATTATCTTGAGATTATTTTGTGAACACAACTGCCCAATATTCTTCCTCCCAGATTCCTGTGGAAATTTCCAGCGAAATATGATTAAACAGAAAATATACAATAATTACAGAAAATACTAAAGATGTATAGGTAAGATTATATTTTATTTCCTTTATATTATATTTTGTAAGATTTCTACTTTCATAATTGGGGAAAAATATTACCTGAAAACCAAAGTATGAATTTTAAAATCATTGTAAAGCGGAGAAAATGGTTGCAGCCAGTTTGGTAGACAATGTACTCATATTCTTAGTAAATAAAAATATTGGAACAAATCAATAAAAAATAAATATCTTTTTGAATAAATATTCAAAAAATATTCAAAAAATGAGAACTTTAAGAAGGGACAACTACTAATTGGGATATTTTCAACCTCAGTTAGAATAAAAATGTTAATTAAAACAAAATAATACATTTTTATTTTTTAAAAATGATAATAAATATTTTAATATTTATTATACAGTGTCGTATGGTTGCATTGAATTGTTATACTCAAACAAATGTATAAATGAATCACATTTTTGAGGAGGGAAACTTATCAAACTATCAGAGCCTTAAAATCATAAACATTTGTTCAATAGATCAAATCCTAAGTATTTTTTCTAAAGAGATAATTAGAAAAGCATATAAGAATAAACCTTGAAATATTACTTGTGTTTATTATAAAAATGTAACAACTTTCTTGACCATTAAGATATGAATGATTCAATAAAAAGTAATAACCATTTGATAGAATAATTTATATAGTCAATAAAAAATCTTGTTTTTAAAGAATGTATAATGATATGAAAATATTCACAATATGATAAAAAATAAAAAAGAAAATGCAAAAATAAACATTCCCATATGCAGTATGATTCTTTTTTGGTAGTATGTGTACACAAAGACAGGGAAAAAACCACACACCTAAATGTGGCTTTGTATGGGTGATGGTATGGAATTATGGATAATTTTTTTATACACCATTGTGGAAAATACGAAGAATTGTATTGTGAAATCAGATACACTTAAAATCAGAGATTTACCCAATGGCAACCATTACTATTAATTTCAAGAATTTGGGTAATTGTGAGACACAGACAAAGCAGGGAGAAAGCCAGGATTGTCACCATAACTCCCAGGTCCTATCTTGTGCTCTGATGTAGATTTAACATATGAGGTCTCTAGGAGATGTATGTGGCCATCACTTATGCAAAAAAAAAGAACTGTTTTGATCATAAAAAACACCTCCATTTTGTGCTCTATTATTTACAAAACTTATGTGACATTTTCCAGGGAGCCAACTTCATAAATCTGTACGTTCTAGGTTTCTTTTCCAGAAACCTTTCTAGACAGAAATGGCACATTCTGCTGAAACCAGAGATGGGGACAGTCCTGTGAGGAAATGTCATTAGTGCTTTTGTCAGTAGGTCTTCTGTTAGCTGGTCTGCAAGATTTGGCGTGGGTGACTTTTCTTTCTTTTATGAGACATTCCCCAATAAAGGGCAGACATAGATTGCAGTCTTATTACTAACTCTCTACATTAAAAATAACTATTTAAATTAATTGTTTAAATAACAGGCACTAGGATAAATGCTTCATATGCAGACTCCCATTTACCCCTCATAATAATCCTGTGACGTAGGTACCAGTACTAATCCAGCCACTGGAGATGACCAAACTGATGCTTGTAATGAGACATTCCTTATCACATGATCACAAGGCTAAAATGTGGTAGAGCTGGGAACCAAACAGTCTGATCCCAAGTTGATATCCCTGCCCGTTGTGGTCATTCTGCATGTTATTCATTTTAAAAAATTCCATTGTTTTGTGAAGATGGAGTATATGTACTTTCTCTATTCTTCTAGCTAAGTACAACTAAGAACCATGGACATGATATGCAAAACATAAGAACACTCTGAAAGATAAAGAGAAGAAGGAAGCCTGGCTTGGGATTTCTGGACCCAAAGATATGATAGTGAGTTCTCTGGGTTTTATTTTTGCCTCATATATCCCATGTGATATGCTAGAAAAGCCAGAACCTGAAAAGTCCGAAGGGGTACAGACCAAAACAAACAAACAAAAAACCAATGAAACAAACCCAAACAAAAAGCTTCTCTCTAGCTGAGGACCAAAGCTTGTAGAAAATAAGTGCTTTATGGAAGCCAAACGCCACTGAAAAAACCGTAGCCTCCCTACCAGATACGCTAGCAAAGGCTAAAATGTTAGAATTCACTCATAAAAATTTTAAAGAATTTGTTATAAAAATGCTTCATTAAGCAACTAAGAACACATTTGAAACAACTGAAAAAATAGAAATGAAATAGAGCCTGCAAACATCAAAATGTTATGAAGGAAATGCTAAAAAACAAAACAAAAACAAAAACCTCTGCAGACACAAATTT
This sequence comes from Nasua narica, assembly GCA_028533885.1. Lineage (NCBI taxonomy): Eukaryota > Metazoa > Chordata > Mammalia > Carnivora > Procyonidae > Nasua > Nasua narica. The sequence goes on along the minus strand of CM052802.1, from coordinate 72,646,764 downwards.
GACAACCTAGATAAAATTGACTGATTTCTTGAAAAATATGAATTGTCATAATTCACCCAATATGAAATAATTCGAATAGTTCCACAACTATTAAGGGCATTGAATTAACTTATCATTTCAACTTATGCTGAGATCTGAAAGTGACTGAAAGCATAAAATCAAGTTATTAAAAAGAGTATATTGTTTGTTTCCCTTCCTCTCATGTGTGAAAATCTAGTGGTGTGTGCTGTTCAAAGCCTGAAAAAGTTTTTCATATACTTTGTCAAGTTTCCTAGTTATTTATGGTAGGAGAATAAATCTCATACCCAATCTAATACGGCCATATGCAAATTTTCAACGGTCACTATTTTTAATTAAAATAAAATTAAGTAGCAATTATTAAAACACCAGCAACCTACTTGATTCTTATCTCTCTAGTTTAAAACTCTAGACCAGATTATGTTTTTCATGACAAGAGAAATAGACCCACCTTTCAGTATTAGAATCTCAAAAAGTGAGAAGAGATTCCATGAAGCCAGTTTGGAAGGCCCTGAATTTGATACATAATTTTATTTTTATTCCTAATATGGACGTACAGGTTAGAGCTACATTGAGATGTATTAGTCTAGATTCATTGAAGAGTGAGAATGCCCATAATAGGTTGAACAGGGTAAGTTTAATATAAAGAATTATTTATGTATGATAAAAGAGTAATCATATAGAAGAAGACTCAATATGGTATCGTGGGGATGAGGAGAGTACCCCAGAAAGGACAAACTTGGAAGGGGTTCAGAATTTGCTGGAGAAGGTTTTTAGTGTTCGAAATTTGCTGGTGAAGGTTTTTGTTTCCACTCACTGGAGAGCAGAGAGTTTTGCTGGATTAGCAGGGCTGGAGTTGGTCTGCAAAGATTGGGTAAGCAGAAGGTGACCTGGAGCACGGCAAGGGAGCAGGATGGCTCGAACCTTCCCAGGCCACAGACGAAGGAGTAGCGCTTTCATGGGAACCCCACGGAAATAAGGAAGTCAGGCTTGCATTGGTATTATGGGTGCCAGGACGGCTGAGATGACTTCACTGTTAGTATGTACCGTGGAATAGGTGAGCGCCAACATTTTGGATAGAAACCCTTTGGGGTTCTGGTTTCTGGAACAAGAGGGCTGCTGAAAGGTTACTGCCAAACCAAACTGCAGGGTTACTGAGGGACCACGTATTCTGGAACACGCTAGGGCAGGCAAACATTCTCATACTCACGTGGCTGACCCACCACACAGTCCAAGGAAATACCAAGTACCTTCTTGTCTCGTATCCCACCAGCGCCCCCTTCTGAGAAGGTTTAGCACCCTACTCACCAGAAAAGAGAGATGCTGAAAGAAGGTAGGTAGGCCATGTATTGAAGGGTAGTTTTGGATCTGAGAATCAATACATTTAAAACTGGCATATCTGGTTATTTGCTGCATTTTCAGATGAGAAGTGCACTCCTTTCATACCAAAAAAAATTGTGAGATTTATGACCTTGGCCGATAGTGTTTAGGTTACATTTTGAAAATGTGACCTATGTTTATTTAGCAAGTTTCTGTTATAAATTAGGTTATAGTATCTGGTCTTTTTAACTCTCTGATTGTTTAAACGGCAGCTATAGGTTTACTGCATAGATTTTTTTCTCTACTAAATGCATTAGAACGTAGATTTTAAGATCTTTGCTTTTTTTTAATGTGTCTTCTCCAGGTTTTTTATTTAGAGGGATATTTTTTCACACTATAATAAACAAATACCCACTTCCAAAATCTTTAGATAATTCCATAATTTGATCTGTGAACACCAAAATTAACATGCTTATCCCAAACCGAAATTATGAGACTGAGGAGAAAGGGCTTTTTTTTTTTTTTTAAAGAAAGTAAGTGGAGTTTATTAGAGATAGTTTGTATATGAGAGACCTAGTAAGAAAGAAGAATGTTGCTCTTGGAAAGGGTAGTATGCAAGACTTATAAGGGCACTTTTCCAAAGTGTGAGGGATTAGGTGTGGAGAAGCATTTTTTAGTCTTACGGTCATTATCTTGTGGTCGTTACTTTTCAGTGGGTACAAGACAATCACAGGCTGCCTTTTTCCATGGTTGACATTCTTTTAGGGCTCCTGGAAAATAGAAATAACTTGTGCAAGCAGGCTTTAAATTGATACTTATAATTTTGCCCAGACAACCATTAATCCCTAATGACTGTTATTTCTTGTTTGTTTGCTTTCCCCAGAAGGAAGTATTTATCTCTAAGCCTATGGGAACATTTAGCCCTTGCCTCAGACCAGAGGCTTTACAGGAGCCAGGTCCCTCTTGCTTTTTCTGTACTGTCTCATTGCCCCTCCTGAGATTTTTATCCTCAGTCTTTTTTTTTTTAAGGTTTTATTGATTTATTTGACAGAGAGAGAAAAAGAGCACAAGCAGGGGAGAGAGGCAGAAGGAGAGGGAGAAGCAGGCTCCCCACTGAGCAGGGAGCCTGTCTTGGGGCTTGATGCCAGGACCCGGGATCATGACCTGAGCTGAAAGGCAAAAGCTAAACTGACTAAGCCAGCTACTGCCCCTATCCTCATTATTCTTAAAGGATGATGAAGATCAGTGGTCTCTTCATCTTTAACTGCTTCCTTCTGAGCTGGGCCATTGTCCCTGTCTTCCTCTGGAAGTGTAAAAATCTCTCACTGATGGTTCTAATGACTTACAGGGACTTGATCCTCCCACAGTGGTGTAGGTTGGAGTCCTTATGCTGTCATTAGGTTGACTTAGAATTGTTGGAACCTGGAAGACACACACTTCACCAGGATGCTAACAAGGCAGGGCACATTAAAGCAATAAAATGGCCATTAAAGATCTAAGGAAAGGTGAGAACCAAGTATCATTTGGTAGGTACCCTTAACCAGAGTCCTGGTGGTTTGAGTGGTGGGATTGCCAAAATGATATAGCCACGTGGCCTGTTAGGGGATGGTGTCAGTCAGAGAAAGGAATTTTTTTTTTTAAGATTGATATTTCAAGTTAAGTTTTGATACTTTACCTGAAAGACATTAAAGTTGGATTCAGCAAGGGCACAGAATGATGTGGCCAAGTTTTGAAACATGTTATATAAAGAATCATGAAGAACTGCCCTGAATAGGAAACAATCCTTCGTGCATCAATCAGATAAAATAGCTTTATTTTTTTTTTTAAACAAAGCATTGTTCAGTACATCTAAACCATGAAGAACTATTTTCTTTTAAGTTCTTCTGTATTAAAGCAAATCTAACTTGATCTTTTGTGTAAAATTACATGAGACAGTTACTTCTTTCATTTCTCATTGCTGATATTTCTACCAAGGATTTTATTCAATATACTGCAGCTCACTTTTGAGATCTACTATAACCATTAGTCAGATGGTATAACTTTAGCAACTCTGAAAAAAAAAAAAAATCACTCTTATTCCAGCCCCAAAACTCATTTCTTGACAGTTTCTGTCATCTCTGACAGTTTCTCTGCCCTCTGATTTGGTAGTCACATTCCTCACTTTGTAAAATAAATCTCTAATTCCTTTAGACAGGTCATTAGCTTAAACACAGATAGCCTCATTAGGATAATTTATCAATCATCCAAGCCAAAGAGAAGTGAAAATTTGTAAGAAATGGAGCAGAATTCAGAATGAAAGGCAGATCTGACGAAGCGTTATTTAGAGGGTGGGAATCTACTAGATTTTAATTTCTTGAATTATAGTTCTATTTGAAGGCCTTGCTTTAATCAGGAGAAAGGGAAAGTAAAACAGAATCCCTGCCTTTACTGGAAATAACTAACGTCACTCATTATGGTCATAGAACAGAAGTTTCTGAATATTAACTGACAATCTAAGGCAAATTCTTCTAAGTGGAAATGTTCATGGGGGAGACTAGAATTTTTCAATAGAATATTTCTAGTCCAAATCCAGTAATTCTTCAGGAAAGTGAAAGCTAACAAGCAATTGCTCTTCTCTCATGACAAAGGGTTTTTGTTCATGTGCATGTGTTTGAGAGAGAGAGACAGACACAGAGAGAAATATTGGGTCTTCTTTGTGACATCCTACAGTGCATGTGCTGGGTGATAGGTTTGGACTTGGGCTACAAAATCTTGGCAGGACCATCATGACCCATCACCTATGCACACACCATTTAAAAATTCAGTGTCTGATAGTCACTGCAGTCACATTGAACCACAATAAAAATTTAGCCATGTATGGATAATGAAAATGCTTCTTGAGGCTTTTGTTCCTGTCTCATTTGCTTACGTCACTTAAGACTATTCAGAGGCACTTTATTTATATAGTATGAAATCTATTTGCTTTTACCCAAGGAAACAAAAATATCAAGGGATGCGTGGGGACAACTCTTTGGAAACACCATACCTAGAAATATATGCTCAAAATGGAGATAGAAGTAGGTCTTATTTGCTCATTTTGTCTCACAGTTGCCGAAGGAAACATTAACTTTGCATCCCATCAGCTCTTCAGGGAAAGAGCTGGCCTTCTTATAAATCCTTAGTACCCAGATGGAGATCAATAAATATGTGTGTTATGAGTGAAAAAAATGAGTGAATGAATATATATCCAATATCACTTGAGTTCTTTCTCTACAGTAGTAGGAATGATTTTGTACTGATTCATTTAAACTATCATATAGTTCCTATATGCAATTGTTTATATGTAAATATAAGCAGGGTTGTAGTGTATTATGTATTATTTATTAGTGTATTATGTAGTGTATATGACTGGACACTTTGGGGGCATTTGGCCTCAGTAGCATGCTAATACTAAAACAAATTTTTCAGAGGCATTTTTAAATGCTTAAGATATAGGGCATTGCCTAGTGATTAACTTCATGAACCCTTACCAAAAAACCCCTGATGTAAGTACTATGATTGTTATGTACGTGGCAACAAACAGAGAAAAGTAAAGGAGCTTCCCGCCGGCACTGCTGTGGTCATGTTTGTATGTGAATCCAGGGGCTCCTCTGATTCCAGGGTCTGCACAAAGCCTCTAGAAGCTCTTGAGAGAAGAGCTGCCTTCATCAGGGACCACATGTCAGTATCTGTAGACCTTGACTGTAATTAGGTGGGTCATCTCTTGGTCTGACCTCTGTACTCACTAGTCTTTTAAAACTGTGGCTCCCGGAAATTGCAGAAATATATGACATTCTTCTGGACCCTTAGAAAATCAGGGTTCAATGTGAGGCAAGAATTAAAATCCTTCCATTCATCATCCATCGAGGTGGTCTCTGGGTAGAGACTCTGTAACTGCATTAGTAGGGGACCCGGTTTTAAGCAGTGTCCTGTCTCTGCAACTGAGTGAAACAAAATGAGCTCAGAGAATCTTTCTGCACCTACGTGAGACAGAGAGAGGAAGAAGGACCTAAGTTTGCTAGAAACCTGAGCAAAAGGGAATATAAGAGGTAGAGGGCTGGGGGAGACAGAGAGAAGGTTTATAACAAGCCAAAAAAAAAAAAAAGTTGTAAGTTCTAAAGTGATTTTTCTCTCCAGATTGCAGAACATATTTATTTTTGGTCTTTATTTATAAATTTTAATTCAAGGTGCCCAGATTCCTGAAGACTGTACAGAGCATAATGTCTTTCCCTCAATAAGACAAGGCATGTGGGTTCTATTTCTGGTCCTGAACCTGAGGACATTTTATTGCTTGGCAGTGTTTCTGTGTGAAATACTGTAGTGATTTAGGAACACTCTGAAAACCTCAGCAAGAGTCATCAGAACCACACTAATTACCAGATTGGCCCTTCTTATTTTCTTTTCCCTCAAGAGCCAATTTATTTAAGTAGAAATCCCTCCTACTCCCAGCCGCGGGAAGGAGGCTGCTTCCCCCAGACCTTTAGTGTGGTGTTTCTGTGCACAGCACCTTCTCAGCAGCTGCAGTAATACATTCAGAGAAGTCCTAGACTCAGGATTAAAGGGAACTTAATGACCCACTGAATCAACTCACTCTTCAGGGCTAGACTCTTTCCTCGGCCCGTGCTTGCCTATCTTCCTCGCTTCTCCACCCGAGGGCACCTTTCTATCTTTGCAAGACTTTTGATTTGTTGGAAATATTTTCTCCCCCTGCATAGGAAAAGCCGTGTTCTGTTAGTGTCACTTGCAGGTCCTGATTCTAGTCCCCACTCACCTTGGGTATTCCTGATGTGTCTTCCATCACCAGGTGTTCAAACATTGAAAAGGAGGTATTGGTATCATTTGATAAACATTCGAGCACCTTCCTTGTGCCAGGCATTGCACTAAGGACCAAGAGCTCCAGAGTAAAGAAGACACAGTCCCTTGCCTGCAAGGAGTCATGGAGTCATACGGGAGGAGGAAGGGCGAGCCGCCATGAAAATACAGCCTAGGATTACTGGAGCCTGGGCAAGGTGGCACTTAGCTCTGCAGGGGTCAGGAGGGCTTCTGAGAAGAAGGGATGCTTGGACTGAATTGCAGGAAAAAGAGGCTAATTTGTTTAGGCAAACAAGATGAGAAAAAGAGGACCTTGACTGTGAGAGAACACAGCGTCATGAGAACACCAGTGCATGGGCAGTCTTTACATGGTTCAGAGCAGAAGAGTGACATGATGAAAACAGCCTTCAGGTTTCATCTAATTGTTAGGCCTTATCTTTCTCAGGTTAGACTTACCCAGTTCTTTTCTTTTCTTTTTTTTTTAAGATTTTATTTATTTATTTGACACAAAGAGAGAGATTACAAGTAGGCAGAGAGGCAGGCAGAGAGAGAGGGGGAAGCAGGCTCCCCGCTGAGCAGAGAGCCCGAAGCAGCGCTCGATCCCAGGACCCTGAGATCATGACCTGGGCTGAAGGCAGAGGCTTTAACCCACTGAGCCACCCAGGTGCCTCCAGACTTACCCAGTTCTTGAATCACTTCTCAGATGGTACGGTTTATTTCTTTACTCTCTGGCTACTCCTTTTGAAAAATTCTTTAATTTATTTACACCAGTTGCCTGGAAAAATCAAATCCCTACAAGGGGTGGGGAAAGAGAATAAATGTGCACAGTTGCTGGGAATAAGACACTGGAGAGTGATGTATCCCATGGACAACTGGACAATGTCCAGACTGCCCCAAAGCATGCAGATTTCGAGTTTTTCATCACTTTTTCTGGCCGTGCAAATAACATCTCCAGATATGACTGGGCCTGCTATTTGATGATGACCCTTGAGCTATACTTTTCCTGAAACAGAGGTCTCAGAACTTGACATAATGTTCCTATTGTGGTCTCACACCACAGACTAAAGCTAGCCAATCATCTCCTTCACACGGGTCTATGTTTCTATTACTCTAGCCTACTATTCGGTGAACATTATGCTTTGATATTGTGTCATACTTTTTACGTTTCTGTTGTAAAACCATATCTTTCCATGCTCAGCTGGAACAGTTCATTTTCTCAGTCAAAATTCAGTAGCCTAGAGTAATGGGGAAAATGTCCATTTGTAGTAGGAAGGAAGACCTTACCTCCAGTTTGGATTCTACTGATACTAGCCTTTTGATCTTGAGGAAAGGGGGTTTGTTCTCTGAAATGCCTTATTTTTAAAAAGGTGGACTCTTGCCTTTCCTGAGTCATCATACGTGATTTTTGTGTGAATTAGATGATAACATGTTGTGCAAGTATTTTATAAATCATGAGACAAGTCACAAATATTACTATCTTGGTTGAATCTCCTCTATTAGACTCAATTACTATCTAGGTGGTTCTTTCTTTCTTTCTTTCTTTCTTTCTTTCTTTCTTTGCCTCTTTCATCTTTTTTCTTGTTCTTTTTTCTTTTCTTTTATTCTGTTCCTCACTCTGTCCTTTAACAAGTAAAAAGAACAAGGAATTTGCTGACCCTGTGAAGTGAATTTCTGCCTATGGTTATATGAAATCACATCTATTACCACACATAATTTTGGGTATTCTAGATCCTTTGGTTATAGAGAGTGATCTATTTCTTGTTCATGGTAAGTGGTCTAATTTATTTTCAGTTTATTTACAAAGAAAATTTTAACAATTCCTTAGTACAAAAATACCACAAAAAATTATAGATTCATTTCTGTATTAAAATTTCTTTTAAATTCTTTTTTTAATGTAAACTATATCTGCTTGGTTTAGGGAGTTTGCTTTGTCTTTGCTTTTATTTTTGTTTTTCACAAGAAAAATGGGAAACAAGTCCTTTTGTCATGCAAATATATGGAGATAATTATAATTATGGAAAATTCTAATTGAAATGATTATGCATTTTATTATGGACTATTCAGCTAGTGCTTTAGGGTTTTAGCATAAATTTATTATTAATATCTTTAAGAAGAGTTGCTTATTCTTGTCGTATCATAAAGAGAATGTTATTAAAGGAATCCAGAATAAATACGGTATTTCTCGACAGCCTTATTTTATTTTATTGAGTTTTCTTTCCTTAAAGTTTTGTTACATGCTTGAATGAAATGGGAACCCATCAAATGAGACTGTCACAGAGCTTATTTGACACCCAAAATGTTACAACTCAGTGAAGGGGAAAATATGTATTTGATTACTGGTGCTAGTGTTTTGGTGTATTCCCTTGTTTATACATACAACAGTTATCTTTTATATTATTTTTACTTTATAATGCACGATATGGAATATTTTAAGGTTGAATGATAAATAATTAGATACATAAAGCATGCAACGTCTTAATTCAAATAAAGTTGAGGTGACAAAAAGTTTAAATCATTTAAGTGGCTTAAATAAGTGCTGTTCTCCACTTTAAACCCCCAGATTGTAAGTCATGCAGCTTCCTGGTCCTGAATAGATGAGCAGCTTCCCGGCAGCACCCCCTCCCCCGACAGGAACCCATCTGCCTGCCTCATTAGAAGGGAGAATTGGTTACACACCATTGATCATCCACATGGCCATTAACTCCCACATTTGTTATACACTTAAAGTAAAAGGTAAGAAAAAGGTTACTGTGCAATTTCTCCCTTTTTAGGATGTCTATATAATGCCTTTCAACTCTTCATTTAAAAATCCATGGAACAGAGAATTAACAAAGGACTACTCTAGTTCAGGCACTGTGCTGGGCACCGGAGGTCTTTCTGTGAACGAGACTGTTCCTTTGTGCGAGAGCTTACTTTCTAGCTATCGGGGAGACTGGCATCAAACCACTAATCCTCATTTTAATCATTTCATTGGGATTCTGATAACACCATAAAAGAGAGGTGCAGAGCATCACATAAACGTTATGCATATGACTTGTCTGTACATTAGAAAGCTCTCTTAGATCTCTGAGCTGAAATTCTCCAAGGTGGGAGGGGAAGAAGGAATAGGTGTTGCAAATGTCTAGATGCGGGAATGAATGAGCATAACAAATAGGGACAAACAAAAGAAGCCAGCGTAGCTGATGTCAGAGACCACATGGGCTGCCTGTCATGAAATGCATTTGTTCTGCTCTTCCTGGTTTTTTTTTTTTTTTTTTTTTTTTTGCCCCACGCTCTGGGCCACTGTGCATGGTCCTGGAAAAGAGACTGATTGCTAATACTGCCCAATGGGGGAAATATATTGGAATGTGAACCATTTTAAGGCAGTAATAACTTTTGTTTCTGGCACTTTGCTGGAATACATATCCTGAATTACCCTCTTGTTTGAAATAATTACAATGCTGAGCTGAGTTGGCACAAAAAAATATGGAAAACTCAAAACTGGGGGAAAAAAAATGATGTGAGAGTCAGGATCCTGGGAGATAAATTAGCCTTCCTTTTTGATAGCTGCATGAGATAGAGAAGACAGAAGGTAAGGACTAAGCTGGCGTGACAGGGAATCTGGAAACAGACTCCTGCACAGGTGCTGGTGGCTATAGCCTTAGTATAAGATGAACCAAACCCCGCCAGCTGGAGACAAAAGCCTGCTGTAGCTTTGAGCTGTGTTGGAAAACTGTATATTGAGAATTCCTGACACTGGGTGTCTTTCATGAGCTGTAGTCCAAATTCATACCATCAGAGTGAACTGAACTACTTCGAGCTAATAACTTAATTGCTAATAACTTAATTAACTTAATTGTTAATAACTTAACAGAAGTGCTCCCACAGGCTAGCTGACGAAAGCCCGGTCTCTCTGAGAAAATCCACTTTGACTCACATCTTCACAAATTTCCAAAAATGAAGTTGAAGAAAAAGTGCCTCACTTCAGAGTCTAAAATCAGGGGCGCCTGGGTGGCTCAGTGGGTTAAAGCCTCTGCCTTTGGCTCAGGTCATGATCTCAGGGTCCTGGGATCAAGCCCCATATCAGGCTCTCTGCTCAGCAGGGAGCCTGCTTCAAAAAAAAAAAAAAAGAGTCTAAAATCACCAATCAAGGCCCGAGAGTGAAAAGTCAACAGAAACAACACAGAGCTAAAGAGACACACAAGACTAGGTATTAGAACTATCAGACACAAAGTAGAGAATGATTATGTTTAATGTGTTTAGAGAAATAAAATGTGACCAGAGAAATAATGACTGTTATGAAAACCAAAAAACAGTCATTTTTGAGAAGAGAATGGCAAAGCACTTCTAGAAGCTGTATGTATAGTAGTTGAAATAAAAAATGCCATGGGCTGAAGAAGGAAGAGAAGGCAGACATGAGTTTCCTCCAGGGTTATATGTAGGGATACCTGAATATGGAGATCTTGACATCTCTTTTTCTCTTACCCTTGTTCTGTCCCTACATGGTTCTATTCCCATTTGGACTCAGCTTTTCCTGGGGCTCAGGAAACTGCCTTTATATTCAGGCATGAATAGGCATGAGTTGCCAAATCAGGGCTGGTTCTGCATCTCTGCCCTATTATGAAATGCACGGGTGCGTGACCCCAGCTTTTTCAAGGTTACCATCTAGAATCTGAGCTGGGGATGTCCCTGGGTGAGCCGTGAGTAACAGGACTTAAACAGTCCTTTGGAGAGCTGCCCTTCTTCTGCTTAAGAGAGAGAATTTTCACCCTGGATAACCTGACAGGAATTTTTCCTCTAAGGATGTGGAACAGACTGATCTGTGACATGCGGGACAGAGAACTGTGACTCACCGCTGACTTGCGGTAAGGCTCCCATGCAGTGGCCCAAATGCATTTCATGCTCCATCCTTTGTGGAGCTATTTGGAAAGCCCAAAGAAATAGGGCCTCTGTGGGAGTTTTAGGATCCTGGAAAATAGCATTTTGGATTACCTACCTGTAAAATGTACAGGAGGTAATATTTTCAGAGGATCTAATTTTTCTCATCCCATATTTTCTGCTAAATTAGAATCTGTTCTTGTATTGCTCTATTTTCTTTGGCCAGAAAGATTCTGGGGACAATTTGAAACCAGTGCTTACCTCCAGAGTCCAAATTAAAACCGCTGAGTATTTTAAAAGCCCGACTTTAACCAGCAGGTACCCATTTAATCCCTTGCAAATAGTATGGGGAATTTTCTTTGATTAATTTCTAATTAGGCTAATTTACTGATAATGCTGTAACAAAGCCCACATCCATAGAGAATAGAGTAATTTGAAAATTTATTCATTCATGTTCTGTGTATATTTTAATCTAGCAGTGTAATTATGTTTGTTTTTCAATGTGGGTGTTTTTCAGTAAGCCAATTTTCTGATACGCCTGTCTGAGGAAAATTTATGTGCCTGTGATTCTAATCTTGAGGGCCTATGGGTGCAAGAATATGGATACAGATATTGACTAACATAACATAACATGACTTACCATGTATGAAGCGTAGGCAATATCACCGAGTGTTCTACAGGCAAAGTTTGAAATAGGTACTACAAATGACTCAAAGAGACATCTCAGCCTTCAAGTACTCAAGTATCTGACAGTCTAATGGTGAAAATATTTAAAATACTTGGAATCAGTTGTGGGTTACAAAAAGAATCATTTTCAACGTTTTTCTTCAGGTTCTGTCCTCCACTCTGCTATGTCTGATTCCCCTATCCATTCTTTTACTTTTACTGTGAGTTCATCAAAAATTATTTGGATTGCTCTTGGATATAAAAAAGATCTTAGAGGTGGAATGTGAGTCAAAATATCTTGTTCTACACTCGGGTGGATGCACATGTGTTTCTCTTCCCTCACATAGGGTGTGTCCCACCTAACTTCCATTCCCCTCTGGTGGAACCCCTAGGAGAACCACTTGTAGAAAATGGGGTATTTGCAAGAGGAGCCCCAGGCTCCTTTTCAGAATAGGGGTCTGCTCAGGCAGCATTCTTGACTGCTTGACCTTCCTGCTCTTCCACACCCTTCACCATCTACCTGTGCCAAGAAAGTAAAGAGAGATGGAAATTAAAAAAAAAAAAAGACTTGGAGTACAAAGCAGTCCTTAAGTATTGGGAAGCCTGCTTTTTAGAAGAAGGAATAAACCTGTTCGACCCACTTTCTGCTTACAAAGAACAAGGAGAGCTAAAGAGAAGTCATATGTGGGGAGAGTTGAATTTAAAAAAATAAAAGACATTTCTCATGATTGAAGCTCTCCATGCAGGCTGCCTAGAAATTAAGCTAGCTGCATTTGCCTCAAGGCACTGGACTAAGGCTGTTTTCCAAAGGCAAGCATATTGCAGAAGGCATTCTAACACTAGGTAGAACATGAGAGTAGAGAAGCTTCTAATTTCTCTCTGAATTTAAGTTCTGCACTATCAGTGTTTTTGTTTTAAATAGCATTTTTACTTCTCTTTATCAAAGCCAAGAGCAGAACAGAAAGAAAATAAAAATTTGCTAAAAGATCTCACAACTCAATGTTAGTATTGTTATAATTGTATATCCCTCTATACCTTTTTCTCTGTGTATTTTAAGAATGCGGAAGCTCCACATACAGAATCAAACTCTTTCTTTTATAAAAAATGGGATTTTACTGACCTAAAACCTGGATTTTTTTTTACCTAAAATACAGCACACATCTTTTCTTTCTTTTTTTTTTTTTAGCACACATCTTTTCTAACCAATAATAAGTTCCACATTAAACATTTTAAATACCGCATTTAAATTGTTTCACTCTGTGCTTGTTGTTTAGCCAATTGCTGTTTTTTTGAACTTTGGTTTTAATTTGCATTTTCCTGCTATTTATAAATAACAATACCATCAACTACTTTTTTTAAGGGAAAGTCATTATGCACATCCTTTATAAATTGCTAGGGGTTCAATACCTTTTCCTGAAGTCATAAAATATATCTTTATAATTTAGCACTTATCTAAAATAAAATTATTATTATTTTTTTTGATGACTAAGGCATACAGATGAAGTCAAGTAGTACCAGCCTACAGAACATTTTAGGTTGACTGATGCTGTGAAAGGAAGTTGTTTTCTTGACTTTCAGATTAATTGGCAATGAGTTACAGATTGTTTAGGATCCTACTCTACCTTTTATTTAATACCGCCCTTACTCCTTTTCCCTAAATGTGCTGAAAGGAGAAGAAAGTATGGTGCCTAGCAATATAGTACTGTTCTTAAACGGAATTGTGTCTCGAATTCTAATGCAAAGCTTTTTTGAATTGATACATTACATTGTTGTCCCCTTTGTTGAATTCCTGGCTATTCTGGAGAGCTCTTAACGGGAAAGTTTCTCTGTCGAACGAAGAAAAATCAATAATAAACTGGGGACTGGGAATTGATTTTACCTTGCTACATTTCTGGGGAAAAGCAAAATCGTTGGTGATATTCCTGGAAGAGGGATTTTGCATCACAATATATATCCTTTTAGGGATTGTATTATATTTGCCACATTCTTGATTCTTAGAGAAGTCAAACTCCATTAAGTCTTATGGCTGGAAACAATTTACAAAACCTTTAAGCATTCAATGTTTCCTTTGTAAGGATGACCTGGAGAAATATTTGTTAAGGTTTCTTTCATAGGCTGCTAATTTTTTTTCTAAAGTTTTCTTTAGAATGCAGTATATTTTTAGTATCTTATTTTTCCTGTTTTTTTTTTTTAATTATATCTTGTGTCTATATCTTTCCTAAAAGCCACAATCTTTTTTTTTCTTTTAAAAAAAAAAAGCTCCTATTTTTCTATGACCAATGAATACAGTTTTACTTCACAGGGTGATATATTTCCTGTGACCATTTTTAACAACGAGCTGAAATAATAACTTTCCATAATTAGGATATAAATAATTTATTTCTTTAAGAATTCTGATAAAAATAGACCTACAGGTACCCAGTGGACTAAGCAAAAAGTTGCTAATAAAGACCCAAGAGTGCTCATTTTTGACCTTAGGCAAGTTTTTATAGTCTTCAAATGCCAAAGGTGTTAATTAATTTTACTCTTTCCAAGGTAAAAAATAATGCTTAGTGCTTGAAGGTTCATTGCTTAATGCGATCAATGCTGCGAATGAATTAATACCAGGAAGAAATGAATGCACGTAAGGGAAAAGGAAAGCTTGATTAGTTACACAGCTGGGTGTACAGAGCATGGAGATGAAACAGGGATTACCACTGCCATGGGATTCACCCCTTCCCCTTCTGTTTAAACCTTCATCACAAGAGTTCCTTTATTTCAGCAAATGGCCGCTCTTAACGATGGATGCAAAACCCACTCATTGTTCTCTGTGCCGCCTGCAGATGCCCAAATCCCAGTCTGGCTCTCCTACAGGTTCTGTAGCCAAGTTACTCTCTTTCGGTCAGACCAGGGCCCCAGTGTAGTCATGTTACCACCATGTTAAACAGCCTCCGTGTCGAGGTGTGAGAAATTCTTAATCCACACCTTGTGTTTCGCCCATGTTAGCTGAAGAATGCCTTCAGCTGCAAATAAGAAAATGCCCATCTGACAGTGAGTTAAACAAATACAAGTTTATTTATTTCTACCACTTTCACCATGGTTGCTGTTCTTCATCAGGACTATTGCTTCCTGGTCCCAAAAAAACTACTACAGTTCCAGCCATCATTTCTGCATTTAAATCACTAGCCCTTATATAATTACCCTCTGTATTTATAATAACCATGTCACTTCTTTCGTTTCAGTTGTGAACAGACATTAAATGAAGTTATTGTTATTATGCCAGAACTTACCTTATTATAAAAAAATTAAGTAGGCTCCCTGCTGACTGTGGGGCTTGAACTCAGGACCTTGCGATCAAGAGTCCCATGCTGTACCATTTGAGCCAGCCAGGTGCCCAGAACTTACCTTTTTTTTTAATGTTTTATTTTATTTTATTATTTTTTAAGACTTTATTTATTTATTTGACAGAGGGAGAGAGATCACAAGTAGGCAGAGAGGCAGGCAGAGGGAGAGGGAGGATACAGGCTCCCCGCTGAGCAGAGAGCCCAATGCAGGGCTCGATCCCAGGACCCTGAGATCATGACCTGAGCCGAAGGCAGAGGCTTTAACCCACTGAGCCACCCAGGTGCCCCACCCTTTTTAATTAGATTAAAATCATGGTTACACATACAGGCATAAATAATGCCTGAAAATATGACTGTAACATTTCATTGTGTATACTTTCTTAATGCAGATATTATAAGTCTAAAGGCAGAAAGATAGTGTTATTAGTTGATATTTTTCTTTATATAGAAAGACCCACAACTTAATCAAGGCACCGAAATAAAAAACAGAAATGACTGTAAGATCATTCTGCCCTCCAGCGTGGAGATACCCTTGGATGTCTTAACTCATCTAAGTGTACGTACCTAGAAGATTTTTAGACATTACTGTCATTATGATTTTAATTTATAGGATGATGAGTTCTTGTCTTACTTGCCATTTTATTTTTGGCACCTGAAACCTCCTAGGGTACTGTATGCTCAGTCAAAAGAATGAGTAAATATATCATTTTCTATTAATGCTTTAAAGCATCTATTTACCCCAAATTCATTTGTTTGGTTTATTTACAAGTTTATGTATTACAAGTGGCCTAGAGGGCCATTTACTTTTGCCTTTGAGGTCATGATATTCTTTTATAGACTTATTTCTCAGAGGGTATCTAACTGCTATGAACAAAAAACATAAAAGTTTGAGGATTTCCTTACTTTGAAACATTATGTCTACACATTTGCAATATAAAGAGAAATCTCTGGCCATAGCTCATGGATACTGAATTCATCATATATTGAAAATTATTTGAATTGAAACATGGAAGGTAAGTATTCATCCTAATTTTATTGCAAACAAAAGCAGTATGAATATACCACATGTGAAGAAAGAAAATGATTTTTCATCTACCGCATGGCATGCTAATTTTTGGATTGAAAAGAACATGCATTTAAAGTATTCTCTTTGAAATCTTCCTAAAGACTACAGGAAATTGTGGACTTAAAGTAGATATAATTTTAAAAATATACTGACTGAGCATGTTCAGACTTTATTTTTCATACCATTTCCTAGCATTTCCTACTTGTATTCAGCTTGTCCCAGTTTGACTTAATAAAATTTCAGTGGAAACCATTTTCCTTTAAATCAGTATATTGGAGCTATCAGGAGATCTGCTGAGGCTTCCCCCTCTACCACCACCACCCTGAAAGAATGTAACACTGAATGGGCTGAGAAAAAGCTGTGAGTTATTGGCAACTCTCACTTACATATTTGTATAAAGACATATCAAGTTTTCCCTTTCTTAAGGGCTATAAAAATGATAGCCTGCAAACCAGCAGCATGTGGCCTCATTTACTGGCAATAGTACCTTCTTTTGAAACTATCAGAAACAAAGGAAAAAATAAAAACCAACAGAAACAACTTTAAACACACATGCCAGGGGTGCCTGGGTGGCTCAGTGGGTTAAAGCTTCTGCCTTCAGCTCAGGTCATGATCTCAGGGTCCTGGGATCAAGCCCCACAAGGGCTCTTTGCTCATCAGGGAGCCTGCTTCCCCACGCCGCCCCCCCCTCCCCCCGCCGCCCGCCTCTCTGCCTACTTGTGATCTTTCTCCTCTCTGTCAAATAAATAAAGTCTTTAAAAAATTTTTTAAAATAATAAATAAATAAAATAAACACACATGCCAGTGAAATAAATATTCAGTTTTGAGATTCTTCCACTTGAGATGAACAGGAGAGTCTCACACTTTATTTTCCACTCAGGTATTTGTTTTGGATTTTAAATGATATGAAGTATATGGCTTAGAATTTCGGATATGGGGAATTTCAGAAGAGACATCACTGTCATAACACAGCCATCATGACCAGGAACTGACCAGCTTTTTTCTTTCTATTTCCCACAGCGAAATATACATATGCTCCATGAGTAGAAATCACTTAATAAATATTTAAAAAACAATTGCTAACATTTTGTGAGGATTTACTACGATCCAGGGACTGTCTTTACAAAGGGTGTCACATATACTGATTCTCGCAAAGCTCATAGTGCAGGCATTTCTTTGTCTCTGTGGTGTCAATAAGAAAACGGAAGTCCAAGGTGATAAAGTGACTTGCCTAAGGTCCCACAGCCAGTAATCAGAAGAACAGAGATTTGAACCCAGCACTGGGCTCTCAATTTCTGCTTTACAGGAATGAATGAATGCCAAGTAACTCTACTATATACTTAAAGGAAATTTGAAGTTAAAGATCAAAAGATATTTCCCAGTAATTACGTTACCGTTCCTCAAGAGGTTAGCAAAAAAATGTAAGCAAAACACAGTGACCTTTCCATAGTATAGATGAAATCTTTGTATTTTCGTGTATTCTTTTCTCCTTAATAGAGATTATAATAGCACTAATGCTCAGGGATTCTGGAGGACACAGACATGTCAAATGACAGAAATACCTCAGTGGAAGCACCCAGGGGCTTGGGATATAGCTCCTGGACAAAACCAGATTAGGGTTGTAAAGGAGGATAGATTAAGATGTGGAAATCATGGGAACCTCTGTGAAGTGCAATCTTTGCAGGTTTTTAAGCTTTCTAAGGCTAATAAGTACATATATACCCTGGGTTCTGCCGTTGTTATCCTTTACCGTAAAAGGTTGGAAAAAATTCACCTCCAGTTCGTATCATTTTAGAGAAAGATCGCTCCTATCTACAAGTTGAGGGAATTTGTTCGGACTAGCGGTAGTCCATATTGATGGCAGTCTGCTTATTCTAACGTGTACTGATTTCTCCCGGGTATGCAGGGAGAACCCATATTTCTCAGAATCTCGCCACGTATTAAAATAATAATGTCGAATCTACGTTACATCAGATGTCACCTTAAAAAAGACTGATTACCAGAACAACAGGGAGGTGATTGGAGTTGAAGTTATTTCAGTTGATTTAAAGGCAGAACATGTAGAATATCCTTAAATATTTGGGTCTTCCTTCCTCCCCTATAGCAATCAAAGGGAACACAGTAATAACCCCTTCCTTTTTAAATATTTATACTTCACTTCTAAAGTATCCCAAAGAGTAGAACAAGTTACATGCAAAGTTCAGCATCAGCAGTCTGAAAATACCCCAGAGCGCCTGGTTGTCTGCAAAGCATGGAGACTTGCCCTGTCCTGAGTGAATCAACAGAAACTAAAATAGCAAAACTTTCAGTGCCAACTATGTACTAGATTTTGCTAGGAAATTTGGTGATTAAAATATTTCTTAAGCTACAGTCTTTATCTTTTACCTTCAAAGAGCCTACAATGTAAACATGATCAAATTTACTGAAGGGTACGCAGGCACACGACACACCACTTTTTTGTTTTGTTTTGTTTTGTTTTGTTACATGACACTGAGTTCTTCAGGTTCTTCTGTCAAAAAGGATATCTTTGGCTTCCTCTTCCTGCTGCCTCTTGGTGCTTGTTTCTCCTCAAGGACCAGTGCTTGGTCCTCTTCCTGTCTTTTTCACTCTTCCGTGGCAACACTGAACATTGCCCTGTGTGTATTAAATGTTAATCTTGAATCCAGACCTCTTTGTGAACTTCAGTCCCAACTGTCTTTGACCCTCATAGACATCACCTCATGGATATCTTATTGGCCTCCCAATACCAGTTTACCCAAAATGACTTTGATTCTGTCTTACCAAAGAAAATTCTCTTCAATATTCCTATATCTGACAGTGTTTCCAACCTACACGCAACCCCCTTAGCTCCCTTCATCATCTTGTTTTTAATTTCTCCCTTGGCTGGTTCCTCAGATAAAATCTGAACTATCCTTTGTACCTGCTTTCTTCTCTCCCTTCCACCATACCACTATAAAACCATCAAGTTGTCTTTGCCTCGAAGTATCATTCTAGTCTCCCATCCGGTTCCTCTGTCAATCCTTCTCGAATATATTAATAGCTCCATATTGTCTACTGTACTTTTTAGGAATTTAATCCAGTGGCTAGTACTATCACCTGAAGAGCAGTGTCTTAAACAAGATGGGGAGGTATTTCTCTCTCACTCAAATCTGGAGGCAGGCAAGTCCAGAAAAAGTGAGTTGGTTCTAGAATGTTGTCAATACCTCAGCTTCTTTTCCTCTCCCTTCTCCACCATCCTCGATTTTCATCCTGTGGCAACCAGATGGTGGCTATAGTTCCAGCCATTTTATTTGGTTCCCAGGAATAAAGAAGGGAGGAGGGAAGTGAAATGGCAATATGGGGTAACAGAATCAACCTTTACAGTGCTTTCTTAGAGATCTCACTCAAAAACAGCCCTTTACATAACATTGATCCCCCTGGTCTTCAAGGGAAATGGCAAAGGAATTTCTATGTGGCTAAATTGCCACTCTCATAACATAGCTTTCTCCCAGTAAGGAGAACAGGGGAATTGATGAGTGGGTGACTACTAGCAGGTGCTAACTTAATTTTAGCAAAGATAATTCAAGGTGTTCCCAATAGAGTGTAAGTTCCACAAGTATGGTACTTACCTGTTTTATTCCCTTTTATATCCCCATCATGTTGAATAACAAATGCCATATAAATAACTGTTGAATAACTAAATTAACCTACAAATGAATCTGGAAATAGTTTTTTCACTCATTCTCTTGAAAGACATGTTTTTTTACATTTATATTTAAGGTACTTGGAAAACAAAGACTTTTTTTTAAAAAAGACACAATCTTTGTCCTCAAGGTTATCACAGAATACCATCAATACTAGACAAAATAAACAAATCATTATAATGCAACAGATACAATGCAGAAAGTAAGAAAGAATTTTTAAACATGAGGCGTTCTTGGGGACACAAAAGAGAAGTCATTAATTTTTAGTTGAAGGGACAGGAACATATTTGTGGAAGACAATGTACACAAGTTCCATGAGGAAAGGAATGACAAATATTTTGCTTGCAGTTGGACCTCTATGTCTAGTGCTATATCTGGCACATAGTTAATGTTCAGTAAATATTTGTTTTAAAAAAGAATGAGTTAGGAAGGCAAAGAAAAGGAGAGGGAACAGGGGGTGTGCCAGTTTATGGGAGCAGTATGTATATACTAAGATACGGAAAGATGAGTTTAGGATGTGTTCAGGTGCATTTGAGAGCTTGGTATGGTTGACACGTAAGGTCCACATTAGAAACAGGCAAGAGCTGAGGCTACAAAACAAGCAATGGGGAAATCATGAGAAAGTTTCTATAAACAAGTCAGAGTGTGCAATTTTTAAACCTAAGTGAAAATTGTCTTTGACAAATCTTAAGCAAAATATTAGTTAACATTTTTGTATTTGAAAGATAATTCAGGGGCGCCTGGGTAGCTCAGTCGGTTAGGCATCTGCCTTTGGCTCAGGTCCTGATCCCAGGTCCTGGGATCGAGCTCCCCATTGGGCTCCCTGCTCATCGGGGAATCTGCTTCTCCCTCTGCCTCTTCCTCTCTCTCTCTCTCTGTCTTTCATTAATAAATAAATAAATAAAATCTTAAAGAAAGAAAGATATTCATGTGGTACAGTGGAAAATAAATTGAAGAGTGCTGGATAGAGGGGATGGAGCCAATATAGAGGCACAGGAACCAGTAAACAAGAATAGACTTAAAGCAATGATGGCTACAGGAATGGAGTGGGAGGGAAAAGATGAAAGGCATTCACTCCCTCCTCTTCTTATGCCACCTACCTTATACCACAGTTTCTTGCCTCTGTGGTATATAACTCACTATTTCTTTTCTCTTGCCTCACTTTCCCCGCTTTTCCATGCATTTCTCCTCTCTGTGCATTTTTTAAGGTCCATGCAAATATTTTCTCAAACTTTTCTATCCTACACTACGTTCGGGCCAACCTGTCTTCTAAATCTCTCAAACATTTTAATGTTTTTTTTATGATATTACCTGCAATATTATAAATATGCGATATGTTTTATTGATGTACTAGATTTTAAGAAATTTGAGCATAGGAATTATTTTACTCACCTCTTTATTTTCCCAGATCTGTGAATAATTTTAAGCACATCATGGGCAGTCAGTGAATGTTTGAAAATGAGTGAAGACAGCATGATTACATAATGCACTGTATCAGGGAGCTCTGTTTTAAGATTTAGCTAGTGCTGACTCATTTGTTAGCTTGGTGACCTTGCGAAACAGTACACCTTTCTGGTCAGCATCGTGACTATGGAAGGAGACCATGATGTTCTCCTTCCCTCCATTTATTTATTTAAAAAATATTTTTTGAACATCTGCCTAGTGGTCATTGTGTTCAGTTTGGGGAAAACAAGCTAGAATAAAACGTAACCTCTATCTTAAGGGAATTTCAATCTAAAATAGGGAGAAAAACAAACTCATCAGTACCAAAACAGTTATAGAGTCTATGATATAATCAAAGAGAAGGTGTATGTGTGCACACATGTGTATGTGTGTTTATATTAGAGTTGAAAAAAATGATAGAAGGAGCAGAAACATTTTAATAAGCCCTTGAGTGTGAATAAATGAATAGGATTATGCTGTATAACAAAAGGAGAATAGCATTTTCATGCGAGAAAGCTGCATGAACAAAGCAACAAAACCATGAATCAGCATAGCAGCCTATAAGAATCACTGTTCTTTGCTTCGTTCCCCATGGGGGCAGACAGAGGGGTGAGAATGGGAGAACTTGGCAGAAACAGTAGCTAAGGGCTGGCTCCTGAAAGGTTCGTGGTCGATGCCAAGGAATTTGGAGTCCATGCTGATGGTCCAGGAGGTTTTCATTATCTGTTTATATATTTTCCAGCAAAATTTGAGTGCAAAGTGTTGGAATAATCATGCCTGCTGGTTCAAAGTGACTTTGATTTTTTTTCCTTTCATCCTCAGTTTTCTTATCTAAAGATATGAGTATTAATGCAGTATTAGTAGCCAATAAATACCCACAGTTTAATTTCCCCAATTATACTTTTGTAGCTCCGTGGCTATGTGTGTGTGTTCTGACCCAGAATCTCTTCAAAGCTCAAACACTATGGGTGAAAGCTCGTGCCCTCTTTCTCTAGTTGCATGTAATCTAGAATTATCTTCAGCCTTTGTTGTTGTTGTTGTTTTTTAATAATATTGAATCTTTGAAAAGCACAGGGCAGCTACCTTCTCGAAAGCCCACATATTTAATTTTTCTGATTGTTTCCTTATGTTTAGATTCAAGGTAAACATATTTCAAGAATGCTATATAGATAATATACATATATGGCATGTTTCTGTTTGCCTCATTCTGCTTCTTACTCTTTTCCTTTAACCTAGTTTTTAAAAAAACTGTCCATACTGCTCCATATAGGTCAGTTTCTCTGCTTCTAAGAGTAGTAAGGTGCTTGTCAGTGGGCTCTATCCTTCCACATATCACCGATCTGTGTCTTCAGTGGTGGAAGGTCAGGCTTCTTCCAGCTCATGGTGATCAAGAACAACAGCAGGTGAATATCTGTGTCTTGTCCCCAGCACACGGTTTTTAGATAGCGGAGTAACATGATCAGACATACGTTTTTGGAAGATCCCCCTTGTGCTAGTATGGAAGATCAGTTAGAGGGGGAGAGAGTGGAGGCAGGAAAGCAGTTGGGAGACAACATAACTAAGGAGAGAGTGGGGAAGGGCTGGCTTAGGCTAGCGCCAGTAGCTGTCACGGTGAGAAGGGGGACAGAGGGACATCAAGGAGACAGAGTCAGCAGAACCACACTTAAAGGTCTTCGGCATTTGGGAAAAGCTACACCCCCTTTCCTTCATCTCCCAAACTCCTGTGTTTTGTTGAGAGGAAATGAGTGTCATAAAAGGAATTTTTAGGGAAAATGACGGAATAATGTTAACTCCCTTCCTCCTTCGCATAGCAAGGCCATCTTAACTCTATCGGGAAAGAAGGACTGTGGCAGAGCCCTAGTTCAGCAAGAGCACGGGCTGGGAAATCTCAGTGCTTCCCGGACTGACCGTGAAGCTCAAGCCTGGGGTCACGTCTAGAGAGTTTGATTTATCTTGAAAGTCCAGACAATTATTTCTTTACCTCACTTATCCCATGTATAAAGAGGCCAATTGGTAAATTTTGCCCAGAAGAGGGAACAAAAACCACGGGAACGTAGTAGCTAAGAACATACACTCAAAGAGTTCACCGGGCAGAGTGGAGGCTCCAGGAATTGGACTCTCTGCCTGGACGACTCTTCAGTGGCAGCATCTGTCTGATGTGACTTCTTTGGAGCTCTGTAGTCTCTTGAAGGCTTGCAGTACCTCAGGGAAGTTTTGGATGGCAAACTGCACTGAATTTTGGTCAATTCAATTTCGAGGGGCTTCCAGTGACCTATCCCCCATGCCACAGCCCACGGCAGGGAGCCATGCATGTGTTCCCAAAGGTCTTTGCATGTAGCTTGCGGGTGTCAGGGTGGGCAGTAAGGATCCTGTCCTCCCAAATATTGGGGGTCTGGTTTTGCCTGGCTGATTAAGGCTTCTGTGTGTGGTGGTGCTAGCACAGAGATGGGCAGATACTGTTGCAAACTTCACCACTGTGGTTGCAGATTTCTCCTCTCCTTGATGGAGTAATTTTCAGGGGATTTAAAGATTAGGTGCCAGGTCTCCCCCACCACCGCCTCTTCATTTTTCCCTTTTTCTACTTTGGGAGCTAGACAATTAAAGATCAGCACATCCAAAAGCAATCACATATAAAGGGGAATTTAGAAAGTCATGGCTCATGTCCAGGGAAAGTGTCAGGCTCAGAAAAGACCTGTAAATGTACCTAATGCCACTGAATTACACACTTAAGTGGGGTTAATTCATGTAATACAAGTTGCAAGGTTTAACTTCAACATGGTTAAAATGGTAAACTTTAGGCCATTTTATATAACAGTTAGAAGAATAGAACATATTCTCCAGAGCCTGAGAGGCTCGGTGCAACCACTCACTCACCAAGTGCCCATAAACACATTATTTAACTTCTGTCACCCGTTCTCATATTTCTCAAATGGAGGTAACAATATTCCTGGCCTTACAAGTTACTGTATAGGTTAATTAAGATAAAATATGTAAGGCACTTACAATAAAGCTTCATATCATTGTAAGTACTCAAAAGAGCAGGAAATTATTATCATTCAAAGGTAAAAGTCAATAAAATTGCAGAAAAATAGATGATTGCCAACAGTTTAAATATTTTTAGTAGGGATTTTTTAATTCTACAATCCTATGGTGATTGTTTAAAGACAGCTACCTCACACATAAATCAATTTTAATGTAGACAGGTGGTTTTTTTTCCTGATAAAGGGTCTAACTATCACCTGTGTGTAGAATTGAAGGCAGTATTTGTTCATCACTCCTGATATCTCATGACTTTGTAACATTAGTTTGCTAATGTAATATTATTTTCTTTGAATCAGTCATTATGGAAAGCATTTCTCCACATTCTGAACCACTTTGAACTTCCATGGTATAGGGTTTTTCAAACTTGAGATTTGAATCTTTTACAGTAGTAAGACAATAATAATAATTATTATTATTATTATTAAAGATTTTATTTATTTATTTGACAGAGAGAGAGCTCACAAGTAGGCAGAGAGGCAGGCAGAGAGAGAGGGGGAAGCAGGCTCCCCGCAGAGCAGAGAGCCCGATGTGGGGTTCGATCCCAGAACCCTGAGATCATGACCTGAGCTGAAGACAGAGGCTTTAACCCACTGAGCCACCCAGGCACCCCAAGACAATAATTATTTTTAATTAACAAAATAAGAATATCCTGATAAAGCTGGTGTTTTCATTATCATAATTCTTAGGTTTTAGGAGATCTTTGTAAAAGAAAACAGTCTTTTGGGGAGTAATAAGAAATATTCAGGTTATGAGAATGGGTTTATGCACTTCAGGTCCATTCCACATTCAGGCTTTGTCATTTAAGAGTTTTATGGTTTAAAGGAAATTATGTATGTATGTAAAGTTCTGAGGTGGGCTGCATTATTTTTTTACAAATGTCTGTGAATTCTCTCTGGAGGAGGATTATGCTTCCTTAACCTAGTAACAACATGCTGGGCACGTGGCTTGCTTTGGCCAATGTATGTGGGTAAAATGTATCCTTCTGGGCTGACGGTTCTTACCGGCATCTGGTTTCTCCACGTGGCACAAGAAAGGGCAATGTTCTATATGGAAGCTGCTCCTTGTGGAAAGACACTGTGTAGAAGGGCCACAGCTTGCTTAGAATGTACACTTGATATGAGCAAAAATTAAAGCGTTGATGATTCCATAAAACAAAAATGAAGAATAGTAGACAATAGAAAACATGAGGCTGCACCAGACTAAAGGTGAGTATTGTCCTGTGAAGCTTTGTTTGAATTTCACGTGTGTGTGTGTGTGTGTGTGTGGGTGTGTGTGTGTGTTTGTATCAAGATGTGATGGAAAATATTACTGTGCATTAGTTAAAAGAAAAAAAAAGTTTGAAAAACAAGATGGAGTTTTAGAAGTCAGGAGGAATTGTTTCTATTTATAAGGCTACTTTAGAAAGCCAAGTGGGATCGATTCACGTAATTCAAGGTATATAAGAGCCTGTGCATTCCAGGCAAAGATGTATTTTTAAATTCAATGATTATTTGAATTATTGACTCAATAATTAAAATTTACCTGTGTGTATTACAAATGGAGTTTTCTACCACTCACAATGTAATAAATTAGTATGCATTTATTCCTACATCTCCATTATCACATGCAGTTCTGGGGAGTCATATCCCAGGGAGCAGAGATACTAACTGTTGCAGAATGGCCTTGATGGCGTTCTGCTTGGGCCATACAGAAGGGGTGTCTGAATGGAAACTGGAAGGTTCTAGCTGACTTTGGAAATTCTTTCTATCTCCCAGGTCCTTGGATTCTGTAGGTTTATTGGCTTCTAGGCCACAGCTGGGAGCACATGAGGGCTCGTTCTCTCATTGACCTTCCACTTCCTGCTACTTCACGTTATTCACACCGACTCTCAGTTTGGTTTCACATTCTGACGGCACATTATTTTCAGCTGCCTGGCCCAGAATGCCAGTCCCTTGTGCATCCATTTTCCACTTCTTAGTTATTTAGGACATGATTAAATTGTATGAAGCTCAAGGGAGAGAATTCAAGGAAAGCATCCTGTATGAGGCTGACATCGTGGTAAAACTAGGGGAATCAGTGGGAAAATTGGGAATCAGTGGAGACTGGCCGCCAATCTGGTCTGGGTCCCCACTTCCTGTACACACGTGCTGGGCGAGGCGCTGGAGGGGGTCTCACGTGGGTAGGACATGTCACGGAACTGAGCTGCAAGGCTCCCTGTAGATAGCCTATGTCGTCCCTGGGACCTATGTTCCTCTCTGACACGCAGGTCTGGCCTCTCGCATCTGGAAATATAAGCAAAGCACTCTGCTGTGCTTGGAGAAAAACACAGAAGTGGACCTAGGTGGGAAGTATTCTATTATTTATATAAGCATTTTCACAGCAAATCTAGTATCATTGCAGCTCTCATCACGCAAGGAGAGGTGCCTTGGCAGCAAACTTACTGAGGGGCCTATGATGTGCCTGACCCTGGCCGAGCACAGAGATACGAAGATAGAGGGACACTGTGTCCCCTCCGTGGATGAGCTTATATTCCAGTTGGAGAGTTGGGCCCAGAAATAGAGAATTTCAGCATCATATGGCAGGAACTAAAATATAGGTACACATAAAGTGTTGACGAAGGCTATGTAAGTAGAACTTGAACAGCCTCCAGTAAAGCAAGGCTCACCATTCTCCAATTCCATTTAGAATAGATATTCCTTTCCCTCTTTTCTTGTAGGAGACAAAAAAAAAAAAGTGTTACTAAATAAAATACCTAAGAAGTATAAGGATTAGAGTCACTTACATGTTTGGCTAATTTAGGTAAGCTGGCATCAACATACATGATTCTTATAGATCTTAATCATTACTTGTAAAATACGATGTTTATTTACTGATTGATATATTTTATTACATACACAGCTGGCACTATTAGTCTCAAAAACAGTACTTTATGAGTGAGATAAGTGACTTGTATATAGTTTCCTACAACTAAAAGATGTTTCACAAGTATAAATACATTTTGTTAAAATTCTACACCTGTCTCAGACTCAGAACAGAATGTCCAAAGATTATGTGAAGAAAGACTTTGAAGTACAAATACTTCTAACTGCTGAAAATGTAAGCTCTGAAATGGGGTGCCTGGATGGCTCAGTCAGTCTCAGGGTTGTGAGTTTGAGTCCCATGTCAGGCTCCGTGCTGGGCATGGAGCCTGCTTAAGATTCTCTCTCTCTCTCTCTCAGGGGCACCTGGGTGACTCAGTTGGTTACACGTTGGACTCTTGATTTCGGCTCGGGTCATGATCTAAGGATCTGGGATCAAGCTCTTCAGTGGGAGCTTCCCTGCTCAGTCGGGAATCTGCTCCAGGATTCTCTCTCTCCCTCTCCCTCTGTCCCTTCTGTCCATTCTTGTGCACACACAGTCTCTCTCTCTTAAAAAAAAAAAGGTAATCTCTAAGGGCGCAAGGGTCAGAGTCTGCCTTTTTCCCTGCTGCACCTCGGCACACAAAACCATGTTGCTGCACGGTATATTGCCTAGTGAATGTTTATTGTCTACGATTACAAGTCGTACATTAGTATTTTAAATTAATATACAGTTTTACTTCATCTCTGGACACAGAAAGATTTATTGCCTAGAATGATGATATTGAGTGATAAAACTATTTCAGGTCTCAAATTTAGGCGTTCATCAGGTGTAGTATTTAGCATTTTAACCACGGTTTATGTTATATTCTTATAGGTCCCCTTATTCATATTCTTTTTTTTTAAAGATTTTTAAAAATTTCTTTGACAGAGAGAGAAAGATCACAAGTAAGCAGAGAGGCAGGCAGAGAGAGAGGGGGAAGCAGGCTCCCCGCTGAGCAAAGAGCCTGATGTGGGGCTCGATCCCAGGACCCTGAGATCATGGCCGAAGGCAGAGGCTTTAACCCACTGAGCCACCCAAGCATCCCCCTCATTCACATTCTCATTCCATTACTCTTCCTTCTCCCTTGTGCCACTGAAACTACCTAATGTGTATCATATTTAATGTCTTTCAAGTAAAAAAGCCAACTGGGGGTTGGGGGAGGAAGTCAGGAAACTGTATTCATATTCAAAGATGCTCTTCTGGGAAAAGTTGAGAGCAACATTTAGCCAGACATATTTTCAGGAACTATAGCAAAAGACAACTACAGAAGTTTGAGTAATTTAATCTGAAATCTAAAGAAAACTAAAAGGTTGTATGAGTGACAAATGAAATATACATGCCTTCTGTTCTGACAAAGAGGAAATGATATGACTATCAAAAAACGGGAAACAAAGAGAGGTTAAATGAAATGATAGGAATAATTTCCAAGTCTTTAATTATTGAGAATCAAACAACATCAATTAAAGTGGATAAATACAGTAGTAGAAGTTTAAAGAATACACAAGTAAAAAATATTAATACTATAGAATTATAGTATAGAAGGGAGAGGAGATAGCAATTTTACTTTCGCTTGTAATAGGGAATAAATTAGAATTACCAAAGGAATTCTGTATAGATATAGCAGCAATGACAAAAAAAGGCTACCAATACACACACATATGCACAAAACAATGTAAACAGACAACACAATGAAAGCCTTAAAATTACGCAAAGAGTGCAAATTACATAATATGATTGAGATAAAGTCAATGAAATGTGGTTTCCACAAATGTAATCAGGCTCAATTCATCTATTTAAAAAGTTTTATATTGTATCACAAAGTATAAAAACAACTGTTGCATACAAGTGTCATACTAAACAAAGTAATTTCAAAATGTTAAAAGTTTGATTAGTTAAATACCAAGCAAATGCAATACATCTTTCTCTATCAGACAAGTGGAATTTGGGCTAAAAATTCTTAAATTAGGCAGAGGAACACACGTTATTGTGCCAACCTGTAGAATCATAATAGAGATGTAACATTTGTAAATATCTTTGTACCAAGTAATATGTCAAAAATTTTTATAAAACAGATGAGATATGAAAAGAA
The DNA here is from genome assembly GCA_028533885.1 of Nasua narica. Taxonomy (NCBI): domain Eukaryota; kingdom Metazoa; phylum Chordata; class Mammalia; order Carnivora; family Procyonidae; genus Nasua; species Nasua narica. The sequence continues at coordinate 72,617,568 of CM052802.1, read as the reverse complement.
ATATATAGAAACAATTATATGAGGAGGTTTGTATCTTTCATGTTCCAAGACATGCCACGTGAACAAAAAAAATGTAAGGAATAGAAGACTTACAGAACCAAATCAGTGTGATAAATCCAAGAGAGATATAACTAACATTACACTTTAACATAGAGAATATACCTTCTTTTCACCTGGCCATAGAAAATACACAAAAATTGACCAAATGTAAAGACCACCAAGCAAATTTTAATGAATCTCAAGTAAGTAAAATAACAAATATAATATTCTTTGATAACCATTTAATAAAAATTTAAAAAATAATAATATTTTATTTATTTGAAAGAGAGAATGAGAGAGAGAGAGAGCATGAGCAGGGTTGGGGGGCAGAGAGAGCAGCAGTCACTCTGCTAAGCAGGCAGCCCAGTGCGGGACTACATCCTGGGACTCCAGGATCATGGCCTGAGCTGAAGGCAGTCACTCAACCAACTGGGCCACCCAGAATCCCAGAAACCAAAATTTTAAAAGAGAAAAAAATCTTCCTGACTAGAGATCTTAAAACTTTATCTTAAGAACCTGTTGATTCAGGCGGCAGTTCAAATAAATATCTTGAACGAAATGGGTAATTTTCAAGGAAAATATACTTAATTAAAGCTGTCTGCAATATATTGAAACAGGTGTCATTTCCATGGAAGGAAAAAAGAAAGTTGTGAATGAGCTAAACCCCTCCCTTCCAAAGCCTTGGGTTCCGGTGCTTCCATAGGACACTTCCACCAAATGTTTAAAGAGCAGAGTCCACTGTTATTTAAACTGTTCCAGGGCATAGAAAAGTAAAAATGCTTTTGATTTTTTTCACAAAGCAATACAACAGTGTTACCAAAATTCTCTAAAATAAACTATAGATCAGTTGATGAAAAAATTCAAAATAAATATTAGCAAGTAGAATTCAGCATCATATATTAAATAATTATACACCATGATAACGTGGGGTTTTTTTAGAAATCCAAAGAGCGGGCGCCTGGGTGGCTCAGTTGGTTGAGCGACTGCCTTCGGCTCAGGTCATGATCCCGGAGTCCCGGGATCCAGTCCCATATCGGACTCCCGGCTCTGCGGGAAGTCTGCTTCTCCCTCTGACCTTCTCCCCTCTCATTCTCAGTCTCTCGCTCTCTAATAAATAAATAAAAATCTTAAAAAAAAAAAAAAGAAATGCAAAGAGCTTCACTCTCAGAGTATTATCGTGTGACTTTGATATTTTGTGCAGTAAAATAGAGATATCTTATAATTTGCTCCAAATTAACTAAAAATGCCTTTAACAAAAAGCTTTAATAGCCAACTAAAAAACACTTTAAAAATAAATACTAATAAATCTCTAAAATTAATATGGAAATTTATATACATGCACTAGCATAATTTTATATATATAAATATATATGCTTATATATACTCACAAACGTACATACCTATACATACATACTTATGTAAAAGTATTGATACTACATTTTATATAGATTCATACATATTTTATTGTATGCTTATTATATTATATCGTTATGTTATATAGGTATACATATCTAAACAAGGTAAACATACCTATATACATATAACCTATATGTTATATAGGTATACATATCTAAACATATCTAAAAAGTGTCCTATTGTTATTCCATGCAAATAGTAATTTTTTGCCTCCTCTTTCAAATTTTTAGAACTTCATTTTTTTTCTTTAATGCATTGACTAATGTCTGAAGTTTAAATTCCACCTAGTAGCAACGCTTCCTGTTTTTTTAATTGGCAATTGGTACTATATATGTACATGTATATATGTATTACATATTTACATGTTAATTTTAAAGAAGTATTTCTTAGTATTTATTTTTAAAGTGTTTTAAATGTGTATTGAAGCTTTGTATATATATATATATATACATGTAAACACATGTATTTTAAATATTAAAAATTAAAATTAAAAATAGAATTACCATATGACCTACCACATCCCCCTATGGCTATGTACTCAAAATAATTAAAAGCCAGAATTTGAAGAGATACTTGTACATCCACGTTCAGAGCAGCATTATTCACAAAAACAAATGATCCGAGGGTCCATCAACAGAAGCATGGACAAATGTGGCATAGACATACAATACATTCTTAAAAAGGAAGGAAGTTCTGATCTGTGCTACAACATAGATGACCCTGAGGACTTTTTGCTAAGTGAAATATCAGAAAGTAGAACGGTGGTTACCAGAGACTGAGGGAGAACGGAAAATCATTATTTAATGGGTACAGAGTTTCCATCTCACAAGAGGAAAAGAGTTCTGGAGATGGATGGTGGTGATAGCCGCACAACAATCTGAATGTGATTAATACCATTGAACTGTACACCTAAAAATCTTTAGGAAGGTCAGTTTCCTATTATGTGTATTTTAACATAGTTAAAAATAATAATTAAAAGATAGTCCTGGAAGAGCTTGATAAATATCTGGAAAAAGATAAATTTGGATCTATATTTCTTACCATGTACCTGAATAAAATCCGAAATGGATCAAAATTTAAATGTAGAAATTAACATTTTAAGAGTGCTAGATTTAAATATGGGAAAAGTCTTCATTGCTTTGGAGTGAGGAAAAGTCTTTCTAGATAAGACCAAAGTGAAGATGCCATAAAAGAAAAAGAGAGCTTTAAAAACATACACCCTGACATCCAAAAACTTTTACATGGCTTAAGAATAGTTAAAAAGCAAAACAACAACAACAACAACAAACAGTAAAAAAGCAAGTAACAACCTAGGTGGGAAATACTGCAACTCACTTCACAGGCTGATTCCTTAAATATGCTAAAAGCTTTTCCTAGTCTTTCCTCTGGCAGCTACCTTTGGCCTCCTTTTGCCCCAGGCTGCAATGCCCCCACACCTCATCACCCGACATAAAGTAGTTCAAGGAAGCAGTCAGTCTCCCAAAAGTTTTCTTGCTGTGTTATGGTGTTATCTAGTTGTCAGGGGTGGTTACTCAATTGTGCACTGCACTCTTCTTCCCAAGTTTTTGGGAGCTGATTTTGGGTAAGACAACTCAAGCCAGTTCACCTAACTAACAGGAATCTACAGTTAACATTTTATGTAAATTAATGGCTATTCAATTTCAGTCAATATTGGGGTTCCTGCCACCCTAGAGTTGTGTAAAAGTCACCAAGGTATAAAAAAAGCTCCCCAAGTGAGGTTCAGTTGCCCAGAATGGTCAGTGCAATGCTTTCTCTGGACAACACTAGATGTCCAATCTGTGGTGACCTTGGGCACCCGAACCAATGTCTAGGTTCCGTGATAAACTATACTGCCTGTCCTTGAGGTCAGTTCACCTTATGAGTTCTGATCCCAGTAAAGGCCAGACAGACCTATAGTATTCAGGCTAGATAAATCTGACTTCCCAGTATCTGCTTCTCTACCTCACGCTACGCTTGGTCTTCCTGTGACCTTCTAGCATAATTAGTGCAACAGCTTAAGCTCTAGGAAAACAACAGCCAGAATTGAAAGTTAGTGAAAACTTGAAAATAAAAGTTTGTGCAAAATAGAAGTTCAAAGCAACTATTGCTTTGCTAACAGGAAATTTCTCTAAGGCAAGGAATTATAAAAGGGCTTAGAATATGGGAATGGGGAGGAGGGCACCTGGGTGGCTCAGCTGTTTAAGCGTCTGCCTTTGGCTCAAGTCATGATGTCAGGATCCTGGGACTGAGCCCACATGGGGCTCCCTGCTCAGTGGGGAGCCTGCCTCTTCCTCTCCAACCCATTTGTGCTCTCTCTCACTATCTCTCTCTCTCCAATAAATAAATAAAATCTTAAAAAAAAAAGAATATGGGAATGGGGAAATATGTAACACAAAAAATTAGTATTTTAATACACTAGGAAAACTGGACAGTGACATGCTGAAGAATGAAACTGGACCACTTTTTTACACCATACAGAAAAATAAATTCAAAATGGATAAAAGGCCTAAATGTAAGACAGGAAACGATCAAAATTTTAGAGGAGAAAACAAGGAGCAAACTTTTGACCTTGGCTGCACCAACTTCTTACTAGACACATCTAGTAGGCAAAGGAAACAAAAGCAGTAATGAACTGTTGGGACCTCATCAAGACAAAAACCTTCTTCTCTGCAAAGGAAACTATCAACAAAACTAAAAGGCAACCTATGGAATGGGAGAAAATATTTGCAAACAGCATATCAGATAAAGGGCTAGTATCCAAAATCTATAGAACTCCTCAAACTCAACACCCAAAAAATAAATAATCCAGTTAAGAAATGGGAAGAAGACATGAGCAGACATTTTTCCAAAGAAGACATACAAATGGCCAACAGGCACCGCTCAACATCACTCGGCATCAGGGAAATACAAATCAAAACCACGATGAGATACCACTTCACACCTGGCAGAATGGCTAAAATTAACAACACAGGAAACAACAGATGTTGGCGAGGATGACAGAAAGGGGAACCCTTTTGCACTGTTGGTGGGAACGCAAGCTGGCTGAGCCACTCTGGAAAACAATATGGAGGTTTCTTAAAAGTTAAAAATAGAGCTACCCCATAATCCAGTAATTGCACTACTAGGTATTTATCCAAAGCTTAAAAAATGGTGATTCAAAGGGGCACATGCACCCCAATGCTTTTAATGGCATTATCAACAATAGCTAAATTATGGGAAAAGCTCAATTGTTCATCAGCTAATGAATGGATAAAGAAAAGGTGGTATATAAATACAATGTAATATTACTCAGCCATGAAAAGAATGAACTCTTGCCATTTGCAGTGATGTGGATAGAACTAGAGTGTATTATGCTAAGTGAAATTAGTCAGTGAGAGAAAGAAAAATAATATATGATTTCATTCATATGTAAATTTAAGAAACCAAGCAGATGAGGGGTGCCTGGGTGGTGTAGTCCGTTAAACAATTGACTCTTGGTTTCTGCTCAGGTCGTGAGCTCAGGAGTGAGACTGAGCCCTGTGTCATACTCCGTGATCAAGGAGGAGTCACTTGAGATTCTCTCTCCCTCTCCTTCTGTCCCTCCCACTAATGCTCTCTCACTACTCTCTCTTTCAAATAAATAAATAAATCGTAACAACAACAACAACAACAAAAAAGCAACAAACAAATCATACGAACATAGAGGAAGGGAAGGAAAAAAATAAGATAAAAACCGAGAGGGAAACAAACTGTAAGAGACTCTTAACTATAGAGAACACACTGAGGGTTGCTGGAGGGGAGGTGGGTGATGGGATGGGCTATGTGGGTGATGAGTATTAAGGAGGGCCTTTGTTGTGATGAGCACTGGGTGTATAATAAGTGATGAATCACTAAATTTTACTTCAGAAACCAATTCTACACTATATGTTAACTACCTTGAAAAAAAAAAAAAGCACACACACCAAAAATATTTGAATGTACTTCTCTGCTATAAACATTTGTCTGAATCTTGGAGAAATGACTTAAAATCATGCTGAAGTGATTTTTTTTGAGCATCTATTTCCTTCCAGACGGAGTTTTGCACTTCCAAATATTATCTTGATTTCTTATTGTCTTTTTCCTCTCATCCTTGTAATTATTTAAGCCTCTTCTTGACAACACTTGAGTTTTCAAGCAAGAAATTTGAGATAATGCCTTAAGGTAGAGTTATGCAAAATCATTACTGAGGTCATATTGGCCATATTTAAATTCAGCATCTTATTATATTTTTAGGTATAGATAATTGAATATAAAAATAAATTGCGCCATGTATCTTACTACTTCAGAAGTTAACAATAGACTGTTAGACTGATTTTAGTAGAGTTTAGTTGTTTGTTAAAATATGTTGCCATATTCAAGGAGAGGTCATTGTAAGAGGCTGTAAATGTAAATTAAAATGGTGCAGCATTTTCTAGTTCTTTTATACATCACTTTTCATTTAGCTTTATTATCCCAAATATTGTATTACTGAGGGGTTTTTTTTATTGTAGTTTGACAGAATTTAGAAAAAAAGATTTTATGAGAGAGTTACTTAAAACTTTGATTTGTAAAAAATGATTTCATTTGGTTATGTTTATAGACGACATCACTGAAATCTACAAAAGATTTACTATTATACAGAAATCTGCATTATTATATTTTCTTATTTGACCTAGACTCTACTTTGGAGAATTTGGGTAATTGTGAACTCAAACAATACCTGGAAAAGGTAACTTAGAGGCTTGTGGAAGCAAAATTAAGTTAATGAGAATGTAAATCTCATCTATAAAAACTAAAGCCAAAATGTCTATATCCGGACTCAAATTATCCAATTTGACTACTGTCAACAGTAGTCAATTAATGTGACAGCCAAATCCATACTTTTTTGTATTCACATGCTAATCAGGCTTCAGTGAACTAATAAATAGAGGGATGTCACATCATATTTACATGTAATGTCTTATTGTAACTATTCATAAAAGTGATCCTTTTAAAACTCAAGTCAGATCACATCATCCCCCTGCATGAATCCATTGAATGGCTTTGCATTACGGAGCAGGAGTCCACGTTTTACAGTAATCTTTAACATGATCATCACCTCCCTCACCCTTAGCCTCTCTGACTGCATCTCTTACTTGCTCTGGATTACCGCCTGGGCCCCAAACATGCCAAGTTTATTTATTTTTTAAAAATACATGATACTTTATAAATAATTATTTCTCATCAGTCTGTGGTTGGCTGCACAGTCCTTCTGCTGGTGTCCACTGGGCTCACTCGTGTGGCTGCATTTGGTTGGCAACAGGTGCAGCACAGACCCAACTGAGACAGCTGGGATGGTTGGGTCTCTCTTTCCAAAGTCTTTCATCTTGGGCTTTTTCATGCTATGGCAGTCCCGGGGCAGTGTCCCAAGAGGGGGAAGGCAGGAGCCGTAGGGTTTCTCGAGGCTCATACTCCAGATCTTGTCCAACATGACTTCATCTGCATTCTGTTGATCAGAGCAAGTCCAAAGTCCAGCTCAGACGCAGAGTGAAAAGAAGAGCTGCACAGCTGACCACATCATGGCATCACCTCTGAAATCTGGCTCACTTAATTCCAATGTCCTACTTTTTATTTTTTTCCCCAAATATGTTTATTTTATTTTTTCAGTGTTACAAGATTAATTGTCATGCACCACACCCAGTGCTCCATGTAATACGTGCCCTCCTCACTACCCACCACCAGGCTCCAATGTCCTACTTTTTAAACCAAATCACCCATCCTTCTGCATTGGCATCCACCTCTTCAAGACTTGCAGTCCTTGACCTCTCCATCTTCCCAGCCCCTTCCTAACTTTTCTTCTCTCTCAATGCAAATGGCTGATGTCCTGAGCATCCTTTCATTAGCCCTCATTATTTCTACCCAGGGATTTGGAGGGGATTGTGGTGCCATTGGTAGTACTGACATCATGCAGTCAGAAAGGAAGCACACTAACCAAATGGACTGGAAGATTGGCCCCACCTCGTCTCAGACCTCAGCTCTCAATTCCCACTGTCAGTCCTTTCATCTGTTCGTGGCCAATTCCCCTCTAAAACTAGTCCAAACTCCACAGCTCTACACACTCCTTACCTGAACCCTGTGCCTCACTCTTAGCAGACAGTGTTGTCTCTTACTCTGTAAAGGAAGCAAAAATCATTAGACATGATTGCTCTCAACTTCTTGTCCCCAAAGCAACAGAAGTATCTTTCTCACCTTTTTCCCTTTAGTCTCAAAGAATGAAGTTTTCTGTCATGTAGTTCAAATCTCAAGCCTCCTCCTGTGCCCTTGATCCTAGACCTGCATTTGGATTCTGGGAATCTGAATTGAAGACCTACAAAGTAACTGGCTGGTGGCAGGGGGCAGACACCAAAATATAGGGGGAAAGGCAATAAGCAAAAGACATGAGGAAGAGCAAGTCATAAGCAGCAACTGAGAGGAAGCAGACTGAGTAAATTGAAGCAATAAAGCAAAGAAAAGGCAAATCAAGAGAAAGTGTTTTTCAGAGGCAAGAGGAAGAGAAGCTATGCAAGACTCACCAAAGTCAGCATGATAGTCAAACACAGAAAAAAAGAGCTACAGACCCACCGCTGAGCTGGAAAATACTCACATCACCTCCCAAACTCCATTCCTGTTTTTATGAGCCCAACCGTGTACTGTTTCTGAAATCTTGTGAGGCTCAAATGCCCAGACAAGGGTCTTGTTTTTATTATTGCTGTGTATATTCCTTAGCAAATATATTTTCAATAATTTCCCTTTATTGGAGGCAATTTGAATATGAAGTAATTCCTTAGGAAACACAGTTACAATGTTATGTTAAAGATAGAAGATGTTTACTGTTGTACTGTGACTCATCAGCTTTGACTGGGAAGTTCCCATCTTTCTTTGGATACCTCTTGGATCTCCTCCTCCCTGAGCACCATTTTCAGTTTCCTGTATCTCTTAAAAGATAACCATTTTTATGATAAATTTGGAAGGAAGAAATGCAGACATAGTGACTACAGAAGCAAATCCTCAGTACCTCCTCTTGGGAGCATATATTCATTTCTAAAATCTTTAAATGGGGGAAAAGTGAGAACTTAATGCATTCATGTCCCATTATAAAGGCTGGGTATCAAAATAAATACTAGCATGGGGCTGCTTTTCATAAAATGCTTTCCAGAAAATGCCAATTGTTAGGATAAATATAGAAAAACAACATATTAACCATCTTACAGATTGTTAATGAAAGGAAAAATTTGAGAAGAAATATTAACTGACAAAAAAGGAGCTATATTGCTTTAGTTTAAATTCTAGCCACAAGTGTTATTCCAACCAATTCCAGGTTTATATTATCAGTAATCTCCAAGCATGATTCACCTCATTTTATGTTTTATTACTATCCAATCAAGATATTATTTGTTTATACTTTGCAGTAAGAATTTGAGTAAACTTTAGACTGTATCTTTTCCATTATTCAAAAATAAATCATTTACCAGTACTTGAGAAATAAAGAATAGAAAATTTTCCCAAAAGGGATTTTATTCTAGGAGCAGAGGGACTATAGTGCCCTTTTAGCAGAATCAAAGTTCTTTTTGATGACATCTGGTCATGGATTAACAGCTGATGGTTCTTGATTCTCATTCTTCTGATGCTTCATATATCAAAAATTCTGTCAACTATAATTGCCTTTGCCTTGTCAATCAATAAATCAAATGACTATAGTATTTCAGGCTATATAATATGAATGTTCTTTGTTAGGAACCCATAATACTAATTATATTCAGTATGACTTAGGTATGCATTAAAAAAGACTGAAGTGTTTTTGTATACTAGGTAATGTATCCCAACATAAATATTTGACATTGGAAAATAATTTGTTTAAAAATTACTTAAGTATCAATATCTTTGTCCATTCATCTCAGGAAATATGTAAAGTGATAAAATATGTGGAAATTACCAGTAAATATAATTTCAATCTAAACATAAAATAGTGTCTTATTCAGATTAGTAATTTAATACATTCTTATTATACACAAAGGAGGCTATTAGAAAACACTGGGGAAAAATTAAAATTAGCAATAATTCTTTCTCTAAGAGAGATAGGATAATAGTATTCATTTATGTATATTTTATTCATTTTTTAATATATGCAATCATTCAGAAAGTATTTATTAAATGCCTGAATATTTCCAAGGCTACAGGTAATATTATACTACCTTCTAAGGTTTTATTCTAATGGAAAAAAACCCAGAAATGTAAAAAAAGTTGCTATGAAGTAAGATATGAAAACACAATAGAAAAAAATTGTTAAACAATTTAAGAGTTTATAAAAGACTACTTATGGTTAGGTTACTAAGCAAAATCTTCATGGGAGTAGGTGACATTTTGCTTGGCCATGCGGAGATGGAAGATACAAAGGGCACTCCAGATATATATGTACCTTTCATTTTGCAAAGAAATTGATGTGAAAAGTTTTAAGTAAGTGAATTACCAGTGGATTGCCTGAAAAGGTGAAAGTCCATTTTGAGTAAATCCAACATCTGGGCTATTTCAGGCACAAATTCTATTTATATATATACAAAATAAGATATAAAAAGGATATATAAAAAGATATCTATATAAAGGATATAGAAAAAAGATATTTAAAAATAAGTTTTGAAGATTGGTTAGGTCAAAATATTGAGAATTTTGAACACTGAACTAGATAGAGCATTTTATTTTATTCTATAGGCAAACAACAGTTCACTGACTTATTCAAAGTGGATTTCATTAAGACAATCTTGACAATATGTTTGAGGCTATTATTAAAAGTAATCTGGATGAGAAACCTATCTGAAATACCAGAATAAGAAGTTATAAAATGTTACTCCTCCGTAAAAGCAGTAAGGATGCTGTTGAAAATCGTCACAGTCAACTTTTTAGAATTCAATTACAAGGGGGACGCCTGGGTGGCTCAGTTGGTTGGGCAGCTGCCTTCGGCTCAGGTCATGATCCCGGCGTCCTGGGATGGAGTCCCACATCGGACTACTTGCTCGGCAGGGAGCCTGCTCCTCTCTCTGCCTCTGCCTGCCTCTCTGCCTGCTTGTGTTCTCTCTCTGTTAAAATAAATAAATAAAATCTTTTTTTAAAAAAAAGAATTCAATTACAAGGGATGTCTGGGTGGTTAGGTTGGTTGAGTGTCTGCCTTTAGCTGGGGTCATGGTCCTGGGTACCTGGAATGGAGTCCCTCATCAAATCAGCCTCCTCGCTTAGTGGGGAGCCTGCTTCTCTCTCTGCCTGCTGCTTCCCCTGCTTGTGTCCTTTCTTTCTCTCTCTCTGACAAATAAATGGAATCTTTAAAAAAACAAAAAACAAAAACAAGAAATAAAAAGCACCCAGACTCTATGTAAAAAGGCTTATTTGCGTAAAAAAATGAATAAAAATTAAAAATTAATTCCAAAATTAAGAATTCTGGAAATTAACCCAAGGCTTTCAAAAATCTGAGAAACTTTTTTTTCAAGAAACAATGGTTATATCTTGGTAAGAATAATAAATTTTATGGTATTTTAACTTGCCCTATTCCCAGCTCCTTCTTTCCAATTCCATGATAGCCTCAAAGACCAATAACCTTGAAAATATAGTAGTTGTAAAAAGCAACAGCCTAGCAGCCAGAACAGAATGAGTTTGGAGATCCCCTAAAGTCTCATGCTTAGAAAATTGTCACTATTTGATCCGTTTGGAAGCCTCAGAAAAGGCTCCACTCTAAAGGTTTTTCTTTATCTGAGCTGATTCAGAGCTTGCTCTGTACACATTGCAAAACCCTATGGCATTTGTCAAAAATGATCAGTGTATAATCACTGAATTTTATGACTGCCTTCAGTGAAGATTCCATTGGGGGTAACAGGAAGCTGGGAAAAAAAAAAAAACAACTTAAAGTTAAAATTTTGGTTAAGATATGTCCACAAAGGAATTTGAAAAGCTCTTAAATTTTCTTGGGAACCCTGAACGTTATACATACGATCAAGGCTAAGAACATGCCAAAGACCTGAGAAGGCTCTAATCTCTCATGTCTGGTTTACCTTGAGGCTTCGTGCATGTGAAAAGCAAAGGCAGGAACAGAATTTTTAACTGCTTGCTGGAACATTGAAAGGCTGCTCCAGTCGACAAAGGCCAGAAGACATTGATTCAAGGTATTTAAGGAAATCCGTCCAACCATTAGCTGACTACTAGAGTAACCAAGCAAAACATCAATGTCCACATTATCTACAGACTTTACAAAATAAGTTGAGAAAATTGCTACACAAATAAACAGCAATAATAATGAACAGCGGCAACAACAAATCCTGGTTTGGGGGAGAAAGATTCTGAGTTCCAGAATTGCCACATTATTATTTGAATGTTTAGTTTCCAACACAAAACTATGAAGAATGCAAGGAAACACAAAATTACTACAGCTTATACCTGGAAAAAAAAAGTCAATCGAATTTGAGCCGGAAGTAGCCCAGATGCTGGATTTACTCAAAATGGACTTTAAGCCATTATAAATATGTTGAAAACTAAAGGAAAGTGTGCCTAAATAATTAAACAAGTATGAGAACAATGTACCGCCAAATATCAATGAGATAGAAGTTATTTTAGAAAGGGCCAAATAGAAATTCAGGAGTTGAAAAGTAAAATAACTGGAATGTGAAAATCACAGAGGGGCTCAACAATGGATTTTTGAATTAAAAAAAGAAACACACAGTGCCCTAGAAGAGAGGTCGATTGAAACTATCCACTCTGAGAAACAGAAAGAAAAAGGGTGAAAAAATATAAATAGAAACTCAGATTATATACATGACCTGGTAGGATTTAAAGCAGGAATCTAAAGTTGGTTTAATATATGAAAATAAATCAATGCATACACATATTGACAGAATAAAGGACAAAAGCAGACAGTCATCTGAGTAGATTTAGAAAAAAATCATTTGATGAAATCCATTACGCTTTCATGATAAAAACACTCAACACACTGGAAATAGAAGAAAATCTCCTCATTCTGTGGAATGAGGATTTTCTATGGAAAATCTACACCTAATGTTATACTTAATGGTAAGGACTGAATGCTTTCCCCCTTAGATAAGGAAGATGACAAATTTGTGTACTCTCACCACTTCTATTCAACACTGCACTGAGATTTCTTGCTAGGGCAATTAGTCAAGGAAGAGCAAGAAAAAAACAAAACACCAGGAATCCAGATTGGAAGGAAAGAAATGTGTGTGGTTTTTTTGTTTTTGCTTTTGTTTTTGTTTTGTTTTTTAAATCTACATATGACATGTGGAAAATCCAGAAGAATTCATAAAAGAACTATTAGAACTAATAAATAATTCAGCAAGTTTGCAGGTCCAAGATCAATATAAAAAATCAATTTTATTTTTACATACTAGCCATGAACAATTAGAAAAGGAAACTAAGAAAAAAAATCCATTTACAAACCATCAAAAGAATGATATGCTTAGGAATAAATCTGACAAAATGAGTACCAGACTTGTACATATAAAACCAAAGAACACATCACTGAAAGAGATGAAAAGATATCAAAATAAATTGAAAAACATCCCAAGTCCATGAATTGGAAGACTTAAGTTGTTCAGATTGAAGGACTCTCTGAACTGACCTATACTTTCAGTGCAAGTCCTGTCAAAATTCCAGGTGTTTTGTTTCTTTGGTTTTGTTTTTGTTTAGAAATTGACAAGTTTTCCTGAAATTTATATGGAAATGCAAGGGACTTACAGTAGCCAAAACAAGTTAAAGATTTCACATTTCCTGATTTCAAAGCTTACTACAAATCTACAGTAATGAAGAGTATGTACTAGCATAAAGCCCTATGGAATAGTATTGAGAAATCAAAAATAAACCCTTACAGTTATATTCAAGTGATTTTCAGCAAAGGTGTCTAGACAACACAATTGGAGAAAGAAGAGTCCTTTCAAAAAATTATGATGGGAAGTCAAATGGATATCCATATTGAACAGAAAAAAGTTTGCTATCTCATTCTACATACAAAAATGAACTCACAATGGATTAAAGACCCACATGTAAATTGCTAAGGACCATAAAATTCTTAGAAGAAACATTGGAGTAAATCTTTGCAACCTTATGTGGGTAATGGTTTTTAAGATACACACGAAAAGTTCAAGCAACAAAAGAAAAAATATGGATAATTTTCCTTTCTTAAGATTGAAAACACAGCAACAATATACACTCTTACTTAATATTTTATTAAAATACTAGCCAGTATTAGCCATATAGTTATAGTCAGTATAATCAGATTTTTTTTTAAAAGGAAGAACTAAAACCATACAAAGAGTGAATAGAAAATAGAAAAAAGTTTTTATTTTTATACTTAATCTTAGCCAAAAGGCCAAAAGCCAATTAACTGTTTCTATTTTTAGATGACATGTTTATCTATGTAGGCATAGATTTTTGTACATTACAAGAATTCTATAAAAAACACCTAGACCTAATAAGTGCATTCACTAAAATCATATGACATTATAGTGTAAGTGCCTGATATTAAGCTTTTTTATGATATTGTAAGCTCTTGAAATTAAGCTTTGATTACCAAGGCACTCATTTCAAAGACATCCTTGTCAAATACACATATTGCTAGTTGTAAGACACAGCTACTAACAAAACAATTAAATACAAAACCAGGCTGCCCCACCCTGAAGTTCCCCTTTTAGAAAACCTTGGATTATCTAGATAACAGATCATCTGTGTGACTGCTTTTCCCTTTCTGTGCTCCAACTCCCACTCTTGAGCTTTAAATTTGTCAGTAAAGAGTAAACTCATTAAACTCTAGGCACCTCACCTTTCACCCTATTAAAAGCAGAGTCCTGGATTCATGGTCCTCTTTCTCTCTCCACGACTTCATTGTGAGGTCCTCAGGTATTCCATATATCCTCCAGGACCTGTGAGTAACGAATCTTGTTCATCCAGGTGTCCCAGTGGTTTTTGCTGAGGTGAATATTGCAATAATAAAAGAACGAGGGCTGATCCAGACTCAACATTGACTCCTGTTGGAGAAATGTCTTTGGGAGCTTACCACAAGTGGTAAATGCCTCAGACACTTCTAGCCCATAGCATCATTACCAGGAGTCTGGAAACCCAACACAACAGATATATAGAACATAAGGTAAACAGAAAAAAAATCAACTGAATTTCTATATACTAGATATGAACACATCAACACTGAAATTAAAGACACAATACCATTTAAAGTCACTCAAAATTAAATGAAGTACTCAAGAATAATCCTAACAAAATATGTACCATTCTTGCATATTGAAAATTATAATTCACTATGAACAAAATCAAAGAATATGTACATAAATAGAAAGACATATCATGTTCATGAGTTGAAAGACTTAAGATAGTAAAGGTCTTGATTCTCCTTTAATTGATAAATAAGTTTAACATAATTCCTGTAAAGATCCCAGAAAGATTTTTTGTGCATATTACAAAAGATTATTTTAAAATCTATATAGAAAAACAAGGGAATTCACATACCTAAAAACAACTCTGAAAAAAAAAATAGAGAAAATAGCCTAACTAATTTCAAGACTTCGTATATATTTGCAATGAATAAGACTGGTGGTATTGGCAGAGGGATAGACACACAGATCAATTAAACAGAATAGAGAGCCCTGAAATCACTCCATACAAGTATAGCCTGCTAATTTTTGACAAAGTCACAAAAGCAATCGTTGGAGGAAGATAGCCTTTTCAACAATGGTGCCGGAGCAATTGGTTTGTGCTCGGGGAAAAACGAACCTCTACTTATAATTCACACTTTATAGAAAAATTCACTTGGGGTACCTGGGTGGTCCAGTTGGTTAAGCGTTCAACTCTTGATTTCAGCTTAGGTTGTGATCTCCGGATCCTGAGATCGAACCCCTCGTCAGGCTCTGTGCTCAGGATGGAGTCTCTTCAGATTCTTTCTCCCTCTCCCTCCAGCTCTCTCTCTCTCTCTCTCAAATAAATTAATAAAATCTTAAAAAAATTCACTCAAATGGATAACAGGTTTAAATGTAGAATACAAAATTATAAAGCTTTTAACATGATGCTGGAGAAAATCTTCAGAATTTGTGGTTAGGCAAAGAGGTCTTGACACCACAGGCAAAATCCATATAAAGAAAATGTGATAAATTGAACTTCATCAAAATACTTTTGCTCTGTGAAAGATCTTATCGAGAAGATTTTGAAAAGACAAGCTACAGACTGGAAGAAAATATTTACAAAACATATATTCAACGAAGGCCTAGTATCTGGAATATATACAGAACTATTAAAACTCAACAGTAAAACAAACAAATAAAAAACCCAAAAAACATTAAAAACCAACCTAATTAGAAAATAGGCATAAGAATGAAAAGACATTTCACTGAAGAATATGTGAAACTGGTATAATGTGTAAAAATGGTAGGACTGATCTAGAAAACAATTTGATAGTTTATTTAAAAAAGTAAACACACAATGAAGAAATAAAAAAATTTATATTGACACAAAAACCTATAAATGAATGTTGAGAGCAGCTTTATTCATAATAGTCCCAAACTGGAAGCAATCCAAATGTCCTTGGTGAAAGATTAGACAAACTGTGAAACATCCAAATTATGGATTACTAGTCAGCAATAAAGAGGAACAGAGTATTGATATATAAAACAGTTTGGATGAATCTCTAAATAATTATGCTGAGTTTTTAAAAAGCCAATATCCAAATATTATGTATTATATGATTACATTTACACAACATTTTTGAAATGAAAAATTATAGAATGGAGAACTGATTATTGGTTTCTAGGATTTAAGTAAGTAGGATGGTATGGAGGAGGGAGAGAAATCTGTGTGGCTACAAAAAAAAAAAAAAAACCCGGCAAAATGAGTAATCGTAAGATATCGGCATTTTAATTATATCAAAGTCAATATGCTGGTTGTGATATCCTACTTTGTTTAGCAAATTGTTTCCATTGTGTCAACTGGGTTAAATGAACATGGTTTTTTTTTTATATTATGATATTATTTCTTACAACAGTATAAGAATCTACAATTATCTCAAAAAATGTAATTTAAAAAAGCTTGGGTGTTAAAACATAAGAAAGGAAATAACAGAAGAAACATTTTGTAACACAGAATAGATGAAATTTGGTTGCTTTAGAAAAGAAATGGAGAGAGGCTACCTCTATCGTTCATTTTTTTTTTTGGTAAGATTGTACTCTATAACATTCAAAATACAATAATTTTTGAGTATCTGCTTTTTTCAAGGCTTTGAGTCCTACTCTAAGAGTACTGTGTTTATGGGTGTATTTAAACCAAATGGTAAAAAATTCTTGGATAGCTTAAAAAGTCAACATTGATTTACCTAACCTCTATCTTTTCTGTGGTCTGATAATTGTTGATTAATAAATGTATTGTTTTGTATCAAAATTTTAGTTTAGGGCACCTGGGTGGTTCAGATAGTTAAGCGACTGCCTTCAGCTCAGGTTATGATCCTGGAGTCCCAGGATAGAGTCCCGCATCTGGCTCCCTGTTCAGCGGGCAGTCTGCTTCTCCCTCTGACCCTCCCTCTCTTGTGCTCGCTCTCTCATAAATAAATAAAATTTTACAAAAAAATTTTTAAGTTAGTCATAATTCTTAGAGTCAATAGTGCCCATTTATGCCATTTCAAATAAATGGACACTTACTGTTATAAAAAAGGCAATAAGACTTTGGGTGGTTTAATTGACTTGGATAGCACATGAGAAATGTATTTCAGTAAATGTAATTGTCAACTCTTCTATCCAAACTGGGAAATTGCTTCTAAATGAAACAATCATTACACATGCTGACCATGGCAAATGATTGGGTTGTTACTATGGAAAAAGCAATTGCAACAATTAACCAAGGCTACCAATCACAGTAATTAATTGTCAGAACTGAAGCTCTCTTGCTGAAGAAAAGGTCAGAATATGAAAAGTAAAAACAGGAATACAAGCAAAATCACAGAGTTGTATGAGGACTTCTGTCAACTTGGAACAGGCTTGTAATTAAACATTTAAAGGAGGCCCCAATAGAATATAAGTCTGAAATTGATACCCAACCAGGAGATACATTCTCAGTAGGGAAACAGTCAAAAAAAACCTCAAGTGAGTTCCAAAAATTAAGGTATCTGAACAGACCCTTCATGAAAGCAGCAGACCCCCAAAAAAGTTTGGCAGAAGGTGGGACTAATAATCTGAGGGGCAATATTTAACAAGAATACCACTAACCCCACTTCCTGGCCTTGGGAGACATGGTGTGTGATAGAATAAAACAGCCTATCTTTGAGAAACCTGCAAGGAAAGTCGTGTCCCTAAGAGAAAATAATTGA
Source organism: Nasua narica (assembly GCA_028533885.1). NCBI lineage: Eukaryota > Metazoa > Chordata > Mammalia > Carnivora > Procyonidae > Nasua > Nasua narica. Next base: position 72,599,753 of record CM052802.1, on the reverse strand, counting down.
AAGCAAGAACATTTCCATTTTGCTAAGTATAGAACTTGAATTTCATAGAGCAGAAGCCTGGAATTAGAAGGCACATGAAGGCAGCATTTAAATAAAGAGTCTGGGTGACAATTTGACCAGGAAGAAACGAACTTTCAGTGATGACTAAACAGTGCCACCAATGGGAAGCGAACTTTGTGCAGTTGGCTGTTAGTTACCCCAAGATTGTGGCAGCTTATAAAAGGTGACTTTCTGAAGGTTGCTCATGTAATCATGTTTAGAGTTGGCAGTCATCTGTCAAAGACATAACATTTTTCAGGCAAGAAGTAGAACCGTTTTTGTGTAAGTTCATTCATTCAGCTTCATGCAAGACATTGCACCAGGCACTAAGGAATTAGTTGTGTGCAAAACAGACAAAATCCTTACCTTCAAAATGCTTGCGTTCTAGTAGGAAGGAACGTATCAAGGGCTACTTGGTGTCTCTAGGTAAGATTTCTGTGTATGTTTATATCATGTGTATACATGTACATGTATGGCAGTGAGGGGATATTATCAGACAGGGAGGAGATCAATTATGCCTCAAACAAAATAGTAGAAATATATAGCAGCCATAGGAATCCAGAAGAATTCTTTCTAGGCCTGGTAGGTGCTCTTTTTAATTTAATGTAATACAATTTATTTTAACTTTATTTAGTTCAATTTAAGTTAATTTATTGTATCTCTCTTTTTTTCTACTTACTTACAACGTCATATAATCTAGTCTAATTTCTGAGCCCCTGAATTGAAACCTGCCCTTACTTCTGTGTCATTTAATTCCTGGTTCAACTCAATTGGTAGTCGGGGCCTAAACTTTCATATTTCTCATGCTTCCACAAGCTGTTTTTTTCCACTGCTGTCTGTCTGGGTTTCCCCATGTTTATTTATACCCCTGCCTGAACTTTGTCCCTAATCTTCTATTCAGTTCCAAGTTCCAGGGATTCGTCTCCTAGGTCCCAATTTTATCCCAATTTTCCCAATTAGGAACTGGCTCACATCTATTAAGGACTCAACTAAAAAGAATACAGATATTTATAATAAATAATCTGCTAAATGATATAACATAAACACTTTCAAATTTATAATCTTTCCTCAATTTACCAAGATTACTCACTTTGAAATGATACTAAATAGATATAACTTGGCATAGGAATTTGTCTCATGACTTTTACTTGAATTAGTTAATGAATTTAATGCTTCAGAATACCACCGTTATTTCCAAAATTCTTTCATAAACTTTCTCAGGAACCAATGCTTATGGAAAGAAAGAGAGAGAGAGAGAGAGAGAGAGAAAGAAAGAAGAAAGAAAGGAAGGAAGGAAGGAAGGAAGGAAGGAAGAAAGAAAGAAAGAAAGAAAGAAAGAAAGAAAGAAAGAAAGAAAGAAGGGAGGAAGGAAGGAAGGAAAGAAGAAAGGAAGGGAAGGAAGAAAGGAAGGAGGAAAGGAAGAAAGGAAGGAGGGTGAGAAGGAAGGAAAGAAGGGAGGGAGGAAGGAAGGAAGGAAAAAGTATAATTTACGGTGGTAAAAAAACCTTGGCAAATCTCAGGGTGAACCGAGGCCCCTGGACAAGATATCATTAGAGAACTATGCTATTGTCCCTTTGATTACTCTTATTGCCATGGTGTTAGAAAGGGGAAGGAATTTTGATGAAGTAGGGAAATTTTAATATTCCTGCTTATAAATCTGAGTGAATAATTTGGATGCCCACATGTCCAATAAAATCTCTTAAGATTCTTCCAGTCAGTAAGAGTTTGAATTCCTTCAAGTTATCCAAAACTTAAAAATGTCCAGAGCTACTAAAATGGGGGGTAGGTGGGGTGTGGGTAGAACCCGCATCTACCTGCACCATCTACTTTCAAAGTGAAAAGCCATCAGATCTTTCCATGTTATTCCTTTTTCTAGGCTTGGTATCACGTTTATAACATATAAAAGAGGCAGGATGGCAGACATATAAGTGGTATTGAAATCTATCAGCAGCTGTCAGGGACGAGGAAATGTAACAATGGAATGTATGAGTGGGGGCGTGGGCAAGGCTTCAAACTGGGAAAGAGAGAACAGGTGCATGTGTCAGGGAAAGCCTAAAAATTGCATCTCAGCTTATGACTATTGTTGCCAAGGGAGAGAGGGAATATCATTCTCTGCCCTGATGCTAAGCACCATTCTTTTCTGAGGCTTCATAGAGTATGGCGGGTGTGTTCTGATTTTCAGAGTAAAGAAGGATTTCACACATGCAAGTTATATAGATACTGGGGAGTCATCGATGTCCTAATAATGTTACACAATTCGTATTATCAGTTTTCTTCACTGAATTCTGTTATCCCACTGAATTAAGTAAGAAAGTGTTAATGTGGAGAAAATCTGTCAACAACTATGTCTGAAAACATTGGTTGAGTATGGGTTTGGAGAAATATCGAGGTCCCTGTTATGTGGTAGATGTACTATTTCCATAGTGCATGAGGACGTGCGCATGAGCAATCCATTTTAATGCAGCCCAGGAGGAAAGTTATGCCACCTTTTAAAAACTCACACATTTTAATTTCTTAAAGTATTGGAAGATTCATGTTGCTTTCATGGCTGATAAGGATTACTGTGGTTGTCAGAGTGGAGAAGGATACATATTAATCATGAAGACTTAGAATATTATACCATGGACTCAACTACTTTCTCTGTCTCTATGTATAGAGAGGAAGTGTGCATTTTATTGGAATCTGGGAAGAACTGGTTTTATTTGGGATTCTGTTCATCATGATTTTTTTGGAAATATATTTTGTTTGCTTGCTTTAGCACATACTTATATATCTTAAAAAATATTTTATTTATTTATTTGAGATAAAGAGAGAGAGCACGAGCGGGGATAGGGAGGAGCCGAGGGAGAGGGAGAAGCAGACTCTCTGCTGACTGGGGAGCCCAGTGGGGGCTCAATCCTAAGACCCTGGGATCATGACCTGATCCGAAAGCAGATGCTTAACTGACTGAGCCTCCTGGGTGCCCATGTTTTAACACATACTTATTGAGCACTAACTATAGGTCACATCATTCTATGTGCTTTAACAAATCTTCAATCACTTAATCCTTATTACCATTATATAAGGCAGGAAAAATTATTCCCATTTTATTCTTGGGGAAACTGAGTCCCTGAGGGCTTGAGTAACCTACCACATTCATATAGTCATCCTATAAGCTGCAAATGGAATCTGCAAGGATCCGTATCTATAGTACGTGGTCATTACCATGACATTACATCCCCTTGTCCTTTTATTTCTTTCGCTATTGTGATAGTCAAAGATTTGAAGTATCTTGGATAGTAACCTAGAGGGTATTATGCTAATTGAAATAAGTCAGACTGAGAAAGACAAGTACCATATGATTTCACTCCTATGTGAAAATCTAAAAAACAAAACAAATTAATAAACAAATGAAAAAGAGAATCAGCCCTATAAATATAGAGAATAAACTTTGGCCACCGTTGCCAAAGGGGAGGTGGGTGGTGAGATGGGCAAAATGAATGAACGGGGTGTAGGAGATACATACAGACTTCCTGTTATGGAATGAATAAGTCACGGGAATAAAAAACACAGCAGAAGAAGTACAGTCAATGGTATTGTAATAGCAATGTCATGGGACAGACGGTAACTGAACTTAGTGGTGAATATAACATAATGTTTAAAGTTGTCCAATCACTGTGTTTTATATCCAAAATTAATGTAACATTGCATTTCAACTACATTCAAATAAAAAATTAAAAAAAAATTTGGAATGGATAAAAAAATAACAAAAATTAAAAAAAAACTGGGTCAAAAGGAAAAATAAGGATTCTAAGCATCTTTATTACCTTTAGAGCCAGCATTAGAGCATGACAAATTGGAGAAACAATGCCTTTAGGTTCTAGTTCAGTGTGAACTCAGAGTGTAGCATAACTGCTAAAAAGTACATTTCTCATCTTAGGCTACCTGAATAATATTCACATAACAGTAATCACTAGCTTAAGTGGGTCCTGTGTTACTTGGATCACAACTGGGATACTGTGCTGAAAGCGTGAGCGCTACGCGTAACTGGATTCTGAGATGGTTGTTTAAGCACCCATTACAGACACCTGTATTGGGTTAGGTCCTGAGGCATGTAGTGGGGGGGGGGGTGCTACCTAGAAGAATGGTAGCATACCCTGAAGGTATATGAATGTGGAAAATGGGGGCAAAAAGACTGATGGGGGTAAGTAGTGTTGGCGTGATAGCTATTTTTAAATATTGGAATGCTTACAGCATAGGGAGTAAACCTGTACTTGCTTACTCGGAATTGAAAGGCAAAAATAACAGAAAGAAAGTTTAGGCTTAACAGGCATTTAAAGCCTTCAGAGCTGATCAACAGTATCCCTGGAAGTGTTCCAGTTGGAAAATTACCTGATTTGGGTCTATGGGTGATGGTGATGCAGATGGTATTGCTGCCTGGGCTGAGAGGTCATGCTTGGTCACATTAGCTACATTTCTTCCAACCTTAAGATTATGTGGCTTTTCAGGAAAGAATCTGCATAGGACTTAGAATTTTAAAACAGGATATAAATTCCTGAGAACCCGTTGGGGCAGATCCATCTTTCTCAGTGCTCACCATGGGATGACTTGCCGTGTGCCTTAAATTACAGCCTGTGAGGCTTCCTAAAATCAGCTTTCACTTCCAAAAATCGGAGAGCTACAATGAAGGTCAAGGTTAGTAGAATCTTCTAGTACAGGGTTTTTCAACTTCTGAACTATTGACATTTGGATAATTCATTGTTTGGGGGGGTCATCAGGGGATATTTAACAGTATCTCCAGCCTCGATCCATAAAAAGCCAGTATCTTTTTCCCCCAATCCCTCAAGTAATGACAACCAAAAATGCCTTTAGATATTGCCAGATGTCCAGTGGGGAACAAAATTGTCCCAGATTGAGAACCAATGGTACAGTATTATGAAAAAATTAGGTATAACAAATCTTAAAAATCTGTGAAAAATATTCAACGTAACTAAGAGGGAAAAAATGAGTAAGAAGCTAAAGTGTATACATAATTCTGAAATTAGTAATTCAAGACAATGTTTTGTTAAAAGCAATACTATTAAGTGTAATTTCACTGTATATTTCATGGAAGTATTTAAAGAAAAAAAATTTAATTACATGAATCACTAAGAAGTTTTTTTTTTTTAATTCAGCATTCAGATAGATATGTCTTCAGTGTTGATTAAATGATTCAATTCATTCAAACTCCTTAAATCATGTCCGGTACATAATAATCAGTACGTGACAATTTGAAAATATTCAAACTATTCAAAATATTGAACGTGTTTTTGTATACTTTTTTAAATGATACATGTGATAGTAGAAAATATTGCCTTGGGGTGCCTGGGTGGCTCAGTCAGTTAAGCATCTGCCTTCGGCCCAGATCATGATCCCAGAGTTCCAGGATCAAGCCCTATGTTGGGCTTCTGCTCTGCAGAGAGTCTGCTTCTCCCTCATCCTCTGATCTTCCCTGCTCTCGTGCTCTCTTTCTTCTCTAATAAATAAATAAAAAAGTAAAAAAAAAGAATATTATGTCTCGCTATTTACTGTAATATATGGTTTGTATTTCAGAAGCACATGTAATATTGGATAAGTACCTAATATGTATTTGTGCATAAATTAATTGAATAGATGTGTAAATAAATGAATGGATATCTTATTTTTATCACTATACTGGTAGATACATACCACATCTTTACTTATGCAAGGAATGATAATAGGTTTTATATTTGCAAAATTGTTTGATAAAATGCTTATCTGAGATAACTTAAGAAAAAGATAGTATCCCTAATGAGTCTGTTCAGGTGAACAGGTTGGGCAACAGAATAGTAGTATCATGGATTAAATGTTATTTATAGGAATGAAATTTGAGAAGAAGTAAGTTCAGAAAGGAGTAGCAAATTTTCTAGCAGGAATAAAAAGGACAGAGAGAGCTCAGGAATCTAGTACTTGTCAATTTGGACAGGAAACTTCTCAACACAGCTGAATAAAACTTGGGTTCTACAGAATGGATCAAATAAAGGGTTTAAGTCAGCATGCTGTTGAATTCTTTAAGTTTAGATGCTCAGTAATAGCTCAAGGAGAAAAGGTAAAAGTTTTAGTTATGTCATGAATACCTTAGAGGTTTAAGATACCTATAATCAAATCTAGAGAGAGGCATGTATCTAAAAGAATTATAGTGCATGGAGTTGACTGTTATTAAATAGATCACACAACTAAGCTTTTTTAAAAAAGAGTTGATTTGAGAGAGAGAGGGTGAGAGAGCTTGAGTGAGCAGGGGAGGGGCAGAAGGAGAAGGAGAGAGAGAATCTCAGGCAGACACCCGCTGAGTGTAGAGCCCAACTCTGGGCTTCATCTCGAGACCTTGAGATCATGACTTGAGCCGATATCAAGAGTTGGAGGATTAACTGACTAAACCACCCAGATGCCCCAGAATATAACTAAGTTTTTAAAAGAGGTAAAGACTTAGTATACCGACTAAAATATCAACAATTTGAACTAAAAAAAGAATGGGACTATAAAATGGACTTTGGGACCTCAATCTTCTAGACACAGGAGGCCAACTGAGAAATCTGTCCAGCTCCAAAGATGTAGCCATGAAGTTAAGGAATAAGAGTGTCCAGTCACCTGAAGAAGCTACCCCTAGGGAGTAGATTAGGAGCCTATTGAAAGATCACTTCCCGCAACCCACTTCCAAGGGTTGGGATTCCTTATCAGGATTGCTAACTGTCTGTAACACTAGAATAGGGCTGTTTGGTCACTATTATGTTTTCCCTCATTCATTACTTATATAGTGTTTACTAGGGATAGATAACTTCTCTTTTTCTCTGATCTTCAAATCAAGAAAAAACACACTGGACTTAATACAGATTATTTCAAAGTATTGGACTTTGAGCTGACTAATAATCAGTTGGAGCTTTTGGGTTTTCTTTTTCCTAGGAGAAGTAAGTATATATTGCATGTGGAAAAGGCAGTGACTTGAATATTTATAACTCAAAGGATAGGTTCTCTTAGTCAGTGGGACTACCACTGATAGATGTTGTGGCTTGCTTTGACCAATAAAATATGAATGAAAGTGCTGTGTGTCACTTCCAGGCAGAAGTATTAAATCCCAGAACATACACACCATATTCTCTTGTGCTTAATTGTGTGATCGTGGAGGCTTGTGTCAAGATGGTGCCTCCATTAACTTTGCCAACCCACAGAGGGCATGTAGCATGGTTAAGAAGTAAATTTCACTATTCCAAACCACTGAAAGCTTTCTAATTGTTGGTTTTTGCAACATGACCCAATATGTTTTGATTGACAACTCTATGAATTCTTTTTAAGATCCGTGAAGTCTTGAATGTTTCTACATTGAATGTTTATACAAAATTCTATAAAAATTTTACATTTTTTACATTCATTACATTACATTATGTAAATGTACACTACATTACATTTTACATTTACATTTATTACATGCATTCTACAAAATTCAATGTTTCTACATTGAATGTTTCTACAAAATTCTATAAAAACCTACTTATAATGTAATAAAATTAGTTAGAATATAAATGAAAGCTAAAAAAGAGGGTATAAATAAAAATTACGTTTTCTTTCACATTTTTCAGTTACTTCCATTCTAATTTCTTTTCAGGATTATTCCTAATGATTACTGAATTACAAACATTTTTGTCAACATTTATAAAGAACGTGAAAACTTGTAACAATATAGAACACAGAATCTGGCTTTCTCTAAAGTCCCAGAAATTCTATAATGCATTAATAATCATTATTGAAAATAATCTTAGAACATTAAGGCAATTTTTAACTGGTTCATTTTCACCTCATTAGGCACATTGAATCTTTATTCTACTGTGTAATTGGAGGATTAATCCAGTCCTATTCTCCATTTCCAAACACATACCCACTCAGTAGAAGCCTGTCAGTTACCTCCTTCCTCCTTTCCTACAAGAAGTATAGAAAGGATTATTCCAGAACCATGTGGGCAAAGTATATTGCCCACGCATCTTAACTCCCAGAGTGTTATGGCACGAAGTTAATTAAGGCTTTAAAAGCATGGATTTCCTGATGGTTCTGTTATTCCATTGTCTTCAGTAAGATGGCAGGCAATGCTGCTTTATTAAATATGATTCACAATACAATTGACATTTAATCCCTTTTAGAAAAATTTTGTCGAGAATTCAAGAATGTGCTGCACCATAGTTATATCTACAAAAACTATTTCAACTGGGTGGAGAGGGTAGTGAATTCAATCAAGAATCTGATTAGAAACAGAAATAATCAGTTTATCAAAGGAAATTAAGTTGGGTATGATTCTCTCTCATTTTATTTTAGAGCTTTTGGTACTGCAATAAAATGTACAAAATTTTCTATTTCAAGATCAGTACTCATTTTCTCTAATATGTCTGACCACAAAGAATTCTTTCCTCTCGGTAGGTCTATGAAATGTTATTTTGTTTAAGTCATCTGATTAAAAAGAAAATGATGTAACTAAACCCTGGAAGTTAGTGTAGAAATAAAATATCCTAGTGATACCACTCCAAAAAAGGCAACATATAAATTTGTCATTAAATTAAAGGGCATAATGCTCTTCAATTTATAGAAAAGGTTAAGATTTAAGCTAAAGCTTGCTTTAGAGCTATGGAGTGTTATTTCAGAAAATGCGTCATGAGTAAATCTTAACAGTGATATCAGTGGAACAATGAGTGGAAGGTGAGTAAGGTAGCAATAACTAGAAAGGCTTTAGGAGTGTTGATTTTCACACTGCTCACATTTAAAATTTAGACAATCACATTTTGTATCTATAATTTTAAGTGACACTTTAAATTAACTTCATAAATACATGCATGATTTATACATTTTACACTAAGCAATTTCTATTAAAAATGTATGATGCCCTTGTGTTTTTCTTTTCTACATTTTCCTCCACAATTGTGAGGGCTGGGTTCTGAGCCTCCAGTTTCTTTAGGTTGAATCATAAATTCAACCAATCTTACACATCCTATGGATGTCAAGGGACTGGCTCTGCTTATAATGCCTTTCTTTTTCTGTCTGGTGAATGTCTAGTTATTCTTCACTACTCTATTTACATTCCAACTCAATAAAACCTTTCATAATCCCTTCAGACAGTTACTTGGTATTTCTTCTGTGGTCCCATGGTATTTTCTTCATAGTACTTTTATAACTTCACATGTTATTACATTCCATCTATTTAGACATCTCTTACACTGTGAGAACTTTGAGGGTAATTACCAAGTCTTTCTTCTCTATGATCCAAATACTTAAAATAGTATCAGCCACATGATAGGATTCATATTGGTTAGATGAATGGATGATTCTATAAATACTCATTTTTACTGTAGCAGAAGACTGATAATCATTCCCAAATATCTTGTATTCTGCCTTTAGAATTAGACACCAATCCTTGAGTTTTAGCTGAGCATATGGTTGCTCAGTTAGAAAAAATTTCTCCTCATCTGTGGGTTGTTCATGTGATAAGCTTTTACCAATGGTATCTGAGCACAAGTGAAGCATGCAACTTTCTGTGTCTTTCCCTAAAAAGCAGTGATGAATCTTCTACTTATTTTCATTACCTTATACACAGCCTAAGTATCAAATGTGGGGCCATTTGGGCCATTTTTGGCCTGGAGAAAAGAACTACACCTGAAGGAGAGGAGAGCAACACTTTTGGAAGAAACTGGATACCTAGATGACTTCATGAAATGCAGCCACTTTCCATGATGTCTACTTCCTCTGAACTGTGACGAGAGAAATAAACATCTATGCTATTTGAGGCATAACTATTAGAATTGCTTTTTTATTGATGCTTAACCTATATAATCCCTTCTCCTATATTCCATGTGATATACCTGCCTTTTTTGCAGGAAATTAGTCTTCTGGCAGGTTCCTTCAGCAGCTTTCAGACCTGGTGAATATTGTCGTGCTATCTCTGGCTGCAGAGACTCCCACTAGCACACAGTGAGCTATGGCCCCAGGAACCCACGCCAGCACCTAATGGTGGTACAACTCCAAACAGCAGTAGCAGCTCTGGATACTTCCCCAGCCAGGACCAGTGGCCCCAGCAGTTCCCAAGAGTTGCTTCTCTTGGCAGTTCTCCCAGAGTTGTTCAAGTCTGGTCCTTTGTCATCAGATAGCTGTTATCTTCTCAGCATCTAAATAACAGTATCTAGTGGTACATTAAAAATACTCAACTAGCTCGCTCTCTCTCTCTCTCTCTCAAAAAAGAAAAAGCTCCTGTTTATTTGCTGATTTCTACATGTAAATAGGTAAATACAGCATGGCCAATTTCATGCTAGCAATGTGACATCACTGATGTGGAAAATGTGGAGCTGAGAAGAGCCGCACCCACTTGGCTTTGTGATCTGGTGAGAGCAGTCTCCAACACGCCACAATCTACTGTGCAAAACAAACCATCCAAACTTAACAGCTTACCGCAAAAACTCGTTCTTCACACAAACTCGTTCTCCTGACAGTAAATTTGTCTGGGAGCACTCTGTGGTTTCTCTGCTGTGTTCTCTGGGGGCCGCTCATGTGGTTGGAGTCAACTGGCATTTCAATAGGGACTAGATGGGCTGAAATGCATTCACTCACTTGTCTGGTAGCTGGTGTTCACTTTAAGCTAGGATACCTTGAGTCTCCTCCCATGGATTCTCATACTATAGTGAGCTAGTATAGGTCTTTACCTGGTGATTCCAGGACAGACTTTCAAGAGGATGACGGAAGTAACTTCAGTGTTCAATTAAGACTTTTCTCTGAAGTTCCATATTTTCCTCTACTTGCATTCTATTAGTCAGTGAAAGCAAGTCATAGATCATCTCAAATTCAATGCAATAAACCATTTTGATTAGACAAAAGAAGGTTAATTGGTAATCTTGTTCCTTTGCATTTGTAAGCCCAATTGGTATTTGAAAATATAGCCACACAATTAGGATGATTACTACAAATTAAAAACAAATCAGAGAATAGAAAGTGTTGATAAGGATGTGAAGAAATTGGACCTCTTGTGCACTGTTGGTGGGAATGTAGAATGGTGCAGCCACTGTGGAAAGCAGTATGGCAGTTCCTCAAAAAAATTAAACAGAATTACAACATTATCCAACAAATCCACTGCTGAGTATATAACTCCCAAAATTGAAAGTAGGAACTTGAAGAGATATTTGTTCACCCATGTTCATAGCAGTGTTATTCCCAATAGCCAAAAGGTGGAGGCAACCTACATACTGATGGGAAGGAAATTTGGACACCCATTACAACATGGATGAACCTTGAGGACATTATGCTAAGTGAAATAAGCCAATCATAAAAGGACAAATATTGTTTGATTCCATTAACAATTCCAAAATGTTGTTTGAGTTACCTAGAGTAGTCAAATTCATGGAGATAAAAGGTAGAATGGTATTTACCAGGGGCTATAACAGAGAATTATTGTTTAATAGTTGTAGAGTTTTCTTAGTTTTTTAAGATAAAAAGAGTTCTGGAATTTGGCTGTGTAACAATGTGAATGTACTTAACAATACTGAACTATATACTTAAAAATGGTTAAGATGATAAATTTTATGTTTTTTGTATTTTTCCATAATTAAAACACACACACACACACACACACACACACACAACTACAAATTCTTTAACGATTAAGAGGTAGGATCTCTGTTCCTTCCCCTGGAATGTTGGTGAGCTTTTGATTCTCCTAAAGCCAATAGAATGAGGGGGAAGAATGGTGCATGAATTGTGATGCTATGTTAGAGAAGGCAATACAAATTTTGCCTTGTGTGCTGGGACACTTGCTTGTGGAGTTCTGAGCTGCCATATAAGAACTCTGGTGACCTAAAAAATAAAACAACTCTAGTGACCTTATGGCCACCATGCACGGTGAGAAAGCTAAGGTACATGGAGAAGTGATGGTCAGTGCAATTAACATCCAGAAAATAGCATCTACTAACCAACATTAAAGTGAAGATGGCTCTAGATGATTCTAGTCCCCAGACGTAGTTATACTCAGCCCATTGAGTCTTCCTCACTGAAGCCCAAGACATTAAAAAAAGAAAAAAAAAAGTGTTTCTCAAAAAGCCTGACCCTAAGTCCTGATTCATAGATTCAGTAAGCTTGATAAAATATTTTTAAGCCTTTAAGTTTTTTAAAACTTTAAGAACTTCATTAATAGCTTCATTGAGGTATAATTCACCCACCATAAAATTCATTCCTTAAAGTGCATAATTCAGGGATTTGTAATATGCTTGCAGAGTTGTACAGTATCTCTTCTCTCTAATTTTAGAACCTTTCATCATCCCAAGTGAATCTATACCAATTAGCCCCATTCCCTACTCCAGTTCTGCTCTATGGATTTGCCTATTCTGGAAATTATGTAAATGGAATCATACTATATATGGCTATTTGCATCTGGTTTCTTTTACTTAGAATGAAGGTCTCAAGATTCATCCATGTTGTAACATGTATCAGTATTTAATTCCTTCATATTGCTGAATAATATCCCATTGCATGAATATACCACATCTTGTTTATCCAATCATTAGTTCATGGACATTCTGGTTCTTTCATTTTTTGGTTATGATGAATAATGATGCTATAAATATTCACGGGCAAGCTTTTACATGGATGCTTGTTTTTCAGTTCTCTTGGACTTACAGCCATGAGGGGAACTGCATGGTCATATGGTAACTCTACATTTAACATTTTAAGAAATGGCCAAAATGTTTTCCAAAGTGGCTTCCCAATTTTACAATTTGACTAGTAATGTCGATGAATTTCAATTTGTCAATATCCTTGCTAATGCTTGTTTTTATCTGTCTTATTTTAGCTATCCAAGTGGGTGTAAAAGAGCATGTCATTCTGGTTTTGATTTGCATTTCCCTAATGACTAATGAAATGAGCATCTTTTCATGTGCTTATTGGCAATTTGTATGTCTTTTTTAAGAGAAATATCTATTTAACCTTGCCCATTTTTTAACTGGGCTACTTATCTTTTTATTACTGAGTTGTAAGAGTTCTTAGGATATTCTAGATACAAATCTCCTATCAAGATATAGGATTCGCAAATATTTTCTCCCATTGTATGAACTGTCTTTTCACTTTCTTGATAATGTCCTTTGAAGCATGCAGTTCAAAGCTGACAGTTTTAATATTAAAACTTAAGTCTCTGTTGATACGCACAATGCTAGTAGGCCATATGGTCAGATAAATAATTAGATTGACAAAAGCTTTGATTCTGAACAACTTTGCAGAAGGGGATAATTTCCTTTATCTATTGTTCAGAATGGTAAAATTATATCCTTATTAACAGTACATGTAAACTGTTGGCCTTGATAAATTACAGAGGTGTATAAATTACTAAAGCCTTTGCTTTCTATCTTCTGAAAAAGTGCAATGATGAGGATTTGGGGTAAATATATTTCCCCTAGTGGATGATAAATTTGTATGTGATGTCATAATAATGCAATGTGAAATATTACTTTATAAAAGAAGACGTCAGAAAATATTTTATTTAAAAGGTCCCAGCCTGAGCAGAAAAAGGGAGCTGGTTTAGTTACTCTCCTCGGTCTTCTTTTTACCACAAGTGATGTGTGCTAAGCAGGTTTATCCATTTAAAGGAGTTTCCTCTATCAGATGGATGGCATTCAAATAAAGAAATTAGACATTCCATAAAAGCCAAATTTGTAATGTATGTTGTTTCATAAAAAGCAATAGATAAATGAATGTTATATTTATTATTGCAAATTACAATGAATTTGAGAATTCACAAAATTTGGAATGTTGCATCATTGCCATGGATAGATGTCCACCAATGAGAGGCCATGTACTATTTCTTACCTAATTATCTAACTTATCTAAAGACCCACATAATTTGGCTTTATTTTGGCATTAAAATTTAGCAACTCTCAATTATATGAACTCAGTCTTTCTCAAACAAGATGAGATAAATATAGTTTTTATAATCCTGATGAAGTATCAGATCTACCCATTATCATATCATAATCTAATCATAATACTAATTCAACTACAGAAGTGAAATTTAAAGTATTTCACCTCCTGCAGGAATCTAGGACATTAAAACAATCTCATGAGGTTAATTGCGTAGGTAATGAAAGAAGCACTTTTTATTCCATCCAGATACAATACACACCAACTGTTGACAAAGTGAATTAATAGTACCTAATTTCTAACTGAAGTCAATCATAGCTTCAGGTATTTCCCTGTTGCTCCCTGTTAGATTAGGAGCCAGTGTTTACTACCACTTTATGGCAGCCATTTCTTAATACTTCCTGTCATGTGGAATGTAATAGCAGTAGTTACAATCAATAATTCCATAAACCTAATAAAAAATTCTATTTCGCTAGAATTTTTATTGGAAATATATTTTTCTTCATACAGACAATAACCTTGACATTAAAGTGAAGTTTTGTTTCACTTTATTTAAATAAACAGGATCAGCTCAGCCAAATGTATCTTCAAAATCAAATTTTAATATGACATTTTTACTAATTAAAACCGCTGTATCATTAAATCAAATGGGCAATTTTAAAACTGTGTAATATAAGAAAATGTTCTTTTAGTACCAAGAACAGACCACTTCCTAAATAGTCCCACAGATTATAATCAAAGCAAGCAAAATAAAAAATAAAGTCAGGAACACAGGTTGCTAATTGCTGTCAGGTAGCTAAAATAGTGTTTTATTGACTAAGATTCTCATTTTCTGCTCTAGCGTGTGACAGTGTCTCTATGAGATTGGGGCTATGTGCTGCTGAGAATTTGGATGAAGATGTTGTACGCCATAATCAATTTACTACAAGTATGTCTTCAGAATTTTTTTTTAGCAAAAAACTATGATCTCTGAACTAAACATGGAGGGTAATTTGAAGTGAAATACAAAGAATACACTTTTCGTTAGATAATAGTGTCTACATGCCAAATAGCAGACAGTTCGCCACCTCTCTGGACCCACTGAGATGGTGAAAGAAAATTCTAGGTTTTTTGTTTTGTTTTGCTTTAACTTAGAAGCATTTTCATTTTTAAAATTTGAAACCCCCTTAGTCTTCATCCCTCCCTCTCCCACTCCCCCTCTCTCCAGGCAAACAGTCAAGTGTCCTTGTTTGTCTCATAATTATTTCCATGAGGTTCACTCTCCCAAGCTTTCTTCGGATGTCTTATTTTCACCCCTTCCTTAGATGCTGCCCAAACTCTTCTAACTGCACAGTGCCAATGTATGCAGACAAAGAGTTCAGTACTAATAAGTACATAATTTTGAAACTATAAAAATAATGGTCCGGGGTGCATAGGATTAAGTAGCAAATGGTAGTAGATATTCAGACAATATTTTGTACTGATGTGGCTGATGTTATCAAGTGATTGAAAATTAACCTTTAAAAAGCTAAATTTGTAATGTAGCAGAATGATTAGACAGAGCTTTATGGTGAGATCAACCTTTTGTAAGATTTAGCTAGAAAGGGAGAACCCAGGTGGATGAGATGAAATGAGTCAATAAAGCAGAGGTAGGGACTCTTAGCGCATATGAGGAATGTTTGTTAGTCAGCTTGGGTGGGAGAAAGCAGAGAACTCTCAGCCACAGCTGCACAGTAGAATCATCTGGAGAGCTTGATGAATGCAGTGACTATATCCCCCTCATACAGATTCTAATTCTGTGGGGCCAGAATGAATTTCACACATCCAGTCTATAGCATGCATTTGCTTTTGAGATTATCCAAACCTATTAGATAATTAAGTACATAGTTTGTAAAGCATAGGCAAAACTTTTCAAGATGTTTCAGTATAGATAACTGGCTAGTGAGCTGAAGTATTTGTTAGGCATAGCCAGGTTTCACAGTATGTGTAAAGAGTAAGATAAGAAGAGAGGCATCTGAGTGGGCCAGTCAATTAAGCACCCAGCTCTTGATCTCAGCTCAGGTCTTGATCTCAGGGTCATGAGTTCAAGCCCTGCACTGGGCTCCATGCTGGATACTTAAAAAGAGAGACAGGTAGGGGCGCCTGGGTGGCTCAGTGGGTTAGGGCCTCTGCCTTCGGCTCAGGTCATGATCTCGG
>CM052802.1:72568683-72583534 GCA_028533885.1 Nasua narica | reverse complement strand
AAAAAAAAAAAAGAGAGAGAGAGACAGGGAGATAGAAAGACAAATAGAAATATAAGATGCATTCAATATATGTAGTAAATACCAAGAATGACCTTATATCCGTGAGACACATAGGTATTAAATATATATGAGAGCAAACATACAGGAGGCGTTGGATAGTCACGAGATCTCAATTTGATCACATATTGCTGACACCCATGTCTTCGCTCAAAAAGCACAAAACAAATCCATGGCAGTTTGAAGGCTAATTGGCAAGCAACAGCTGTGGCCAGGAATAATTGGCCTCGTGTCTATACAAAAGAGCAAGACCAAAGCCCCTTCCAAATCTGTGAACTCAAGCATTCAAAACCTATTTCTGGTCCTTATAACCATACCATCCATGGGCAACGCTGATATGGCAGAGAGCGATATAGCACATACAAACACTGAATACTCCAGGATTCAGGAAATGAGTCCTTCCTGCTTATATGGTATCCTAAATGTGTTGACTCACCCAGAGCTTTCCTCTTGTTTCTCACTGTATACTTTAAAATTGATTTAACAACCAATGCCATATGAGTATTTTCGCTTTGCCTGTGACCTTCTGTTCTGTGATCTCTGAAACAGCTTGCTTGGTAGCTTACTTGGAGACCACCATGAAAATGACCTAATTTCCTTTTCAACATAACATAACCAGTATTTTTGAAATGTTCCTCAAGTGGTTTTCATTCACATTGGGTTTGAGAATTGCTGGAATACAAAATTTGATTTTATATATGAGTTTGAGTGATTTATATTCGATTATATAGGATATCTGGAGTCTAAAATACAAAAATAACATTATATAATTGTGCATCTTAAAGATTGACTTGATAGTGGTACATACTGGGAAGTGGATAATGTGAGAAGACTAGAAATTTAGCAATGAATTAGAATAGTCAAAAAAGAATATCGTGATGAAGTGAAGCTGGAAAAGGATGAGAGAAAATGAATGAACAGGAAGAAGATATCTGGGAAACTAGGTGGATCCTGAGAGCCATTCAATTCCCAAGTCGTGCTATGAGGCTGATATTAACCAGATACAAAGACCAGACAAAAAACATTATTGGATATACAGCCAATATCCCTTGCCAACATGAATTCAAAGATCTTTAACAAAATATTGGCAAAAAATAATCTATCAATATATAAAAAACTGATACCATGTACAAGTGTGATTTATGCCAAGAATGGTATTAATTTATCTTTAGAGATTTTCTCAGTATTTCACTCCATTCTCGGTTTTCAGCACTCCCCGCACATGGGACAGGGTCATCACTGGGCCCGTTTGCCTAAGACTGTCTCAGTTTTAGCAGTCCTAATTCCCAGAAACCCTTCCCCAGGATGCAGAAAGTCCTGATTTATTGAGGATTGGGCCAGAAAGTTGAGGGAAATATACAAAACTCATAGTTGTAGCCCTTAAAGTAGTGGCTGAAACAAATCCTGTTTTTAGCATCAAATGGATACAAGATAATCCACATTCTGTAGCTGCTGTCCTTATATTTTGCCTCTTCCACTGATCCATTATTGCATCTCTCTGATTGATGTGACCTAAGTGTGCAATTTAATAATCACGCATGTTAATAGTTTGTTTTTGACATTTTGGATATCGTGACCATGTTTCTAAAGAGCGAAGATTATGAAACAATTGAAATACCAAAACCAATATAAGGCAGACATTATCAAAGGGAAAAAAAAAAAAGATCAATGAGTCTTACTTGAGTAGTAGGTGGAAGGAACATACGACTGGATTAGAGAGGCAAATAAGCAAAACAGAGCACACTGCAAAAGAGAATTTTGGCTTGGACATGTGATGGAGAAGGGGAGGAGAGAGCACAGTGACGATTGAATCTTACAAGTCCGGTGTGAGATAGATAAGCACTTCTGAACAAAGCAAAAATCCCATGAAGATATCAATGCTCATTTGAAGACAGCAGTCAGTGAATTTATTTGGGCATAGCACATGAATAAACACATTTTGTCGTACTCTTCTTTTGTTCTGTGAAACACAGTAAAGCCACATTTTTGATTCAGAGGGTACAGCTAAAATGTTCTATGGAAGAACAAAAGAAGAAATCTTGATAACAGCCTTGCTGATCCCTTACAATGTAGAGTTGATTCTGTCAAATCTTAACAATGATTATGTTTCTGGAGTATATCAAATGATTTGTTGAATCGCAGCAATAACAAAAATGTCCCTCTTCAGCTCTTAGAAATTTTGGTTTGAAAACAGAGTTTCTAATCACTTTTTTCTTTATTTTTATAAAGATTTGAATGAAATGTAAGAAAACATAAAACTGAAGATTGTTGATATTCTGTCCAAATGCAATATAGACTTTGCTTGTCTATCTGCGTATTTGGCAGACAGTGAAAATTAAATTTAATCTACTCTGCAAACTTCTTACAAAGGAAAATTTTAAAAAAAAGTTTTATCTACGCAGTGTTCTACACACTTTGTACATACACACCACTGTTAAAGGGGGGGTTAATTTGCTTGTGATGTT
Source organism: Nasua narica (assembly GCA_028533885.1). Taxonomy (NCBI): domain Eukaryota; kingdom Metazoa; phylum Chordata; class Mammalia; order Carnivora; family Procyonidae; genus Nasua; species Nasua narica. The sequence goes on along the minus strand of CM052802.1, from coordinate 72,581,012 downwards.
GAGGTTTTCATGAAAATTTTTATTTAGTTTTAGGTTTTCTCAACATGTGATTTATTTTACTTTATTGAAATAAAAGGAGACAGTCTCCTTACACGTGTCTATAAAATGGAAACATGTAGGTTGCTACAACTCACAAAGAAAAGACAACTTTTTTTTGGAAATAAGACCACTTCAGAATTCAAAAATATATAACCAGATAAGGGCAACTAATTTAAGCACAACTTGCTCATCATTTCTTTACTAAAACTATCAACTTTTTTGGAATTCAGCTTTCACGTGTTCAAATGGCCTCTGTATTTTAAAACCATTCTCCCTGAGAAAGAGAAACTTAAATTACAATGATATCCTCTGTGCTTCAGAGTGTTTAAAAAATACTTTCTCTGTGACCTAGGTTCAGCCTCAGTCTTAACAGGTCTAGTGAACTGGGCATTGGACATTAGCGTTGGGCTTTTTTTTTTTTCTTAGCATTTCTACCCCTCCTATCCATGATAGCAACCTGTGCTCTTAATCTGTGGTGCATCTTGGATGGGAGAGTTTTTCTTCTTCTCACCCAGGAATAGCAGACCTCTGCTTGGTATTGGAACAGGACCTTAGCCCCACACTTGTTTCTCAGGAGATGACTAGATGCAATGTGAAATAAATGTTATCATGATATGTCATGGAGATTTGGCTGTTATTTTTTACAGATGATAGCCTATGTGGTCTAATTTATCTTTATTCATTAGTTTTGTCTTTTCAATTCCTCAGTCATTACTTCATTTGTGATTTATTGCACCAACATTAAATGTTTGGGGGTAGAGTTTGTTGGGCGTGTTTTTCAGTTACGTTTTATTTGCATCATGTTCAATCCCCCGTTAGTCTGATCTCCATGTAAATCCTACTAGTTCATCAGATCCTCCACTATTAATTTTTCATCTCAGTGTATCAGAACCATGTGGGTGTTTATCTAAAATAAATGATTCTTTTTCTAAAAATAAGAGGTTTTTGAGTAAGACCAAGAGGTTTTGAGTAAGACCAAAAATTCTAAATTTTAGAAATTTCCCCAAGCAGAATGATAAAAGTTCTGAAGCAGTGTTTAGTCTGGTTCAGTTTACTTCCTTGTCCTTGAAACCTTGACTTTGAATGAATTCCCTAAGAGTGGAACCAACTTAAGACATGGAAATTCTCCCAGACACTAATGACCGATTCCTGCCTTGGTCCCTTGTTGCCATATCCTGCCCAGAATCAGGAGACTTTTCTAATTTGATGGACCAAATGAGACATATCTCAAAAATATTGAATGGCATACCGCAATTCCTCCAACAGAATTTTCTATAATTTTACCTCCTGTTGTACAAGGTAGCAGAGCCAGCTGAATTCACAAAAGGGAAGAGCTGTTAAAGCCAATCTGAATGACTATGGCACATTATTAACTTGGTTTGGAGGTTCTTTGTAGATATTTTCCCTGTTGATGAGCTTGTCATTTGATTCTCTAGCACAATTAGAATTATTTTCCCTGCTTCTTCTAAGTCATTTCGAAGATCTACTCTTTTGCTAGGTGTCACCTTTTCTTTATATTCCTCTAAATTCTGTCTAATATTCATATAATTTCCTTAAGCAAGCTCATTGTTTTAACATTTTTAAGTTCAGCTTCAGGTTAAGCAACTGACTTCTGATTTCGGCTGAGGTCATGATGTCAGGGTGGGGAAATCAGGCCCTGGGCTGGCACTGGGGGTGGAGCTTACTTATAAGATCTTCTCTCACACTGCGCACCAGTCCCCCACACTTGCAAGTGCTAACTGGCATTTTCTCTCTCTCTCTCTAAAAAATATAAGAATAAGAATAAGAAAATAAAATAAAAGCTCAAATTGTATCCTTTTTAGTACACTATTTTTAGCCCCCAACTATGTTGTGTTTTTGAGTTATTTTCTTAACATTCCATTTGCTGTCAGTAAGCGTCCCGAACAAAGCTTTATCTGATGATTAGTAATTTCTTCAGTGACATGTCTCACTTTATAGGGAGGGTAGGAAAAGATGCTTTCATTTTATTTCACTTTTTAGTTGTAATGAGATATTCCATTATTTTTCACTTAAACTGAGATGTATTAGCTCAGTACTACCTTTCCTATCATCAAACTGAAAAAAGAAATTTAAGGTTTTTTCCATGTTTAAAACAAAGTATTTTTATTTCAGCTAGCATATTGATAACACTTAAGAAGTATATGCAAATGTGAGTAGCTAGAATAATCATGTAATTGAGGATAGCCCTTTCAGAAATAGAAAAAAACAGTAATTGTTTGGATTACAAGATTTAGGGCTTAATGTTCCAAAAAAACAAAGATGATATTTAGATTTACTTTTGTTTCCTTAAAACTAAGCCTAACCCAGATTTTATTGAGATTTTCAAATGATTGTTTATTAAAAAAAGAGAAATATTAAGGAAGATGGTAAATGTTCCATGAAGAACTACTACATAAGCTTTTGTGAAAAAAATTGGCTGGTCAATTCAGATTGTCCTCAAATCAGTTATTATTCAATAACAGGCTCAACCTTTCTCCTTTTTGGTTGTAGCTTGACCAAATTGATTTTGTTATTCTGACAGAGTATAGTTTTAGCCTAAGCACTGAATTTATTTGAGGCATCATAAAGGGGTTTCTTTGGTACATTTAAGATAAACCTCTATTGCATGCATATATTTTTTATTTTCATATTACCTGGCATGCAATATCTTTCGCATTAATAGATAAAGTGATGTAATCATGAGTAGATCCATTGTATAATTTTTCAATAATGAAAAGAAATGACAAACCTAAAGACTCCCTAAAGTTACTTATAAATTTCAAATTTGACAATTACATTTAAAAAATAATTGTTGTCTAATGAATCGTTGAACACTACATCAAAAACTAATGATGTACTACATGTTGGCTAACTGAACCTAATAAACAAAAAGAAAAGAACGATTGTCACCATTGCACTCTAATCAGTCTGGATTTTTCTTTGGAAGTTACTTTTAATAATAAATAAGACTGATATAATTAGAGAGCTTGGTAAGGGGAAATATGAGAATATTACAGGACCAGTTAACAGTTATATACTAATTTGAAGGTTCATGAAGCATAGTTTCATCGTTACTGATTACCCTGACAAATAGATGCTTATTTATACACCGGTTCTTGCCCACCTCTAATATTTAGTACCCTTATCGGTCATCTTCTTTTCCCAGCCCTGACACCCCTACAAGTTGCAAGTAGCCTTTTGCACATGCATGTGGATACTCAGCCATATGTCCAGACTCTATTCACCTTCTCCCCAATAACTGACAGCTCAGACCAGCCTCAGGAAGTCTGATGTGGGAGAAAGGATCATGTAGAACTTACACAAATCCTAGAGAGCTTGTTTGGATTGGAATTCTGGAAAACATGCTGGAGTGTGAGGTACAGATGAACATTTCTTAGTGTCTCCATGGACTCGTTCCCCTGTAGGTGGGATGCATTCAGAGATGGATCAAAGTGGGACTCTTTAATGCAAAGGTCCTAGATTAGGGTCTAATACATGTTTATATCTGTCTAATATATTACAGTATGTGGAGCATCACAAGGTGGCCATTTCCAGTAAAATAACAGAATTCTTGCTATGTAATTGGAGTCTATTACTGGTGATTGAATACCTCTAAGTGTCATCTCTATAGATTTTTAACCAGAATCCTGAAAAACCTGCTAGCTTCTCCCTTCCCTTGTTTGGCAGTCTAAACAGTGTGGTGCTCAAATTAATATTTCCCAGACTTAGTGCATCAGAAATTAAAGCCCTAGAATAGAAGATAGCTCCCTTAAATGTTTTCAACTAATAAGGATTACTATCTAGCACTCTTTGACTGTCCTGGCAGTGTACGCAAAAACTGTGTACATTGGGATAAAGAGTTTTATCGAAAGTCCTTGGATCGAGCTCTTATTTGGAGACTTACACAGAGAAACAGACATACACCCACACTTTTTTTTCCCCCCACAGCTTATCAGCCATTTCCCTGAAATTCTAATTTTGATTTCTTTCTTCTCTTTTTTTTGGAAGTTGTCTAATAGCATAATGTTATTCTTTCACTATTTAATATTAACACAGACATATGAGGTAAAATGGACTTTCATTCAAATCTTAGTTCAACTTACCAATTTTGAGATTTGGGACTAAAAGTCAATTCCCTTATCAGAAAATAAGGACTAAAATATCTAGTTCTCAAAAAAAAAAAAAAAGAAAGAAAAAAAAATATCTAGTTCTCATGATTGTTCATAGGATTAAATGAGAAAGTATGCGTATATTTTCTACTATTTAATAAGCACTTGATAAATGATATTATTATCACCAGCACCATGGTTATAAGTCCTGCTATTACTTTCAGAATTAGAACATTTTAGACCATTAGCTGATACCAATTATTACCATTGCTTGCATAATTTCTCTGTGTAAAAACTCTTTAGTCAAGTCATGAGTAATAAAATTGCCAAAGGCATAACTGCTCCATATTATTATCCACATTATGCCATCCTCAGTGCTCAAAGGCAAGTTCTCAGGGCATTGTCGCTTTAAGAAATGACATCGCAGTTCTCCTGGGTAGCTTAGTTAGTTAAGCATCTGTCTTCCGCTCAGGCCTTGATCTCAGGGTCCCAGAATCAGGCTCCCTGCTCAACAGGGAGTCTGCTTCTCCTTCTCTCTCTGCCCTTCTCCCCTCTTGTGCTCTCTCTTTCTCTCAAATAAATCAATAAAATCTTAAGGAAAAAAAGAAATGACATCACGTCAAAATCTAATTTTGACATTCAACTCTCAAGTCTCGCCAAGTTATACCAGAGTCCTCTCCCTCTTTTATCCCACATGCTCCTGACTAATTTCCCCACATACTTCTTTCAGTAAAGCAGGACTAGAGCCAAGGCAAGGGTGACGTTTCCTGAAAATCAGTGCCAGGGCTCATAAGGCACAGTATGTCTATAGGTTTCCCTATGGCTTGCTGAAAGAAAGATACTGAAATGGCAAAGCTGAGATTAAATTCCAGATAAACTCTATCACCAAATTCTCAATGTAACAGAAGTGGGGAATGAGAAAGAATCCAGGTGTTAAGAGTCTCACCTTAAAACCAGGGACAGTAGAAGGTAAAACCCAGAAAAGTCCCCTGAAAAATCAGGTGATCTGTTCTCATTGCTTTACTTTCAAGCCTCATCCTTTTGGGCCATGCTTTAGGGACATGCAAGATTTTCCTATTTACTATCACTTCTATAAAATGATGTTGCCTAGAGTAGGAATAGTGAGATGAATAGGAGAGGAGAGATTCATAGAATTTATTGTGTGGGGTGAGAAAAGGGAGAACTCAAGTATAAGCCAAAGTTTACGTCTCAGCTTGAGCGACTAGATGGATAGTAGCACCATTTATTGAGAAAATAGAAGATTTGATGACAGTAATGGGAAATCAAGAGTTCTCTTTTGAATGAGATTAAGATGCCTATTAGTCCTACAGGTAAATTATTAGTGAGTGTGTGTATATATATATATATATATACACACACACACATATTTGACTATTGTGTCATAGATATGTTTATTTGTTGATCTCCTAAATTTGTTTGTAATATAGTAGTTCACATGATATTATAATCTGTATGGGATAATGACCACATTTTTAAAGTGCTCAAGGTAGTTTGGTTTTATTGAAGTATAATTGGTCAAGTGAATTGATGTAACCAATGGTTGTTGATTATTAGGTTTGTTTCATAACATGTTTCCAGAAAATTGACTTCTAAATTCAATTTATTCCCTGTAGGAATTAATGTAATCATATGTAATGAAATCATAATCAAGTAGAACAAGCTTATGGCAGCAAGTGCATGCTTTGAAAGTTTATATTACCAGAAAATACTTTGCCAAGACATTGTTTATTGAAAGGGATTAAATAAAGGGTTAAACAATAAAAGATTAAAAAGGGGGTCAAGGTCCCAATCCTATCTTTAAAGTACAAGATATTGTAGAGATTTGGGAGCCACCGTGGATACTATGAAATGTCTACAAATACTAAAAGACTGGTTCATCATCTAGGAAAAAATAGTAGATGTGAGTCAAACATGAATCTATGTCAAAGACAAAAGAATAAAAGCTCAGATCCTAAAATAAGACTCTTGAAAACTAAGATCAGAATTGGTACAACTTAGGAATTGGAACTTAAAATGAACTTCCGCTCAGCAAAAGTGCTTTCATGGCTCTTCTCTTCATGGATTAGCCAGACATAAGTATGTGTAGCCTCACTGTTTCATGTGTGGAACAATCAGTAAAAAGGTTTTGTGTTTCTTTGATAGATGGATGGGGTGGTGGGTAGGAGATTTAAGGGTACGGTAATTCTGCTATGGCAATGCAGCATAAAGTTGGGAGATAGTGCCTTGGAAGCCAGACCAATCTGGATTTGAAGTATATGGTTCTTTCATAGTTCCAACTTGCCTGAGGCAAATTACTTCCTTTGTGCAGTTGAGGTTATAGTGTTTACTTTCCAACATTTCTAAGTTTCAAATGAGTTTTTATATGTAAAGTGCTTAGCACAGTGCCTGATGCACAGTAAGCAGTGAAAAAATGAAATGATTTCCCAATCATTATTATTACTATTTTTCTTCTGACTGTGGTAAGTGTAACAATAGGAGCCTTATCTCTGTGCTTTGCCTAGCTCTTCTGGGAAATTAGAACAAGTGCCAAGAGTTCTATTGGCCTGTTATCTAAGATATCATAGGAAGAATATTATTAAAGGAAAGGGGACTGACAGATATGCAGGCCCCAATTTCCAAGATTAACATTCCAAAGCAAATAAAACTGTAATAAGTTTTCTAGGAATATTGCACCAGTGGCAGCAGGGAAATCGGTCTAAAATAAGAGACATTTCAGTCTGGAACAACTTGAATAGCAAGGAATCACAGTGAGTTTGTAGCTGAAGAGCTAAGACTAAATTTAGGTAGTTGGGCTCTAACCACTAACAACTATAATTCCAGGACACCTGAGGTAAGATAAAGGGATTGCATTTCTAGTTTTGGAGGATCAAATCAGGACCTGTGACAGCTGAGGTGCTAGATGACTGGTTAAGGTAGTCCAAGGAGCAGTGATAATAACAGAAATGAGTAAGGGAAGCCTCTCTCAACAGCTAGAGTAGTAGAGAGGAAGCAAGAGCCCTAACGAGAGGACAAAATCAGGTTAATACCTGGGAGAAACTCTGAGATCTGGAACTTCAAATCTCAATGGTTAATAGAGACCTGGAGATAATGATATCCGGATATTACTTACTTGTCCATAAAACCGAGATTTAGTTTTTTCTATAAGATAGACCTGCTTTATTTGTGTTTTCTTCATAGAAAATATAATCAAGTAGTAAAATTAATTGAGAAATTTGAATTCAAAACGTAGTCCTAATTTCAACAGAATGCGTTATGTCAAAGCAAACAAAACCAAAGAATGAACAACCAACGAAAACCAAAACCAAAACCAAAAAACAAAACAAAACCAAACACCAAAAAAACAAAAACAAAGAAACTTCATGGAAACAGAAAAACTGAAGTATTGGATGAAGTCTGATCTCATACTTCAGCCTGAAATAAAATACTAATTATATCCAATCTTTTAGTATTTAATGTGATATTTTATTTTTTAAGATTTTATTTATTTACTTGAGGCAGGAGCGGGGGCAAGTAGCAGCAGACGAGAATTTCAGCAGAAAATTTGAATTTAGGAGTTAAAAAAAAAGAGAATCAAATATAAACCTTAGAACCAAAAAAATAGAATTGAAAGAAATTAAGAACTTAAAAATTGAGTTTAGCATCAGATTAAAGATTTGAAGAACTGATTAGTGAACTGGAATAAAAATACGGAGACCATAGTAAAAATAAAGAAAAAGGATACAAAATATAAAGATCAATTGGGCACAAGGAAAAGGTCTAGCTAGAAAGAAAAAGAGAATCAGGCAGGAGCAATGCCTAAGGGACGATAACTAAGAATTTTTTGCAATTGACTAAAAGTATAAAGTTACAAATTTCAGAAGCTCTACAAACCCCCAACAGCATAAAGAAAACGATACCTAAGCACATAGTAGCAAATTGGCTGAAAAAGAAACACAAAAATGAAATCTTAGAAGTACAGGATATATAAAGACACATTCCCTTCAAAGATATGACTTAAGAGCAACTACTGAATTCTCATCTAAAATAGTGAAAGCCAGGGGCACCTGTGAGGCTGTCCGTTAAGCTTTTGCCTTTGGCTCAGGTCAAGATCTCAGGGTCCTGGGATCCAGCCCCACATAGGGCTCCCTGCTCAGCAGAGTCTGCTTCTCCCTCTCCCTCTGCTCCTCCCTCTTGCTTCTGCTCTCTCTCCCTCTCTCAAATAAATAAATAAAACAGTGGAAGTTAGAAAACAATAGGGTGACTTTTTTTAAAATACTGAAATTACTACCATTCTAGAATTCCATACCAGTAAAGATACCCTTCAAAGATGAAGGACAATTAAAGACATTTTCAGGCAAACTAAAAGTAAGGTATCGATAGCAGACCTGCCCTCAGATGATTAAAAAATGATGTTGTTTTAAGGAGAAGATAAAAGATCGGAGGTTATGTAGGAAGATTAGACAATGATGATTAATGTAGATAAAGAAATGGAAATATTGTGCAATTTTAAAAGTGATGTTTCATGGATTTATAAAATATAGATGATTAAAATTTGTTATAACAATAACATAAATGTGAAAAGCATACCAGATTTCAAGTGTTTTAAAGTTCTTGCATACCTAGAAAGTAGTAAAGGTAATCATTTATCCTAGAACTCAACAATGCATTTTCATGGATGCATATGTTATAATCTTTAGAGTATGCACTAAAAGAATAGTGAAAGAATCTAGAGCTAACAAATTAACATAAGGGAAAATGAAATATCAAAATATGTAGTGTACCTGAAACACAATTGTTTTAGTGTCCTATTGCTTCTCTAACAAATCACCACAAATTTAGTAGCTTAAAATAATACAGATTTAGTATCTGACAGTTCTAGAGGTCAGAAGTCCCAAATCAATTTTACTAAGCTAAAATCAAAGTGTTGGTAGGGCTGAGTTCCTTGAGAATGATATAGGGGAAGAATCATTTCTTGAATCTTCTAGAAGCTGCCTTCATTTATTGTCTGATATCCTCCGCCCATCTTCAACAACGGCAGTAGCTTATCTAGTCTTGTTCTTATTGGAACCCTCTGACTCAACTTCCATCACCACATGTCCTGCTCTGATTCTCCTGCTCCTTCTTTCACTTACACGGATAACTTGAGATTATAGTGAGAACACCTGGATGATCTCTCCATTTCAAGATCCTTCACTTAATCCTTCTGCACATTCTATTTTTGCCATACAAAGTAACATATTCACAGGCTCCAGCAATTAGGTGGATACCTTAGGGATAGGGAGGGTGGCATTATTCTGCTTTCCACAACAAGAAAGGGAAACAATAAGAAAAATAGAATTTATAATGATATATAACTAAAAATTAATGAGAGTTTAAACCCAAATACATTAAAAATTATATTAAATGTAAATGTACTTAAACACAAAGATTTTCAGACAGAATATTTAGAAAATTGCATGCTGCTTAAAAGATATATGCATGTATATGTATGTATGCATGTGTAAATATATATTTTGAAAGTAAAAAACAAGTCAGACAAAATTCACTTTAAGCAAATTGCATGAGTAAAGATAATAAGAGACATTTTATAATATCCAGGGAGTCAATCCATCAAGTTACAACAATTCTAAAAATTAACCTTAAAGTAAATTGCCATTTCTTTTTCTGATCATAATGGAATAGCTCACACTGAAAGAAACTATGGAAACCAGAAAACATTAAAAACAAACAAATAAACATAAAAATGACTGGAGAGTGATTAAAGCAAAATTTGAGGGCCTGTTAAAATTGAGGTAGATGCACACTGATGTAAGCCTCAAATGTACCCATGCTTTTTTTTTTTTTTTTTAAACAGGGCTGTTTTCTCAATTCACAACACGAAGTGTGAAGTTCTGGTGAAAAGGACAGTTTTATTGGAATAAAGAGAGAAAGTTTGGAGTTGGGATCTGCCAAGGCAGCTAAGACATTCAGGGTAAAATCTTGAAAAGAAGGAGTTCAGTGAAGAGAGCCTAAGAGCCATTTGCAAGTTTTTCTCAAGTCATTAACTTACTAAGTTAAAAGTGCACAAGTGGGCGCCTGGGTGGCTCAGTTGGTTGAGCAACTGCCTTCGGCTCAGGTCATGATCCTTGAGTTCCAGGATCCAGTCCCACATCGGGCTCCCAGCTCCACCGGGAGTCTGCTTCTTCCTCTGACCTTCTCTCCTCTCATGCTCTCTCTCACTTTCTCTGTCCCTCAGATAAATAAATAAAATCTTAAAAAAATAAATAAATAAAAGTGCACAAGTAAGGTTTCAGTGACTTCACATAGAAACAGTGACTAGAAGATTTGAACAGACAGCTCAGCTGCGGTAAAATACTTGAGAGGCAGACTTTGGAGTACAAACCCTCCTATTGTGGGTGGGGGTGGGGTGGGCAGGGTGAGACTTTGTAAAACTTCTGGGCTTTCGTTGACCCTTCCACAAGACTGCTCAGTGGAAATGAAAAATTCCAGTCCAGTAATCAAATAAAAGCAAATATGTACTAACTCTAAAAAAGCTGAAATCTAACCTTTATGATGATCAGGTAAACATTTGGGGCTCTAGTAGCTTTTGAGGGGAAATCACCCCTTTTGGGAAAAGATAATGTCATCAGGGCTTTTCTATTTTTTCTTATATAATGGTTAGTATTAAATTAAAAAATAGAAGGCTCTCAAAAATATAGTACCAAATAAATCAAAGTCAAAAAGCAAAAAAATGACAAAAGAGACTCATTGATGATTTAGTTACTGTCATTACCAAAAAAAAAAAAAAGGGGAATCTAAAGAAATTCTTGCTTTTTAAGAATAAAATTCCTAGGGTTCCTGGGTGACTCAGTCAGTTAAGCATTCAACTCTTAATTTAGGATCAGGTATTGATCTCAGGGTCATGAGCTCAAGCCCTGGTAAGGCTCTGCCCTGGGTGTGGAACCTGCTTAAGATTTTCTCTACTTCCCCTCTCCCTCAGGTACGTTCTCTTATTCTCTCCCTCATTCTCTCTCTCTACAAATAAATTAATTAATTAATTAATTAAATTTCTTTTTTGTTAACAATGAAAAATAAAAGACATATATTAAATTGGAAGGGATGCTGGGATAAACAAAGGCAGGTCAGGATTTATAATCTCCTCACCCCAAAATGAAGAATGGCTGTTGTAAATGAAATCTGACTTGGTGTCAAGTAAGGACAATGAGAAATAGAGCCTGAAGCTATCTCTCACAGTAAAAGTGCTCTGTAGGGATGATGGGAAGATAGGCCGTCCCTGACTAGGTCTAACAAATATTAAGTGTGAGCCCAGTGAAATGATATAGAGCCTGAATAGGTGTGTGACTGATGGATGAAGTAAAATAAGACTAATATTGGGAAAAAAATATGGAAGTAGAGTTTTATCACAAGTCCATTCAGTGGAAATGAAATAGGAGAGCAAATTTTGGCAATTCGTGAAAGCAAGCTTAAGAGGCATCATCTCTCACTCCAGTTGGAAGCTGAATAATGGGAGAGAAGGAGACACAGATAATACACACACAGAGAATATGAAGAACACAAAGTCCTTGAAAATATTTAATGTATATTTTCAGGGTGTCTTCAAAATATATCTTTTTTTCATGTTCATGTGGGGTGCACTAAGTAAGCAAAACAGAGCAGATATTCTTTTAATGAGATTCTCAAGTGATAAAAGATATTTTCATTGTTAGGTACATTAGGTAAAAAACATTTACAGCTAGCATTTTTCTCAATTTTACCTTAATTAACGCATAAAAAAATTTAAAATGGTCCAGTTTTTAAATTTTTGTGTGATGAAAATTTTATTTTCTCATACTTAGGAAATAGTACATTCTCTATTCTATTATGTTTGGCCTGTATTATCTTATTGGGTTGTGTGGGTGATTACCGACACAAAGGAGAGACTCACTCTTTGATGTAGTAATTATTAGTTGGCAAGATTTTTTGTTACAATTTATTTTACTTTTTCTTAAATTTAAAAAAAAATTCCTACAATTACCTTGTATTGTTTACATGATGAGAAAAGTAAAAGTATAGTAAAATAGAGTGTATCTTTGCTTCATTCTTTCTTTCCAATTTGTATGTAGTTCGGCTTTGGTTCATTTGAAGAGTTAAGAACTCTTGTTTCAAGATATGTCAAAGGTGGTAGATTTTGAATTTTTTTTT
>CM052802.1:72548736-72568183 GCA_028533885.1 Nasua narica | reverse complement strand
CCCGGGGTTAGAAATCTTTCTCCTCAGGGTGATTTCATGGGTGTTCAGCGTGTTCTGGTAGATTTCCAGCTCACTTTTGGGGACCGGTTGCTGCAGGATCTCTTACTTCTCTGCCATCTTGCCCCCCTCCGAGAGAGAGAGAATCTTAAGCAGACTCCACACAAAACATGAAGGCCAAGGAGGGGCTCGATTTCATGACCCATGAGATGGTGACCTGAGCCGAAACCAGGAGTCAGACACTTAACTGACTGAGCCACCCAGGCACCCCAATGGTGGTAGATCTTTAAATATTCCATATTAAGGCTTGCCATGTTATTTATTGCTTTATGATAACTATTCAGGACAGAGATTAAATAAGGCAAATTCAATTTCAAAGTCATATAAAATTTTTTGAGATTAAAAATAATGGTTTTGATTCTATCCCTAAATGTTATATGCTCAGAAGACATATCTGCTTTTGGGAAGAAGACACATTCTTTAATGCACTGAGGAGTTTTAAGTGGCACGAGTTTTAAGTGGCATGAGTTTTAAGTGGCACGAGGATGAGGAGATAAGGGACATATGTCAGCCAGTCAGATTGCCTGAATCAACTCTATTCTTCACATCCTAAAAAGGATGCTCCATAATTTCTTACTGAATTAAATCACATTTCAAGAATTGCTAATATGCTAACTAAAGTCGATAGAATATTCCCTGAAATATAACAAATATACTGCTGGTTTTCTCAAGAGAAAAGTGCACAAATTTTAAGCATACAGTTCAATAGATATAATGATACATATGTATTGTTAATTTTGTGATAAAATTTAATGAAACTTTATTTGTGGGAGAGATCTCTAGGATTTTCATTTGCCCTGAAACATAGTTACTTTTAGGGGGGTCCCTGGGTCCATTGAGAGTCCCTGACTGACTGTATGGAGCTGAGGGGCTGGAGTAGGAAAGGAAAGCTCTGACAGGGATAGAGGGAGGGATTAAGAAGGTAAGGTTTGAAGGGCAACATAGTAAAGTATGGAGAGGGGTTAACAGGAAGATTGAAGATGGTAAAAAAAGGAAGAGGAGAGGTGATAAGAAGGGGAAGGTCTTAGATGACTCAGTTTGGGAAGATCTTAAATTTCTCAAAAGAAGTCAATGAAGTTCCAAATTATCTTTAGGAAAATCATACCAACAAGAAAGGAATCAGAATCAGTGTCACACTGGTAGAACATAGAGTGAAGGGATTTGAGAAGGGAAGTTTCAGTTCACTGAGAAGCTCCTACATTTTTAACCAATGGTACCTCACAAAGAAAGCAACCCGGGACACTAACCCAGTCTCTGTCTTACAGACAGTCCTCACAAAGAGCTAGGAATCTCCTTCTCAAGCATCAGGAAGTAAATTCCCTCTCAAAAAGAGCCAAGAAGTTTCTTGCTTAATTACCTTTTAACCAAGAGGCATGGGACTCTAACCCAACCTCAAAGAATACACTCAGGATCTTTAGAATCAGAATCTGCCCTTACCTTGCTTCAATAGACCATCATCCAAAGCACTAGATTGGATCAGAAGCTGAAGTCACCAGTGATTCCTGATCAGTCTGTCAGGAGTGAAAACAAAGCCTTCAAAATTGAATACTTGGAGTTTTGGGTGAGAGATCTAGGAGTCCAATGATGAGTCTGACCCTCTCTAAGTTCTAGGCATCATACCATTAAAAACATGATTCCAGCACTTGTTAAAATGTAAAGGAAACCCTATTCAAGACTATTGAAATAGGGGTATTATAACAGGGAAGAGAAATCTGTCTTACTTCCAAATACAAGGACAAATGGGGATTTAGAGCCAAGTAACAAGATGAGGGGGTGAGTGAATGAAAAATTACTAAGGGTAGAAGGATTCTTCCTAAACTGACCTGAAAGGATTCTTGCTAAAGGCAAGCCACAGATATAGACATCAAAGGTGGGTGACGAAGAAATGGATTAGCTATCAAGGGTAGGGTGATTCTTGCTAAATTGACTTAGCTGATTTCTTTGCAAAACTGGGCTCAGCAGACTGAAGAAAGGAAAGGATAAAGGCTGTGGTCTAGTTGAGAGAAGATCTTAGAAGAATATGACTAAACTTTGCCCAAGGAGAGAGTGTTTGGAAAACTCACTAAATGGTGGATGGATGAATGGATGGATGGATTCAGGGATGAATAAAAGAGAGTTCTGGAAAACATTGGTAAATAATTCCTTCAGCCCGCTGGGGGAGAAAAGAAAACAAAGAAATCTTATTTTTCAAAGCTGATTTGTTGTCATAAAATGTTCATATTTCACTTACCAAAAATAATTATTAAGAGAGACAAATATGAAATGTCACCCACACATTTTCTGTCAAGAAAAAACTCCTGTCAGAATCCTGTGAAACACTACAATTAGAGAGGATACACCTCTGAGTACAGTGAAATTAAAGATTGCTGCCCTGGGAATGTAAAAGTTGTATTTCTTGAATCTCGTTATCACAGCAAAATATTGAAAATAATTAATAACAACTACTCATTAGTTATTATGTGTCATTCAGGATCCCACAGTTTACTGCATTCTAATCTGAGGTGTTATCTCATGCCCAATTAAATAGCTTTTATTCACTTCCCAGTTTTGGATTTTTGCTTCTTCATGGCCTCTTGTGGCCCAAATTGAAAGAAAGAAAGAAAGAAAGAAAGAAAGAAAGAAAGAAAGAAAGAAAGAAAGAAAGAAAGAAAAGAAAGTAGGAAAGAGAAAGAGAAAGAAAGAAAATTCAACATGAAAAAACATTCAGACTTTTTTATTTTTTATTTTTTTACATCCAGACTTTTTTAAAAGATGATGAAATAAAGAAAGGAAGTGGGGGAGGGAAGGAGAGATGGAAGAAGGAAGGTAAGTAGGAAGGAAGGAAGGAAGAAAAAAGACATCCAGACTTCTCTCAAAAGTCAGGAAACTTTATTTTTATCTATGGCCTATGGCTTTTCTCTGGCAGTCATAATGTGGTAATATAATTATTTTAATGACCTGCTGGCAGCAGCTGATTAGAGTTGCCATTCTAATTATTTGTTTCCATAGTCACTCCTTTTAGCTCATTCATGAAAATTGATGTCTTTTAACAGCCACTTATTTTCCGTTTAAACCTACTAATTTTTACCCAGTCAATTTGTTCTTTTTCGGCTTCCAGCTTCTTTAGTTCGACCCTGCTCTACACGAAGCATCTGAAAGAGCTAGGGCTGGTGGTGATGGCGTGATTGACCAGAGGAAACAGTTTCCTTTCATGTTCCATTTTCTCACATGTCTGAAGGTGAACTTGAAGAGGAAACATCCTAATCTGGGAGCCCTGTGTTCTAAAAGCTGTTAGAAATCCTAAGTGTTTCTACTTCCAGTGTTGTTTCTACTTCCAGTGTTCTTAGCACTGCCTTTATATGTAAGGGGAAGAAAATCTTCCATCTAATATCTCAAAAAGCACCTAAGCTCCTTCATGTAGAAAAGATAGCTTATTTACAGTTCAATTCTTAACAGAGAAAATGATAATTATAATGATACTAATAACGATAACAATAAAAACTAGGAACATATACTGTTAAACTTCAGAATTACAAAAAAAGATTCTATCTCCAAAATTATCAGAGTGTAAAGAAAATAAGGAAAACAGAAGAAAACATTTGACCCGATAAAGATGCAGCACATTTGCAACATAAAATTGTATGCAAGAATGGTGGCCTGATGGAGAAAATCTGGAATCTGGTGAGGATCCTGAAAATTTTGGATCACGCCTTAAATGAGATTCCAGAAAGTCAGTGACTAATTTGGCCATGGAATTATTTGCCAACCCTTAATATTTGAACTCACTTTATGAATCCTCCCACAGAAATAGAAGATACACAGACATAAATCTAGTACTAGGTATTAAGTAACAAGGTTCTGAGATATCATAAACATTTACCTGGAGGTGTCTTGCATTCAGTCCAAGATTTATGAATGACTATTTCTGCAAATATGACATAGTTACTTAGAAAAATCAATAAGTTGCAGCACTCTTCATAAATACTAAATGAACTCATCTACCCACTCAATAATTCAACAAAGAGACTGAGCTCCTCTTTGCTTCTAGAAACTATGAGAGTTGAGGCCAAGCCATGACACTTGCACTGCTGCCATTCTAAGGAGAATGATAGATCTGTGAGCAAGGAAATTTGGTAGGAACAGTACTGTAACAATGGAAAGATGATTTCTGCTGCACAGAAATTAGACCCCAAAAATCTTTTTTTGAGGTATTGATTTTCAATAGAATATGCATCTTCGTAGCTTCGTAATTTCATTGCAATTTTATTTCATGGATTCAAGAACTATTTATTGAACATCTAGAAATTTAGCAGAGAACCTGATAAGGCAGACACATTCTCTACCCTAAGGAAGCTTCCACTTTTGTGGGAATAAACTAGCAAAGAACAAGGATGTAAATAAGATAATTTATGTTGTATTAGGTGCTAAATATTTTAAAATAAAGGAGCAGTGGAAGAGAGGATGCTAAGGAATGGATGATACTCTAGGATGAACAGGGAAATCTTGGGGAAGGGACTGGATATTGACCTAAGAGCTGGAAGATGAGAAGAAACCTCTGCACATATCTTGGCACAGAAAAAAGCAGGCAGAGAAACCAGCAAGAATGAAAATTGTAAAGCTGGAGTGAGTTCAACTTGTAATAGTGAGGTTTACTAGGTGCTCTGAGTGGGACTGTTGTGAAAAAATGTTCATAAAAGACCAGACAGGAGCTTCCTTTTCACTCCAGGATGCCGCTGTTCAGGAAGTGAAAGTTGAAGGTTTTTTGGTAAGAGGATTGGAGAAGCAACTCCTTAATGGGAACCCCCAGCTATTTCATGAGGATTATTCTCATTATCCTGAGATATTATAATGAGATATCTCATTATCTCATTAACCAATTTGTTTGGTATCTTTTATGCTAAATAAACTGCATTTTGAAGGGATCTTTGAAATTTTATTAACACCCTAAGGCAGTTTGTCTGAGGAACAGAAAGAAGGCCAGTGGGCTGAAATGTCTTTGTCAGGCCTCAAGCATCTGGTTTAGGCTGTGCATTCAGATGAGGAAAGTATATGCAACTTCAAGAGAAAAGCAAGAACAATCATAGGCTATGGCAATGGCCTGAGATTGGAATCCCTATTTTTAGGTTCTGAATCTTGGTCAACATTTGCATGAAGAGACAAGGATCATAAATCACATGAACTCCAGCTGGAGAACCCAGCTCCCAAAACTCTGGCAGCAGCACCATTTTATGACCTCGTTGGCAAAGATTGCCTGAGGGTTGCAATCCATGCAGCTTGTTTCCTTCATGGAAGGGATCTCCAAAGTTTTATTAAAACTTCAGTGAGGGCGCCTGGGTGGCTCAGTTGGTTAGGCGACTGCCTTCGGCTCAGGTCATGATCCCGGAGTCCCGGGATCGAGTCCCACATCGGGCTCCCGGCTCCGTGGGGAGTCTGCTTCTCCCTCTGACTTTCTCCCCTCTCATGCTCTCTCTCGCTCACTCTCAAATAAATAAATAAATAAAATCTTTAAAAAAAAAAAAACCAAAAAAACTTCAGTGAGAGGGCAGTGCCTGGAAAATCACAGAAGCCCAGAAGCTGAGTAACCAGGGATGAGGAATTCAAGAACAAAACACGACAAAAAGCTATATGTCACAATTAATTGCCTTGACCTACTCTATTCACACCTCATAGTAAGAGTTATGTAAACGAAATGTTAACGTTTCCATCTAAAGACTGGGCTACAAAATTGATAATTGTGTACACTAATAAGTCATGGCAATTTGCCACTTAATGTCTTTTGGTAATCTGCCATTCACTGACTAAAAGAGGTATCTGTGTCAGCGATTCCTTAATTTAATTTAATTAGCATTTTGTCTACTGCATCTTAGGTTTTGCTTGAATAAATAAATAAATAAATGGAAAATATCAATGTATGCCTTTCCTTGGAAAAATAGTTCAGAAGTCCTTCACTAATTTTATTTTTGGTCAATGGCAATTTATTAACCAATGATTTGAGCCATTTTATAGAAAAATAAAAACTTAGGCTATTAAAAACTTTAAAACATTGTTTAGAAATATGATGTTTCAAATTATTCTTGAAAGAAAAAATACATTTCAGTTAACTACTTGTATTTCATAACACGCATATAAGGGAAAATATCAAATTTGTATTTTATGCAAGGTTACCCAAGAACTTTTTTGGAATGTAAGATAATCAAATTAAAGATGAAAACAAGAGAATATAAAAAACATCCAACACATAGATATTGGACATGGTTCATGTGTCTGAAAAGTGTAACCATAAAAGAAGAATCTAACGCCTTTTGAAAAGCAAATTGAAGCAAGGACCATATCTTTGGAATTATAGAAACAGAGAAAATTATCAATAAATAAATGACAAAACCTGAGGTATCTGATAGAAAAAAAAATCTATTTGAGATGGTAAAGCCAAAGAAGTTTTCACATCAAGTATTGCATCTTGTTTTCAGGACCGAAAACAATTCTTGGCACACAATAAGATAAATTTCTATGTGTGAATGGAGGATGATGGTTGTAATATGCATTCAAATTTTATGACAGCACAGAAGGTTTTAAATGTTGCTACTTCATTTTTTAAATGGTAATCTTTAAATAAGTTATAACTTGTGTAAAATTGATGATCATGTCATTAAATCCTCAAACTTCTTCTAGTTGTGGAAAATAATTTTTTCTATGCCTGGTGTCACACGGCCAAAGTGTAAAATGCAGTGAAAATATATAATTAAAGATTTTTTAATGAAGTCTGCTACTTTGGGAATTTTTACCTCATAAAATGCCTCTGAAGAGTAGGTATTTTCAAGATGGAAACCTAAAATTTCAAATGCTTAATCCAATTGGTTATAGTCATTTACTGTCACAGACACATGAATTGACATTGTCCTTTGCTACAATGCTTTGCTCTCATTCATGTACTTCCCCCAATATAACCGTGGTGCATTTATTGTTGAGATGTCTGTCCCGGTTAAAAAACTGCTAAAATGTGTTTTAATACTATTTCCAGTTTTCTTTCTTTCTTTCTTTCTTTCTTTCTTTCTTTCTTTCTTTCTTTAAGATTTTATTTATTTATCTGAGAAAGAGAGAGAGTGTGAGAGAGAGAGAGAGCATGAGCAGGGGGAGAGGCAGGCAGAGGGAGAAGGAGAGGCAGACTCCCTGCCAAACAAGGAGCAGGATGTGGGACTCTATCCCAGGACCATGGAATCATGACCTGAGCCAAGAGCCAGTCGCTTAACCAACGGAGCCACCCAGGTGTCCTTATTTATGGTTTTCTTCTGTAGATTATCATTAGGTAATTTTTTTCGCATTTGGAAGATAATTGGCGGTTAAAAAAATGTGCACAAAATTTATGACTACATGACCTGGATTATACTTCAATATTTCAAACCCACATGGTATAAACTTCATAATAACCTTGAATTCAATGTCATTGGAATTTGAAAACCATGATTACAAAAAAAAATTATCAGAAATCAATTAACAATACTCTCTGCTGAATCTCATTATCCATGCTAAAATGCAATATTTCAGTTGGGAATTTATACCTATTCACTCTCTTTTCAGTAAGTTGCTTTACTTTTAAGTTATTGTCCTGCAATAATATGTAGAAAGCTTACCCAGGAGATGGTGTAACACTGCTTGCTGCAATATGTACCTGGGGAAAGAGTAGGAGTTAAAGAGGAGGCCGAAGTAAGACTATAAATAAAGTCTGAGAATAAATAATAGAAATGTGCATTTGCATTATTACTCATGAAGTGCAAGATGACTTCAGATATTTGTCATAAATCTACAACATGGATGAAGTAGATTCTTAGGTCATGTTATAGTGGGAAGAGTTTGATGTTCTTCTTAACAACACAACATTTTAAAAAAAACAAGTAAAACTGGCTCTAAAATTGACCCTAGTTATAAGTACTCTTGAGTCCAAGAGGAATTTATATTTAAAGAAAATAAATGTGGTTTTATTTTTTGGCTGCATATAAAATTATATAAGTTTTAAATGGACATGTTACCACAATCTGGGACACATGAAATGCACTTTTTTTTTTCTGGTATTTGGAATCACTTTTCTGTGCTCCATAATTTTTTTAAAAAAGTAAGAGCTTTTTACGAATGGTGCTTCCAGCCTTTCTTATTCATTTGTCCACTCATTAGTACCTCATGAACAGCAATGAATGCTTCCAAGTTAATGAGCAGAACCACATGCCTATAAGTGCATTTCTCCTATCAACTCCAAGGACATTGAAGGGTACTGTAGACATTCTCTATAGTCCAAATTAATCTTCAAATCTGCCCTTTGACATATGTCCAAAGCAATTGTTTTTCAAAAAATTATTTGTAATATTAAATTGAGCTTAATGGATGCAGTATATCAAAGGATTTGTATTATGTTTAAGTCAACAGAAAATATGAAAATAAGATATCCTATAATACATGAAATATGCCTGTATAACTTAAAGTAAATACTCCTATTATCAGTCTAGTGATTCTTCACTTACAGCCATTGTGTTTAAGATACGGGCTTGATGGAGAGCCTACCTGTGATGAAAAACATATTTCTTATGTTTCTTTCCATTTAAAAGCACTAAAATTATAACTATGAGACACATATCTCTGACCTGTTATCAAACATTTATTAAGCATTGTTTTGTGATTTGGAGAATGGCATGCTTCAAATTTAAATGAAACAAATATGGTGCCATTTCCCTTTGTAAGAAATTTCTTCCCCAGTAACTTCACTGAGAGTACAGCTGAGAACCAGAAAATGAACAAAAGAAACTTCCTTCTTTTTTTTTTAAAGATTTTATTTATTTATTTGACAGAGAGAGATCGCAAGTAGGCAGAGAGACAGGCAGAGAGAGAGGAGGAAGCAGGCTCCCCGCTGAGCAGAGAGCATGATGCGGGGCTTGATCCCAGGACCCTGAGATCATGACCTGAGCCAAAGGCAGAGACCCTAACCCACTGAGCCACCCAGGCGCCCCAAGAAACCTCCTTCTTTAAAACTGCTAATTGGATGTCAATATCTGCACTGAATTTCATATACTGTTGTCATGAAAAATCTGAACATCTTTGTCATTAGCCATAACTAGAACATGACATACAGATCCCAGCCCAGTATAGGTTGGAAACAAGTAACTGGATGATGATGCTTAAAAAAGGATTATTGTTCTATATGCTATTTATTCAACAGATACATATTTTATTTAGGATTTATGCATCAGAAAGAATAACTTCTGGGGTGATGAAAGTATTACATAACCATATTGTAGTGATGGTTGCCAATTGTATACATTTACTAAAATGTATCAGATGACATTTAAAGTGCAGGAATTTTTATGTGATGTAAATTATGTCAATGAAATTTTTAAAAATACATAAATGGGGAGAGTTGTTGGGTAAGTAGAGGTATTGTTAGATGGATATATATGCCATGAGAAAAGAACAGTAACTTGCAAAGGGCAGAATCTAAGTGATGAGTTTAATGAGTGTTTGCTATAAATATTTTTCAAATTTATTGTATGTTTGAAAAATTGTGTAACAACATTTTTGAGAAAAACAGAGCACAATTAGTATATATTTTATCTGCTGTATGTTTTATATAATACTTACTATATCTATATATACTATGTATTTATATATCTTACTTATATAGTATATAATGGGAATATTACTTAACCATAAAAAATGAGATCTTGCCATTTTCAACAACATGGATGAACTTGAAGGGTATTATGCTAAGTGAAATAAATCAGAGAAAGGCAAATATCATATAATATCACTTATATGTGAAATCTAAAAAAAACAAATGAATAAACAAACAAACAAAAAACAGAAATAGACCCATATATACAGACAGCAAACTAATGGTTGCCAAAAAGGAGGGAAACGGAGGTACCTTCCAGTTATGGAATGGCAAAATGGGTGAAGGGAAATGGGAGGTACCTTCCAGTTATGGAATGAATAAGTCACCGGGATAAAAGTCACAGCATAGGGAACATAGTCAAGGGTATTGTAATAGTGTTGGATGGTGACAGAAAGTAGCTATACTTGAGGTGAGCATAATTAACACATAGAGTTGTCAAATTACTATGTTGTATATCTGGCACATTGCGTATCAACGATACTTAAAAAACACATATGCACACATACATACCAAAAAAAAAAAAAAAAAGATACTTTCTGTAGCTGTCAGGTTGTTATGGACTGGTAGTTTCTTGCGGGGTTCAGTCTTACACTGTGGGTACTGACCCAGGTTTCTACACTCAAGAGGAGCATGCCAGCTCAGCCTCAGGACTGCTCAGAGTTACAGTTTTTACCTTCAGGAAGAAGTTAAGCTAAATGTTGGCCGGGGGGAGGGGTGGTCATCACAATGATTTAATAAAATATTTTGTGACATTCTGTCAGGGTTTCTATCTTTTCTCTGTCTTAATATTTCTCATGCAATGATAAAAGAATCAAAGTACGGTTTAGTTTAGAGCAAAGGTCGGCAAACTTTTCCCATAAAGGCCAGATAATAAATATGGTTGACCCTTGAATGATATGGGGGTTAAATGCACTGATCCTTTGCAGTCAAAAAACTATGTTTAACTTTTGACTCTCCAAACTTAGCAACAGGTGTTGGCGAGGATGCAGAGAAAGGAGAACCCTCCTCCACTGTTGGTGGGAATGCAAGCTGGTGCAGCCACTCTGGAAAACAGCATGGAGGTTCCTCAAAAAGTTGAAAATAGAGCTACCCTATGACCCAGCAATTGCACTACTGGGTATTTACCCTCAAGATACAAATGTAGTGATCCAAAGGAGTATGCCCACCCCGATGTTCATAGTAGCAATGTTCAGAATAACCAAACTATGGAAAGAGCCTAGATGTCCATCAACAGATGAATGGATAAAGAAAATGTGGTGCGCACACACACACACACACACACACACACACACCCACTAGAATATTATGCAGCCATCAAAAAACCCAAAATCTTTCCATTTGCAATGAAGTGGATGGAACTAATGGAACTAGAGGGTATTATGCTAAGTGAAATAAGTCAATCAGAAAAAGACAAGTATCATATGATCTCACTGATATGAAGAATTTGAGAAACAAGACAGAGGATCAATCATAAGGGAAGGGAGGGAAAAATGAAATAAGACGAAACCAGAGAAGGAGAGAAACCTGGAGGGGAGGGAGGTGGGAGGGATGGGGTAACTGGGTGATGGACATTGGGGAGAGTATGGCTATGGGTGAGTGCTGTGAATTGTGTAACACTCATGAATCACAGACCATAACCCCAAAACAAATAGTACATTATATAGTAATTAAAAAAAAAAACCTAACTACTAGTAGCCTACTAGTTATCAGAAAGTCTTATGTATAACATAAACAGTTAACATACTTGTATATACATTATACACTGTATTCTTACAAAGTAAGCTTAAGAAAATACTAAGAAAATCATACGGAAGGGAAAATACATTTAGAGTACTGTACTGTATCAAAAATAATCTATGTATAGGTGGACCCATGCAGTTCAAAATTGTGTTGTTTAAGAGTCAACTCTATTTCCAGTTTTGCAGGCCATGTAATTCTTCTGCAATAATAATTCTACTCAGCTCTGCATTTGCAGTATAAAAGTAGCCACAGACAATTCCTAAACAAATGAAAGTAGCTGTATTCCAAAAAAATTATATTTACAAAAACAGGCACAGGGTCAGATTTGACTTACAGCCTGTATTTTGCAGGCTGTATTATGACTTAAAAAGATGATTTACTCCTAATTTGGGGGGAATAGTCATAGTCCACAAAGAAAGTGTGATCCCTGAAGGGAAACACAGTTGCTCTGGATATTAAATAGCATGTTGATTTCCCAGGGTTGTGGAAACAAAGTATTCCAAAGTCCTCCCCTTGAAACAACAGAAATGTATTCTCTTGCAGTTCTGGGGGCTAGAAGTCTCAAATCAAGGTGTGGAAAGAGTCATGCTCTCTGATGTCTCTAGGGGAGAATACTTCTTTGCCGTCTCCTAGCTTCTGGTGTTTTCTAGCAATTCTTAGAATTCCTTGATTTGTAGATATATGTCTCTGATCTCCGCCTCTGTCATCACCTATCTTCTCTGTGTCTCTATGTCCAAAATGTCCTCTTTTTATAAGGATACCAATTATTGGATTGAAGGCCCATCTTTCTCCAGTATGAACTTACCTGGACTAATTACATCTACAGTGATTCTATTTCCAAATAAGATCACGTTCTGGGGCACTGGGGGTTAGGACTTACCTCTCTCTTCTCTCTCTCTCTCTCCACCTATACATGGAACACAGTTCAATCCATAACAAATAGTATTATCATTTAGAAACGAGGAATCACCAAATCCTGTCTTGTCAAACACTATTCCTGACAATGATGGGGGGGCCTCCCTCAAATGATAAATACAAAAGTAAATGTAGCCATGCTACATTTTTTGGGCTACATTTACCCCATTTACATGGGGACATGTAAAAGATTGTATTTTAAACTAGGCCAATCCAGCATATCCTGTCCTGATGTGGTCTTCGATAGTCATCTGCATTGGAAGGTGTGATTTAAGTTAACGTTTCAAACAAGGCTCCTCCCTCCCCACACTCCCCATTCCCATTCAATATACATACTAATCCCTGGCTGGTTACACTGTGGAAAGAAATTAGGGAGAGGAAGGAAAGTTTATATGTCCACTCTAAGAGCAATGCAGTGTACATTGAGCCTTGTGATTGTCTTAGATCTTTCTTCTTTTACGTGCATTAATTCTATTCTTACTCTCTCTGACAACTGTTTTCTGGCTACTACCATACCATCTGAATGTTTAGAGATTTGCCTGTAAAAAAAAGGGGATTGAGAAATGTTAAAGGCTCTCAACAACTTCCTTTGAGTAATCAAAAAAATAGAAAATAGAATAGAAAAACTAGAGCTCTGCAATAAAGTGAAGAATCATTCAAACAATTTTTGTCATAAACAACTGCTGAACTGGGAATCCATTTCTTGTGTCAGGCAGAGGTTCACTTGGTTCTATGCAGTTGTTTGCCTATGCTAAGTAGCCTCATACCAGTGCTCTTCCATTCTTTCTGCGTCCATTCTTATCATTTCTTGTGTCTTTCCTCCATTGCATCTCGTGTAGGCATAGCCAAATAAACATCATTCAGCAGGCTATCAATATAAAAGTGTCACACTTAAATACCCTATGTAGTTTTGTTTGGAATCCTAGCTCTCTGCCCAGTGGGAAATCCTATTTTCTCAGGGAAACACCCTTTCCCCGGTATTTACATGAGCACTTGGGGTTGCTCCCCTCTGTTACCAGACTCTTTTCTAGCTGCACTCCCCCAGCAGTTTGCGGGCCTTTTGTTATCTCCTGTGAGAAGCCCTAGGAGGGAAGGAGTTTCCTTGCAAGGCATCAGAGATGTTCTCTGCCATTCTGCAGGCTTGCTCCCCTGATGGCCATCTCTCTCACAGGGTGCTCCTTTGGGAACTTTGTGACAAGGTTCTCTCCTTTTTACCTAAGCTATCCATTTTCAAGAGGTTTCTGATGTTGCAGAGCAGAGTGGGGAGTAGATTTGTGTTGAGAAATGGTCAAGAGAAGATTCACCCTGCACCTGAGGTTTTTTTCCAGAATCTAGGCTCTACTTCTCAGTCTAGTCCACTCTGCCAAACTGGCCTTCGCTTCTGATGATTTTCCTTCAAAGTACCCCGCTCTTTCATCATTGTTTCTGGTTTCCTCTTTTCCTTATAGATAGCTTTTTGTTATTTTCATAGTGCCCATCTTACTTCCTCCAATGGAAGCATTTAAATGCTCTTTTTTTTTTTTAAGATTTTACTCATTTATTTGAGAGAGAGACAGAGAGAGCATGAGTGGGGTAAAGACAGAGGCAGAGGGAGAGGGAAAAATAGACTCCCTGCAGAGCACGGAGCCCAGGAACTCAATGCAGGGCAGTATCCCAAGACCCTGAGATCATAACCTGAGCTGAAATCAGATGCTTAACCTGAGCCACCCAAGCGCCCCTCAAATGTTCTTTCTTTAGCACTTAGTTTCATAAATCTTCTATGCCTCAGCTTTCTCACGATAAATGGACAAGTTGTTTTTTTGTTTTTATAGAGAGAGAGTTCATTCCCTCACATGAGTGGGTTTTGAGCCAGAGGGGGAGAGAGAGAGGGGGAGAGAGAGAGAGAGAGAGAGAGAGAAACCTAAGCAGTCTCTTTGCCCAGTGTGGACCCTGACGTGGGGCTCAATCCCACAACCCCAAGATCATGACCAGAGCCTAAACCAAAAGTTAGATGCTTAACTGACTTAGCCACCCAGGCAGCCCACAAATGAACACATTTAACCAAATAATCTCTGAATAAAGCAAGTTGCTGGAAGAGAATGAATTTTACTTGGTGAGCCAGATTTTAGTTTATTAATAAGTAGAGAGAATGCAACTATTATTAAGTATGACCATAATCTGATAAACAGTAGAAAAGGCAGTTCTTTTAAAAAATTAACACTTTGCACTAATGTTGGCTTTTGTGCCCTCTTTCAACATTGACTGGGACCAGCACCATATGCCTTACATGTTTCACATTCTATTGGGCGAATTATTCCTCCAGACTATTTACTTCATCTAAGGTCCCTCATGGAGAAAGAAACCAAATCTCAAATCTGCAGAGACACATGTGTTAGGACAGTAAGAAGAGAGAAAAGACAGCACAGCTGTGTCAGTTCCTCACTGCCTTGAATTAGAATGTCTTTCTGTGTAAGTTTTCCTTTAGATTCATTTCAGTATGTCATTCTGAGGTGGGCAGACCTGAGCGTAACTCCAAGCTTAGCTGGGGAAAGTCTGATATGGGCCTCGTCTTCAATGTAGGGGCGTTTTAGTAATCATCATGGGGAACTCCCCAACATATGTTCTTCTCAGAGAGCACGTAGACTAGGTCAATGGAGGCATTTGGCACATCATATATAACAAAATCTCCGAGGCTCAATTTATGGCCCTACGCTAAATGTAATGTTTCATCCCATTACTTATTTGAAGAGTTTCTCTACTATCTCTACTTCAAAATTCCAACATATGCCACTGAATAGTGTTCAGAATTATTTGATCCTTAGATGGTAATATCTGTTTAATTGTTTTATTTTACTTTGAAGTCTTCCTAATATTAGCAGTAACTTAACTTTTGGTTTGTCTTGTTTATAAACCATTTAAATAGTTCATTTTTTTGTCCTTTTCAAACAATGAGCATGATCTGTCACTTTGGGAAGTATCCTATGGTGACTGGCTCTGAACTTCTTGAACTCTGGCCAGCCAGTTCTGATATGTTCTCCAAAGGTCTGATTACTGAAGATAATTTCCTTTTGCTTGTGATAATACTTCCATAATTGCAGTTATAAATGAAAGGGCAGAATGAATCCCTTCAAATCTGGAAATTCACATATTGTATTATCTTGTGCACAATCGAGTTCAATTTTGCTTTGAATGCTTTTCACACTCTGGGTCACATAAATGAGGCTGCATGGTTCTGTGTCTTATTTTCACTCTCTGTTTTGTTCTCTCTTACTTAAGGCAGATGCTCATTTTCAGGGCTATTCTTTCTGCTTAGGAAGCAAGATGCAACACCGGTGACAGACACCATGATACATGGTAAGGCAGACCAAATGATCATTGGAATGTAAAATATAAATAGTTCAATGGCCTGCAAAGAAAAGTGATTTCTGTATAGGCTGAGAGAATTTTTTTTTAATTAACATATAAGGTATTATTTGTTTCAGGGGTACAGGTCTGTGATTGATGAGTGTTACACAATTCACAGCACTCACCATAATACATACCCTCCCCAGTGTCCAACACCCAGCCACCCCATTGCCTCCCATCCTCCTCCCCTTCAGCAATCCTCAGTTTGTTTCCTGCTATTAAGACTCTCTTATGATTTCTCTCCCTCTCTGGTTTCATTTTGTTGCATTTTTCCCTTCCTTCCCCTAAGATCCTCTGTCTTGTTTCTCAAATTCCTCATATCAGTGAGATCATATGATAATTGTCTTTCTCTTACTGACTTATTTTGCTTAGCGTAATAGCCTCTAGTTCCATCCACTTCCTTGCAAATGGCAAGATTTGGGGTTTTTAGATGGCTGCATAGTATTCCATTGTATATATATGCCACGTCTTCTTTATCCATTCATCTGTTGATGGACACCTAGGTTCTCTCCATAGTTTGGCTATTTTGGACATTGCTGCTAAAAACATTAGGGTATATGTGCCCCTTCAGGTCACTACATTTGTATCTTTGGGGTAAATACCCAGTAGTGCAATAGCTGGGTTGTAGGGTAGCTCTATTTTCAACTTTTTGAGGAACCTCATACTGTTTTCCAGAGTGGCTGTACCAGCTTTCCATTCCCACCAACAGTGTAGGAGGGTTTCCTTTTGCTGGGAGAATGATTTTTGATCAAGTCATACTCCCGTAAGTCCTATCCTCCAATGTGATTCCTTTAGAGAGAAGTGCCCTGCATTAAAATATTAATTGCTGGGGCACCCGGGTGGCTCAGTGGGTTAAGGCCTCTGCCTTCAGCTCAGGTCATGATCTCAGGGTCCTGGAATCGAGCCCCGCATCGGGCTCTCTGCTCAGCAGGGATCCTGCTTCCCCCCTCTCTCTCTGCCTGCCTCTCTGCTTACTTGTGATCTCTCTCTCTGTCAAATAAATAAATAAAATCTTTATTTAAAAAAACATTAATTGCTGAAAGGAATTTCAAGAAATAGCTGTGGAGATAGAAGTCAGAAAATCTTATGGCTTTGTCTATTTTATTAAACATCTTTATGACAAATTTTCTATACTATCAAAAAAAAATAACTGATTTACTCTAAAGAAAACAATGTGACAAATACAATGATTGTAAAAAGCTTTGAAAATGTCAAACTGCGGGTGCCTGGGTGGCTCAGTGGGTTA
Source organism: Nasua narica (assembly GCA_028533885.1). Lineage (NCBI taxonomy): Eukaryota > Metazoa > Chordata > Mammalia > Carnivora > Procyonidae > Nasua > Nasua narica. The sequence goes on along the minus strand of CM052802.1, from coordinate 72,551,207 downwards.
AAGCCTCTGCCTTCGGCTCGGGTCATGATCTCAGGGTCCTGGGATCGAGCTTCCTCCCCCGCCTGCCTCTCTGCTTGCTTGTGATATCTCTTTCTGTGTCAAATAAATAAATAAATAATCTTAAAAAAAGATAATATGTTGCCATTATTTAAAAAAAAATGTCAAACTGGAAAAAAAATGTCAAACTGGGTATCTTTATGGAAAGAAATCGTATCAACTCCCAAAATTTAAAGTAGTCTCCATTATAATTCAAAAATTGCAGATTCCATATTTCTGGTGGTACTGTCAGCCCTAAGTTGAGGTTGACAAACCTCTCAGTTAAGTTGCCCATGAACAGTTTGTTGTCTTCAAGCAGACAAAACAAAAACAACAATAAAAGCAAGCAAACAAAAACATATTTCATTGTCTTTGCATTCTGGACTCTAGTAACCCTTCCAATAGTCCAAATGTTTGAAGCAAGAGAGAACAATGACCTCCAACAGGAAAAGAAGACTCTCCCACCTCCCCAACCCCAAAGAACATCTAATCTCCATTATTTAACTAGTTTTGTCGATAATGAATTCTCCATACATTTCTAATTATGGTCTCTAAAAGATTCTCTTGACTTCTTTATAAATATAAACTGTTACAAAGTACCATTGTTACTGTATTGTATACAATACAAATGTATATTCTTTAGAAATATAAACTGTTATAAACAATTTATAAATATAAACTGTTAAATATAAAAGAAAAAGAAATAACCAAATTGGCCAACAAACACTTATTGAGGGTTTGTTATTTTAGTTTCAGAAGGTACACACAGGAGTATTTATATTTGGAAATTGGGGTATAGTAAGTAATTGGAAAATTAAGTTGTAAATGGTTTTCCAAAAAACATTTCCTCCTCTGAATCACTGTAGTGATTGTATAATAGCATCTCTGTTTAGATTCGAGACCCATATTTTGACCTCCTGATATCAGAGCCCTACTACTTTATTAATTTAGTAGAGCATCCCTGGCTAGAACTTGTGACAAAGGACAGTAATCATTCCCCTCCCCCAATATGGTGATTGTTGATTTGCAATCAAAAAGGGGACTTGTCCAATCCATTATAGACAGAAATATGTTCTGGGTCTAAAAGTTAAACTAAGTATGTTCAACAATACTGAATCCCATGCTATGAGAGTATCTGAAAGCAAAATCTTTAGGGATATAGATATTTCCCGTGTAGTATATATATATAAGGGAAATTAAATAGTAAAGCATCAAGGTTCTGATACTAATAACAATACTAATAACACTTGCCATTGAGACTGATTCAGATGTGATTATCCAGTTCTTATATCTCTGACTACTAGACTTAGAATCAAGAAGTTGATTTGGATGTTAACAAAATTGGGAGAAAACATTCAGTGAACTGATTTAAAGGCACTTCTTCCTCCCTCCCTTTTTAACATCCTCCATAACAGTGTTACTTTTGTGTAAAATTATAAGCCTGCGCACTTTAAACTTCACTTTTTTTTCTCCCCAAATATGTTTATTTTAATTTCACTTTTTTTAAGATTTATTTATTTATGACAGACAGAGAGTACAGGTGAGCACAAGCAGGGGGAGAGGCAGAGGGAGAGAGAACCCCAAGCAGACTCCCCACTGAGCATGGGGCCCCACATGAGGCTTGATCTCAAGACCCTGACATCATGACCTGAGCCCAAATCAAGAGTCCAACACTTAACCAACTGAGCCACTCAGGCATCCCTTAAAATTTACTTATAACACAATATTTATCAAGAGTATTTCTAAGAAACCTTTTATTCCCTTCCAACTATATGCTACTGGACACCTGCTGAAAATCTCTTAGTTTTTCAGAATTAACTTTTTAAAAAAATTTTTTATTTCCATATAATGTATTATTTGCCCCAGGGTACATGTCTGTGATTCGTCAGGCTTACACATTTCACAGCATTTGCCATAGCACATACCCTCCCTAATGTCCATAACCCTACCCCCCTACCTCCCAGCCACCCTTAGTTTGTTTCATGAGTTTAGGAGTCTCTTATGGTTTGTCTCCTTCCCCATCCCATCTTGTTTCATTTCTCTTCCCCACCCTCCCACGAACCCCCCACCCTGCCTCTCAAATTCTTCATATCAGAGAGATCATGTGATAATTGTCTTTCTCTGACTGACTTATTTCGCTTGGCATAATACCCTCTAGTTCCATCCACATCGTTGCAAATGGCAAGAATTCGTTTCTCTTGATGGCTGCATAGTATTCCGTTGTGTGTGTGTATATATATATATATATATATATATATATATATATATATACACCACATCTTCTTTATCCATTCATCTATTGATGGACCTCTAGGTTCTTTCCATAGTTTGGCTATTGTGGACATTGCTGCTATAAACATTCGGGTGCATGTGACCCTTCGGATCACTACATTTGTTATCTTTAGGGTAAATAGCCAGTAGTGGGATTGCTGAGT
>CM052802.1:72520202-72548236 GCA_028533885.1 Nasua narica | reverse complement strand
GATGAAGTCCCAATAGTTCATTTTAGCCCTTGCGTCCCTTGCCTTTGGAGATGTTTGTAGGAAGAAGTTGCTGCGGCTGAGGTCGAAGAGGTTGTTGCCATTGTTCTCCTCCAGGATTCTGATGGAGTCCTGTCTCACATTGAGGTCTTTGATCCATTTTGAGTCTATTTTTGTGTGCAGTGTAAGGAAATGGTCCAGTTTCATTTTTCTGCATGTGGCTGTCCAATTTTCCCAACACCATTTGTTGAAGAGACTTTTTCCCATTGAATATTCTTTCCTGCCTTGTCAAAGATTAGTTGGCCATAGAGTTGGGGGTCCATTTCTGGGCTCTCTATTCTGTTCCATTGATCTATGTGTCTGTTTTTGTGCAAGTACCACACTATCTTGATGAATACAGCTTTGTAATAGAGCTTGAAGTCTGGAATTGTAATACCGCCGACTTTGGATTTCTTTTTCAACATTCCTCTGACTATCCTTGGTCTTTTCTGGTTCCATATAATTTTTAGGATTATTTGTTCCATTTCTTTGAAATAAATTGATGGTATTTTGATAGGGATTGCATTAAATGTGTAGATTGCTTTAGGTAGCATAGACATTTTCACAATATTTGTTCTTCCAATCCATGAGCATGGAACATTTTTACATTTCTTTGTGTCTTCCTCCATTTCTTTCACGAACACTTTGTAGCTTTCTGAGTACAGATTATTTGCCTCTTTGGTTAGGTTTATACCTAGGTATCTTATGGTTTGGGGTGTAATTGTAAATGGAATTGACTCCTTAATTTCTCTTTCTTCTGTTTTGCTATGGGTATATAGAAATGTAACTGATTTCTGTGCATTAATTTTATATCCTGACACTTTACTGAATTTCAGAATTAGCTTTTACTTACTAGTTTTTGCTGGGCCCTGAGTCTGCTCTGTCTTTGCACATGCACTTGGGTTTCAGTTTCTGCCTCTGTACCCTTCAGAGGCTGTTACAGTAGAAAAGTCTAGTTTTTTAAGTGGTAAGAGTTCATTTTTTCCCTCAGGGAAAAAAATATTTTAATTCCACAAATACAAAGATTTTTTTACTACAGTGCAAACTATCACACATAACCAAATCCATTAGCACTAGGTAGCTTAAGTGAGATTTGGGTATAAATTATTTAAAACCTCAATAATAGCCCTGTCATTTTATAATTCTTTGGGTTATAGTTCATTAGCTTTAAGGCAACAAGTAGTGATACTAATCAAAGTGACTGATGATTTTGTGAGTAAAAAGTGGAAAGGGATGAAAAACCTTTGGGAAGTTGCTATTGACAGAATTTGAGTGGCCCTAAAACTTTATATACATATACATATATATTACACATGCTTATATATATTTATATAAATTTAAATATATATACACACTTATATAATATATACACACATATATAATATACATAACATATCATTATAAGCCACTCTTACTGTCATTTGTGCTGCTGTCTCTACCTCTAATAAACTAAGAAGCATTTAAATGATGTCCATAGCCCACAGTGTATTTCTGTTGGCTTAACAGGAGCCAATAAATATTGGAGAAATATTTCACTAGAATACGTAGACAAAGGAGTTGCTCTTGTAATATGTGGGGTATTTAATTATTATTTTTATTATGGAAGTGAACTGAAGTTTTCAGTAGAAGTCTTGTAATGGCTTCTCAGGGATCTCTTCTGATTGTAAACAAAGGATTCCTTATTATTGGGATCCAAGATGAACACAGATTTTCCTAACGAGTAAAAACTTGCCAAATTTTCAATATAAACATGATTAGGATGTGAGCTCTGGACATCAGAGACCACATCTGATTTGCTCACCATTGTATCCTTAGTGCCTGGAACAGTGTCCAACTCATAGAAGGTGCTCAATTGATACTTGTTAACTATTTAATAACTCATAGAAGGTGCTCAATTAATACCTGTTGACATTACAAATGTCTCCATGACTCAGCAAGTCTAGGAGTGATTTTGTTTAACTCTTATTCATCCATAATTGGACAAATTACAACCAATATAGATTTAGTTCTCATACATATTTGATATTCAATAATAAATAAATATTATAAGTGATAGAACAGGGGACATAATGAAATATAATATAATAATTATATAATATATTATATCATATAATATATGAATATAATATAATATAAAATAACTCTTGCTCATGTTGCTGAAAAGTCAGTATAGAAAACAGACTACGAAGACAAAGATAAAAAACAGGGCAGGTCAGAAAGTGATGGGAGGTGTTTTGTGTAGACTGTTTAAGAAAGCATTCTAGGAGGTGTTGAACTTAAAAACTAAACAAAACTTAGGTTAAGTGAAGAAATTATATACGAAAGTATGGTAAAAAATCACAAATATACAGAAAGAATGGTGCACAAAGCACCTGAGATAGGAATAAGTTTGGCAAGTCCAAACAACAGCAAATAGACTAGTGTGCTTGAAATATACTGATCCAAAAGGAAAGAGATTGGAGATGACTTTAGAAAGAAAACCAGAGTGAGATCACATAATACTGCTTTGGTTTTGAACCCAAATATCGGCTGTTTTTATATGTAAGAACCTGGTAGCTGAATAACTGCGTAAAGATAAAAACCAGTGGTAGGGAATGGATGTGCTAGAGATAGATATTTGAAGTTCAGTTGTAAGCACTAAGGTGAACCCTGCATCTGGATCCAAGGCTAAGAGAAAGTGATGCTCCAAGAACTCGGCCTTAGAATGGAGTGTGGTTTGGAATTTAGCAGGCGTTTCAATCCACTTCAGGCACTTACAGGTCTACAGGTAGTGAAAGAGGCAAAGCTATCTGTAGCTCTGTGTTTTTAATCCTCTGAACTTAAAATTTTTTGTGTGTATTGCAATAACTTCTCTGTCATGGCCAGTAGTTAGTCAGAGGATTCTTAAACTGAATCTTCTGGGACTCCAGTGGTTGGAACTAAAAGGGAAATTGCTCTCCCCACACTGAGATACTGTCATTGGGGTGTAGGTATATGTATGGTCCACCTGATAACTTTGTTACTGCTCCAAACTTTCAATTAGGTTTTGCACCAGTCTATGATTGGAATCACCACTGTAACATAAGCTGCCTAGGTAAAGATTAATGAGCTGCCTGGAGAGTTGATCCTCAGGGATCTCTTTAATCTTATTTTCCTGACTCAATCTATAGAAACCTCTCCCACAATGCAATTAAAATCATTAAATAACACATACCAGGAAAAATAAAGGGGCACACACTGCACATGCAGATTTTCAACAAAAGGCAGCATGGGTATCAAGTGTTTTTGGCTTCTTTCCCAGCTCAGTAATGATTAGTGAAGTCATGTGTAGAAAATATTTGCAGCATGCAAAATTTCTGAAGCTGTTGCTAAATCAAAAATGAATGCAAACAATGTGTGGTTTGCAAAGCTTTAATTAGTTTAACCAGAAGGATGACTATTTGCATTGATTTGACAAGACCTCTGGATAAATACTTTTAAATTGTGATAGTCCAATCCTGTTACATCATTAAATAAATTATCTTGGTCTGTAAAATTTTGAAAAATGGAGGCCTAAAGTTAGAATTGCAGCACTCAATCATTTAATTCTGTAATCACTGAGTACTTTCCTTGTATAAAACTCTTTCCTAGTAAATACATGAACTGTATGTTGGTTTTGGATAAATTGGTATTTTTTATTAGTACATCACAATTGATCTCAGAGGTGACATAGCATTGAGTCAATGTTGCTAACATTCAAAGTGATTTTTATGCAATATGTATAATTTGACACAATATCTCTAAATAATTTCTCATTTTTATTAGTTTTGCCACCAGAAGAAGGACTGAAGTGTACTTTAGGAAGATCATTTTTAAGTTAAGACACATATGAAGGACACATATCATAGGAGAAGGTTTTGATAAAAATATAATTTCAAAAATTAATTTGAAGTTTAATATAATTATAAAACAAAATTCTGATGGGATTTTAAAATTAAACTTGTCAAGGTGCTTCAACTGTTCATATAAAAGAATAAATGAATTCTAAGAAGAGTCTCCCAAAATGTTGAGGAAAAAGAAAAATGATCAATGAGGTCATGCCTTTCCAAAGATTACATATATTAAATATATGATTGTAAGATACAATCAAAAAGTCTTGCAACAAAATAGATGTAGGAAAAATAACCTTGACTTTGCAATAAGTTAAAATAAAGTAAATTTGTGTCACAAATCAGTGAAGAAGTGATTAATTAACTTATTGAAAAAATATAATCAAATCTTTACTCCCCTAGCTTAGCAAAAGAAATTTTAGATGCATAGAGTTAAATATATGAAAATAGACTCATTAAAAAAATCTAAAATATATGAATATATATCTGCTGTCAGGAAGAAAAAAATATTACAAGCACAATTGCCATGAAGTAAATTCTCTGCTAATGAATTTGTAAGTTCAGTGCAATTCAGTTCAGTTGTCCAGAAGTGTTTTTTGAGAACTTGATGAAATGACCCAAAATATATACGAGAAAATAAAGGTCTTTGAAGATCTACAATTTTGAAAATGAAGAGCTAAGGGCTGAGGAAAGATGCTTGACCTTCTAGACTTTATAAAACAAGACTAATTAAAAGTGTTGTATTAACACATGTGTTGACAAATGGATCTGCTTAACAAAATAGAAAGGCCAAAAATATATGGAATGGTGTTACAAATCAACATAGAAAAACAGAGTTGATGATATTAACAAAATTAGCTTATGATCTGAGGAAAGATAAAGTTGAACTTCTATATCACTCAATATATATAGAAATAAACCTTAAAGGTATTACATGTGAAAATAATATTAGAAAAACAAAATACAGAAGGAATATCTTCGTGACCTTTGGGGAGGGGAGAATTTGTCACAACCCCTAAAGCATAAGATATAACGGGGAAACATGGGTGGATTTTACTGAAGCAAAATGAAAGTTGTCTGTTCCATGAACAACATTACACACAGCATGAACAAAGATGTCATACATGTGATTAAATGTCAATAAAACAAGAAAGAATCAGGATGTAGAAAATATAGGAGCTTCTTTAAACTAGCAAGAAAATTAGGTAGTTCAAAGGAAAAAAAATGAGCTAAGGATATAAATAGAACATTCAGAGTAGACACCTCCCCTTCAGCTAAGAAGAATAGGAAAGAAAAATGTTTAACTTCACTAAATAGTAGAGATATAAAAATCAAATAATAATGAAATACGCCTTTATACCCAACAGTATGGCAAAAAAGTAAGAAGTTGCATGATATGAAATATTAGTAAGGATGTGGGGGAAAATAGGGAAGACTTAGACTGTAGTGGTGAGATTATAACTGAGTAGCAATTTTCAAAAGCAATCTGGAAGTACAAAGTGAAATTACATATTTATATACTCCACCGCCCTGTGTGATACCCTCCATAATTATATAATGCGCTCCTGGTAATGTAGCCTAGAGAAATCCTACACAGATTCATAAGGAGATGTAAAATTATGCTTATCACAATGTTTTGTTTGTTCGTTTGTTTGTTTATTATGGTAACAGGATAATCATCCATCAGTCAACCACTAGGAATACAGATAACTGAAGAATGGCTGCCCTCCTGGGGTTCTGTCCAGAAGCTGACCTTCAGACAAAAGCTGAGGAAACCAAAATCCCTTTTGAAGCAGGGAGGTAAAACAGGGAAGGGAAAGCAACCACTAATAGATGCTTTCAAGTCTGCTACTGCCATGGGCAACTGAAGTTTAATCTCACAGACTGGCTCTGCAAAATTGTGGAAAACGCATACCTCAGAATACTTTCAGCCCAGGATGAGGCAGCAAAGGTATTTATCCACCCACCCTCAAGAGCAAATTGTTAAGTGGCGCCCAATGGATGTTAATTTCCAGGCACTCTGGCCCCTAAGGCACTTCAGCAAAGTGAATTCCTGCATCTCGAGGGCAAAACACCACCAAAGCTGCAAGTGCCAGCCATCTAAAATTTGTCTGGTAAACACAAAAATGGCAAGAAAATCAGAGGGGAGTTAGGAAGAACACCAACAAGCATCTGCTACAGTGATTGTTGTGAGAGACCTAATACAACACTGCAATTATCAATATTTGCACATGGCATCTTGGGTAGATTTCAAAATCAAGTTGAATGAAAATTAAGAAAACAATGAATGTTTATAAAAACCCACATAAAAAATACTGTACGTTTTCTAACTACACATACCCCAAGTACATACTAGGGAAGAAAGAGAGGAGTAATACGTAGGTTGGTGATGACAGCCTCTAAACAGAAGGGAATAATCATTATATTTCTGGGGTTTTGAAAAAATAAAGTTTGCTGTATGTCAAAGAAAATCAAACCATAAATAATGAAGCAGGAAAATACCACAAGTGTAACAGGGATTTTTCTATAATCTATCGAAGGCATGAGGAAGTGTATGTTAAAAAAGGAAGAATCTGAGAGAAAAATGAGTCAAAGACATGAACAAATACTTTGTAACATACAAAATCATGAGTTGACTTACAAAAGATAGCAAGCATAAAAACTGTGCAACTTATTAGTAATTAAAGAAAAACAAATGCCCCCAAAGCAGTGAAATTCTCTTCTTTTTGGCTTCTCAAATTAGCAAATACCTAAGTCAATACTTGCGTCCCAGGATATGACCACAGAGAGTCTTCCAGACATGGATAATTTGATAGAACCTCTCTAGAAAGCAGATAATATTCATCAAAAACTTTACAAATGCACTGACCTTTTAATTCAATAATTTTATTTATAGGAATTTAATATAAGGATAAAATCAAAATAAAACCCCACAATTTTGTAAAATGTTGTTCATCACTGTGTTGATTTTGGTAGAAAACATAGAAAGGTCAGACAATTAATTGAACGTTAAACTATAGGGAGATGGTGAAATAAATCATGTTGCATGTAGATGTTGCCAGTTCTGCAGAATTATGATGTAGGGGCAGAGTTGATCAAAAACACTCTCCTGTGCCACCCTGGTCTGCTCTCTTCTACACAACCACTTCCGGCAAGTGTTTGTTAAACAATTTATCAATTTTCCACTAAAACCAGGTTCTACCTTAATTGTGGTAATAAAGAAAGTTCCCTGTTCTCATGAAACTTACATTCCTCTACCTGTGAGACAAGGGAGGTCCATATCAACTGAACAAATATATCAACACGATTATTCATTGAGTGATTATTCTTCTAAGGGGAGATGATGGCAGGGGGGACATGATTTTTATGATGGCCAAATTAGGAAATCTAATAGAAGGTAATGGAAAGTGTCTTTGAAATATTTTAATGCTATACAGGTAAAAATTATATTAGAGGAAACAATAGTAAGTTGGAAATAGGTATTGTGTAACATTCAAGGAGAGTAGAGGAATGGAATGTGTCCATACTTTCTATCTCGGGAATTTCTTAAGGTGGTCTCCATGGATGTTTGAATCTGAAGTATTACTGTTGTCAACCTTGTGCATAAAACCCACTGCCACCTTCAATAGACATCCTGTCCCAGGAGGATAATCTATTCTCCTAATAAGAATTTGGTTCTAAACAGTACCGCAGATACCTGAACATAATAATAATAAAAAAGAATTTGGTTCAAGAATAAAAAGTGAAGATTAAGTCAAGGATTAAAAAAAATCTTTAGTGGATAGTTTACTTTAGTAGGAGAGTAAGAGAGGGATCTTTTTTTTAACCTCTAGATATAATTTTTCTCTAAATGTGGTATGTGGAACTGCTTCAGCCATGAACTCAAGTATGAAACCAACACTATCGCTGACATAGTAGAGAAATGGGAAGAACCCAAGAACTCAATTTACTACTAAGCAAAAGAATCAACCAACCTTGATGTCAACCAACTTCCAGTAATGTCATCTAGCAAATGTCTTTGCTATATGAGCCACAAGTTGCAGCTAAAAGCATCCTTCTCGATATCACTGCCAAGGCCAGCTGGCTTTTGCATCTGTCCACAGAACTACTTTCCACAGATTTTCTCTGACTACAAATCTGATATCCATCAACCATATCTGGCATCAGACTTAGCCAATGTTTATTGGTTTTATCGCGCATGTGGGCAAGTGGCAAGTGTGGCCTATGATTCGGAGAAACCACTTGAGATGGTCCTAAATATCTGCTGGCAGGCTCAATTTTGTTTATTGGATGCTTTCATTGGTGGATTTTAAAATGTTCCATCAATTAAGAAGTTCTTCCAAGATAAATTAGAGAAGAGACATATAGGGTTATAACATTAACACATTTATACTGTTTTAAAGAGCATTTTGGAGGGATGGGAAATATGACCTCCTTTTTTAGATAGCATATGGGTTTACATTTTTAGACCCAACTATATCATTATGCCTTTTATATCCAATCCAAATTCAGTACTTCCATTCCTGTTTAGATCGACGCTTCATAACCAACAACCATAGCAATGCCAGCCACTTGGGCCAGCTGAGCAGAATCGTAGCCAAAAGAGAGAAAAAGGAAACAAACAAACAAACAAACAAAATTCCCAGCAAGAAAGAAAATATATGACAAGAAAAAGAATCTGATTTTACACAAAAATAAAATTCCTTTTGAAAGCAATCATACATATTCTTGAACCTTATGTAAAAATATAAATTCAGAGGTAGTAAAAAGGAATGGGATAAAAGTTTTTCAGTAAGAAAGGGGAATGATATCCAGACTGAATATGCCCTCTGAAGTATGATTTATGGCAAGCCCTCTCAATTTGTACATTTCTGGTCAAACCCCAAGCAAACTGCTTTCCCTCAGCAGGTGCAGTGCTCCTGTGTGTGTGTGTGTGTGTGTGTGTGTGTGTACTGCTCTTCCCCAGCTCAGGCAACCAGGAAGGTGTGCAGTCGTCAGAACTACCGTCAGAGTTGTGCTCGGCATGAACGTCAGTCTGAGCATAGAGCTCTGACTTGGATACTTACGTGTAGATTTCTCATAGTATGTGACTGTGATTCGCAATATTCCATGGGATGCAGACAGATTTGACATTCCACAGACTCTCCAGAATGAGTCAGATTCCATGAATTCAGTAAGAAACATTTGTTTGCGAAGAAGCTTCCCCTATGTAACGCTAGAAGGCTAACCAGCATACAGGGAGATTGGTTAGTTTTTCTTTCCTTTTACATTTATAAAAGTTGCATCCAGCCTCCTCACATCACATGCTACCTTTTTTTTAAAAAAAAAAGATTTTTATCTATTTATTTGACAGAGAGAGAAAGAGAGATCACAAGTAGGCAGAGAGGCAGGCAGAGAGAGAGGGGGAAGCAGGCTCCCCGCTGAGCAGAGAGCCCAAGGCGGGGTTCGATCCCAGGACCCTGAGATCATGACCTGAGCCAAAGGCAGAGGCTTTAACCCACTGAGCCACCCAGGCGCCCCACAGGTTACCTTTAAAAAGAGATTCAGAAATTAATAATGAAATATTATCAAGCTTTAAAAAAGAAGAGATCTTGCCCTTTGCAATAATATGACTAAGACTGGAAGGCAATATATTAAGTATAAAAACCAGGCACAAAAGAAGAAAACCCTGCAATCTCATTAGTATGTGGAATCAAATAAAACTGAATACAGAGAAGCACAGAGTAGAAAGGTGGTTGCCAGAGTTGGGGTTTGGGGAGGAAGGGAAATGTGGATATGTTGTTCAAAGTGTACAAAGTATACAAAGTTGCCATTATGTAGAATAAATAAATCTAGAGATCTAATGTCCAGCATGAGGGCTACAGCTAACAATTTTGTATTGAACACTGGAAATTTGTTAAGAAACTAGATTTTAGGTGTATTCATCTCAAAAAAAAAACATACTATGTTAATTAGGTTGGCTGTAGTAGTCATTTAACTGTGTATATGTATATCAGTTCATCATATGGTATACCTTGAATATGCACAATTATTCATCTAAAAACTAAAGGCTTGCAATTAACAAAAGAAAAAATAAATAATAGAAGAAACATCAGGAACATGGAACACAGGCCGAATCAAACCTCCCCCCATTTCCTGTGTGTCACTTCAAGTTTGATCATGACTTATGCCATGAAGCTGCCCTGACACAAACAGATATGATAAAGGGCTGTGTCACAAGCTCTGTTTTCTCTGCCACATTCAGATGTTTTTGTATGTTTAAGTTAATAGCAAACTGGGAGCTTGCTTTTGAAGAAAGTCTTTCTGGAAGGTGGAGGAGGAAGTTGGGAGAATGACACAACAAGGAAAAGGAGGTCACATTTCCATCAGATACCAGACTTGCTGCCTGCTTCGCTTTCCATGGCCCTGAGTTAGGCATGACCCAGAATTAGGCAGGAGGGGTTAGCTCCCAGGGGATTCTGCTCCAGGAACATCAATGGTGGCCATTCCCTGTCCAAAGAGTTCCCGATTCGGCTGGCATTCAGGTCATGAATTTCTTCTGAATGAAATCTCTTAAGCTACTTTCCAGGAAATTCTTTGAAATAAATCTCTTAAAATCCAATGGTCTTTATGCAAGGGCATTTTTCTACACGTGCTAGTCCTTGTGCAGTCTCTGTGGACTCTGAAGTCACACTGCTTAACTCACCAGGCTTAGGGACTTTGGGCAAGTGCTTAACCTGCTACTGCCTCAGTCCTTCATCTGTAAAATGCAGCAAAAACAGTGAGTATCATGGGGTTGGATGAGCATTGGCGGTATAATACCTTCAAAGCACAGTGCTTGGCACACAATAACTTCTCAATAGTCTTTGTATCATCATTCACTCAATTTCATGTCATTGAATTTATTCTTTAAGGAGAAGGAAGATTAAGCTTATTTCATGATGTTGCATAAGGCCAGCCTGAAAAGAGTACCTTTTTTCCATGCAAGATGATAACAAGGAAGACAACAATTATGACAGTTATTTTAAAATTCTTATTGCTGTATTATGTTTTTAAAGCAAAATGAGAAATGGTTTGTCACATGAGACTGGTGACAAGTGGCTCAGAGCATCTTTATCAAATAAACAGTAATACAGAATAAATCCTTTAAGTCACCAGTTAAGGATCTTTATATTACAACTCTTGCATTTCTAGATTTGTTTATATTTGTGTTCTATCAGCATATTTGCACCATTGGTTGGCCATTTCATTTCAAAATGACCTCACTGGTGTTCTAGGCTCTTTGTGGACCAGAGAATACACAGGGAAAGGTCCTTTGCATCTGGAGCTCCCAGCCATTGTGCTGCCTTTGCCATATAGATCTAGTACAAGTCTCTAGAGGAATGTTTCAATATTTCAATCTAATGGTCTTTCTTCCAACTGACACTATTCTCAGACATATGGCCTTAGCTGGCCAAATGTCGTCTCTTCTGAATAGGTCAGCCTGCAGCTGCAAAGATCTCTAGAGCCATTTCATGTTGGAGTGGCATGACATTTTGTGGTTCGCTATAGCTAAATAGAATTGTCAGCTGCTGAGACCACAAATTCAGTCATTGACTTGACCAATCCTGGCTTCACAAAAATTAGCAATTTGTGCTTGAAAGGCTAATGGTGCTACTGAGTGTTAGTAGATTTGAGTTGATTTCCAAGCACTTGTGTGATTTTGCAAAACAATTCAGAGAGAGATACTTATTAATTTAATAAAAATAAACTTCAGTCATCATTTTCTTTGTAATTGTAGAGCTATATGATAAAATATATATCTAAGATATGTACAATATACATGTATATTATTAAAATGACACTGATTTTAATAAACGTTACAGAAATTGTCTTTTCAGGTCAACACTTTGTCTATCCTTTGCAATTCTACACTTATTTTATTACTTAACACAGTTTCTGAATTTTTTTAAAGATTTTATTTATTTGACAGAGAGAGACACAGTGAGAGAGGGAACAGAAGTAGGGGGAGTGGGAGAGGGAGAAGCAGACTCCCTGCTGAGCAAGGAGCCCTATGTGGGGCTCCATCCCAGGACCCAGGCATTAAGACCTAAGCCGAAGGCAGACACCTAACAGCTGAGCCACCCAGGCGCCACTGAAGTTTTTTTTTTTTTGGAAATGCTTTTATACCGATTTTTTAGACATGTTTAGAATAATTTTACATTTATTCTCTTACAAATCTTAAAACAACAAAAACAAATCTTGATACAACCTTCTATGTTCCAGACTGAAACTTAGCACTGGAATTCTAGAAATCAAAATCTAGATGCTCCTATCCTTAAAGAGTGATGGGCTACTAAGAGTACTGGAAGGGTCCATTTTTAAAATAAATCTCTCTCAAAAGACAATGTGGCACAAATGAGAATATTCAGATAAGTCTGTCTCTGAAAGTGGAACTGATTCCATATGTAATCCCAGGAAGCAGTTCTACTTAGGAATATTAAACGTTATACCTTCCCAAGGTAACAATTTTGAGCTTAGTAAATAAAGTCTTGAATTTTTACTCAAAACAAGTACTACTTCTTTATAGCTGTATTTTACTTTTATACATGCATTACTTCTCTCAAGAAACCTGCATAACTTTAAAGCCCAGGTGATCTTTACACAGCCTCCAAGGTAGAAAGCAATGCATCACATTTTCTCTATTTATGTGGTAATACAGTTAAGGACTTTCCCCCAAAAGATAAACAAGTCACTGATGAAACAAAAAATACTACCTAAATATCCACCTGCAAAATACTCTAGTTCTTACTTACACGAGAGTTCCAGGTACTTGCACATGAAATTATACTTGAATTCTTTGAGGATTCAGAGGCCACACATTAGCAGTTACTCCTTTTATAAAGATATCAGGCTTTCTGGATAAACCCAATCCTCATGAATATGTTAAATGATGTCACAGATAAGTAATTGTCTATGAGCTATATCGTTTTAAAAATGGAAACTAAGACTAATGGTTACTGAAAATTAATGCTGCTTAAGTTATACAGTCAAGGACACGCAGTAGTAGGTTAGAACAATTGTGAATATTTGGGAAATAATTCAAATTATCCATTCCAAATAAGATATTCAACCACTCTAGGACATCCACTAACCAGGAGCTTCTCACGTTCGAATGTGCTTGTGAATCTTGGGCATAGGGTGGGTCTCATTAAAATACAGATTCTTATTCTATGGGTAAACTATTGACTCCGCGGGCTCAATCTGTGTTTACCAGCTTTGTCTGTGGGACACTCCACTGATGGAACACAACATGCAGACTCTGCGGATGAAGAAAGAAGGGCTCCTTCTTTTTTGTTTCCTTTGGGCTTCTTGCCTGCTCCCAATATTTAATAATTTTGAAGCCTCTCCATGCTCCCAATATTTAGTAATTCCAACCAGACCTTGGAGTCAGAGATGCTTTGTAAAACCATTATATCCCTAACTAATGCCTCTATGTTTCTTTTTGTTTTTCTAAGTCATCTCTGTAAAAACTTTAATTCTACTTATTATTTTTTTATTTTTTATTAACATATAATGTATTATTTGCCCCAGGGTACATGTCTGTGAATCATTAGGCTTACACATTTCACACCATTTACCATAGCACACACCCTCCCCAATGTCCACAACCCTACCCCCCCACCTCCCAGCCAACCTTAGTTTGATTTGTGGGTTTAGGAGTCTCTTATAGTTTGTCTCCTTCCCCATCCCATCTTGTTTCATTTCTCTCCCCCACCCACCCACGCCCCCCTGCCTTGCCTCTCACATAATTCTACTTATTTTTTTAATATTAAATTCTACCTGTTTAAATGAAAAGTGTGTCTTTTGTCTGCTTATCAGACCTCAACTGATACACTAGGTCTGGGATGGGCCTTGATATTCTGCATGTCTAACAAGCTCTCAGTGATGTTATTATTTCCGGTTTAAGTGTCACACTTCTGCAAAGCAATATGGCTGGGAAATTTATGAGAATTCTTAGTATATGGTATTTATACATAAACAAAATGGTAAATGTAAACACTGGACATTTATAGGTGCAAAGATGAACAATATCTGTAAATATTAATGAGTACCTTAAAAATGAACTGGGACACCTGAGTGGCTCAGTTGGTTGGGCAGCTGCCTTTGGATCAGGTCATGATCCTAGCGTCTTGGGATCGAGTCCTGCATCGGGCTCCTTGCTCCGCAGGGAGCCTGCTCCTCTCTCTGCCTCTGCCTGCCTCTCTGCCTGCTTTTGTTCTCTCTCTGTTAAATAAATAAATCAATAAATAAATCTTTTTAAAAAAATGAAGTAACTACTCCCAATGCAAGCATCTTGGGATGACAGCAATACGGGCACATTAAGAAACATCTTCAGATCCTAAGAGAAGAGGAATCCAGATAAACTCAGAACAGAAGTCACTCTCCAACACAACCCTTGTTTCATATGGAATGTGTGTCCAGGTGGGAATATATTTGTAAGTCGAGCGTTGTTTAGAAAGGGACTTAATTTGAAAACCGGGAAAAAGTAACCACTGACTGCCTAAGTCTTGAGCTGCTGAAATGGACACGATGATTTGAAACGTCATCAGCATTTTAAATGTATATGCCAGTAATGTGTTTGGTAGAATCCTTCATAACCAAATACATAGATATTTAACTAATTAGATAGGATTCCAAAATACATATAGCATGATATATTGAGAAGTAACTGCTCAGTTGATAGGAATAAGACTTCAGACATGTCTGAAATCTGTTTCTAGGAGGGATCATCAGATTCCAGAAAGATCTACTTTTAGCTTCTGACTCAACCCAGCAAACAGAACCAATTCAGGCATGAGCTAGAAATGCTTTTGCTAGCCATAATAGCCTTAAGTTCGTAGAAGGTATGAGTATGAATGATTCTGTGGCCAAATGCACTCATCATTCAATCTAGTAGAGTTACAGTTGTAACCTGTGAGAGCAAGGCTGTCGGGGCTGCAGTCAGGATTGCCAAGTCATCCCAGCACACCCAAGAACGGCCACAGAGAAACAGAGACCCATGATTCTACGATAAAAAGAATAAGTTTAGTTTCCCCAAAGAACTCAATAGGATGATCATCCTGATGAAGTGGTTACAGAGCATAGGGATGATGCTGCCTTTACAAAGTTACATAGTTGCATCCTTAACATATATTAGAAGAACTAATATAACTTATGACTTTTATCATCTTCCCCTTAGTCAGTTACACTTGGGGCAACTATATAGTATTCAAGAAGGGGGCATTTTTAGAATTTAGACATTCCTTAGTAGAAGCCTGCCAAAAAAAAAATCATGAGGGGCACCTGGGTGGCTCAGTGGGTAAAACCCTTTGCCTTTGGCTCAGGTCATGACCTCAGGGTCGTGGGATCGAACCCCGCATCAGGTTCTCTGTTTAGCAGGGAGCCTGCTTCCTTCTCTCTCTCTGCCTGCCTCTCTGCCTACTTATGATCTCTCTCTGTCAAATAAATAAATAAAATCTTTAAAAAAATAATGATAAAGAAAATCAATTTAAATATTTGCCTAGAGAACCAGATAAGTCACCTTGGAATTTGTATACCTGAGGAGGGATCGGAAATTCACTGAACATGTCTTGCCAGTTTGTGTGGTTGTAATTCATCCTGTTTACCAAACCACTGAGCCTGGTAAATGGGAAATAGCAAACTTTCAATAATAAGCCTTGAAAAGTAAGTAAATATGTATTTAATGAGTTATGAATCATCCTGGTTCAAGAAGTTAATGTTCTACAAGGTAACTAGATATTGGTATTCTTAGACATTAAGTACTTTAGAATAATGAAGCCCAGTGAAATAGTTCAGTTGAACCAACTTCCACTGAAATCTGTTAGTGGTGGTGACCGGGTTGGAAGAGTATGACAATGAAAAAATAATCTCTCTCTTAGGAAAGAATACAGATAGACTAGAAATGAATAAACATGACTTTAGAAGAATAATTTAAATAAGTTAGAGGATGAAGCATTTTATGTTGGACCCTTTGAAGGAATTGTACTTGTAATCCAGACAGTTGTCCAGCTTCCCAAAACACGTTGAAATACGGAATTGATGACTTCATAAAATGGTCCATTTCATAGTTGATTGTTTTAAATTCTTTGAAAGATTTTCCTCATAGAAGTCAAAATATGTCTCCTGGTACTCTTTGGTAGTAGTTCGGCTTGTTAAAGCAACTCCTAAGCCAGCAAGTCTATCACACGGCATCATGTCAATATTTGAACATTGCTATGAGGTTCTCTGAAAACTTCTGTTCTCTCACGGACTCACTGCTAGAACCCTCTATAGAGAACATGGTTTCTGAATCTTTCTCCACCTCAGGAAATGAATTTTACTTGTCCAGCCTGTTTTCTAAGGTTTAGTGCCTTTCCCAGACTGCTTAGAGTATTGAACCTCTTAGACATATTAACTGAATGTAAGATTGCTATCTTTCCCCCATGACATACTTCTATAATACTACAACATCCTTGTGTTTATCTTAATTTAGTCTGTCATCCAAAATGTGTATTTTGGAAGTAAGAATGGAGGAACACTTTGCTTTGTGGTCATTACATGAGTTTGGAAACTGTTAGGTGAGCTGAATTTACTTTGTGGAAATTATGTGTTTATATGCAGCTCCAATTTTTAATCCACAGATAGTGTTTTACATGCACTACAAATCTTCAGCATAATTACTTAAATTAGGGAAAAAGGGAGGCTTGATTGAACCTAGATTCCTCTGAAATTTCAAAAGTGAGATTTTTTTTTAAAGATTTCATTTATTTATTTGTTTGTTTGTTTGTTTATTTATTTGAGAGACAGAGAAAGTGAGAGAGGGCATGAGAGGAGAGAAGGTTAGAGGAAGAAGCAGACTTCCCGTGGAGCCAGGAGCCCGATGTGGGACTCCCTGAACTCAAGGATCATGACCTGAGCCGAAGGCAGTTGCTCAACCAACTGAGCCACCCAGGCACCCCAAAGTGAGATTTTTAATAAGAAGCTTTGGGAGAAAGATTGCTAAGAAGATTTTCACTATTTACTAAATAGTCAAAGTCTAAGCAGTACGTGACAGAGATCTTTCTGAATCATAAGTCCCCATGAAGGACAATCATAAGGAAGTAGCATAAAAATGCTTCAGAGGCATAAAATTAAAATCTTTCTCTAAAGATTTTATTAAGGTTATAGCAACTCAAAGGATAAAGACTTTCTTAAATTATTTAAAAAACAATAAAAGTGGCCTATAAAACATTGCTTATTCTAATTTACTATGTACTTCAAACATCCCACAATTGTCTAACATTAGGCTTTTATTTAGCAACATTCAGATCCTTCTTTTTTGAACTACATAAAGTAGGAGACCCATTGAAAATTCTTACACCTGCCAATCAATGAGTTTCCCCAAGATCCTTTTCATGAATTACATCAGTGGTTGCTCTTATGCCTTAGGTATAACAGTTTGATTTTGAATATATTTGAACTCAGAAGTCATGATTCTCTCCTTTGTGTAGTGAGGAAACGTCAATGAATCTGTGAAACCAGTGGATATGTATTGCTTCCTTTATATCTGTTCTTTTGTGTCTGGGCATTTTCTCATTATAGAGGTTTGGGATGCCTTAATGCATTATAATGATCTCATTTGTACTATTGTCACATCTTCAAATGCTTAGCAAAAAAAGAGTTAAGGTTCAGGCACAAAATGAGTTATACCAGAAGACAATAATATTAGTGGTTAAAATCTGGCAACCAGAAATGAATCATTTTTCAAACTCATATGAAGCATAATGTGGCAAACAGCATTCCAAGGCTTGCCAACATAAACTAATTATAAACCTGAAGGGGACCAAGGTCATACCCCAACCTAAACAAAGATAATTCTTCCCATTCTCAAAGCTTTTAGAGGAAATATGAAACTATAGCTGTTACATTCTGATATTTTTGTGCTGAACATAAAACCCAAAACTCAGTCATGGAAGCTTAAGTATCCTCTGGGATTCTAAAAAAGACTTTTTCCCTTAGGCTAACCCCTAAAATAGAGGCATCAGATTGGTAGTCCATTGTTTCAACTTGGCTCACATGAGTGCATCTTTTTGTATGACTCGCAGAGTGATTAAAAAACCTTATGTACTTGGAAACATTAAAACACTTGGTATTTCATGTATAAATACCAAAATTCTTTTCAAAAATAAGATATGGCAACAGAGAACACTCTTTCCACATGCAACCATCTCCTGGAGCAGAGTAAGTATCATATACTTGAGAGTGGATAAACCATTTGGTTGGCCGTCCAATATTCTTTATTTATTTATCTTACTTCTCTTTCGCTACAAGGTAGAGCAAAGGGGAAGATAGCAGAGTCAGTTCCAGGCTATAATGATTATGACTATAAGGAGGAAGATATTGTTTTAATCTTTGAGGAGACCAGTTTTGGGACAGACAGCTTTTGTACACACTTGATTTAGAGCTACAGATAATCTATATGTCTGATCTAAAGTAATACACTTCCAATATGATTCTTCCTACTGCAAGTGTCGCTAACTTAACTCTAGCTCCACCTAGGAAAACAGAGTGATCCAAGTGAGAGCATCTCCTAAAGAAAGGGATAGGAGGATCCTAAAGACTTTGTCAAGCAAGAGGAACACACCAAGGGTGGTTGGAGGCTATGGCCATAGGACAGAATGTACAACTAATGTGAAGTGGGGGCTGAGGTTGCAAAGGAGAAGGCACAGGGTAAGAGCAATATAAGATGATGGAATGGGCGTATTGTGGCCAACTCAATGATCAAGACAGATGAGAATGAAGGAGTTGTATGAGTTGAGTTGTTTAAGAGTTTGGCTGCAAAAGGAATGCATTTACTGGTGGCAATTTAGAAGATGCCTGGGTTGGGCTCCAGATGCCCGTCTGGATGCTGAGGTACTCTGCCAGCTGAACAGCTGTGCTAACAGACTGAAACTAGACCAATCTCTTGGGTAGGTGGGATGAAAGCAGACAGGATACAAAATAAGCCATCTCTCTCTCAATATTCACAGTTGCACTTGCAATCCAATATTGAACCAATAAAAAAGTCTACATTTTTTAAACCAATTAGAACTTTTCTGAAGTGGTGAAAGTCAATCTTAGTTTCCTTTTTTCCCATAAGTGAATAAAAGCAAATTTTAATTTTATTTGGGGAATAATTTTATTTCTGAAATTTACAAACACGAAAATGACATTATGTACACTTACATTTCTGTGGTTGAATTACAGTATGTGGTTGAATTATAGTAAAGAAATCAAAATGAAATCTGAAAATAATAATTGATATAACTGATAATATCTGTAATAGAAATAATTATATGTTGTGAATAAGGCACATGGCATACATTATGTTATTTCATCTTTGCAGCAAATCTGCATTGGCAATACATATTTTTCATATATTATAGGTAAGGGAGTAAAAGCTTAGGAGAAGCATTCATACATCTAGTGAGTGGAAAAGTCAGGATTGCAATCAAAGTCGCTCTGATTCTTTCTACCAGACAAAACACAGGGAAAGTAAAGAGGGAGATCAATGAGACATGGGGGGCTGGAACATTGATTAATCTCAAACATTACTTTCAATATTCATAGTTTTGTTAATACTATCAGTATATTAGCATATGCTCAAATGGTGCATGGAGAAAGAAATATCCACACTTCCATGAGTAATTCCATGATTTAGTTATTTGCTAAGCCATTTGTTAAATACCAAGTGCAAATGTCACTTTGTAAAACATTCTAATAAGTAGCCATTAGTGGTATTGTTATAATGATTTTGAAATTAGAGTTTATAAGTTAGGAGAGTTCTTTCTTTTTCCCAATTCGCATATCATGTATTTCTTTTTCTTTTCTTTTTCTTATTTCTTTTTTCTTTCTTTCTTTTTTCCAACTAATCTTCATATGGGACCTCCAGTACAATTATGGATAGAAGAGGTTGAAGTAGACATCTCTGTTTCATTACTTATTTTTAACATTTCATCATCAAGCACCATGTTTGCTATAGGTTTTTATACATGCCTTTAATTAGGTTAATGATTTTCACTTCTACTTATTAATATTTTGCTACAGATTTTTCATAAAAAGATGTTACCCAGTTAGTATATTATTATACATCTTTAATTCCTAAGGTGAAGTACATTTATAATGATCAGTTATATATTTTATATATTGCTGCATTTAGTTAACTAAAATTGCATTTAGAATGTATATCTTATGTCCATAAGTAAGATTCTCCTGTCATTTTTGTTTAAAACTCATCTTGTTGAGTTTTGCTATCAAAGTTATACAAGTCTGTATAAGTTGGGGTTCTTCTACAGAGAAACAGAACCAATAGGAGATTGTATATATATATGATTTATTATAAGGAGATTGTATATATATATGATTTATTATTGGCCCACATGATTATGGAGGTCAGAATGTTCCACAATTTACCCTCTGGAGCCGGAAACCTAAGAACATCAGTGATGTAGTCCAAAGGGCTGAGAGAACGAGAGCCTAATGTAGATTTTAGACTGAGCCTGAAGCTTGAGACCCAGGAGCACTGAAGGCAGAAGATCAGGGTCTTAGCTCAGTCAGGCAAAAAGTGAATTTGAATTTCATCTACCTTTTTGTTCTGTTGAGTCCCTCTATAGATGGGATGATATTCACCCGTCAATGAGGTTTGGAGTTTCTGGCTTTTGGGTTCTGGCAGAACATCAGAACTGTTGAGTAAGTAATCTAAACAGCTTAGCAGGCTATTTTTCACTATTTGTGAAGTAGCCGAATTACTTCTGCAAATGAAACCTCACAAATGTCAGTCTAGAAAACTGATATATGTACAGCCCTTGTTAAGGTGTGTGGCGGCAGCGGCAGCCAACGGGGTACCCCTGAGTTTTCTTCCTGCTCTTTGTGCTTATTCCAGAGGTGTCCTGTAGACATTTGGGCTTTGTGAGAACTACTGGCTGTGTCATCACTCTGAACTGGGAGAGCTGAACCGGAAATACCTGGACACTGGTAACATCCCCAGTGCAATTTGTTTAGCCAAATAGGATTTATTTTTCTGTGAAGTTCCACAGTTAAATGGCCTTTTAACTTTACAGCAAAGGGGATGTTAAAAGGGGAGAGGGATGATGAATTTATTGTTAAAATCAATGAATACATTATCCATGCTGAAGGTGGGATTCGTGTCGTCCAGATGTGCTCATTTCTTCACGGGTGAGGGTGAAGCAGCTCTTGTGCACTCTGTTTTATGAGAATTTTGCAACTATGCCTTGCCATTTGCATTCTCATACCATACGTACTTTTTTTTTTTTTTTTAGAGAGAGAGAGAGAGAGAGCAAGCAGTGGAGAGGGGCAGAGGAAGATGGAAAGAGAGACTCTTAAGCGACTCCACGCCCAGTGCACAGCAAGATGCAGGGCTCAGTCTTAACATGCTGAGATGCTGAGATCGTGACCTGAGCCCAAATCAAGAGTCAGATACCTAACTGACTGAGCCACCCAGGTGCCCCATCTCATATCATGTGCTCTTCACAACATCACCTTCGTGTGATGAAAGTGAACTACTAGTGAATTCTTGGATTATATCAATCCAAGGTTAAATAATGAACAAAGAATATGGCCAGGAAAATATGGTAGATACTGCTAACGATAAATCTATTGGCTTTTGTTTAAATATTCGGTGGAAAAAGTATGCATGGTCCTCTCATAAGCATTTTGATGAAAATGATTATTTACTTTAGAGAAGCTAAAGTTTATTGTTGGGGAGCTTTCTCTCTTGCTTTCAGTCTCTAAAAGGAACTGTGTGAAAAATATGCGTTTAAAAATCATAATAGAAAATAGAATCACCGAAACAACTGGCTAGCCACTGAAATTTAATTATACTTTCAGGTACTCTAAAATGAATTCCTAATTAATTCTTTTTAATTCACAAAAGTATTATTATCTATCTACCTCTTTCTACATGCTCTAGGGGAAAGGGATATAGAAAACCTAATTTTCTCTCCTCCAATGATAGGAACAAAAGTGCATTTATAATTTTGAGAAATATGCCTACTAAGTAATTATATTCTCTGTTTAAAGTTATTCTAAAAATTTGAATCACTGGATAAAAGTTCCTTAGTATTGCATGAGTCACCATGGTCCAAATGCAATGTCTCAAATATGTATTCAGAAATCTCTATTTTAGGAGAGGTTTGCATAATGCAAAACATTTCTTGTCTTACTTGGCTCTTGTATACCAACAAAGGGGTATATTTTCTAACTGCTTAAATAATCATTAAAGAAAGATTGTTATAACATTTCCGCAAGGCATATAATAGCATCTTTGTCTTAGCAGTAAAGAAACAGAAGTGAAATACAAAGATAGATTAAAGACTTTGTAAGAGGCTGAAGCTGGAATTTTCCAGGCCTCCCCACAGAACCGCATCATCATCTTCATTCACTGAAAAAATATATATAGAATGTGAACACATTGGTAATAATGCTGAATTGAGAATTCTTGTTCTCTTCTTGAGGCTGATGAATTAACTTGCTCAATCACTGGATGAGTTTGCTTTCTCTGGAAAACTCTACATTTATGTAAATTTAAAGTTAACTCACATCAGAATCTGACCTGAAAGGTATGTAAGGAAAGACCTCAAATAGTGACTTGTTGCAATCCATGGAAGGCCTTGGTGAATGTGGAGAGTTAAGAGGGCAAAAGATTATTCCAGTTTCAAAAAAGACATGAAATCAATATTTTTATTTAGAAAGAAGTGTTTTTTTCTCTTTTAGGGAAAAAAAGTTGATTCGAAAATGTTGTCAATCAGTGTTTTTGAAATTAGCATTTAATTTAAAATTACTCTGTGAGTTTCATTTTGAGCAGGACTGACTTTGCCTTTCAAAACACAATAAAATGTTTTTCTCAGCAAATTGACACTTTACACTAAAACACAAAATGGGAAGTCTGGATTGATTTTTTTTTTTAATTTTATTTATTTACTTGATAGAGAGAGCACAAGCAGGGGAGTGGCTGGCAGAGGTGGAGGAAGAAGCAGGCTCCCTGCTGAGCAAGGAGCCCAGTTTGGGATTCTATCCCAGGACCCTGGGATCAGGATCTGAGCCGACAGCAGCGGCCTAACCCACTGAGCCTCTCAGGCGTCCCTTGATTTTTTTTTTAGTACATCTTTCAACCCTGCTTTTAGACAGAATCTGGGTCCCTTTCCCATGCTCAATTTCTTCTATTAACTTTACCCAGTCCTTCATCATTTTTATTTCATTCCTTGAACAACTGTTGGATTCATACTTATGTGGAGCATATGAGGAGACCACACAAAACATGGGAGCCGCAAATCCAAGTCTGGATCAGCAAAATTAGCTTTGAGATAAGCAACAAGGACATTTTCAACTGAAGACAAGAAGCAATGACAGGATAAAAGATGCTTAAGTAAAGAGAGGTCTTCAGATGATCCATAGACATAATTAGAATTATTATTTCTCACATAATATCACACAAGAATCTATTAATTACCTTTCCTAAGTAAAAAAAGATTTCACCCACTTATGGGCATCCATAAGCTTCTTTGTCTAATAATAATATTGCAATTATAGATAATGTATACTGAGTTCTTGCTATATGCCACATACCAGATGCAAACAACTGTGTAGATCGTAAGAGCAGTAAAATTAAAAACAAAAGGTAATAGAAGCAGAAAGCCTATTTTTAAAGAGTGAGATTTTGACCAATTCCAGGCAGAGAACCTTTCTGTAATTAACAAAACATACCCAAGAGAAGACAGAATATCAAAGGATGCCGACTTTGAAGCATGATACAAAGTATCAACACTAGCCAGAATTTAGGAGTGTGAGGAGAAAATTAGAACCAGAAAATAAGAACTTTATTTGTATTTTATTAAATGCTAACTAAAAACAAACAACCAAATAAATAGAAACGTGGGAAGTAATACTCCCCATTTTATAGATGAGAGCTTAAAGCTAACTTCATAAAGGCCACAACCAGCATTCAAACTTAGCTGCACTTCATTCCAAAACCCATGTTTGGCTCTTAGAATTTTCCCCCTCTGACATCAACTAAAGGGGGATACTGCTCTAGCCATTCCTAAATAATGTCTTCAGCCCAGTCTTACTGCAAATGGATTCTGGTAAATACCCAAACCTATACTATAGTCATCACCCGTGTTATGTTGGAATATAAAAAGGTCATTTTTCTAATTCCTATGGACTGGCTTTGGGCCTTCAGGTAGGATTTGTTCAAAAGATTATACAACTGCAGGGAGAAAATTTGAAAATCGGGTGTTCTGAGTTGATACAAATTTGAACAAAAGCAGTTCATGCAATTGTCATCAAAGTACTTCCTCCTTAATTGGATATTACATTAACTGGATGAAAGTTTACCATTAAGTAATATTATTCCAGTTACTCAGACCACAAATCTTGGATTCATCCTTGATGATTTTTTTCTCCCATCCACTTTATTCAGTCTCTTAGGAAATTATTTTGTCTGTATCTTCAAAATATATCCTGAATGTGACCATTCCCACCACCTTCACAGCTAACTCCCTGTTTCAAGCCCCCATTACATCTCACCTGAATGACTGTGACAGCCTTCTGATCTCTCTGCTTCCGTTCCTAACCTTCACTTTCTGTTCTTCACACAATACTCAACTGATCCTTTTGAATCTCGGGGGCTTCTTAGTTCAAAACCATTGACATCCCATGTTGCTCAGGATATAAATCAGAATCCTGATAATGGTTTATATGGTCTGACATGATCCCCACCTTTACCTACTTTACTCTTCAGTCTCATCTCCAATTACTTTCCTCTTTGCACACTCTGTTTCAGCCACATTGGTATTCTTGCTATCCTCAATACGTGAACTGTAAATGCCGTTTCCTTTACCTGAAATTCTCTTGCCGCCTGATACTACATGGTTACCCTCCTCATCTCCTTCTTACCTTTGTTATATTACCAAATATAACCTTTTCAATAAGGTTTATCCTTTCTAACTTATCTACAATGTAATATCCCTTACAATCCTTCTTATCATGTTCTACTTAGGCATTTTTGGATTATTATCTCAGGTCTCTGTAAGAATATTTCAGGAGACATCTGAGATAATAATCCATATGCTTCAGGGATTTTAAAAAGGAACTTAAAGACCAACCTAACTCTATACCCTGTTCTATTACCCTTTTTGGCTATAACAGGTTAAGCATCTCCTTTAAAAAACGGCACCCAGAGTGGAATTGTTCCTTAAACTGCCATTGGGAAAACAATGATCTCATTCCTTATAGAATCTACATACCTGTCACTCAGTAAATTCATTTTTTATTCCAGAACATTCTCATCAGGATATGTAAAATGATATTTCCATAACTGAGTATAATGACTCATCAATATGATAACATAGCTTTCCAAACAGCCTCTCAGAATCAGAAAAAAAAATATTTTAAATGCTTAGAATTCTGTAGGTGCTGAGTATGTATCATTGCTCAACGGGTTTGTTCAAAATCCTCTTGGCTGAGAGGGTACACATATATTCTCTCTATATATATATGTTTATATACATATATATTTACCATATATGTTTACATCTCTCTCTCTATATATATATATACACACACACTACATGTGAGTGTGTATATGTGTGTGCATGTGTATACCAAAATCTTTTATCCAATGATGTAAATTAAATAAACTTGATCTGGTTGTTTCCAAGAGTCCAAGAGTTCTGGAAATGTTGCAAGGCAATGCTTAGAGGAAAAGACAAAGCATTAACAAAAATGAAGAGGATCAGGGAACTTTTATTCTACTGGACTATATTTTCATTTTGTATAACAACAGGTGAGCTTTTATCTGTGGGTGTTTCTAAACAGACCTCGGTGCTGTCAGGTAGTTTCACTGATTTTAGGTTTTTGATGATATGAAAAACATTTTAAGTATTTTGTTTCCTCCCTCACTGAATTAAATTTAGGTTGCCCTAGATTTGAAGCTAATAGGGAAAAATCTTGCACGTTCAATGTGTTTATTGAGTTGGTGCAGCTCCAACTCTCCTTATTGCAGTAAAGTATAGCACAGCACACTACACACAACCGCACCATCACTTTGTCAGTCCTGTGGAATGGGCCGTAAGTGGCCATTTCTGTCCTGGAGAAATCAGAATAACCCACAGCACACTCATCAGTGCAATGAATAGATTTCAGTCAAGTCAATAGAATTTGGTACTGATTGGTCTCCGGCTCCCATCCCTCATCATAGCCCTTGTTCCCAGTCAGGTCTTCACCATTCGGGGAGGTGGCTGAGGGGCTCAGGGATTGGGTCCCTCTCCAGGAACCTCATCTCATCTAGGAATCCACTGCTGTAGCAAGGCTCTTCTCTGGGACACATCTTTTGCTTTCAATCTAGTTCTTATGTTTGATTTCACCTTTTAAGACTTGATTTCAACCTGCTCTGAAATTCTTCCAATGCCCTCCCCTAAAACAGACTTCAGTTGCACCTTGCATCAGATCTTGCAACTGAAAAATACCAAGGGATTTTGCTTCCTTTCCTTCCCCTTTAACTTCCCCTTCCCTTTTCCCCTTCCCTTTCTCCTTTCTCCTTTCCCCTTCCCTTTCTCCTTTCCTTTCCTTTCCTTTCCTTTCCTTTCCTTTCCTTTCCTTTCCTTTCCTTTCCTTTCCTTTCCTTTCCTTTCCTTTCTTTTCCTTTCCTTTCCTTTTTTCTCAACTCAGACTAAACCAGAGCCCCAGCCCCTGGGCTTTCCATGAAAAAAAGGGAAGGGTAGCTAGATCTCAGACCACTCTTAAGATCCAGAGCAAAGGAAAAAGGATTTCTTTTTTTTTTTTCTCAAAGGAATGTGAATTTTATTCTGAAACAAGGGGTAGCCATTGAAGAGTTTAAGTAGAGGAGTAACACAGTATTTGCATATTTTATTTATTTTTTTCCCTAATACTTTTATTTTTTCAGTGTTACAAGATTAATTGTTCATGCACCACACCCAGTGCTCCATGCAATACGTGCCCTCCTCAATACCCACCACCAGGCTCGCCCAACCCCCCACCCCTCTCCCCTCCAAACCCCTCAGTTTGTTGCTCAGAGTCCACAGTCTCTCAGGGTTCATCTCCCCCTCCGATTTCCCCCCATTCACTCTTCCTTTCCTTCTCCCAATGTCCTCCATGTTTTTCCTTAGGTTCCACATGTTTTGTCTCACCTTATTTGTGACATAGATTGACCCTATTTGACTTCAGAATTTTGGAATCAGTTTCTTCAGAAATAATTTGGTAGAAACATTTAATTTTTACTAATCAGCAATCCATAGTTTACTGGGTTTTTTGATTTTTTTTTTAGGTAATATGTTCCCTGAGCAGTGTTTAACAAAGTGTTTTTCAGGTAATATCAATGGAATTTTATTAGATGTTATACTAGGGTAGGTTCAGTGGACAAATATGTTCAAGAAATGCTAAGTTAAGCCAAATTAATAGTTTTACTTTGGATTTTTTTGTATATTTGTTTGTTTTGCTAATATGTTTGATAAATCTATATAAGGTGATACGGTATGTAGTAATTCCTAAAGTGATTTAAACTAAAGAGTATCTTTCAACTAAATGTGAAAAATAATTTATAAAATACTATCTTAAAAGATGAAGAATATAAATAGCCTCTTTCTTTAAAAAGTACATTTAGTTTTTCTGGAATTCCCTCATTAAGTAATCTGATTTTTAAAAACCAGAGTACTGTGAAAAATTAGTTTATGACAGCAGGGGTATGGTAATTACATCCAAATGTCAATAACAGTGCCGTTTGTCATTAAATTATAATAGTTTCACATAATCATCAGATACCAAGCTACATTTTGACATTTCTAATGTTTAATCGGTTAAATTAACTGAATCAAGTGAAAATGGAAATAATTGCCTGCTTTTAAAAGTAACTTCTTTAATATGAACAGACATTTCTTCAAAGAGGACATCCAAATGGCCAACAGACACATGAATAAGTGCTCAACATCACTTGGCATCCAAGAAATATAAGTCAAAACCACAGTGAGATACCACCTCACACCAGTCAGAATAGCTAAAATTAGCAAGTCAGGAAACGACAGATGTTGGCGAGGATGCAGAGAAAGGGGAACCCTCCTACACTGTTGGGGGGAATGCAAGCTGGTACAGCCACTCTGG
>CM052802.1:72484920-72520102 GCA_028533885.1 Nasua narica | reverse complement strand
TGGGGTGGGGGAGGGAAATGAAACAAGATGGGATGGGGAAGGAGACAAACCATAAGAGACTCCTAAACTCATGAAACAAACTGAAGGTGGCTAGAACGTAGGGAGTTAGGGATAGGGTGGCTGGGTTATGGACATTGGGGAGGGTATGTGCTATGGTAAGTGTTGTGAAATGTGTAACCCCGATGATTCACAGACATGTATCCTGGGGCAAATAATACATTATATGTTAATTAAAAAAATAAAAATAAAAGTGCTTCTTTACAAAGAACTTTTATTATTATTATTTATTATTACTGTTTTGTGATTGTTGTGATGGTAGAAAGAACTTTGAGCTTAGGGTCAAAGATAACTCTAAGTATTGAGACTATGACTTTTATCAGCGGTGATAAAGATCAAGTAGAATTTTCATTTTATCCTTTAAAAATAATAATAGTAATATAATTTAATGCCACCAGTAGTCATTATTGAGAATTCACAATAGATGAGGCCCCATGCCAGATGCTTGGGATATAAAGGAATAAACTCCAAAATATAGAGCAAACCAGTAGGAGAAAATAAACATTTTATATGTGTGTGTGTGTGTGTGTGTGTGTATTTATAATATATAACATATAATATTATAATACATAGCATATTATAAATATATATATAAAATAGTAAAAATAGATGTATGCACCGAAATACAAATAGAGAAGCGAATGCCTTAAGGGTTTAGTGTAGGGAAAGCTTTACAAGGAAGGCCTTGAATTGCTTTTGAGAAATTGATATTTTTATATTTGAGTCAGGGTATGGAGACGAGAAGTAGCTATGGCAGAGGGAGAAGCCTTTGAGGAGATATGGGAACAAGAAAAAGCATGACAAGTGTTGGGAACCATGGATGCTCTCTTGCTGCCAGAAAATAAAGGAAATGTGAAGAGAAATGAGTCTGGATAGATAGGCAGGGGACGGATCATGAAAATCTTCATATGTCAAGTCAAGAAACACGCACTTATTTTCCAGAGGCAGAAGGGAAGTTTACAGAGTTTATAACAGTGTGGTGACCTGAGCGTGTGTATGCTTTGAACAGATTGTGCTGCCCCAGGCTGGAGAGTGGTGATTATCTGTTCTACTTCCTTATAAGTCTGTTTGGAGGCTCAGTTTCCTTATAAAGCATTTTATCATACAGCTTTAAGATATTTGTAAGACTCTCCCCTGCTTTAACCATATTTAAGACATTAAAAATCCTACTACATAGAACAATATTCTCCAGTCTCTACCAGGAAATACGGGTCCTTTTTAGATTTTCTGTTTCACACTAGAATTCAAGACAAATGCCACAAAGCCATATACTAAAGTTTAGGAATAGACCTCATTTGGAAATTTTACAAAAGCTTAGGGTCAGCAAAAGTAGGAAGGACAAGGCACATGGTTCATAATGTCCGCAGCATCCCTGCGAGGTGTGCTCTGGGGCTAGGGGGCCCCAGGTCCTACACTGTGGGTGTCTGTTTCGGTAGAGAGACATCCCCCCCTTTTTCCCTTTTTAAAGGTCAAATGAGGAAAGCAGCCTCGTCAACGAGGAGATTAGAAACTGGTGGAGCAAAGGTGCCTGCATTCATGTGCCGACTCTTTACAGACATTATCTGCAATACAAGCTGGGTCTGGAGACCCAAATGTGTGTGGAATGTTGCAGACTTCTGTCAAGGAGGCAAAGTCACTGGTCCCATAGAAAGACAAGGGTGGTGGGAGCCCCTCCCTCTGAGGAAAATTGGATCTTAAAGTCCCAGCTAACTTGTCCAGAAAAGCCTAGCTAAATTCCCAGGGTCATTTAAAAATAATCCTATTGAGAGGCTCCTGGGTGGCTCAGTGGGTTAAAGCCTCTGCCTTCTGCTCAGGTCATGATCTCTGGGTCCTGGGATCGAGCCCTGCATCAGGCTCTCTGCTCAGCGGGGAGCGTGCTTCCTCCCCTCTCTCTGCCTGCCTCTCTGCCTACTTGTGATCTCTCTCCCTCTGTCAAATAAATAAATAAAATCTTTAAAAATAAATAAATAATTAAAAAAAAATCCTGTTCATTTCCTTATGGCCGCCTTGTGATGATTTAGGTGTTATGCTATATAATGAAGGAAATTACTGACCTGAGAGTTTGAGCATTTCGGAGAAGCTCAGTGTAGCGTCCTGTCATCCTCATAGCCTCAGTGACATGCAGTGATGCCTCCAACATTTTTTTCTTTTTCTTTTTGAGGTTCTGGAAGGCTGGGAAACACTAAATTAAGCCTTGAATTTAAGGCTGATTTTTAAAATTTTCAAATTTTATGGAAATACATTATATTCTTATTTAATAAACTACTGTACTGTTTGGTTTAGATAAGTAGACACAGAAAGTGGGCCAGTGCACAATGAAGTGCTAATGATAGTTTAAAAACCATAATTTCATGGGTGTTACTGGTGTGAATTGAAGGCCTTGGGAAAGGTTTCATGGTGGGAAGGTTTGAGGCATTTGAAAAAAGTGGAAGATATGTCAGTGATTGACAAAGACAAAGATGGTTATGCTACAGAACGTGTGGGCAGAGGAGGGAACCACAAGAACAGCATAGATACAGGGCTGGGAAAGAGAGTAATATCAGTGTGCAAGCTCTGGAGGGTTGACATGAGTCAATGACTAGGCTCATGGCACCACGTCGGGGGTCTTATGAGAACTAAGGTCAAGGAGCACTAACTGGTCAAGTCCCCTATTAAGTGGGAAAAGTTCTCCGAGAGGTAAAATGGGTCTCAGTTTCAAGAAATTCCTAAATGAAAGCACAAAATAGTGCTGGAACTCATTTACTTAGAACCCATCTTTATTTATTAGTGGATTCAAGAGCAAAATCCTTAAGAAAGCTTTTAATAATTTAACGTTTTAAGTTCACAAAGAACTCCCAAATCACTTTGCTGAACGTCATTTCTACAAAGAACTTATGTAGTTTTGTTGTTGCTAGTCACCAGGTAGCTGGGCATCTAAATTTTTTTTTTTCGTAACTGAGAACTACATTAGAATAGTAATAAATTTTGTATATTCTCCTAAAGTAGAACTTCAGAGAATTATGTCAAGGTTTAATTGTTGAGTATGTGAAAACATCTGTCTAATGAGAACAAAGGAAGAATCAGGAAAACACAGAAGGACAAGTGGACAAATAGTTGGTGGCCATTCCTCAAATCTCCATGACAAACACAGTCAGTGAACATGTTTAAAAATCTGATTCTGGGGGCGCCTGGGTGGCTCAGTTAAAGCCTCTGCCTTCGGCTCAGGTCATGATCTCAGGGTCCTAGGATCAAGCCCCGCATCGGGTTCTATGCTCAAGAGGGACCCTACTTCCCCCTCTCTCTCTGCCTGCCTCTCTGCTTACTTGTGATCTCTCTCTCTCTGTCAAATAAATAAATAAAATCTTAAAAAAAAAAAATCTGATTCTGTCCACACTGTTCTCCACTGAGGCCTCCAAGTCCCACCTGTGGCCTGGGTGCTAATCCAGTCTTCTCAGGCAGACGGCTGCATTTGTCAGACAACGAGGTTAGAGACAGAAAACTTGTTACTTATTTAACGAATTATAATTCAACGATTTTAGTAGCTGCAAATGGATAATAATTCCCAAATCTCAAAGGATCAGAAAAGCACTAATGAGAATAGAAACCTAACTACTTTCCCCTGCCATCTCCTATTTTAGCAGCTACTCACACTGACTTTTATTTTTATCTCCATTTATATTCGTAAGTTAAATATGGCGTGCAAAGAAATACAAGATGGATTTGATGGTGCATGCGGAGAACTAGAGAAATCTATGATATTGATAACTATTAGCTTGTTTCATCCTGCTTACTTGTTACTTAATTATTTTACTGTAAAGGTCCGCAGCAAGATGTGACAATGAGCTAGGAAACAAAGATCAAAGTGAGTTTATATACTATAGACAATGGAAGAAATGTTGTCATTATCAAACAACCTAGGTTTAATTCCCAGAAACATAATTTCTGTTTTGATTCTGCATTGTGTTTTAAAATACCTTACAAATATGCTGAATGTTTTGTTTGCTTAGTCTCATATCCACTTTAGCCTTCTCTACCTGCAGAATATTCCAGGTGCATGGACTACCTAAACAAGCTTCTTGTCAAATACCTTCAGTTTGACTCTGACCAATGAAAATCATGAGGATGAATTGGAAAGGCAGGAAAGAGCAACTTCGAATAAAGACCAAGGCCCTTCCTTCCAGGTCTTGTGTCGGAAGTGCTCGCATTCCTCTGCTAAAGTCTAGAAACCCAGTTTTGATGGCTCACATATTTGAGAGGCACATGAATAACTTCCTTGGCCTGTGGGGAATAAGAAAGTGTTAACCTGGACCATAAAGTCTCACAATGATTGTTCAGATTATCATAGGTAGTTGTATGGTATGAGGTACCAGTGAAGGTCAAGGCATCGTAAAGCAATTGGCTGTGGTGTTTAGTCACTACAGTGACAGCAGTTACTAAAAACCGTGACAATGGATGACTGCTTCTGATGGCCCTGGAAAGCATACAGAAGGAACACGACACACGATAACCTTAATGCCCAATTCAAAACAAGGCTGGGAAATCAAAAATCTCAATTCTATCTTTGAAGGACTCTATATCCTTTATGTCCGATAGCACAAGGATTGATATGGTTGAGGACCGAGCTCAGGGTCTGACTCTAGGGGTATAAATTTAGCACCAATGTTGTGAACAATGCCAAGTCTTTTATGGTAAAATAAAGTAATTAGAGGAGAAGAAATGGGAGCCTAACATGTATTAGAGAGGCAGAAAATTTTGCAAATGTTGAACTCCAAAATTCTTCTTAACTGTGGAAGGCTCCTTTTCTCTGCTTTCCCTACATGAGAGAAACAGTCTTCAACCAGAAAAAAAAGTCTTTCACTGACCTTACAATCGACTCACAAAGTGATGGTGTTTCCTTCCCAGACCTCATTGCTTCTAGGCCTATAGTGAGAGTTAGAGAGAGTTCAATGCAGCCCAGACGGGAAAGTACAAGGTTTGGTCCAAAAGGAGATAGCTTATAAGCTGAAAGTGTTACAGAAGTACATATTGACTTGTCTTCACTGTTCACAACACGCCTGCTAGTGCCACCATTCAGCAACTTACAAAAATCTTTTTTTATTTCCATGGAAAAATTGTATAACAATACAACATTTCCTCTGACCAGAGAACTCATTTGATGGCAGAGGAAGTGTGGAAAAAGTTCATGCCCATGAAATAAAGACTTACATGTGTGTCATCACCAGAAAGCAGGCACCAGATAGAATGGTGAAATGATCTAGTGAATGTTCACTTAAAAATCCAGCTAGAAGGGGCCCCTGGGTGGCTCAGTGGGCTAAAATGCCTCTGTCTTCGGTTCAGGTCATGATCTCAAGGTCCTGGGATCAAGCCCCACCTCGGGCTCTCTGCTGGGCAGGGAGCCTGCTTCCTCCTCTCTCTCTCTCTCTCTGCCTGCCTCTCTGCCTACTTGTGATCTCTCTCTGTCAAATGGATAAATAAAACCTCAAATAAATAAATAAATAAATAAATAAATAAATAAATAAATAGAAATCCAGCTAGAAGACTACACCCTGTACAGCTGGGGCACTATTCTATAAAATGTGATATATTCTTTAACAGTCAGTATATGGTGCTGTCCCCTGAAATAAATAGCAGTGGATTCCACTTAGGGGATTTTTTTTTTAAACTTACCATTCCATTTGATTTGTGGTTCAGTTGGTTTGGAGGGCCTACTGTACAAGGAAGGAATTGTTTCCACCGGGGACCAAAGCTATTGTTTTGTTAATTTGGAAGTTGACACTTGTCTATTGGCAATTTATGGCCCTTTGTGCCACTAAACCAAGAGGCAGAGAAGGAAGGCATTGGCCATGGAAATTTATCTGAATCACTAAAAGGAAATTGTTGTTGTTGTTGTTTTTAAGATTTTATATATTTATTTCTCAGAGAGCGAGAGAGAGCACAAGCAGGGAGAACTGCAGGCAGAGGGAGAAGCAGGCTTCTTGCTGAGTAATGAGCTCCATGAGGGACTCGATTCGAGGACCCTGGGATCACAATCTGAGCCTAAGGCAGACAGCCTACCGACTGAGCCACCCAGGCATCCCAGGAAATTTGGTTTGAATTTATATGTGGGTACAAAGGCACTATGGCTAGAATATTCTCTCAGGCTCTCTTGTATTATAGTCTTTGTCAATAGAGAACTGCAGTGACCCAATAAAATAAGGAGCCGCAAAGACAGATCACAGAAGAATGGAATATTGGGTCACAACTTGTCTAATTATGGTACTAGGAAACAGTGCATAAAGAAAATACAAAATGGGTTTGGAAGAATGGAGTTTTGCTGGTTAAAGAAGGCTTTTTTCATACCTACAAGAGTGGGGCCTATTGCAGATTTTTTTAATGTCAACTAGTTCCCCTTCCACTTCATTTTTGGTTACTGCCTTAAGTTTCAATTATGGTTTTAATTGAATTGACTTGACTCTGTTATGATATGGGAGCTGATAAGACCTTGCACACCCCCTGAGTTAGGAACCTATTTTTTTACCTGGACGAATGATGAAGGTAAATGCTAAGGGACAAAATCAAGAGACTTTGTTCTGTTCTTCCATATCCATTCTCCACCGTCTGCACCGCATTCTGTGTTCTGAAATGCAGACCTTTTCAGAGAGACCAACAGGTTATTTTGGCCTCTGGCTTCTGGTTGGGTTGGACTTATAAGAGTCACCCACAGAGGATCAGAGAGCTGACAGAGTGAAGGGTGTTTATTTTCCCATCATTTTTCATGATAAGCCTGCAGCTGATCATTGAAACACTTATCTACCAAAGCTCACAACTCCTGTCCCACAATCCCACCAACAGCTACAGCTTCTCTCTTTGAGTGCTTGTAACTTCTCCCCTTTCTTAACCACTCAAAGTTGGGTGATAGCTCCCTGCCAATTCCAGGGTACCTTCCCGTCCTTTGTTGATTTTCCTGAAAACTGTCACCTTCTGTTATAAATTGTTCCTTTACTCAACTATCCTCATTTGAATGTAGCATGTTTCTTATTGGAAGAGTTAATCATTTACTTTTTACTTGTAAAATACATTTTTGTGAAAAAGCAATTGCCTTTAGCTAATATTTCTAATGTTTAAATTTTTGCACCATTCTTTTATAGCAATGTAGTTAATTAGAACAATTTCAGTTAGGTCACAGTGAGCTAATTATCAGGTGGGTAGGTAAAATTGACCTCCTTTGACAGAGATAGTTTACAACTTTAAGTGAACAGTTTCCTTCACCAAAAATTCACACAAATGTGGTTTTCTATAACAACAAGCATTTTCCAGTTTAAGGTTGCAAGTCAGTAATCCTTGAAATTACTAAAATGAATAATTTCATAGTAAAGAATAGCTCTTTATTTTGTTTTACAAACAGGTTTAAAAAGCTGACTTTATGATAATAAAGTGAACAGTAAGTACATATTTAATTTAAATTTTATCGTAAAATATATGTCAATGTTTGCTAACCTCTTCTTTCCTGCAAGATGAAATGGCTAGCCAGGTGCTTTTAAGCTCTTTTTTTTTTTTTAAAGATTTTATTTTATTTATTTTAACAGAGAGAGAACACAAGCAGGCAGAGGCAGGCAGAGGCAGAGAGAGGAGCAGGCTCCCTGCCGAGCAAGGAGCCCGATGTGGGACTCAATCCCAGGACACCGGGATCATGACCTGAGCCGAAGGCAGCTGCTTAACCAACTGAGCCACCCAGGCATCCCTGCTTTTAAGCTCTTAAACCTACATACTCTCATTATTTCCTCTATTTCTCATTAAAGTCTGAAGGTTATAAATTCTGTAATTTTGTTTCATTTTTTCACCAAGACACAAATAAAAGAATACAGGGTTTATAGCTTTCTCTTTCAACCATCACTATGTAAACATTAGCAAATTATTTACCAGTTTGGCTTTAGTGTGTTTCTTTATAAAATAAGAATAATAAAATCTATCTCACAAGAATTAGGAAAGAAATATTAATTTTCTATATAATTCTTTTGTGTGTGTATATATATTTCATATGTATAAATACCCAAAGCAATCTATAGATAAATATATATATTATATATGTGTGTGTATCTATATTTCTCCAAAGAAATCTATAATTCAAAGCAATTCCTAACAAAATTCCTATGGCTTTTTTCACAGAAATAGAACAAACAATCCTAAAATTCATATGTAAACCAGAAAACACCTTAAATAGCCAAAGCAATCTTGAGAAAGAAACAGAGCTAGAGGCATCACATTTTGATTTCAAAATATATTACAAAGCTACAGTAATCAAAATAGTATAGTATTGGCATGAAAACAGACATCATAGAATAAAATAGAGATCCCAGAAATAAACCCATGACCAGCATATACAGTCAACTAATTTACAACAAAGAACCAGGAATATACAAGGGGTAAGGATAGTCTCTTCAACAAATGGTGTTGGGAAAATAGGGTAGCCACATGTGAAAGAATGAAACTGAACCACTCTCTTTCACCATAACAAAAAATAAACTCAAAGTGGATTAAAGACTTGAATCATAAAAAAACAAACAAAAAAATCCAAAACCAAAAACAAACAAAAACAAAAACAAAAACAAAAACAGACAATTCTTTCTCCTAGAAGAAAACATAGGTGGTAAGCTCCTTGACGTTGGTCTTGGTGATTTTTTTTTTTTTTTTTTTGGATTTGACACCAAAAGCAAAAGCAACAAAAGCAAAAATAAATAAATGGTACCACATCAAACTAAAACAAACCAAAACAAAACAAAAACACCACAAAACTTCCGCACAGCAAGGGAAATCATCAAAAAAATAAAAAGACAACTTACTAAATAGGAGAAAATATTTGCAAGTCATATATCTGATAAGGAGTTGATATCCAAAATATATAAAGAACTCACACAACTCAATAGCAAAACAAAAATAAAAATCTAGTTAAAAAGTGGGCAGAGGATCTGAATAAACATTTTGCCAAAGAAGACATACAGATGGACAACAGTTACATAAAAAGATGCTCAACATCACTAATCATCAGAGAAGTGCAAATCAAAAACACAATGAGAGGGCCACCTAGGTGGCTTAGTCAGTTATATGTCCAATTCTTGTTTTCAGCTCAGGTCATTGTCTTGGGGTCCTGGGATCGAGCCCCACATCTGGCTCTGCACTCAGTGGGAGGTCCGCTTGAGGATTCTCTTCCTCCCTCTCCCTCTGCCCCTCTTCTCCCTCTCTCAAACAAATAAATAAATCTTAAAAAACAAAAACAAAAACACAATGAGAAATCACCTCACACCTATTAGAGTGATTATTATCAAAAAGACAAGAAAAAACAAGTGTGGGTGAGAATGTGGAGAAAGAGAATACTGTGTATTACTGGTGAGAAATGGAAATTGGTGCAGCCACTATGGAAAATATGGAGGTTCCTAAAAAAAATAAAAAATAGAACACACAATCCATACAATCCAGCAAATCCATTTCTAGGAATTTACCTGAAGAGAATGAAAACACTAATTCAAGAAAATATATGAACCCCATGTTCATTGCAATAATCAGGACATGGAAACAACCTAAATGTCCACAACAGAGGAATGTATAAAGGAAGTGTGGTACATATATACAGTGAAATATTATTTAGCCATAAAAAAGTAAAATATAGCCATTTATTTCAGAGAAATACAAATACTATATGCTCTCATTTATATTTGGAATTTAATCAAAACAAAACCCGAGTTCAGATAACATAGAACAGATCAGTAGTTTCCTGAGGTGGAGTGAGGAAAGGTAACCAAAACAGGTGAAGAGGGTCAAAAGGTATAAACCTCAAGTTCTAAAATAAAAAGGTCATGGGAATGTAATGTGAAGCACGGTGACTGCAATGACTACTCTACTGCATGTATGAAAGTTGCTAAGAGAATAGATTTTTTTTTAAAGATTTTATTTATTTATTTGAGAGAGAGAGAGAGAGAGAATGAGAGGGGAGAAGGTCAGAGGGAGAAGCAGACTTCCCGCAGAGCTGGGAGCCCGATATGGGACTCGATCCCGGGACTCCAGGATCATGACCTGAGCTGAAGGTAGTCGCCCAACCAACTGAGCCACCCAGGCACCCTAAGAGAATAGATTTTAAAAGTCCTCATCACAAGAAAAAAAATTTATAGCTATGTATGGTGATGAATGTTCTCTAGACTTACTGTGATCATTTCATAATGTATATACAACATATTGGATCATTACGTTACATACTTGAAACAGATATGGTATGCCAATAATATCTCAATTTAAAAAGTAACTTGAAAAATGTTATTCAAATAATGAATTAATAATTAAAAAACCAATTTTTTGAGTGAAAAAAAACTAGGATTAGAATCCTAGCCCTTTTACATATTAACCCTTATTTTGTGTTGGACAGTTACTTCATTTCTCTTCAGCATCTGGTAGAGGTATGGTCTTACTTGATGACTACAAAGACACTTCTCCGAAGAAGACATACAAATGGCTAACAAACATGAAAAAATGTGCATCATCATTAGCCATCAGGGAGATTCAAATAAAAACCACTTTGAGATACACCTTATACCAATTACAATGGCCAAAATCAACAAGACAGTAAACAACAAATGTTGGAGAGGATGTGGAGAAAGGGGAACCCTCTTACACTGTTGGTGGGAATGCAAGTTGGTGCAGCCACTTTGGAAAACTGTGGCGATTCCTGAAGAAATTAAAAATAGAGCTACCCTATGACCCTGCAATTGCACTACCTGGTATTTACCCCAAAGATACAGATGTAGTGCAAAGAAGGGCCACGTGTACCCCAATGTTCATAGCAGCAATGGCCACAATCGCCAAACTGTGGAAAGAGCCAAGATGCCCTTCAAAAGATGAATGGATAAAGAAGATATGGTTTATATACACAATGGAATATTATGCCTCCATCAGAATGGATGAAGACCCAACTTTTATATCAACATGGACAGGACTAGAAGAGATTATGTTGAGTGAAATAAGTCAAGCAGAGAAAGTCAATTATCATATGGTTTCACTTACGTGTGGAGCATAAGGAAAAATATGCAGGACATTAAGAGAAGGGAAGGAAGAATAAATTGGGAGAAAACAGGGGGAGACAAAACATGAGAGACTGTGGACTCTGAGCAACAAACTGAGGGTTTTGGGGGGAGGGGGTAGGGGGATGGGTGAGCCTGGTGGTGGGTATTGAGGAGGGCACATATTGCATGGAGCACTGGGTGTGGTATATGAACAATGAATCTTGGAACACTGAAAAAATAAAATTAAATTAAAAAAAAAGGGGGGGTGGCTCCCAAGTCGTTGAGAAAAACACTTCTGGATTGTAAAACTGCCTAGAGGCTGGGACAAGTCTTATCTGCATTTCAAAGGGGCCAAGAAAGAATTTGCAATTACAAGTTTTCTAAATTAACTGCTCTAAGAAAAGGGAGGTCAGGGGCATGGAGTCTGGAAGAAGACTGTCTTAAATTTAATCAAGCTGAGGAGAACATGAAGGCCTCGGTCAATGATTCTAAGGTTGCATATTCAGAGATTTTTTTTTCTGAAATTGGACTTTTATTAATTGAAAGCAATGTTGTTTTTAGATAAACATTTGTAAAAGGTTTCAGAGAGAAAATCAGGCCTGAGCAGGACTTTATGAATGAGATTTGACCAGCAAGGCAAACGTATTTATAAGTAGAGGAAACAATGCATGAAAAGTCAGAGGCATCAAGACACTGGTGTAGTTCAAAGAAAGTTGGGTTTTATTTGCTTATTTCCTCATCGAAATGTGTGTGATTAATCTATGCCACAGAAGTGATCTGTGATCATATAGAGCACCTACCCTAGACCACAGAAGAGAGATGAGAAATATGTATTTTCTTCCTACTGGTTCCTCCCTCCTCTTTTTCCAATGTGTCATAAAGCTTCACCTTTTGTCTTGTTCCTTGCCTGACTTCTTGGGCTTTTATTTATTTATTTACCTACCTAGAGGCAAAATACTTTTTGCTAGAGGATAGAGCTATTATTTTGTGATAATAAGAATCAGTGTGTTTTTTATGCCCTACAATTGAGATATTTTACTTTTAGATATTGCTACTTGTAGGATATACCCCCAAACTAAAAGAAAACAACAATAACAACAAAATCCAGTTCCAACCCAGTTGCAGGGAGGTATGGGTCTCTTTCATGGCAGGAAGTGGAATTTCAGTGGTGGGGTCTTTGCTCCTGAGGCTCACTCCCTACTCCGGAAGCTGTCTCCAACACTCTCCTCACC
The DNA here is from genome assembly GCA_028533885.1 of Nasua narica. Classification (NCBI taxonomy): domain Eukaryota; kingdom Metazoa; phylum Chordata; class Mammalia; order Carnivora; family Procyonidae; genus Nasua; species Nasua narica. The sequence goes on along the minus strand of CM052802.1, from coordinate 72,507,807 downwards.
CGGTTTGACAAAGAACATCCTCCCACAGCCCTTCTCCATTGTTCCCTAGAAGCCTTGGGATGAATGTACACCACTGAGATGAAATGAAGATTGTCTTTTCCATTACCCACACTCTATCCCCAAATCTTACTCATCTCCCTTGTTTCTTTTTATATTTATAGAAGTTGCCACCTCCTCTTTTCCTTTATTCAGTTGTTCTAGACCATTTTATATTCTTCCTTGAATTTCCTGCCTTTTCCTTTTTTTCTCAAGTCCCATCCAGTGAAATAGGTTAGAGTCAACCCTTCAAAACAGTAAGAAAGTTCTCATGGTACTTTCAAAATACTTTTTCCTCATTTCTTCCTTTGGACAAGAAATGTCTTTTTATAAAACTCTCAAACTCCCTGGTAAATATAAATTAATTATTCTCAGATTCTAGAGCCTTCATCAACTCACCTCATCTTCAGGATATTCAGATAGTCCATGCTTCTCTTTGCTTCACTAATTTATAATTTTGCCTGTGGCTGCTTTTCCTCTGTCCTGCTCTAATTCCTGGGCTTTCCAGATGACCCACTCTTCATTTCTGTTCGTAACTGTTTCCCTCCTATTTGTGAAATCAATCCTATCCTCTCTCTACACTTAGGTGCCAAACTCATGTGAGAGGGGTATAACTGGAAATTATCTTATGCCAACAAGCAAATGAGTTAATGTATGGAAAGTGCAAATATGTTAGTCCATTTCATCCAACACATTTTGTAAAAGGGGAAAGGATTTGTGTAATGGTTTTGCCTTATTGAAGTCAAAATCCCCTAAGGACAAAAGCAGATTATTCTTTTGATATAACACATTCAATATTACGCTGAGGACAGAATGGGTGTTACATAGTAAATGCTATTGTTAACAAGTATTATGAAGCCTTTTGAATTTTAACTTTTAAAATATGGAAAGAAAGAAATAAAAACAAAATATGGAAAGAATATTTCTTTTTATTTTAAAGCATCCAGCCTATTCTAAAATTGTACTGTGCACTTGTTTATGAACAAACTGACTATTGTCCCTGTCCAAATTTCAGGTTAGCAAAGATATGTGTCAGTCACAAGTATGAATCCTTACCACTTGTGACATGAACTATGCTTATTTGCTAGTAGTTACCATAGCCCAGTAGTAGGATACAAAGTTATATCTATTGTTGTATATTAGTTGTGAATAAACTGGTGAAAAGCAATCCCCAAAACTGATTCCAGGTTTCTCCCCTAGTTATAAATACACTTAACTTCATTTTTTCTAAAGTAGGGTCCTTCTATACATTATTTAACTTACTCTCTGAATATTTCTGAGGTGTAAAAATATACTAAGTGTTCATCTTACTGCATTACTTAAACCCAGGAAAGGAGGGAGGGTAAGAGATCTCCTATAAGACTCTCCCTAATGCAGTTCACTTCTCCATTGTTAACTGAGCCCATATTTTATCCCAAATTCCAAAAATTGAAAGCAAATGTTTAAATGTTTCTCTTCAGATATATATATTCTTACACTAAGCTTCTAGAAGGCAAAATCTTTTCTTCATTACTAAGCCTCCCTGCTGACCTAAAATATATGTTCAATAAAATATTGTGAAACTCAACCAAAAATGAATTTATGATACTACAGCAGTGTCTCACATCCATTTTGTATGATCACGACCATTCTAAATCAATACAGAAGAGCTGATAATCATATGATAAACATTGTTTAAACAGAAACTAGTGTAATTTAAGTTGTTAAAAAAAAAGATCACAGAGAAATGAAGGCAAGTCTTTGGGAATAATCATTAAGAATATAGTTTCTGGAGTAGACAGATATTCTGCATATCTTAACCCATCGTAAATTAACTGTGTGACATTGGATAAATATCTATGTTCTCACTTGAAAATGTGAGCAGTAGTTCATGCTGCACAAGGTTTTAAGGATTAATTGATATAATATATTAAAAAACCCATACATAGCTGTGACAAATAGTAGTGAAAAGAGGGTGGTCAAGTAGGTGTGATACAGAATACAGAATTTCTAAACTGATAAAATATTATGGGAGAAATTGAGCTGCCATTGTAAAATTTCTGGAATAGCTATAGATTGAGTAGAAATATAATCATAAAGATAATGGGCACTGGATGATAGAGAATATTGATAGTTGAGGTAAAAATTTAGACTCAGTAACAACTAAAGTAGTTTACCAAGTAGTAATAGATATTAAGATATAAGAATTGGAGCACCTGGGTGACTCAGTCAATAGGCGTCTGCCTTTGGCTCAGGTCATGATCCCAGGGTCCTGGGATCGAGCCCTACATCGGGCTCTCTGTTCAGCGGGAAGCCTGCTTCTCCCTCTCCCACTCCCCCTGCTTGTGTTCCCTCTCTTGCTGTGTCTCTCTCTGTCAAATAAATAAGTAAATAAAATCTTTTAAAAAAGATATAAGATTTGGAGACGATCAATTATACAATGTGCTACCTGATACACTTAATAATGAGCGATTAAAGGCAGTAGGCTATGCCAGAAAGTCCCTGCAGTAAGCCTAGGGTAAATGATGAAAGTTTCACAAAGTTTGGAGGCTGCAAAATGGGAAAACAGGTTTGTATTAAAAAAAAATTGCTAAGAAAGATCCAGGATGGTTGCACAAACTTCGACAAAGCTGGTCTCTGCTCAAAACCATGGATCTCTCTTTCTGAATGCAGTTGTCATAGACAGTACTGACATACACTAGCCATGACCACAGCTCCACATTGTCTTCAGAAATCAAGAGACTGCGCAAGGAAAATACAATTTCCTCAATGGAATGTCCCTGTACATAGAGTCATGATGTCCACAGCTGACAGTGGAAATTTGATCAACCCCTCAGCCATTCTCTAATAGGACTGAACTTGCTGGAGAAAGAACAGAGCCTAACATCTTTTGCCGAGTGTGTAGGAAATCTATGAAAAATCATTACGTGCATGAAGACATTCGTGGCTGAATGAAGGTCAACAAGAAGAGAGATCCAGAAATGGAAAATGTGAAGACAAACTTCATCTAAGTACAAGTTGTGATAAGCCAGCATTGCTCCCCTTTTTTAAAATCATCATAACTGGGAAATGCTATTGGCCTAAATGCATGTTTTAATAGGAATTTTATCAATGTCTATGAAATTTTTTATATATATAGTATCAGGATAGATATAGGTATATGTATATAGATATAGTACACAATAGATATAAATATAGGTATAGATGTACATATATACTTATATTGATATGAACCTGGTGGATGATAGAAGATAAAGGTATAGCTATTTAAGTAAACAAACCAGACAACTGTTAATTAACAGAATTTTGATAATTCAGGGGGATTTCCAGTAGTGTAGTACAGACCTTTGTCTTAGGACATATGCTGCTTAATATTTCTATATGCAATTATTAAAACCCAAAGAACCCTTACAATTTTTGCGGAGGTGCAAACAAGCATAAGAGAGATAATATATTTGGTTGAAGGCAAAAATGAACTCATTAAGCTAGCAGATAAGCTTAAACATGTATGTCTATCTATATTTATCTATATTATTAGTAATACACAGTGAATTTTTCCGATTAGTTTCCAAAAAATTATTCTATTAGCCCAATATGGGGACATTCTTTTCATGTGAAAGAGACCTAGGAAATGTCTTAGTCATGACTGGATTGTAAGTAATAGAAAGCCACTCAAATTACCTAAGCAAAATAATTAAATGTATTTGATGAGCCTTTAGCTGTTTCATGGAAACTGAAGGCAGCTGATCCTTGTAAACACAGCCATGACTGAACTCGTTAACTGAAAGTCATCAGAAACCAAAATAGTCATCCTTCTCCGTTTCCATCTCCATCTCTCATCTTTTCCCTCTCTACTGTCTGATTTATTCTTTTCTTCTTGCATGCTTGTTCACCTTGATTCTTCATGACCTACCGGAAATACCAGCTTCCTGAGTTTACATTTAATTCCTTTTCTTGATCTAAGCAGATTGTCTGCAAATCTCTTAGTCTCTGTTTCAAATTTCAGATAGAAAAATAATAAGAATTGTACCAGCTGGGAGCAGGTGTCCCCACTGGTCCAGTTAGCGTGCAGATAAGGCAGTGAGCAAGGTGATAGAGTCATGATGGTTGGATTGTTGGTTTGAAGGCTTCAGTTTCTGGCTATCAACCAGAAGCTGCTCTTAATTTCTTGCCAAGTGGACCTCCCTAGCTTGGCCACTTGTTCTTCAAACCTAACAAGGGAAAGGGTCTTTTAGCAAGGTAGGTGTTTGGATCTTAGACAATGTAATCACGACAAGGACATTTTGTAACTTTTGTCATATTCCATTGATTAGGAACAAGTTATAGGTCGCATCCACACTCAAAGGGGGATACACAAGGGCATACATATAAAGAGGTGGGGATACTTGAAGATGTTTTAGAGTCTGTTTACCACAACACAAAAATACTAGTTTTATTTATTTTATATTTCGATGGAATGCGGAGGAGTGATGCAGCTGGATGCTGAAAAGAATAGAGAGAGGATCTTTAGGAGTTGTAAACTTCAGTTTTACTGTCTTTGTTACTCTTTTCTTTTGATTCCTTTTGAATGTGACCATTTTTGTTGTCCTGATTATGTTGCTCTGCCTTATTCTCCTTCCCAGGTATAAGGCAAAATCCAAAATATAATGTTTAAGGGCCAGTCATGTAGAAAATTTTAAGATAAAATAATAATTTACTAAATTCGGAGTGCAAAATCTTATAAACTATGAGATTATAAATGTGTTGTTTTAAGCTTCTAATTTGTAGAAATGTTGTTACATAGTAATAGATACCTAATATGGTGTTGTTAACTATGTCTCAAACACAGTGCTAAAATAAACCTAAATAGTTTGTCGTAGGAAAAGATTAGAAGAATATAAACATATTTTAGCAAGTATTTCTGTAATGTAGGGCTATGAGTGATTTTTTACTGTTATTGGTGTTATTTTTTTCGTATTTTCTACTGTATATATGTATAATTTTTATGACAGGAAAAGAAAAACTGAGATTTTATTTACAAATAAAAAGTTTTCCATATTCTATGCTGACTATTAATATTAGTCTGATAAGAATAAGGTAGAAATAAACAGAATATCTTTATTATGTTATATGTTTCTTTTGATGTGATCATGCACAACACTTGTCATAAAGTACCAGAATTTCTAATGCATTTGTCATCATAAATGTCTTAGTATTAGTCTTGAACATAAGGTTGTACTCTTGAGAACTATTATTCCAGGGTCACTGGCTTTCTGAAAATGTATAAAATTTTCCCAAACTTCAGGCAAAAAGAAATTCAACACATCACTTGGGCCCAATGAACCACCTCATAACTCTGAGAGTTACATTAAAAACATAAAGTTATTCAAATATATTATGTTAACATAAATGTGGAAAATGTTAAGAGGGTTTTGATTCTGGAGAAGTTGTCTAAATTCTCCACAGAAACACACAGAATACTACAATTATTTCTCTAAAGAGGGGGAGTTATATCTGATAATCAAAATGTTGATTACAGGCACACTGTCAGTCATTTTATAGAAGTCTTGTAACCCTGGAACATATCTAAAGAATTTATTCTGGCCTTAGCAACAGAAATGAAGGTATTGTTATAAAGTTCTAACCCCAGAGTTGTTGCAGGAAACAAGTATCATGACAAAAAATATTGTTATCCTTTTGATAGGCCTTGGAAAAAATCAAAAGTGAAGAATAAAGAAATTTTACGTGGACAATTATCAGCAATTTTTTAAATTTAAAGATGTGCTTAGTTACAATAGTAAATATAACTGCTATGTTATATTCATTATCTCAATTTAGTAAGTGGTGAAAGAAATTAAGTCCTAGCATGGGTTTTCCCTCTTTTTGAAAATAGTGAAAGATACTCTCTTAAATGTTGATGTCAAGTTCATTGACATCAAAATGTCTTTAAAGTATAAAAAATTTTGTCCTTAATGGAGATAATCATGTGAATTATCTTGGTGTATTCTGTACCATTTTGGTACTGAAGATTTATAACATCACAGGGTGAAGTAATAAGAAATATATATATATTGGTTTCTTTTCCCCTCCCCACCTTCAGTTCCTGATAGATACGAAACTCTTAAAACCTTTGTAATTAGGGGTGCTAGGGTAATTTTTTTTCTTTTTTTGTAAGATTTTATTTAGGATAATCTTTTTTTCTAACATTTATTCCTTGACCCCGGTTTCTGATCCAGAGCTTCTAAGACCAGTAATTTCCTGAGTGATAGGAGCATCTGACACCAAACTCTTAAATCCCTTGGAATTTCCTGGGTGATAAGAATGTCTTTTGTTCAAAGGAGGTGGCTCTTGGTGGGCTTCTGGATAGGGACTGGTCACCACAAAGACCAAGCCATGTTTAGAAACTTGGAACATTCTGCCTCACCCCCTATCCTCCAGGAAGAGGAGAGGGGCTGAAGAGGAACTTAATGATTACTCATGGCTATGTGAGGGAGCCTTCCAAAAAATTTCAATAGTATAGGGTTTGGAGAGCTTTCAGGTTGGTGAATATATCCACATACTGGAAGGGTGGTATGCCCATTGAAGTTCCCATGTTCAAGACCTTTCCAGACCTGGTCCTATTTACTTCTTCATCTAGTTGTTTAACAGCATCCTTTATCATAGCTTTATTATATAATAAACTGGTAAACATAAAGTGCTTCTCTGAGTTCCACGAGCTGTTCTAGCAAATGACTGAATCCAAGCAAGGGGTCACAAAAACTTCCAATTTATAGCCAATTCAGACAGAAATTGTAGGTAACCAGGAAACTTACTACTGTGATTGGTGTCTGAAGTGGGGGAAAGCCGTATGGAACTAGTCCTTAACATATGGAGTCTGCACTAGCTCTAGTTTGTGTGAGAACTGAATTGAACTGCAGGACCCCCTGCTGGTGTCACAGACAATTATTTGGTTTTGGGGGGAAAAACAGTTGGTCACAGAGAGTGTCAGAAGTGAAATGTTCTGTCTGAGTAGTAGAGAAGAAATATACAAAGATATTTTTCTTACTATAATAACCATTGTTCCACTTTAAAATTTTTCCTTCATTATATTTTATGAATTAATTTGAGCGCGGAGCCAACCAACATTTCCCTAATTCAATTAAACATTTCCTTAATTGAATCAAATCAGAACTATGTTACCATTTTTATGAACTAGGAAGAATGCCTAGAATCTCTGAAATTTTCATGGGCCTAAGAAAGATAAAAAGAAAAAAACTATATTCAAATTAAGTAAATATATATAAATATTAGTATAAAGTTTATATAGAAAATAAAATTATATGTATTTATATATATCTAATATAAATTATATAAGTTTATACATAAATATATAGCATATATATGTATATATACATGTATCTATATATGCTTTAAAATGCTAAAAGAAAATGGCAAAACTGAAATGAATAAATGTTTAATTAAACATCTGCAAAATGATTAGTTTACATTTTTCAACCAAAATAATTGTTAGTATTCACCAAAACTTAATTACACTTGAAAATAATTCCATTCACTAGAATATTGTCTGATGTAAACCAAGGTTCCTGAACCATATGTGGCATAGAGTAGGATATCAACAAAATTTTGAAATTAATAAATAAACGAATTTGAAGTAATAACTTTTCTTATTTACATGTATCCCTGTCTATTCACAGTGATTTTTGAGAAATCACAAGCTGTGATACATTAAAGGGGGAACTTGGCCTAACAATTTCTAAAGCAACATATAAAAAATGGTCTGAAAACATTTTTCAGGACTTCTGGGGAAGACAGTGGAGTAGGAAGATCCTAACCTCAACTCATCCCATGAATACAATTGCATCAATGTAAATAACCCAGGAAATGACCCAAAGCCTGGCAGAACAAATCCTCCACAGCTAAATGCAAAGAAGAGGCCCTTTTCACCCATGGAAGTGGGTAAAATGGCAGAGACAGGTCAGGAGCTAAACAGATCCGTGGGAATGTCTGTATGAGGAAGGGATGCCACAGGCACAGAGAGGGGAAAGAAAACAGCCTCCACACCAGGTATCCCAGGTATGGGGAAGACAACACCCAATAACATTTGGCTTTGAAAACCAGAGGGGCAAAATCTCATGGATTCTTACAGTCAGTGGTGCCTAACACCTGGAATATTAAAAATAAGCAAGCTCAGCTCTGGGAAAACTGGGAAGGTGAGAGGAAACTGAATGCCCACCCTTAAAGAGATCACAAAACAAGGTGCCCCACTGAGATACAGAAGCAGCGGTTTATTTCATTTTATTTTTTTAAGATTTTGTTTATTTATTTGACAAAGGGAAACACAGAGAGAGAGGGAACACAAACGGGGGGAGTGAGAGAGGGAGAAGCAGGCTTCCAGCTGAGTAGGACCCTGGGATCATGACCAGAGCCAAAGGCAGATGCTTAACAACTAACTGAGCCATCCAGGTGCCCCAGAAGCAGCAGTTTAAAAAATACTTGAGGTATAAGGGAGGGGGGTTTGTTTACTAATCTCAGAGCATGTGCTGGAGTAGCAGAGAAGAAATTTGCAAGGACATTTTTCATTGGGAGACTTGTCCAGGTACAAAAGAGCTAGTATGTGCCATTTCCCTACCCCACACCCCAGCCTATACACACAAACACCTGCAGAAACCAACACAGCTCCAGTACTTGAAACTTAGCTTGCTAGCAGCACACCCTGCCCCTGTGTTCTCACGCTGACTGCCCCCTTCACCCAGTCAGCCATGGCTGGCTTTCCTAACACATAGAAACAGACACAGAAAGTTAGACAGAATGAAGACACAGAGGAATACGTTTCAAATGAAAGACCAGAACAAAAATCACAGCAAGAGATCTAAATGAAATAGAAATAAGTAGCATGCTTAATAGAGACTTTAATGGTCATAATTGGACTTGAGAAAAGGTGGAAGACCTCAGTAAGATCCTCAACAAAGTAATTGTAATCTCAACAAAGGTATAGAAAACATAAAAAAGAACCAATCAGAAACAACGAATTCAATAACTGCAGTGAAAAATGCACCAGAGGGAATACACTGTAGACTAGACAAAGCAGAAAAACGGATCAGTGACCTGGAGGACAGAGTAAAGGAAAGCAATCAAGCTAAACAGGAGAGAGAAAATAATAAAAAAATAATAAATGAAAATAGACCAAGGGAATTCAGTGACACCATCAAGCATAATAACATTCGCATTATAAGGATCCAAGAAAAAAGAAAGAGAGAAGGGGACAGAAAATGTATTTGAAGAAATAGGAGCTGAACACTTCCTCTGAATCTGGGGAAGAAAACAGAAATCCAATCCAGGAGGCACGAAGAGCCTGCAACAAAATCAACCCAGGGAGGTCCACACCAAGACACATAGCAATTAAAATGGCAAAAAGTAATAATAAAGAGAATTTTAAAAGCAACAGGATAAAAGGAAACCATTACATAAAAAAAAAAAAATGACACAAGGCTATTAGCTGATTTTTTTAGCAGAAACTTTGCAGGCCAGAAACTACTGGCATAATACATTCAAAGTGCTGGAAAAAACAAAAACAAAAACAAAACTCATAACCAAGAATACTCTATCCAACAAGGCTATCATTCACAGTAGAAGAGATAAAGTGTTTCCCAGATAAGCAAAAGTTGAAGGAATTCATCACCACTAAACCCATCCTGCAAGAAATATTCAAGTGGACTCTTTAAATGGAAAGGAAAGACGTTAAGCAGAAGTGAGAAAAGTAGAAAGCACAGGGGCGCCTGGGTGGGCTAAAGCCTCTGCCTTTGGCTCAGGTCCTGATCTCAGGGTCCTGGGATCGAGCCCCACATCGGGCTCTCAGCTCAGTAGGGAGCCTGCTTCCCCACCCCCTCTCTGCCTGCCTGTCTGCCTACTTGTGATTTCTCTCTGTCTGTCAAATAAATAAATAAAATCTTAAAAAAAATTTAAAAAAAAGTAGAAAGCACAGAAGAAGTAAAATAAAGTCAATCTATTCTATATCTTAAAAGTCATTCAAAGGATTCATAAAACAAAAGGATGTGAAGTGTAACACCTAAAACATGGCAGGGAGGTGAGTAAAGAATATGTCCAAACTGAAATGACTATCACCTTAATATGGGCTGCTATATACATAAGATATTATATATAAACCTAATGGTAAGCACAAATCAAAAACCTGTAATACATATGCAAAAAAATAAAGTGAAAGGAATCCAAGTATATCACTAAAGAAAGCCAGCAAACCATGAGAAAGGAAAGCAAGATAAGAAAGGAACAGAGAACTATAAAAAACATAAAACAAGTAATAAAATGGCAATAAGTGCACAACTATCATTAATTACTTTGAATATCAGCAGTCCAATCAAAACACATAAAATGAAGATGGAATGAATAAAAAAGGAAGACCCAGCTATATGCTGCTTATATGAGACTCATTTCAGACCTAAAGCCTTGCAGATTGAAAGTGAAGGGATGCAAAAGCATTCATCATGCAAATGAAGTGAAAAGAAAGTTGGAGTAGTAATACTTATATTGGGCAAAATAGACATTAAAACAAAGACAAAAGAAAGACACTACATAATCATAAAGAGAACAATCCAACAAGAAGATATAATAATTGTAAGTGCACCCAACATGAGAGCATCCAAATTCATAAAGCTGCCAATAATACACGTAAAGGGAGTAATTCATAGTAATGCAATAATAGTAGGGGACTTTAGCACCTCACTTACATCAATGGCTATATCATTTAAAAAGAAAATCAACAAGAAAATACTGGCTGTGAATGACACATTGAACCAGATGGATCTAACAGATACATTCAGAAAATTCCACCTAAAACAGCATATTATTTTCAAATGCACATGGAAAGTTCTCCAGAACAGATCAATGTTAGGCCACAAAACAAGTCTCAACAAATTCAGAAACATGCAAGACATACAATGCATCTTTTCCAACCACAAAGCTGTGAAACTAGAAATCAACCATAGGAAAAAATCTGAAAAGAATACACATTCATGAAAGTTAAATATCATGCTCCTAAACAAAGAATGAATCAACTAAAAAATCATACAGACATACAGATGGCCAACGATACATGAAAAGATGCTCAACATTACTCATCAGCAGGGAAATGGAAATCAAAACCACAATGAGATATCACCTCACACCTGTCAGAATAGCTAAAATAAAAAATGCGAGAAACAACAAGTCTTGGCAAGGATGTGGAGAAAACAGAACCCTCTTGCACCTAATGTTAGTGGGAATGCAAACTGGTACAGACACTCTGGAAAGTAGTATGAAGGTTTCTCAAAAAATTAAAAGTAGAAATACCATATGATCCAGTAATTCCACTACTGGGTATGAAAGAATATGAAAACACTAATTTAAAAAGATGTGTGCACCTCTATGTGTTTATAGCAGCATTATTTATAATGGCCAAATTATGGAAGCAAACCAAGGGTCCACTGATTGATGAATGTATAAAGATGCCGTATATATCTATATACAATGGAATATTACTCATCCATAATAAAGAATGAAATCAGGGCACCTGGGTGGCTTAGTCAGTTAAGCATCTGCCTTCACCTTGGGTCACAATCTCAGAGTTCTGTGATGGAGCCCCAGGTCCTGTTCCCTGCTCAGTGGGAAGCCTGCTTCTCCCTCTTTCTCTGTCCCTCCCCCTTGTGCTCTCTCTCTCTCTCTCTCAAATAAAGTCTTTTTGAAAAAAGAATGAAATCTTGCCACTTGCAACAACATGGATGGATGTAAAGGATATAATGCTAACTGAAATAAGTCAGAGAAAGACAAATACCATGTTTCCACCCATATGTAGAATTTAAGAAACCAATCAAAGAAAAAAAGGGACAAACCAAAAAATAGACTCTTAACTATAGAGAACAAACTGGTGGTTACCAAAGAGGAGGTGGATGAGGGGATGGGTTAAATAACTGAAGGGGATTAAAAGTACACTTACAATGATGAACACTGAGTAATGTGTAGAATTGTTGAATCGCTATATTTTATAACTTAAACTAATATAACACTACATGTTAACTATCCTAGAATTATTATTAAAAAAATAAAATAAGCCTGCAAGCAATATTAGGTAAAAAAATTTCTTGGGAATAAAATGTATACATGATAAAGCCACCTCTAATATTAGTGTACTTAGAGTTGAGGTACATTTCCTGGGTTTTAGCAGGCAATGTGAGACTAATTACAACAGTGTCCATCAGTTCTGAAGGGATCATGTCTCAAATGCAGAAGAAACCAACCACATACTTCTATATACTTATATCTGCCCAGGGAGAGACTGTGCCTTAAAATCATTTTGCATAATACCAAATGCGGAATTAAATGTGATCCTAGGTACCTGTGATGTGTCCAACGTTGTATAAGCGCTATGTACTACACCAAAAATAGATTAAAGCAGACCTCCTGTCTTTAGTCTTACATTCTATTTGAGAAGAAAAGGAAACTGTTCTCCTGCAGTTGCTTCGTCTTCTCAGGGGGACCACACAGAGAAATCTTTAAAGGATGTCATCCTACATAGGTATCTAATTATCAATACCTCATATTATATTTAAAGACATAAAATTACATAAATCCAGCTAATAAATAGTAATTTGTGTCCACACTTATTGTGTGAGCTTTTACAGTAGCTGACTGATCCTGCATTAGTGAGTGATTTGCCTTCTGTAGGCATCGAAGAGCCAAAAAATAAACAAATTTCCTCCCACCCTAACCAGATCTCTACCGAGACAGCGACTAGAAAGAAAAATGGCCCCTCGCCAGGCAATTAATGGCGTTCGTAAGAAAGGCAATTGCAATTTTTTGGATGAGTCTTTATGTAGCAGTCATTAAGAAATACCTGACTCACGAATGAGCGTGCATATTATTCCCCAGTTGACAAATAAAAGGAGGTATGGATATAAAAATTGAAGGAACTAACACTTCTATGCCTAATAATGTGATAGACAAATTTCATTATGGGAGGAAAGTGGTTTGGTCAGTATGAATCAGGAAATTAATCTAGAGCTAAAGGTCATAAATATTGCCCAAGGTTCTGGTTTGTTTGACCAGACCAGTGATTTTTTTTTTAATGATTATGACAGATTCTCTCTGCTTACTAGGGGCTTCCCCCTTCTTATTGTTTTACACAGATTTGATTCTGAAGTATGTATTACTTCCCTGGTCTGCAAGTCATTCTAGACACATGCTATGGTCTCTGATATTTAATGTTATTCTAAGAAGGAACGTGTGTGTGTGTGGGTGTGGGTGTGGGTGTGGGTGTGTGCAAGTGCATGTGTATTATTCACCCATTTGATTTATAGAATGTGTATCCATTGGAAAACCCGAAAAATAAAGAAATATTTTTGCAATTCATGCTGATTGGTGCATGTGGCTAGTTGAGAAATCCCAGAGGATATTTGCTTTTTGTCCCCATGTTTAAGATGAAATATATTGTGGGACCCAGAGCACCAAAATTGCTCCTTCTTTCAGGAATTTGATTCCCAAAGACAACTACCATCTATTTTTCTGCTAAACTACCATCCAGCTTTGTCTCATTCCCAAGTCATTATTTGTCACTTGGGATATTTGAAACCTGAGGTCAGAGCAGTCACAGTGAGTGGGGGTAGGTTTTCAAAAATGTGCATGGAGATTCCTGCACAGATTGCTAACGCTGTTTCTCAACCTGTCTGTACCTTAGAATCATCTGGGAGGTTTTTAAAAACCTACAGTTGCTTGGTGCCCTCAAAGGCCTCCTCAAAGACATGGATTTCATTGGTCTGGGTGCAATTCAGTCATTTGTATTAAAACAAAAATGAAACAAAAAACCTCCCCAAATAATTATAATGTTCAATCAGAGTTAGAAATAATTGGGTTTGGGGCACCAGGGTGGCTCAGTGGGTTAAAGCCTCTGCCTTCAGCTCAGGTCATGATCTCAGGGTCTTGGGATCGAGCCCTCCATTGGGCTTTCTGCTCAGCAGAGAGCCTGCTTCCCCCCTTCTCTCTGCCTGCTTCTCTGCCTACTGTGATCTCTCTCTGTGTGTCAAATAAATAAATAAAATCTTTAAACAAAAAAAAAAAGAAAAAAAAAGAAATCATTGGGTTTGAAAATGAACCAAGTAGCACTTGAGGCCCAGACATGCCCTAAAACGATGCTTCAAGAGCATTTTATTTTAGGAAGATTTTTCTTTGAACGAAAGGGAAAGTCACAAATATGTGGTCATAATCTCCCCCCCCCACTGTAATTCCCCTGAGTCACATCAGCCCCCAATGCTGATGTACCCACTCAGATCTGGGCATTGGAATTGGAGACCTCCAGCTTGCTCTGCCCTCACAACTTCCTGACACCTCCATGGAGGATGCAGGCCTCTACCAACAACGCAATGACCAGAAGTTCTAGAGAGTAACCTCTTATTGAGTAAAGCTTTGCCTGAGAGACGGGTTTGCTGTATATACAATTTTGAGAAGAAAGTTCTCACTGGAAAATTGAGAAATGGCATTGCTTTAATCTCCTTGTTCCCAATATATAACAAAGAAACATGACCTTCCTTGGAGGCACAAATGTGCGATACTTATCAGAGACATAAATAATATCTTAGGAAAAATTTATTTAAGAATAGACACCATACAGAATGAGAAGGAAGTCTGGCTCTGGGATCACATTGCCTAATGCCCAGTTAATATTTCCCACTAGGCATCTTACTAACCACTGAAAATTTAATATACCCAATAATGAATTAACTTTCTTTTCCCATATCTACACTTTCAAGCCTCAGCTACTGGAGATCCATTTCCTCATCCGCAAAATGAGAGGCTTGAGTGAAGGGCCCTTCCAGCTCTGAAGATATAATCAGCCGGGCAATTCTCTGTCCGTGTTAATACCTGCAGAGTTCTCTAGAACTTCATTCTTTGAAACTTAATGTTTTTAAATTATTTAAAATTATTATATTTTTACTGTACTAATTATATATGGTGCACATTTTTTTCCCTCTAACCAAATGAAGAAAATTGAGCATTGTAGTTAATCACTGTAAGATCAGAGAATGAGGGGAGGTGAGGCAAGCTCCAGGGGAGGGTTCCCACTCCAGGGCACATTCAGACCTCTGGGCACTGCTACCCTGCCTGAGCCCACTCAAAACAGCAACAGCTCCCCACATACCCAGGCGGCAGAAATGAAGCATCTTTTCTAAACTTTCTACTCCAGGGCATGCTTCCTAGAACATTTCTGATTTCACTAGACAGAGTGGTTTCTCTGATAAAAACTGTTTCCAGAGCCCTTGGTTCAGAAGGAAATCACAGAGGTCTCAAGGAGAGTAGAGGCCCGGGTTCTGGGGCTGTCTAAGGGCAGGGCTGAGCTGGGGAGAAGGAAGAACCTCCCCGCTCCCACCTGCTCAGCAGTAGAGAATTTCTTGCCACAACCCCACTCCTGTTCTCTGTGCGATCACAGAGAAGCCAAGGTTTTACTTGTACATCAGAGCTTGAAATAAACCTTGAATACAGGTCTAATGGGAGACTGAGAGGAGTTCCAGAACTCTCACATGTTTACTTTTCAAATACCTACTTCTGGGAGAGGCATCAAAGTAAGAATCAATAGCTTTAATGTCTTGTTTACTCTTTCCTAGGTAAAGTGCCTCTTTACTACTAGACCATTTTCTCCCTATCCCTCTAGTTAACACAAGGGTTATCAGAATGGGTTGTGGTTTCTTTTAGGTGGCTGTCAAGTTGCCACTTTTGTGGCTCTCCTGCCCAAATGGTAAAGAAATGTTACTATTTTTTAAGAAGCATAAGTTACAAGTTGACTTCTATGTTTATCATTGAACTGTAACTGCCTTGAAGTTAGCATGCATGTAATAGGAAATATTCTTGAAGGATTTTTAAAAAGATGACATGATTTTACAAAGAGAAATATAACTGTCAAGAACTCTAACTGCCTCATACTGATTTGATTGAGACTCTCTTTTTATAGGCAGCTATTGTGAAGTCACATTAAAAGCTTTCTCAGTATGTGCGGAACAAGAATAAAGAGGGCCACTTGTACATTTGAATTTTTGCCTGCTCTGAATGCTTAACAGCAGTGTCTTCCTGCCTCACTCTCCATAATGACACCAGACATGCACAACCCACTTGCTACTGTGGTTGTTCCCTGAACCATTCTTGCTTGGCTACTGTCTCCCTGTCCCATCCTTCTACTTGGATATGTTCATGCACCTTTCATCCGGAGAGTGAACCGAGTGACCAAAACCATTTTCTCTTTTGGTAGTGCTCGTTATTTTACCTTATCCTTTTTTCTTCTTCAGGAAAAAAATTGCTTTTCCTCATTTCCAAATTCATAAGCTGCAACCCACTGTTCTCATCTTCTGCTCATATTTTACTAATTTTTATATCTAATATTTGAAATACACAAGTAAGTGGTTATGATGGGGGCACAGTTTATCTATTCAACCCCGACTGTGAAGACACTTTGTGTTTCCTTGAGTAAAACAAATTCAAGCCCATCGTTTCCCCCCCCCAAAAGCGTCTAGTTTTGTTTTTTCTCGTAGCCAAATATGCAATGTGATAGCATTTTCTCCAGAAGATATATCTTATTCTAAAATGTAGAGTCTTAAAAGAGCCCTGAAATTTTATAATCCCATTTTGGTGTTAGGCATGTTTAAGATGATATCATCCTTGACAGAAAACGGCACTCTTTTAAATCTCATGTCACAATGTTCAGATTACTGGTTTTAATTATGAGTACAATGGGAATCTAAGAGTTGTGCATTCAATTGTTGGGCAATGAACTGATAGCACAGAGCCTTGTTGTTTTGTCTGTTCCGATCTCTTCTCCTCATCCCACCTTGTAACCATATATGTTTGTTCCCACATCTCTGCATTCATAGTATTAAACATCCATCCCCAGTAGAGCATGAATTACACTATGGTCTTTCTGTTCCTGACCTGATTTTGAGCTCCTCAAATACCCACGTGTTTTCCATTTTTGAATACTTAGTATCCAAATGTTTGCGTTTTTGAACTGAATTAGTTTTACTGTTTCATTTAGTACCTTCCTGACTTAAGCTGAAAATATCCTGTCACTTCTTCTGATTTATAGAAGCACTCCAGAGATGACTATGTTTTAGAAGATTCTGATACAGTCTGAGTGGACTGCATTAGAACAAACACCTTTCCTGGTTCCATGGTCAGTTGTTGTCATCTACCTCTGGAGCTTGCAGATTCCAGCCACAGAGTGGCAATAAGTATATGTCTTATTTCAGGCTTTCTTTTTTCTTTTTTCTTTCTTTTATTAAGATTTTATTTATTTATTTGAGAGAGAGTGAGAAAGAGAAAGCATGAGAGGAGGGAGGGTGAGAAGGAGAAACAGACTCCCCGCTGAGCAGAGAGCCTGCTGTGGGACTCGATTCTGGGACTCCAGGATAATGACCTCAGCCGAAGGCAGAGCCACCCCGGTGCCCTTATTTCAGGTTTTCAACGTCAAATGCATCCTGAGCAAAACTGAAACTATGTTTAATATGAAACATAACTTGAGCAAAACATTTAAGTTGTCATTAAGACTTTTATCAAACACAATTTAATGTGATCACACTTTCCTCAGAGTTCAATAGGTGAACTTTTCAAAGCAACTATTGCTGTGATGTAATTTAGATATGATACTTTCCAGTTATTTTTATGATGATGGTGTGTGTCTATATGTATAGGATCTCTTCTTACTCTGCCTAAAGGTATCCATTTCAAAATCCTTGTCACTCTTTCATGTGCTCTAGTTTAGCCATTCCTGTTTTCTGAGCATCTGAAACTCTTCACAGGGATTGACTAACTCCCTGGAATTATATATAGCCTCTACTCTCCCAGCATGTTAACTCTAGACTCGCACAACAAAAACAAAAAATTCTCTTAACTGATGATTGCTTTCCTCTACTACCAGGTATTTTCTCTTTTAATGCTTCTTACTTTTCATTATCAAGTTTGTCATTTATCTTTAGAATCACTTAGTATACCCAGAACTATAGCCACTCGGCTGTAAATACCATTCCGTTTAACAATCATAATACCAAAGGTCATGTACAAAAAGGTAAGCTTTTCACTGAGCACTCCTGAAGTATTAAGAAGGAAATGATACAGTTCCTATTTTCTCAGAGGCTACAATCTTCTTGAGAAGGGAAAAAAAAATGGAGGAGTTAAGTTAGGTAGTTTTAGCTAAAGAATGATCTACTATATCTGAATATATCTGGAAAAATTGTTTAGGATGGTCTAGGTTATGCTGTAGTAACCAATGACTCCAAAATCTTAGTGATTTATATCAACTAATGTGTATTTTTTGCTCACATAACATGCTAATCCTTTGCAGGCAGGCTGTGCTATTCTTAGTCTTACAGGAACCCACATTGATGGAGGCTCCACCTTGACATATGGTTCCAAAATTGTCAAAGCAATAAAAAAATGGGGAAGTAAATCACACAGTAGATCTGAAAATCCAGAAATGATATATGATATTTTCTCTCACTTTCTTTGTCCAAATTATCACAAGTGAAAATGGTGGCAATGTGAGAGAAAACATTGGTTGAAGCAGCAAGCAAAGAAGGGAAAATCCATATCATGTGAGCAAGTATATTTGCTCAGATGCAAAAACAATAGGGATGTTAGACATCACCATGGACTTTCGAAGAGTAAGGATTTATACAAACCTGCTCAGGCATTCAACTTTTCAGTTAGTTTATATAATCTAAACTGCCTTTTTATCAAGGCAGCATTAATTGCTTAGTCCCGGTTCCTCAGTTAATTTCTTGCTATAAAAGACACTTTAAATAACGTGAGCACATTACTACTCAACTCAAAAGAATAGGAATTTTTGTTTAGTGATAATTTTCTGGAAATGTGCCAATAAGCTAAAATGGAAATACTGCATTTCAGAGGGACTGAAACCTAACATAAATTGTCATTTATCAATTGCTTATTAAATAAACAAAAGCCAAATGATAATTTCATGCTTGTCTTCCCTTAAGGGAAGGAAGAACTGCAAAGTCACTCAGAATTTCATTGCCTCGAATCAAAAGTGAAGGGTCACTGTCACTGCAAAGGTGCTGGGCTGTGAGGCCTTCCCTGAGCCTCAGAAGAAGTAAAGGATTGAATATCAGTGAACATGATTCTATTACACACAAACATGGGCTTAACGTGGACGGACGTTGCTGATAAGAAGCAGTATCCTGGGTGAGGCAGGATGTTTTCTGCTTATTCCTAGAAAAGCTCTGTTTTCAGGTCAATCTCAAATGCCTCTGAAATGAAATCCTTAGTCTTCTTTTGATGTCAGACTATGCTCCACACCTTGGTTTTATTATTATTATTATATGAAAGATTCAAAATACATGCTTACAAAATTCCCTTACAGATACACTATATTGAAGTGTGAAAAACAGTTCAATAGATATGACAGAGCTCTACATTTATTTTTATAACTGCTCTGTTTCCCAAGCAGAGCTTCAAAATATAAGGAGAATGTCCTGATGGAGTGCCTAGCCATAATAAGGGCTTTGTGAATGTATTAATGAATGTGCAGCCTGCTAACATGAGGATGCTGATACGTTTTTATTGTTTTGCAGTAACTGCAACATAAATAGACTGTATTTAAAGAATTTTAAGAGCAAAATGGATTTTAAATAGCACCCAGTCCAATTCTCTTAATATAAAATAAAGACCTTGAGGAATTGGGAAATTAAAGGTTTTTTCCAAGGTTATACTAGCTACTTTCCCAGCGTGCAGCCTGAGGACAAGATTCTTCTTTCACGTCCTGAAGAGAGGTCACAGACAACCTTTCTCCCTCTGGTAATAGTGCAATCCACACCACCACTGGTGGCTCTCTCTAGACTCTCAGCAGCTCTCTTTCTTTTTACTGCTAGATCCTAACTACACTTTAAGAGTACTTTAAGAGGTATCAGTCTTTTGCAACATTAATAAAGGTGGCCATTTTGCCTCTCATCCACACAGACAGAGATCACGATTAAAGTGGCCCCCTATTTTGTTAAAAAGCCCCTATTACACATTATCATAGAATGTTGAAAGTAGAGTTGTTTGCTTTTATATATATAGTTCTTGGTTCTGCCCTACATAGTTACTCAAAATAATGTTTATTTCTCTTCCACCCGATAGGTCTTTAAGTTTATAAAGACAGTAAGTATATTTTCCATCCCCTGTCAAATGTTTATTCCAGGCTAACCTTCCTAAATTCCTTTCAAAATGCCTCAAATAGCACATTTTAGAAGCTTTATTATTCAAATCACATCATTCTAATCATGCTCCCATTTATTAAGATCCCTTTTATAACATTGTGCTCAGAACTTAGCACCATGCTCCAATGTCTTCTGATGTGTGGCACATTCAATGGCATCATGTTTTATCTTCTGAAAACTATGCTGCGTTTGTATCAAATGATGTGCTCTAGATCTGCATTCATTTTCTGGGTAGCCATGTCCCATTGTCAGCTCACAAGAAATGTTATTACTGAAAATCTCCTCCACTCCATTCTTATGAAGGTGCCTTGTGAGTTTTTTTTACAAAGCTTTGTCACTGCTTATTTTTATTGCTATCATCTCTTTTGGGTAAAAAAGAAATCTTGAACAGAAGAATTGGTTTGGCATAGCTACTTAACATCATTCCTGATTAGGTGGACTGCAGCCCTTGAGTCAGGATCTCAAATATAATTCAATGAACAGAGGTCAAGAAGATAAGGCAGCCCTCTCAGAAATCATATGGTGAGAGGAGTCAGAGCGGTTAACTTTTCCTTATTAGGCAACTATATGTATGACAAACATGTTTTCTCAACCGGTGGTGGCGCTGTTGGGTAGTCTCCGCAGGTCACATCTCCATTTCCCTGATGGCTGCTTCACCTCTTACGGACACCAAATTTACACTGGGATTCACAACCACCATGCGTTCAGTCATCATAACTATATTCATTCATCCACAGTTGCTTGGCCAAACTTTGTATATCCAACAGCAGTGGCCTAACCAGAATCCCTTCTCTGAGAACCTGGAATTGGTTTGAAGAGAAAAATTTCATCTCCCACTACGTAGCTGGACCTATAATATGTAAAATTGAAAGCTGATGGTGGCCGTACTTTTTACTTTATCGTGAGGACTGAGAAACAGAGAAAACTGGTGGATATAAGAATAGAGACTGAAGAAGATACAACGAAAAAATAAGGATTAGGGGCAGAGAAAAAAAATCCTCATGTCATTTAAGTTCCTGGTGCAGTCCTCTATGTGAATTTGGCCACATTCCTGGCCTGGGATGAAACAATTATGTAGCCTTATAATTAGCCTTTTCCCTTTTCTTCTAAAGTTTAGTCCAGCTGACTTTGGTTACTGAAATCAAAACAGATGTAAACAAAATAGGGATTATCCTGTCTTGTTTGGTTTTATTTGTGTTCCTGAAAATATATTACAAGTACCATACCACTGTTTTCCATTTATCTTTCATTATTTTCTTCTTTCCACTTCTTATACACATATTTTTTAAAAACTAAGGGCACCTGAATGACTCAGTCAGTTAAGTATCCAACTCTTGATTTCATCTCAGGTCATGATCTCAGGGTCATGGGATCAAGCTCCTTGCTCAGTGGGGAGTCTGCCTGAGATTCTCTCTCCCTCTTCCTCTGCCCCTGCCCTCCATGCTCGCTCGCTCTCCCTCTCTCTCGAAAATAAATACATACATACATACATACATACATAAATACATAAATTTATTTTAAAATTGATCTCAACAGAAGGGCTTTTATGCTAGCATTGTCCTACTGCTATTTTATCCTTCTTCAGAATTACTTGTTATTGAATGGTCAGTTTCATTCTTTTTGTTCTCTCTTTTACTATGTCAGGCTCATGAATCATCACTATTTTATCTTTCTCTAATAATAAAATGACTCACAGTCTTTGGAGCATTTGTGATATTCTTAGTGTCTACAATATGAGTGATTGTGTTTATCATTCCTAAGCTACTATAGACTCTAAGATGAAGGTATAGCTCTAGTGTTAATTTTTTTTATGTGTATGAGGAGAATCTATTTCCCTCACTGCTTCTTATTGCTTCTAGTAGGTGAATAAATGAATTCCCGTATCATATTTTAATAACACATATTTGGGTAAAATCATCACCTTAGAACTAAATCATACAAAGTAGCAAAACATATTAAAAATTATGAAGTTAATTGAAAAATAAAATGATTTTTATTTAACTGACTTAAATTATAAAATTTATATACATGTTTCCAACAAATATTTATAACTTTATGTTGAACAGGGATGTAAAACAAGGGAAGGAAGGAAGGAATGATAGGAAGAAAAACGAAAGAAAGAAAAAGAAAGAAAGAAAGACAGAAGAAAAAAGAAAGAAAAAAGAAAGAAAGAAGAAAGAAAGAGAAGAAGAAAGAAAGATCTCATATACTTGTTTTTTAAAATTATTTAGTCACCCACTTCCCTTTACAAGTTATTCTTCTAGACCATCTGTCACATAGGCATCCCCATCACAAGGCTTATACAGTACACCCACTCACACTCACTTTACCTGACCGAGGAGAAAAGACATAGCTCAGCAAAACCTTTTCAGAGAAATCTTTTAATCACTCTCTTCAGTATATATTAGTTTCTCTCCAACGTAACTAATATATTCACATCCTTTATCTGGCTACAGGACCCAAGAGCCATGAAAATGTTTTTGCATATAAAAGTTGTGTTGAATCAGAGAAATACAAATCAAAACCACAGTGAGATACCACCTCACACCAGTCAGAATGGCTAAAATTAGCAAGTCAGGAAACGACAGATGTTGGCGAGGATGCGGAGAAAGGGGAACCCTCCTACACTGTTGGTGGGAATGCAAGC
>CM052802.1:72395548-72484420 GCA_028533885.1 Nasua narica | reverse complement strand
GGGGGTGATGAACCAGGAGAGACTGTGGACTCTGAGCAACAAACTGAGGGTTTTGGAGGGGAGGGGGTGGGGGGGTGGGTGAGCCTGGTGGTGGGTATCGAGAAGGGCACGTACTGCATGGAGCACTGGGTGTGGTGCATGAACAATCAATCTTGTAACACTGAAAAATTAAAATAAACAAATTTGGGGAGAAAAAAAATTTAAAACATATCATTTACTATAGCCTCTAATAAAATGAAGTATTTGGGATAAATCTTACAAATATACAGTACCTTTATATGAAAGCTATGAAAGCAAAGATGTAAATAATTGGAGAGCTTGTGTTCATAGTTTCAGTATTTTTAAAATGTCAATTCTTCCCAACTTTATTAATAGATACAAAGATATAACACAATTCCAAATAAAACTCCTGGGTTTTTTTGTAGATATCTAAACACTGATTCTAAACTTTATATGGAACCACAAAGGATATCGAATAGCCCACACTATATTGGAAAATAACAAAGCCAGAAAACTGAGCATTATCCAATATCACTTATTTCTATAAAGCTTGCTTATTTAAAAGCGAGTGGTATTGGTAAAGAATAAACACAATATAAATGGAAAATATAGATGGCCCAGAAGTAGACTCACACAAATATGCTCAACTTATTTCAACAAAGATACAAAGACAATTCAATAAAGAAGAGTCTTTTCAATAAATGGTATTGAAATTATTAGATGTCTATATGCAGATAAATGAACTTAGACATAGAATTTTTATTTTATACAAAATTAACTCAAAGTGGTTCATAGGCTTAATTGTAAAATGCAAACTATAAAACTTTCTGGTGGAAGTCTCAGAGTCTATGTGAATTTGGATAAATTGATAAACACATCCATAGAATGAGGTACTATTCAGCTATGAAAAGAAATGAAGAAATCATGCAAATATCTGGATTGACCTTAAATGAATAATTCTTAGTGAAAGAAGCCATGCTGAAAATGTTATATATTGTATTCCATTTACATAAGATTCCAGAAAAAGTAAAACTATAGACATGGTAAATAGACCAGTGGTTGCCAGAGATCTGGGGAGAGAGAAGGTTTGAATTGGTAATGGACAGGATATATTTTAAGGTGATAAAAATATTTAATATGACATTGTGATGATGGATATGTCACTATGTATTTTGATAAATGCATGATGATTTATTAAAATGCATAGAATGTTACATCATGGAATGAATTTTAATGTATGCAAACTTTAAAAAAAAATCATTGAAGCAAATAGGATTCCAGGACAAAATGCAGTCTGTAGCAAAAGAATCTAATTGGGGTTTCTGGGTAGCTCAATCGGTTGAGCCTCTGCTTTAATCTCAGGTCATGATCCCAGGGTCCTGGGATGGAGCCTCACATCAGGCTTCCTGCTTCTTCTTCTCCCTCTGCCACTCCCCCTGCTTGTACTCTCTGGCTTTCTCTATCTCTTCATCAAATATATAAATAAAATCTTTTTTAAAAAAGAGTCTAACTGTACCTCAAATATACAAAATAAACTTACTGTAGATAGTGAAGGAAAAGTTGCTGATTTAAGTAATTTTGGAAATGAGTAGAAACTATATGGCCAAAGACAAAAGGAACTTCACATAAGAATTCTACTCTGGTTGATAAACAGTTTCCCTCAGGAGTACACACTAAAATTTTGATACTGCTATACATCTATAATGGTATTAAGCAGTGGAGTAAATGGATGGAGGACAGTGGGAATTGGGTTTCTCACTGTTGGAGTGGGAGGTTACAGATTATAGAGGGGAGAAAGCTTGAACTGACATGAGGTAATGAACTAGATTTGAAGATATTAATATGAACTATTGTTAAGCTTAATATAAATACAGATGGATACATATAGAAATATTTGTAGATACGGGTATATACCTGTGTTAGTGTACACACATGTATTCCCTTGCTCTGTTAGCTGCGAGAGCCCAGGAACAAAGACATACCTAGATCTCGCTTTCTGATACCATTCTCCAGTGAAACTGACTAAGAAACAGTTGATTCTAGGGCTGAGGCAGGGAATATACTAGAAGAACATCGAACATCCTATTATGCCAGAAATTAAGGAGATGCTTAACACACACACACACACACACACACACACACACACACACACACACACACACTGTTGAGAGTATGTCAAAGGGAAAAGGGATAAAGGAGCCAACTGAAAGAATTCTCAATGACCAAAGCTGGAAAAATTCAAGTAAAAAATAAAGTGGTACTGGGTTGTAACCCAAGGTATAGAATAAATAACCATGAGTCCATGCTAACATAGCTAGATGATTGAAAAAAATTAAACAAATTTCACATGCAGTGAAATTTCAAGTAATTTATGTATATAAGTCACATAAATTTATGATAGAGCATAGCTTCTTACTCTTTTAGATTGCACATAGTGACCTCTTTCTAAAGGTACTGAATGAAAAGGAGGGGGATAAAAAGTAATTTTACACTTAAGAATGAGTAACTTAATTAATCAAACAAAGAGAAACTTTACAGAAACCTGACAAACTATTTCAACCAAGTGAGCAAGGTTAGCATCAGCAGTGGTCATTCACATAGAAAATATGTACTCTTGATATAATGTGATGGAAAGATCAGTTTACTTCCATGCTCTTCATTTCCAAAGTCCATGAGCCCAATATATTCATGGAAAAAAAATCAAACAAATGCTACTTAATGGATATTCTACAAAATACCTAACCAATATGCCTCAAAACTGAGAAACTGTCACACTCTATACAAGCCTAAAATAAGAAGATATGATGACTAAATGCAATGTGACATCCTGGCTGAGATTCTGGAAGAGAAAGAGGACATTAGGTAAAAACTAAGGAAATTTGAATAATATATGCAATATTGTTCATCACAATGTACCCATATTTATTCATTACTTGAACAAATGTACTGTACAATGTAAAGTAGGGGAAACAATAGGAAAAACTGGGTATAAGATATGTGGGAACTCTTTGCTCTGTCACTGCAACTTTCCTGTAAATCTAAGACTATTCGAGGGACGCCTGGGTGGCTCAGTCCATTAAGCATCTGCCTTCTGCTCAGGTCATGATCCCAGGGTCCTGGGATTGAGTCCCTCATGGGCCTCCTTGCTCAGTGGGGAGGCTGCTTCTCTCACTCTGCCTGCTCTGCCTGCTCTGTCTGCTGCTCCCCTTGCATATGCTCTCTCTCTCTAACAAATAAATAACTAAAATCTTTAAAAATTAAAAAGGAAAACTATTCTAAGTAAAAGTGTATTTAACAACAAAGAAGTGCTTATGCTGGAAATATGCTTCTTAGGAGTAAAGCCACTTACTAGTCATTTGGCCTTGGGCAATTTAATTTTTATTCCTGTTTCCTCATCTGTAAAATGCAGAGACCAATACCTAAACTAATAACTTTGTAGAGAATGCTACATAACTTCATATAGGCAAAAGTCTTATAGTGATGCCTAGCACACAGCAAACATTACATTCATTAGTTATTGTTTTTTTCTGTTCCTATCATTACTCTGTGCCATTTCTGCTCTACATTCTGCTGCTATGGATGTATATTCCCCAATGTTTTCCCTAGTGGGAAGTAAGTTATTTCCTTTGGCGCAGTGACTTTTAACTAAAGGCAATTTTGTAGTCATCTCATATTTAGCAATGACTGGACACAATTTTGGTTGATTTCCTAGGTGGAAATCAACTGCTGGCATGTTGAAGTCAGGCGTGCTGCTAAACATTCAGCAATGCTTAGGATAGGCCATTATGACAATTGAATGTCACGCCCAAATTGTCAGCAGTGCAGAGGCTGGTATCTTCCACTGGTAAACCCTCACTGGTATCTTGCTTTCCATACTAATCTTTCAGGTAGGTCAGAAAATGGAAAGCTCCTTATTTATATGCTTTAATGACAGCCTCAATCCTATATTACAGGTCATATGTTTTCTTTATTTTTTTAAGATTAATTTTTTTTTGGGCGCCTGAGTGGCTCAGTGGCTTAAAACCTCTGCCTTCGGCTCAGGTCATGATCTCAGGGTCCTGGGATCAAGCCCCACATCGGGCTCTCTGCTCAGCTGGGAGCCTGCTTCCTCTTCTCTCTCTGCCTGCCTCTCTGCCTAGTTGTGATTTCTCTCTGTCAAATAAATAAATAAAATCTTTAAAAAAAAGATTAATTTTTTTTTTAGAGAGAGAGCAAGAGTGTGAGTGTGTACAAGTGTGTGGGGGGATGGGCAGAGGCAGAAGGAGAGAATCTCAAGCAGACTCCCTGCTAAGCATGGGGCCCAAGGCAGGACTCATCCCACAACCCTGAGATCCTGACCTGATCTGAAATCAAGAGTAGGACACTGAACTGACTGAGCGACCCAGGTGCTGCACAGGTCATATGTTTTCTAAAAGTCAGGAGAACGAAGACCTTCTAAGTACTCTAAGATACATGGTAAGAGGCTCACAAGCAATAACCAAATCAGCACATCCACAGTAAAACCATATGCATGTTAAATTAACTGGAGGGGAGGGGGTGGGGAGTTGGGCGAGCCTGGTGGTGGGTAACGAGGAGGGCACATATTGCATGGAGCGCTGGGTGTGGTGTATGAACAATAAATCTTGTAACACTGAAAAAATAAAATAAACACAAATAAAAAATTGAGGGAAAAAATTCACTGCAGTGCTCTTGTTTTTTTTAAGTTTTTTTGCATACTTTTGGAACCAGAAATTGTTGATCTGCAGTAAGCCCTTTTCCACAGAAAAACACCAGAAGCATTAATAAAATTTATTCAAAATAATTTGGGATATTAAAACCACATAATGAAGAACATGGACATAACTATAATTCTGTTAATTTGTGAGCAATTTATTCAAACTTTAAATGGAAAATATTATTGGTAAAGAAAAGGTTCTTATGTTACTCACCAAATTCTAGGATATTAAATACAACTGCCTTAAAAGGCATTTAAAGGCTGCTTGCTTATAACTAGAATACTCCATACTGTCTGATTCAACCTGTGTTAACTGACTAAAATGAGCGTAGATATAATGGAAGGTTTTAGAAAATACTAATTCCTTGATATGGAAAGAAATTCTAACTTCAGTTGCTTATAGAAAAAATTTCTATTATTTAGTATTTATCCACATATAAATGTGTAATATGTTTGTTTCATATTAAATATTTATGCAGACTGAGATACCTTGACAAGTTCTTTCCCTCTACCTTTCTCTTCTGAAAGAACTATGTCATTCTATGGTCATAAATCTCAAAATGTATATCTAAATAAAGGCACATAACACAATGAAATATACATCATATTTTTAATAAAGAAAGAATGTTGTGTTTGAAGTTTTCATCAATATTTTAATGACCAACTTCAGAGACTGATAATGTGTGCCAGAAATTTAGAGCTATGTATCTTAACTATATTCTGTTGTCAGAGCAATTCTGTGGAGAATTGTGGAAAAGGAAATCTAAGATACATGAAGAGTCTTAACAATTTTTTTAGTCAATTTCTGGAGTGCTTTATGAACTTTCAAAATCTTTGCCAGACACAGAAGGCTGTATCTCTCCAGTTGCCTGCAACTTCTATGAAAACATAAGGTCTTTGAAAGCAGAAACTGTTATTTTGCACATAACTGGATTCCTAGAAACTAATTCATTCTTGCAATAAATATTTTAGGGTAATGAAATGACTATGGTTCTTCTGGTTCCAACCATTACAAACTTACCCTCCACCCCT
Source organism: Nasua narica (assembly GCA_028533885.1). Taxonomy (NCBI): domain Eukaryota; kingdom Metazoa; phylum Chordata; class Mammalia; order Carnivora; family Procyonidae; genus Nasua; species Nasua narica. The sequence continues at coordinate 72,478,674 of CM052802.1, read as the reverse complement.
AAGTACCTAAAAATAGGCTGAATGAATTAAAAAGATGTAAAAAGTTATAAGTAAATAACTCTCTGCAGGCACTATATAATAACTAATACTAAGCTATAATTCTTGAGGGAAGGAAAGCCATATTTATACTAGTGCTTGCCTGAGGGTATTTTCCGACCTGTAGTGCTTCAATAATTTTTCACTTCAATACTTTTAAGGCAGGAAAAATGGGGGAGGGAACAGAGCACCAGAAGAAAGTATTTGCAGCATACAGGCTGTAAGTATTTACAGAATAGAAGTTCTAAAAACCTGTGAAATATTTCCATTACATCTTTGGCCAACTCCTAAAATATTCATGCAAAGATTGAGACTATTGGAGGTGAGAGAAAGGGAAGAGACTGAGACAGAGAGGGAATGTAGCTAAAGGGAACCTGAGTGCTGATCAGGTAGTTTATAGGTCATAAGTGTTGGAGAAATGTTGATGTTCAGGTCCAGCCATCGTGGAGGGATCTTGAACTGGGATCCCAGAAAATATGTGCCCTACACACCCTAACTAATAAAGCACAGGAGAAAGGATCAGAAAGAGAAAAACAAATAGCCCTACCCTAATCAATCAAAACCATGCTTCAATAGATAGGATCAGCAGATGATATAATTGCAGACAGACTATAACTCACCACCTTTTAGAGGAAAATATCGCCCTCAAATTCTATATTCTATCAACCTCAGTGCACTTTATAAATGAAAAATTGCTAGATATGGTGAGAAGCACAAAAATTTCACTTATAAAGAAGAATTGAAGCAGCCAGAAGGAGTAAAACCAGAGGTGATCCTGACATTGTGATTAGCAACAAGAACTTAACTAGATTTAATATCTGAAAGGAAATAGAACCATATGTGGATAAGTTAGATGAATCAGCAGAATATTTTGATTGAAAATCAGAATCTAGAAAAATAATCCATGACCATTTTAAGCTACAGAAATAAATATATGAAATAAAGAATGTGTTGTATTGTTTTAACAGTAGTGTGGATAGAGTTGAAGAAATGTTCAGCAATCTAACATTCAGAAAATATCCAGGATGAAACTGATTGAAAAAAGAAAAAATCAAGGATATAACAGAGTTCTCAGACATAATTGAAGATGTGTCATACAAGCAATTTCTCTCACAAAAGTCAATATAAGAGGCAGATATATTATGGGAGGTAATAAAAATGTTAACATAAAGTAGACTCTTCTTTTTGTTTTAAGATTTTACTTATTTATTTGAGAGAGAGAGAGAGCAAGCATGAGTGGGAGTAGGGGTAGGGGGAGAGGGAGAAACAGACTCCCCACTCAGTGGGGAGCATGACTCCAGCCTTGATCCCAGGATCCAATCCCAGGACCCTGGGGTCATGACCTGAGCGGAAGGCAGACGCTTAACTGACTGCGCCACCCAGGCACCCCTAAAGTAGACTCTTCAAGCTAAGGTTGCATTTTGCAATTTCTATGCTAACCTGTAAATCAATGATAGTAAATTAGTGACCAAAAGAAAAAAAAAAGCTAACAAAGGAGGAATAATGGAAAAAATTTAAATATGTATTGAATGAGAACAAAGAAGTCAGGAAAAGAAAAATAAAGTAACAAAAAACAAAATGAAAAAGATATTACACACCAATATTACTCTTGACAAAATCATTGTCAAAAATTAGCAAAACAAATCCAGTAATACGTTAAAAAAGTACAATAATACAAGACTGGCTCAATGTTAAATAATCAATCCATATAACTCACTATATTAATAGATTAAATGTGTGTGTATAAATTTCAGTAGGTATAGAAAAACATCGGCTGTTCATTCACAATTTAAAAATCTCAGCAAACGCACTAGGTGAGAGTTTTCTTCATCCAATAAAGAGCATCCACTAAAAGAATACACCTAATATAATACTTGTGAAATACTTGTGAAATAGTAAGATTGGGAAAAATACAGATTGTCTAGTCTTTGTACTTTTATTCACCATTATATTGAAAATCTTAGTCTGTGCACTAAAGCAAGCAAGGCAAATTTCACAAAAGTTTAGAAAGAAAAAAATAAAACCATTTTGTCTGTGAATAAGGTAAATATATATGTAACAATTATAAAGAAATCTACATAGATGTAGAATAAGAGGGAGTGACTATGGACACTCAAGTGAAAGTAATTTCAGGTTCGCCATCCAAGAAAACTGAGGTATTAAAACAGCTCAGAACAAAACTGAGAAAAATTTAAAACGGAAGGGCCTGAGAGTCTTATACTGTCCTTTCACAACCCCACCCAATTGAAGCTCAATTATCTTACAATTTCTGTCAATTAATATATTTTCCGTATAAGAAGCAATGCATGAAGATTAATCTTAAGACCTTCTACGAACTTAATTTATGATAGAGATGGTTTGTTGGGTTCGTTTGGCTTGACAATTTATTTTGCCACATGTTATTTATTTTTTTTTAAGATTTATTTATTTATTTGATATATAGAGAGAGATTACAAGTAGGCAGAGAGGCAGGCAGAGAGAGAGAGGAGGAAGCAGGCTCCCTGCTGAGCAGAGAGCCCGATGTGGGGCTCGATCCCAGAACCCCGAGATCATGACCTGAGCTGAAGGCAGAGGTTTTAACCCACTGAGCCACCCAGGCGCCCCTGCCACATGTTATTTTGAATAGATGTGAAACACAGTTCATATTAAGAAAGTTAGCAAACTATATATTTTTTTGCCATAATAGAACACTAAACTATTATTCATAGCCAAGACTTGTTAGATCATTACAACTATGTTTAAGTGTCCAAATGATTAAAATAACAATTCTCCTTTTTTTCACTAAAATGGAAATAAGCTTTGTTAGTCTGTTTGTCAAGGATTCTTAATGATTTTTCTTTAATTTGATATAATTTTTTTCTCCCCTTTTCACTAAGGCTACTTTGTATTTTCTTCAGTTCCAAAAAGTATTTTATAAGTGTTGGTATATTAATCCTCATAATATAAAGGAATTCTAAAAAATTAATTGTCCATATTTTTGAAGATTCAAAGTCAGCCATATATCTAAAACTGTAGGATTTTCTATATTACATCTTCCCTATTTTACTGTGTTCCCCTCCAATAAGATAATTTTTCTGTCAGTCTTTTCTCAGAGTGTACCCCTTCCAATACAAACCTTCTCAGCTAACTTGATGGGATTAACATTGTGTTGCTAATGACGGGAATTACTGAGGGCTCTCACAGGTGTCTATCTCACAACAGCCATCTTTCCTAACTACTCTGTCTGTGTTGCCTAGATGATTTTCCAAGTTGTTTTGATTATATTTTTTTACTGAATGCATTTATAAACTCTGTATACTATACATCATGGTAACTAATAAGGGGATTCTGGAGGTAGACTACTTGAATTTGAATTCTAGCAGCCACCTATACTAGTTGTGTGATCTTGCTGCTTAGTGTCGCAATGCCTTTGTTTTAAGTTGTAAAACAAAGGTAATAATAGTCCTATCTTATAGAAAAATTTTAACATTGAGTGAGATAATGCATCCAAATAAGAAGACACATGCATAACACTTAGAAAAAAACATTGAATATTTTAGGCAAATGTTGATTGCTATTACTACACTACTGCTACAACAAATGCTATCAAAACTTTGAGACTGAGAATCTTTTAAGAAGACTTTGTCTTATTCATCTTTGTATCTCTGGTAAAAAAAAAAGTGCCTCACATTTTATGTATGCAAATAAACATTTATTGAATAAGGAAATGAATGAATGAATGAATATGATTACAGGATCTGTTTGTATTTTTATGCCTGTATTTTTTCTTGACCTTTTGTCAATAGGTATTTTCAACATCATCATCATCATCATCATCATCATCATTATCATCAACAACAACATTGTTTCATGTATGCCTCCTTAAGTACAATAACTCATTCTTTTCTAATTTCACATATACTGGCTGTTAGGTGGTTTTAAAGTATGTAAAGAAAATGGATATCCAAAAGCGTGATTTTGTGAAGATGTTGAAAACATACACGCTTATCTCTCCTATCTTCTAAGTCCTTCCCAAAAGTACTCAAAAACTAAAATAAACCAGATGGGTGGATGGGGGAAATCTTAGTGCATTACAAGCCATAATGTCCAAAAGGAAAATTATCTGGGATGCCTGGATAATTTAAGGGCTCCCAACTTTCCAGTAGAATCTTGGGGAAGTCCACAGAAATACTCAGCTATTGTAGGTGTCAGATCATTGCTTTGATGGTGTGAAGGGAGTGTCGGAACCTAAAAGTCCAGGAAGTACTCTGCTGTAGGGCTCTCTGTACCTGATTGAATTGATGATGGAAACACTGGAAAGGAGCTATCCAGGTGAACTTCAATGCCTCACTGTGTTTTACAGGATCACACCAGCCTTATACATGAAGAAACCTGGAGGCGGAGAAGCCAATCATTCTCCCCAGGTCAGCCAGTGGTCCACTGGAGAAGTTCATGACCTGCAACTGATTTATCACTTTCTCCCAGTGGCCACTACATGACATACCAGGACAACTTACTTACCTGGGAAATAATGTCCATGAAGATATAAGATAAAAGATAAAAATGCTAATTGAGAAGGAGACAAACCATAAGAGATGCTGAACTCTAGGAAACAAACTGAGGGTTGCTGGAAGGGAGGTGGGTGGAGGAAGGGATAATTGGGTGACCGGGATTAAGGATGTAATGAACAGTGGGTGTTACATGCAACTGATGATTCACTAGATTCTACCTCTGACGCTAATTAAAAAAAAAAAAAAAAGATAAGTATGCCCATTTACAAGGGTTTGTGGATACAGGGAAGCAAATAAACCGAAATATTAAAACCGTTAGTTTCTATTAAGGCACTAGAAAACATTCATGGAAAAAAAAAAAAAAAAGAAACTGGGGGAAAAAATCCTGATAGGCATGTCCTAAAACTAATCAAGCTTCTAAAAATTCCCATAACTCACAACAACAAAAATATATAAATAACAAGTAAAAATACTAAAAGCTTTAAGAATAGTTTCAAAAGCACTAACATGAAAGTTATGTATTTTTTTCCTGGAGGTGAAACAGTAAAAGATGGTGAAATATGATAATTAAAGTAATGATAGAAGAAATCTTCCCTAAATGGTGATGCTGGTTCTCCTAGTGGAAAATGTACAGGGAACAAACGATGTTCAATAATGATACATGATATGGAGAATAATAAAGAAGGCAAGAAATAAAGTGCTGAAATAAAGGGCTTTCTATAAAGGGATAGGAGAAGACCTCACTAAAGTGACATCTGAGTTGGTCTCTGAAGTGAATACACGGGGAAAACACATTGCAGACTGAAATGAAGACAAAGCAATATTAAATCAATTTAAGACAGGGTCGTGTTTGGCACGTTTGAGAGACAGCAGTGAAGTCAAGGTGGCTTCTGAGTGTGGGAGTACGGAGGAGAGGATCGGTAGGGGATGAAATCAGAAAGGATACCGAGGCAAGAATATTCCGCCATTGAAGGCAATGGCAAGAACTTAGAATTTGAATTCTGAGTGAGATATTATGCCAGTGGAAGATTTAACAGAGAAGTGACATCATCTAACATATTTTTGAAGTTTTACTGTAGCTACTGTATTGAAAATAAACATGAGAGAGGAGGTGGAGGTGAGGGCAGAAAGAGGGAGGCAAGTGAGGAAGCCGTTATAATAATTCTGCAGCTAGGAAATAGGAGTGAGGACCACGTAGGAATGGAGATGATAAGCGGTTGGGATCTGGATATATTCTGGAGGTAAAGACAATAGAATTTACGAAGAGATTCAAACTTTGGAGAATAGTATGCATGGATTTTAAAAAGTTTATTTAGTAATGTTTTTTATTAGACAATTTGGATGAGATTTATTCAATGTCTAATGAGATGCAAAGAACATGAATGGTATGGCTCAATGTCATATCAATGAAGTCTAGCATATTACCTACCTTGTAGCAGGTACTCAATAAATATTTTTTAAATTAATGAATGCATGTTATGAAACTGTATATTGTTTATTTCATAATGTGAGTAGAATTAGGCAGCCTAATACTGAATTTTTTAAAAGAGCTCCTTCAGATATTAAAGAATGGTATCTGAACAAGGCCTTACTAATATCCTGTCAGCATCTTGAGGTACAGTCAGGGTGGATAAGATAATCTAATCAAGATATCCTGTCTTGGAATAAAACTGGAAGAGATGCAGCAATGCTTGGATAAGTCTGGTAACCTCATCTTACATGAAGGTATCTTTGCGTTTTGTTTTCTGCCTTAGAACGTTGGTCATTAATACTGTGCTTGTATTCCTCACAGAGTGATATAATTTTCCTTTCAGAATTAAAATACATGTGAATATATATATTCTAGAGTATATTTTCTCTGTATAGATAATAAAAATCATTTAAAGACCATTTTGATTTTAGTAGCTCTTATATTAGACAGTGTTATCTTCCTCTCACATGAGTCATATATTAACAGTGATGAATTTAAATACCTGGCAATATTAATTTTCCCAGATTTATCAAAAAATTTCAAAAAGTAAAAAATTCAAATACATTTACTTTTAGTTAGTGCTATCTAATTCACTCCCCTCAATCCGATTATAGAGAATTTTGTGATTAGATGAAAATAGGATTAATTATTGCATTATTCTAAATAAAGTTCTAATGCAGAATGAGCTAGCTATGTATCATACATAGCAAAATTTTCCTGTAGTTTTTTGCTTTTGTAAATACATTCCTTCTATTCAAATATTTTAATGCATATAATCCAGCCTATTATACTGTTATACATCTTGGTTTGGTAAGACATAGGTTTTGAAATCAAACTGATTTATGTTTGAAAGTTAGGCCTTTCTTCCAACTGGCCAGATGATCCTGTACATGTTTTCTAGTCTCTCTGAGCTTTAGTTTCTTCATCTGAAATATAGAGATTGTAAAATATGTCTTCAAAGTCTCTCATTCATTTATTTAAAAATATTTATTAAGTGCCTTCATATCTAATGACCAATAAATATTAACCTTCCTCTTTCATTTGAAGAATCTATAAACACACACTTATATACAATTACTATATTACATTTACACGTATGTATTTATATAAAACTTAGTCATTATGTAATCCTATAAAAATATGTATTTGCTCAAATTTATATATGTAGTGTTAATAATAGTATAATATTAAAATGTTTTATCTATTTGACTAGAAATCTGGTCTAAAGTAAAGCTTTTGTTTGGTCAATGGTCAGTTTTAACGTTTTTTTTTAACATTAGGAACAATACTATGTGGTTTTTAACAGTAACTATTTCCTATTAGATAAGTATTTCATATGCACATTATATTTAGTCCTAACTACAACTCCTCAAATCCTATAAAGTAGGTATTACTACTGTTTTACAGGTGAAGAAATTAAAGTTTAGGGCAAGTAACTTATTTGCCCAAAGCCACATAACTATTTAATGGTGATACCTAAATTTGAACCAAGTGATTCAAACTCCATAATATTATAATAGTAATGTTATTAATATTATAACACATATACAATATATATGTATGCATAATTTAGCAATTAAAATTTCCATTGGAAACAAATACATGTCTTATAATAAAGGTCAAATCAGAAAGAGTTGTTCTATAAAGCATGGGTTTGAGGAAGTCAAAGCAAAGTTTTCAGTTTCAAATAACTGAAAGTTTTTACAGATTCAAATAACTTTGGCTGGGTATTAAAATTCTCAAGATCCAGACAGGAATGCTTGGCTGATTTCAGATGACATTTAGACATTAGAAAGAAGGACAATTTCTAAGCTATCTGGTTTCACCATGATATAGATTTAAGAAGACCAATAAATTACTTGAAGGGGCAAAGCCAGATTATGCTAACATATCTAATTGAAAGTTTATCTTGTTTTATAATATTTTATGGTTAAATAACTAATGCCTCATAGGGATGGCTTATCACTTTTTTCATCAGAATACCGAATGAACAAGGTTATGCCATACTAGTCACAAAGCTGGAGAAAAAGTGTTAACTCGTTATTAAATATAATCATATATTCATACAAGTGATCATTTTAGATTCTTTTACAATTAATTTCAGAAAGAAACAAGAATTCTGTAATCTAACCCATGTAAGAAAAATGTAGAGAAACAATAAAATTAAAAGTAGGAGGCTTATTGATTTTTCTTACTGTCATGGTTTTAAAATAGTAGTCTTGACATGGGTGATTTCTTTTATTATTATTAAAGTGCTCTTTATTGAGTGGAATCAATAAAACTTAGCTAAACTTAAAATAAACTTTAAAAAATTAAAATAACAGGGCCCCTGGGTGGCGCAGTTGGTTGAGCGACTGCCTTCGGCTCAGGTCATGATCCCGGAGTCCCGGGATCGAGTCCCACATCGGGCTCCCGGCTCCATGGGGAGTCTGCTTCTCACTCTGACCTTCTCTCTCTCACTCTCTCTCTTTCCTCATAAATAAATAAATAAAATCTTTTAAAAAAAAAATTAAAATAACATACATCTGGAAGTCTTCAGGTTGGTAATACAGAAAAATCTTTCATGTAAATATCTTCCTTCTTTCTCTAAAGACTGTACACTGAAATTAATTAAGTCATTAAATTGGACTTTTGTGTTGCAGCATGGAGAAGTGTGTTAAGAAGGTAGAAAGACTAATGGTAAATTTAGCAAATTTTATGCAATTTTTCATCAAAATGTCATGTTATTCTATGTAGACCGAGTTTAGAAACACATGGGGCATAAAAGTTAAGCAAACTTCTAGAAAAGAGACAAAGTTTTCAGAGAAATCATGTACCCCAACACACACCTACATACTTCCTCTTCTTTGCTCCTCACAGGCAACACTCACAGAATTGAGAACAGAACAGATTTAAATTAAATCATAATATGACCTGCTTTAATCAGATTTTGGAAATATCAAGTTATTATTATACTTATGAATCACTCTAATTTTAATATGCAGTTTAAAAATGCATACTAATGAAGTAAGTAATTTTAACCATATCTGAAGTCCACAGACCTTAAATGCTTATATATTTTTATGTGTTTAAAACACACACACACACACACAAACACACCCCTTAAGTTTCTAAATCTGCTCACTTAAGAACTGTCTCAGTGATCTCCATGAAGGGTATTTGAAAACTACTTATTCATGAGAGCTGGTTATTTTTGCCTATAGGCAAAAATAGACATTTCAAAAGAGTGTTTACCTCTATAAAAGCACAGTAAGCTAAAACAGAGACATTGTTTTATCACAGCCCAAACAGCATCATTAATAAAGACCTTAAAGAAAAATATTCTCTGTGGTTTGATAGTATGAGAAAAAGACTGTGGCGTCCAACAGGTAGGTCTAAGCTTATATACCAGCTCTCACACATTTAATGTGTTAAGAGTGATCTGATACCTCTCTGTCCTTGGGCAGTTCAGGTAATGTTTCTAAGTCCTCAGTTTTCTCTTATGTAAAATGGGGGTAATGATTTCTACTTCACTGGATGTTTAAGACTGGTAACAACATAGCATGAAAAGTACTATGCACAGTGTCTGAAAAATAATTTTCTGAGTAAATTCTAGTTTCCTTTCTGCAGGTTTCCTGGTAGCACAGCTATTACACTAGAAACTCATACTCTACTACTTCAGATAAATCATTGCATTTTCTTACTTCTCTCAGCCTGCAAAATGAAACTTCAGCTCCCATCTGAGGATTGTGGAGTATCCAGAGTTGAATCCAAAAAACACTTCCTATGAGAAAGTAATATATCTGTAAGAGTGTGTACAAGTGTGTGTGTGTGTGTGTGTGTGTGTGTGTGTGTGTATTGGAGTTTAAGTGAGATGGAGGAGAAACAGAAGTTAGTTTAAAAAAGTATTATGTGGCATAAAAGAGGAAGTTTCTATTGAAACTACACAGAAGAATTAACGAGCATCATCAGGAAGAGAAGGGACAAGGAGGAGAGCAGCACGAACAGACAAGAGTCTGGAGGAATCCCTTAAGACCGATAATAATGATGAAAAACCAGTCACAGTCAATCTGGGTTTTGACGTGTCATGTAATGTCTGAGATCTTCTACAATTACTTTAGAGTTTCAAATCAAATATACTACTTTTTTTCTAAATATTAAAAATAAACAACTAATGCACAACATATTACTTAAGCACATAAGCATATTTGTGTTTTGTGGAGAGAGACTGAGGTTGAGATAGACGCAAATCAAAACAACAATGAGAAACCATCTTTCATTAAATTGGCAAACAGAAAAATGTTCTGGTCCCTGCCTGGGTTTGGTGAGCTGGAACTTGCCATTCCATGGTGATGGAGGGTATAGATTGGCACAAAATATCCAGAAATGAATTTGACATTATATATCAATACATTTTAAAATATTAATATTTCTACAGTTCAATCCATTAAACTCACTTTACCCATGTCTCTTAAGGGAATAGACCGATGTATCAAAATTTTATGAAAAAGGGATATTGAACTGCTGGAGCAGTCTAGCCCCTATAAACTTGAAAATGACCCACTAAACCTCCATTTGGGGCAAGGCCTCGGAGCAAAGAAAAACTTCTGGGAGTAGATCAAAATAGAGACAAAGGGAAAAAAGATCTAAACCCAGGTGAGGGAGAAGTGAAGAGCCAGCATATCTCAGAAAAAAAGCTGCCAGATATTTGAGCATCAGAGAAAAACAGTAGAAGGGGGAGTCATGTGAAGTTATAGAAGTTTTCTGTAACTGTGTTTCATCCTAAAAGTTTATGGAGTCTAATTTTTCATAAAAATGCATGATATAGGGTCCCTGGGTGGTTCAGTCAGTTAAGCCTCCGCCTTTGGCTCAGGTCATGATCCCAGATTTCTGGGATTGAGTCCAGCATAGGGCGCCCTGCTCAGTGGATACTTTGCTTCTTCCTCTCCCTCTGCATCTCCCCACTGCTTGTGCTTTCTCTCACTCTCTCAAATAAATAAGTAAAATCTTTTAAAAAATGCATGATCTAAAACTACTTTCTTACAACAGAATTCAGTATGAAACTACATCTTGAGATAACATATCCTGAAACTAAGAATGTTATCCCAGAAACACCAGCACCATACTGCATATTTGAATGAAATTACTGAATTTGAAAGAGAAAGAAAAACCCTCTTGCAACTAGAAAAATTGGCATGTGTCTTATTAGAGAAAGCATATTAGATTATCACAGGAATTTTAAGATATGTAATTAGGCAAGAAGAAAACACAGAAAACAATATAGTCAAGAAAAGAATTCATAAGCTAATCATTTTATATCCAACAAAACTGACTTTCAACTATAAAGGGCACAGACAAGCTGTTATCAAGATCTAAAACTCAGAGAATATTGTTCCCATAAGGATTACCTGAGACATCTATGAAGAAATAGTCTACAGACAACCAAAGTGACTAAAAAGACATGGACATCAGGACTGGTGGTGAGCACGAGCATATAGTTAGATGCCCACAGAATTAAGATGAAATGAAGGCTACAAGGAAGAAAGTGTGGTATGCAATGGCTATTTCCTCTGACAATTTGTTCATGGAGGGGTTACAATGAGAAGAGAGAAAAAAAATTAATGTGTTCGATTAGCCACATCAATGGTGATATTAGTACTGTTATTCTGAGACTATTTTGCATGTAATATGGGATATGACAAATTAGCAATGGTATATTCAAATTCTATCATTCTTGTGTCTTTTAGAAGCAGGGGATGATGATGTAACATTATATTATATAGAGAAGACACCAAATAAAAATTCTGTCATATTGAACTTCAAGTGAAAAGAGCGATATAAATTTCTAAGGTATTTTATCTTGGGCCAATTAAATTATAATCAATATTATTTCATACCCACTAAAAATGGTTATAATAAAATTTTCATTAAAAATAACTCTGCCTAGAGGTGCCAGGGTGGCTCAGTCGGTTAGGAGTCTGACTCTTGGTTTTGGTCCAGGTCCAGGTCTCGGTGGTGAGATGGAGCGATGGATTGGGCTCTGCACTCAGCACAGGATCTGCTTGAAATGCTCTCTCTCCCTCTCCTCTGCTCCCTCCCCCTGCTCTCTTTCTCTCTCTCTGTCTCAAATAAATGAATAAATAAATATATAAAACATTTAACAAAAAACCATAAAACAAAGTAGAACAAAACATAACAAAACAAAAAAACAACCCTGACTATACTAAGTGTAAATGTGGGAGAGAGATGAGCCAGCTGGAGCACTAATACTCCAGTGGCAGATGTACACTGATACAATTCCTTTGGAAGAAAACCTGTGTGGTAGGATCTATGGAAGCTGTGACAGCCCATCAGTGTTACTCTTCCACAAGAGTACTCTTCCACACTAACCACAACAGAATTGCATACGTACATATTTTTGCCAAATATATGTGTGGATATGCTCATAGTGGCATTATTGATAATAGTAAGAAACAGGAAACAGCAGCAATATCAATCAACAGTATAATCATTAACAGTGATGTATTCGTACAAAGGAATATCACAATGTATACTCATGTAATAAGCGATTGATTATTCAACTCAATGGATGGGTTCCACAATCTACCATTCAATGAAAGAAGTTAGACACATAAAAAATACTATTTTGATTCAATTTATATAAAGGTTAAAAACAAGCAAAACTACAGAACAATGTTGGAAGTTGCATAATGATTGGTATCGTGGAATTGGGGGTCATAACTGAGTGGGACTTTTGGACATTACCCTAGTTCTAAGTGTTATATGTCTTGAAAGGTGTGGTGGCATTATATGGGCTTATTTTCTATATGAAATTACCGAATATTGGTGTACATATATATTTGTAAGTTTTTCTGTGTATACTATAATAGATAAATTAATGCTCTGGTAAATCACACATCATCCAGCCATTGGGAAAGTCTGCTGCTGACAGCTCACAGTTGAGTCCTTCCCTTGACATTGTCCTTAGCTACAGATAACTCTCTTTTTAAAAATTACACCTCTTCCCAGGGCAAAGACTACATCCAGTGACAAGATGATGCAAAGTTACAAAGGCTCAGTCCCCTGATCTCAAGTTGGGACAACTCTTAAGGGCCATCTTAGGTCTGCAGCTGTATTTTAACTGTGTTAAATGTTGACTTCTGTCAGGCTATCTTGCAATGAGTCTATTGCTGGTGGTAAGTGGAAAACAAATAGACTTTGATGTTTGACAACTGTTTAAATTGTCATCGGTAGTGAACTGGGATGCAGTACTGGTAGAAGGGAACACACAAGCTATGTAATTATTTCTGGAGCTTAATGACATAACAGAAATAGTAAGTATAAGAGCTATAAATTGGGGGTGCCTGGGTGGCTCAGTGGGTTAAACCCTCTGCCTTTTGCTCAGGTCATGATCTCAGGGTCCTGGGATCGAGTCCCACATCGGGCTCTCTGCTCAGAGGGGAGCCTGCTTCCCCCTCTCTGCTTGCCTCTCTGCCTACTTGTGATCTCTCTCCTGTCAAATAAATAAATAAGATCTTAAAAAAAAAGATTTATAAATTGGGTGGACTTTATTTGGAGCCATTTTTTAATTGAAGAAAGAGAATTAGTTTAGGTGATTATTACCCAAGGCAAAAATCTGAATATCAGAGCAATGCTTGGAAACATTTAAAGAGACTTTCATTCCTTATGCTGCAAGGCAGATAGAATACTAGGTTCAAATCTTACTCATATAGACTAGTGGAGCTTCAGAGAAGATTGACTTTTCAATCCCAGCGGGTCTCCTAAGCCAAGTTCAGGGTTTTAATGATGAAGTCATATTCCCCTTAGATTTGAAATAAAATAATTGATTAGATATTGTTTGGAACGTTGAAGTTCCACTTTCTCCTTAACTTTCTTAGTAGAAGTAACTCATACCTCTTTGTTAGGAGATATGGTTCTGTTTTAAAGGAGGCTTTGCTTGGAGATCCTGCAGAAGATTCCAAAGAGTCAGATGCTTTTAAAATCATTGTTCCCACCTATGTGCCCCCCTCCCCCAACCTCAAGGATCTACCCTCATCTCCCTTCAGGTAAACAGACCAATACTAAGGATCAAATACAAGCACAACCCAATGCAGAAGTGCTAAGGTAGCTAAAGGACAATAGAGACTATATGTCAAAGGAGGTCCAGGAGCTGTTTAGTGGGTACCACAGGAGGCAAGAAAGTATGAATGAAACTGGATCCTGAAGGTGATGAAACAAGGGGCTGTTATAAAGCTGGATAACAGCCTTTATCAATGTGGAGCATTCTCCCATAATACATGATTTAACACAATGTCAAGGATCCAGGGAGACAGTGCTAATACACACTAGATGACAATTGGAAAGTTAGAAAAAGTGATGGGCCACACAAGTGAAGTGGAAATGCCAGAATTGTGTGACAGAGGAGGAAGGTATGAAACAGCTTCAAGAAATGGGCAGTGATATATTTAAGGTCAGAAAAACTACCTGAAAGCTATGTATTAAGAGAGAGCCAGAAGCACAGTTTATTCACTAGAGGAATAAGGATTACACTAGTGAGAAAGGCATCACTGAGAAGCTTGGTATACTCTTTTGTAGGTCGAGGCTGACTGTAGATGCTATGACAGAACTAGTCTCTCTGACAGTGATAAGCATAAGTGTATCCAAAGATAAAAGAGGCTAGGTAGTGTCATTTTACTGTCAAAGCAAGATGATCACATTTAACACAATGAACAGCAAGGTGAAAGTGGCAGGCAGAGGAAGGCCTGACCTGTAGACATCAAGGGAGATGGTAAATATAACACAGGCTTTCCAGAGATAACTTATATGAGAAGCTAACCAGGGTATTGCTTAATCTCTACAATCAAAAGAAATCAAGGATCAAGGATGAATGATCAGGAGACTGAATGCAACCACACCAACAAAATGTTGCTATCCCTTTTCCAGTTTCCAGACCTGAGTCCTCACCAGATCCCCATATAATTCAGCAGTCTTTGTCCCTAAAAAAAATTGAATAGGTTATTATGGATGACAGTAGCTTAATACAAATAGCTAGGTAGTAGATGTGTCAATGAGGTTTCTTTGATAGAGAAGATTAATTGAGCTCGGTACAAGCAGGTACCAATTTGCCTAACAGATTATTTTTCTCACCTATTCAGAAGGATCATGAGAAATAGTTAACATCACAACAGTATACATTTATATTTTTGTTGTGAGCTATGTTAACTTTCTAAGGCAACTTGACCTTCTGGACATTCCTCAGATCATCAGTTTCATCCAGTATGTTATTTATATCTTGCTAATAAGAAGATGAACTAGAAGTGGGAAATAAATTCAATGAAGATTCAAGAATCTGCTACATAAATGCAATTTTATGGATCCAGAAATTCAGGTCATACTGCGACATCCGATCTAACATATAAAATCCAATCCAACATCCAATCTAATGAGAAAAAAAAAGTAAGAAACACAGTACTTGGTAGGATTCTTGGGTTTTGGATTTAGCATATTCTTTTTTTAAGGATATAATTTATTTAGAGCAATTTTAGGTTCATAACAAAATTAAGCAAAAGGTACAGAGATTTCTTAGACACCTCCTCTTCCCACTCATGCATAGCCTCCTCTATTCTCAACATGCCCCACCAGAGAGGTATGTTTGTTAAAGTGATGAACCTACGCTGATACGTCATTATCATCTAGGTCCACAGATGACATGTCAGTTCACTCTCAGCATTGTACATTTTATGGGTTTGAACAAATGTATAATGACATGATCCATCATTATAGTAACACAGAAAGTAGTTCACTGCCCCCAAATCTTTTATGCTCCACAAATTCATCCCTCCCTCCCCTTAATCCCTGGGCAGTCACTGATCTTTTTACTGTCTCCATAGTTTTGCTTTTTCTAGAAATCCATATAGTTGGAATCATACAGTATGTAGATTTTTCAGATTGGCTTCTTCCACTTAGTAATATGCATTTACATTTCCTCTATGTCTTTCATGCTTTGATAGCTCATTTCTTTTTAGCACTGAATAATATTACAATGGCTGGATATACCACAGTTTATCCATCACCTCCTAAAGGATATCTTGGTTGTTTTGAGTTTTGGCAATTGAGAATAAAGCTACTTATAAACACCATTTTTGTGAACATTAAGTTTTTAACTCCTTTGGGGAAATACTAAGAACCATGATTGCTGAATTATATGCTAAGAGTATAATTAGTTTTGCAAGAAACTGCAAAATTGCCTTCCAAAGTGGCTGTACCATTTTGCATTCTCATTAGGACTGCATCAGAATCCTGTTACTTCATGCCCTCACCAGGTACTTGATGTTGTCAGTTTTCTGTATTTTGGCCATTCTAACAGGTATATAGTGGCATCTCATTATTGCTTTAATTTTCATTTATCTGATGACATATGAGATGAAATATCTTTTCATAGGCTATTTGCCCTGTGTACATCTTCTTTGTATATTTTGAATAACAGTCCTTTATCAGAAATGCCTGTTGCAAATATTTTTTCCCAGTCTGTTACTTTTCTTCACATAGAAAGCAGTATATTCTTAACTTGGGGAAATTGGTCCAAATCATTTTCTTCAGTGGCATGAAAGACTGCCAGCTTTAAGTAGGATCTAAAGTAGAAAAGGGCTCAGAATGGTCCAATCAGTGGTGAAAGAAAACATGCCATTTATGTCCTTATAGATCTATACCATTTTCATTTTTTTTTAAGATTTTATTTATTTATTTGACAGAGAGAGACACACAGCGAGAGAGGGAATACAGGCAGGGAGAGTGGGAGAGGAAGAAGCAGGCTTCCCACCAAGCAGGGAGCCCAATGTGGGGCCCAATCCCAGGTCCCCAGGATTGTGACCTGAGCCGAAGGCAGATGCTCAATGACTGAGCCACCCAGGCGCCCCTATACAATTTTTAAAATAAAACTTTCACAATGATGAAATTGTTTCATACTTTCACCATCCAATAGAGTAGTCACTGATCATATATGACTACTAAACACTCAAAATGTGGACAGTGCAACTAAGGAACTGAACTTTTAATTTTACATAACTTAATTAACTAATTTATTTTTTATTTAAAAAAATTATTTATCTTATTTTTTAAATTTTTATTTAAATTCAATTAACCAAAATATAGTAAATAATTAGTTTCAGATGTAGCATTCAATAATTTATCAGTTGTATAGTAGTCCTAAGTATAGGAAACAAACTGAAGGTTGCTGGAGGGGACACAGGTGAGGGGAATGGGATAATTGGGTGATGGACATTAAGTAAGGCACACAATGTGATGAGCACTGGGTGTTATGTGTAATTTAATTTAAATTTAAATAATCACATGTGACCAGTGGCTACCATATTGGGCAGTATAGTGGGGGTATTTGTTGATGGAAAGATATCAGGTAGAGTTAATGATAGGCATAATAGTGAACCACAATGTAGATTACTATGGTTCTAGAGCAGGTCATGGCATCTACAGAGAACCATACACTATTCCAAAAATAGCTCCTATCATACTATTTCACCTGATAGAGATGGAACAACAGACTGTGAAACACTGAGATCACCTGGCCAAAGCTGCCTATCATTCATCAGATTCTGTCAGATCCAACATATCATAAAGTCCAACAACAATCCATAATAAGATAGAAGTGACACATCTGGGAAAATGCATGAGTAGGCCCAGAGTGACCACGCAAGGTGCACAAATAAGTTGCTTATTATGTCATCCCCCATTGTTGCACCAGTTCCTCATGCTTAACTCACACTTACGATCATGCGAAAAGTTATATATGGCCAGTTAATGGAGGAGGAAAAGAGACGATTTTGTTTATCCATGAATAGACTTGTTTAGTGGATCTATGTGAGCTACTAATGGACTGCAAGTGCATTATAGCGCCAGTCAGGGATGGTCCTAGATGATACCAGTGAGAAGGAATCTTTCTATGGAAAGAGCTCTAGATGATGCATTTGGTCATTCGCTTTGGGTGAGAAAAATGGCCTGAGCAAAGAATCTGTATATGTGCCTACATAGGGTGACTAGCCTGCCTGGATGGTCTGGGACCTGAAAGAAAAAAAATGGGAGAATTGAAGTTTTAAGGCAAAGAATGTAGTTGTATATATAAGAACACACACACACATATATGAATAAGTACAAAATGTGAAGTTTTATGAAACATGTTAACATCCTTCAAGAGCATCCACTTTAGGTTTGGCCTACTCTGAACAGTCATCTTTGCTCAGGACACCTTAAAGATTGGATGAGATCTCACTTGCGATTGATTATGCGTCAATCTCTCCAATTCTGATTTATTTACTTCCTTATACATTTATCTCCCAAGAGCACTTTCCAAGAAGTGTTTTGCAGGTAAGTCGTTACTTTAAGTCTATTTCCAGGAAACTCAAACTTATTCTTAGGGAAACAGAAAAAAAAATTATAAAGACAATGCTAAAACACTGATAAAAGAAACTATATAGAGGAGATACAAATAAATGGAAAGGTATTTCATGTTCAAAGATTAAAAACTTCAATATTAAAATGTCAGTTCTTTCCAACTTGGTGTATACATTCAATGTAATCCCAATCAAAATCCAGTATTTTGTTGATAATAATAAACTGATTATAAAATTTATATGGAAAGGTAATTTTGGAGGAACTGGTGTGCCTTTTAATAAATAAATTTATATTTTTTACTCAGAGAAACATTGTATGGTATAACTTTGTTATTTTTCTTTCCTCTTTCAAGCATTCCAAAAACATGAACTTTTTATCTTCTTTGCTATCTTCCATATTCAGCATGGTCTCTATAACAATTTAAGTGGTTTTTTTTAAAAGATTTTATTTACTTATTTGAGAGAGTGAGCAAGAGAGAGCGCATGGGCAGGGGGAGGAGCACAGGGAAAAGGAGAAGCAGACTCCTCCTAGGACGAGAACGCCAGGCTGGATCCCAGGACCCTGAAATCATGACCTGAGCTGAAAGCAGATGCTTAACTGACTGAGCCGCGCAGGCGCCCCACAATTTAACTGTTTTCACTTCACAGTTTCTTTTCGTGGGACTTGGTGATTTCCATTCCTTATGTCCCTGTTTGTGTTTTCAGTCATTTTTTAAATTTAATTTTTATTGTTTTTAATATTGCTGTCTAGCTGGAGGTTTTGTTTTTATTTCCATTTATTTCTTGAGCTCTTCTTTTGTTGTCTTCTAGCTTTTATCAACTCTATCCCTTGATTTATTTTATTTTGAGGGTTTTTTTTTTGGAGGGTGGGGAGATATATTATTCTTCTATTACTGTTGTAACAAATTACCACACCCTAAAACAAGAGGAATCTATTCCTTCATATCTCTGGAGCCCAGAAGTTTAAAGTCAAGATTTGGGTGGTGCCACACTGGCTCTATTCCTTTGTGGGGAGAATGCTTCCTTGCTGCTTCTCCTCCTTAGCACGCCTCAAATATACGGAAAACATGTTCACTTTGCCTCATGACCTTTGCACATGCTCTTTCCTCTGCCACGATCTCTTTTTCCTAATTAATCCACAGCCCCATCTTATCTATATTACTCTAATTATTTTTTTTACAGATTTTATTTATTTATTTGACAGAGAGGGAGACAGAGGGAGGGAGAGAGAGAGAGAGAGAGAGAGAGAGAGAGAAAGAGTGGCAGGGAGAGGGAGAGCGAGAAGCAGGTTCCTGCTGAGTAGGGAGCCCCATGTGGGGCTCAATCCCAGGACCCTGGGATCATGATCTGGCCCAAAGGTAGATGTTTAACCACCTGAGCCACCCAGGTGCCCCAACTCTGATTATTTTTATGATCTTGGATAAAATATAACTTTCTTAAGAAAAATCATCTCTGACTCCTTAATTCAGTCAATAAATATTTATTGAGTGACATCTATGCCAGACACTGTTCTAGGGAGACTTAGAGAAGAGCATTTGAGACAGAGATAACAGCAATTGCAAAAGCTTTGATGGAGGAGAGTGCTTGGGATGCTGGAGAAATAGCAAGGACTAAGGAAGAGGGACTAAGGTAGGGAATGATATCGAAGGGATGATGGAGCAAGGAAACTTGTTTATGGTCTTACAAGTCCGTAAGAGTGTTTTAGATTTTGCTAATGTTGAGATGAGAAGTCTCTGAAGGATTTTGAGCAGAGGACTAAAGTTTTCTGAGTTACGTTTAAAAGTGGAGAATTACCTGGCTCTGAAAAGATGGGAATGAGGTCAGAAGCAGGAGAGATTAATTAAGAGGCTGTCTCATGGGGACACCTGGGTGGCTCAGTGGGTCCTCTGCCTGGGCTCAGGTCATGATCTCAGGGTCCTAGGATCTAGCCCCGCATTGGACTCTCTGCTCAGTGGGAAGCCTGCTTCCCCCTCTCTTTCTGCCTGCCTCTCTGCCCACTTGTGATCTCTCTCTCTCTCTGTCAAATAAATAAATAAAATCTTAAAAAAAAAAAGAGGCTGTCTCAGTTTTTCAAGTGAAATATAACGATGGCCTGGAGTTAGTAAGATGGGGTTACATTTTGAATATATTTTTCAAACAAAACTAACAGGATCTTCTGATGGATTATAATGGGGAGTAAAGGAAAAGTCAAAAATAGATTCAAAGTTTTTGTCTTGAGAAATAAGAATGAAGAGATCTTTCACTAAGATGGAGAAGAATGTGGAGAAGCAAGCTGTATGGGAAAATAAGTAGTTCAGTTTTGAGCATGTTATACGCATGATCTTTATTAGACATTCAAGCATGAATCCTGAGTGTGCAGTTAAATAAACAAGTCTGGAATTCAGGGTAGAGTTCTTCCTGAAAATATAAATGTATGAGCCTCATGACTGTATGAGAGCTGTTAATTTCTTGTCTCTCACCTCAAATTCAAGCTTCTAACCTCTCTGTTATTCTGTAGCTGGGACTCCATAAACTTCATTCCACCTTTGACAGCTGAATCTCTGATAATTTCTATAAATAACTGAGTTCATCCTTGTACATCTGAGTATGATATTCCCCATAAGTTCCAGGTGTGTGGGAAACTTTAAAGAGCTGAATTATGCTGCCTGGTGTTCTTTACACATTTATGTTGCTGCTAGTTTCTGGTCCAACACATTGTCACCTCTACCACCTGGTGCCTGTGCTCAGTGTGTATCACCCACCACCCCAATGTCCTCAGGGAATCAGACCTCTGTGCTCTCCCTTAAGCTCTGGCTTAAGGAAATTATGAGTATCCAAAGTCTTTTGGTGGTCCTCGTTCCTTCCCTGAGACTAGTCAGGACGTGGACTTGACTCTGTTTGGGTCCAGAGAACTCCTTCTGCATTCTGCCGGTGGCTTTAAGGGAAGGACTTGCTTTTTTAGGAATGTAGTTGGTTCCATATGATGCTGTTGATGAATTTTCCTGGTTTCCAATTCAACAAACACTGCCTGCCTCACAGTGCACTCCTTTGTGCAATAATAAAGGCCTTTTTGTTTAAGCCACCATTTAAAAAGAAAGAGGGAAAGAAAGAAAAGAAAGGCAGAAAGAGAGAGAGAAAGAGAGAGGGAAGGAAGGAAGGAAGGAAGGAAGGAAGGAAGGAAGGAAGGAAGGAAGGAAGGAAGGAAGGAAAGATGTTAGTGGGTCACTGGAAGGTAGGAGGAGAGGAAACGGACTTGCACTTTTCTCTTTGGAAATTAGAATCTTTGATGTTTCTGTCTGTACCCCTCCTTCCAAAACCAGCAACTGTTCTTCATCCCAAACACATTGGTTTATTTCAGTAGCAATTAGTCCCAGACTCCACTTTCCTTCTTCACTCACAGAAATATCTTCTGTGATATTTGACACCTCTTTGGAGGCAAAAACACCAAAAATAAAGCAGTGACCTCCTCTGGCCAGAGGTCCAAGTCCCAGTACCACAAGTCCAAGCCTCGGGCCTATTGAGGTCTATCCTTCCACTTTTGTATTCTAAACACCTAGCAGATTGCCTGGTACAGGGCACGAAATAAATCAATGAATGAATGAGGAATGGATGTGAAATCTGCATTAAATACCATGTATATTACTTAGCCAAATACCAAGCATTCTAGAAATGAAAGAAAGAGCTATTAAAATCATATATTCTTTTCTTTGCTTTTCTAGTCTCACCAAATGATCCCGCCATGTAAGTAATTGCTCAAGGCAGAAACTTGAGAGTCAGTTTTAATTCTTTACTTTCCCTCACATCTCACAGCCAGTCCGTTTGCAAATTTTGTAGATTCAGCTCGCAGATAAATATCAAATCAGTCAACTTATCTCCATTGCCACTGTACTATTGACTCTAGTTTGGGATGATGTAAATTAATGCCTTAGTGGTCTTTTTGCTTCCATCCTAGCCTCCATTCTGACAGTTGATTTTTCACTGTGGTTTTGCGTCTTGTCACCTCTCTTCAATGTCTCCATACACATGCCTTTCTTACTTCTTGGAACACTGTTCCCCTTCCCATCTCAGGATATTTTCATCAGCTGTTCTCCCTCTTCTGTTCTCATATCACTCTGCGTCCCTAACACTTACTGTGTGCTTCGTATCTTGGGTTAAAAGTCATTTTCTCTTTAGATTATTTCATTCTCTGGTCAAGCACTGCTATTAAATTCTCTTACATCATTATAATTCTTCTTCAGAGCATCTACTTCAATTTAAATTCATTAGTTTTGTAATTATGTGCCTATTGTCATACTATGCTTTTTCACCTCCTTTCTCACATCAGTGAGATAAAATTAGTGCCCACTAATTAAGTTTTGGTGAAAATTTAATATAATACATGTAAATCACTTAAAATCATGCCTCATTCAATGTAAACACTCAATAATGTTGACTATCATTATCACTAGGCTTTAAATTCTTGAGGGATTTAAGGAACTTAAGGAACTTATGAATTTGGGAGGGGGGCCAAATTTAGTCCATGGCATTCTGGCACTGGCCCCTAAAATTCATGTCCTTCTTACATGTGAAATGCACTCAATTATCCCATCTCAAGAGCCCTAAAAGCTTTAACTCATTCCAGCATCAACTCTATGGTTTAAAGTCCAATTTCTCATTTAAATATCACCTAAATTAGGTATGGCTCATGGAAGAAACACCCACACTTCTCTCTGCAAGGGTCCTGTCTATGCAGCTTCTCTGTGTGGAGATCTTGCCCTTGGAAACCCAAGTGGTAGCATCTTACCTTCCAACACACACACCTGCCACCCACACTCACATCCTATGAGCTTGGGACCCATGGTGGAAGATGTAGTCCTAATAACCTCTGAATCACCTTTCGGGTACTCCTTTCCTTTTCTTGAAGAATAGTACATGTTCACATTCTTCATTTCATCCTGTTTTCTCTGTTTCCTTTAGCCCCCACTGGGAATGTTATTGCTAGTATAATCCCATCTCTATTCCTGGCTGTGGATATCGCTGATAAGGTCCATGGTTTATGCCCACCCTAATCTCTGAATCAAATGTTTTGTACTCACCCTCTCAGTGTTCTCTGCTGAACCTGCTTTCTCATTTTTTGCAATTTGAACAGGCTGAGGATTTTCCGTATCTTTAAATTCTGGGGTTTTTGCTTAACAATTACTTCCTCAATCTATCTCTCTTCTAGCATTTAACTATAAACAGTAAGGAGGAACCAGGCTGTTCTTTCAATACTACTAAAAATCGGCTTGGCTAAATATCCAATTTTTCACTCAAAAGTTCTACCTTCCACAAAGTACTAGAACACTGTCCAACCAAATCCTTTGCCTTTTCTCCAGTTTTCAATAACATGCTCCTAGTATTTATTTGAGACCTCACCAGAAGGGTCATATTTCTAGCATGTGCTTGAAAACTCTTCTACTTTTCACCCATTACCCAATTTCAAAGACATTTCCACACGCTTAGGTACTTGTCACAGCATCACCCTCCACTTTTCAGTACCAAAATTTGTCTTCTCTTGAGCTGTGATAACAAAATATCATAAATAGGGTGACTTATATAATAGAAATTTATCTCTTACAGTTCTGCAGCCTGGAAGTCCAAGACCAAGATGCCAACAGGGTTGGTGTCCGGTGATCACTCTCTCCTTGGGTTGCAAATGCCTACCTTCTCATTGCCCTTACATGGATTTTCTTTGCTGTGGGGGAGAAAAAAAGAGAAATCAAGCTCTTTGGTTCTCTTCTTATAAGGGCACTAATCTCTTCATGAAGGTGCCACCCTCAGGACCTGATATAAACCTAGTTACCATCCATAAGCCTGATCTCTAAATACCATCACACCATAGGTCAGGGCCCCAATATATGAATTTTAGGGAAACACAATTCAGTCCAGAGCAGTAAGTTTGACTTATTCAAGATGATATTTCAGCATCTAACACAGTGGCTGGAACATTTTAGTAATAAACATGTGTTGAAAGAAGATATGTACAAATGAATGAGTAAAGTAACAAATTGCTACTGCCATTGGAGAGAAAGAGAAAATGGGAAAGGCTCAAGGATGGAATGCTGAGAAACACTTATGATAAGAGAAAAAGAAAAAGAAAAAAAGCCAGAGAAAAGAAAGGTCAGGAAGGGAAAAAGCAAGACCTTGAAATGTCTTGGAAAACAAGACATGGAGAGATTTAAATGAGGATCACTCAAGTGTGTTATAACACAAATAGACTGACATTAGCATTTCTCACTAATTCTTATAAAAATGGTATCAGTTCAGACTAGCAAAAGAGCAGGGGTTTGATGGTCAAAATAAATTATCTTAGAAATAAGGTTATTAGTAAACAACGATTTTAATTAAAATGGAAAACAAATCATAGCATAAGTAATATATTTTGTCAGGATACTAAAACCCACTGACATCAAAGGCATTATCATTATAACAGCACGTGCTTTCTTAACTATTTTGTCTGCTTGTGAGAGAGAAATTTTTACTTTTGTAAGGTTAAACTCAGAAGAACCATGTAGAACTAGATAAACAAGATTGGATAAACTAATTTATAACTTGTTTTAGTTCATTTAACAATATATGGGTATGTTTTCTACATTATCACCTAATTTTTTACATCATTTTCCGTAACTGCATCCCACTGCATCTTAAACATGAAATAAATATTATTATTCATTTTTGTTAAACAGATGCTTTGAATGAATTGCAGTTATAAGCCTTTCTGAGTCTAATATAATAAAGATTTATAAATGTCATGATTATATTCTTAGATTTTTTTTTTAAAGAAAGAGCCACCCAGCTACCCATATTCTTAGATTTTTTTTTAAAGTTCAATGATTGGGTCAATAAGGAAACATATTTTTAAAGTGTTTGACTTAACTTCTTCAAGCAGTGAAAAAGAATACTAGTATTCCTACATTTTCATCAACATGGATTTTATCATTCTTTTTCTTCTTTTTTTTATGTTACAGGCAAAAATCACTATTGTGTGGTTTCACTTTTCATTTACATAACCAATGATGAGTTAATATTAAAGAGCATTAGAATGACAATATACATGCATTTAGGATTCATTGGGTGGAGAAGAGTAAATATATATATTCATTGAATCACGTATTCATTAATTATTTACTACATTTCTCCTATGCTCCAAGTTCTGTTTTAGCTATAGAGATAGGTAAACAAAACTGACCAAAGTCCTTGCTGTCAGGAAACTTAAATTGCAGTGGATGAAAAAAGATAATAGAAAAAATAATTAAGTTTTAAAGTCAACAACCTTAAGGAGAAAAGTAAACCAGAAAAGGAGGCATAGATAATTTGAGAGGCCAGTTTTAACTTATGGATTCAGAGATGACCTCACCAAGGTGACGTTATTTACATAAAGACAGAAAGGAGGTGAGAAATGTGACTTTATCTGTAAGAGGGAAAGAGTGTTGCAGGCAGAGGGATGAGAATTGCCAAGAGCAGGAGGCAGGTCTGCCATCCTATGGCTTCATTTCTAATACTCTAGAACCAGCAGTGAGACCACTGTGGCTGAGGCAGAGGGAGTGAAGTGAGCAGTGGAAGACAAGGTCAGAAAGGTTTCAAGAGTCTAAAATCAGACCATAGTATTTCAGACTATTCTAGGGACTTTGGCTTCTTAATCAAGTCGGATGGGAATTTTTGAAGAGGTTTTGAGAAGAAGAAAGACATCAACTGACTTGAATTTAAACCAATGATTCTGGCTCCATGGCTGACCTGGGGAACCAGAATGGGAGATGAGAGTCCAGAAAGGGCTGTTGCAGTGATCCCCATGAGAGATGACAGTGGCAGGAGGTGGTGAGTAGGAGAAAAATTCTTGGATATATTTTGAAAGGATTTTCTGGAGGATTTGCTGTGTGTTGTGAGACAGAGAATTCAGAGGTAACTTTAGAATTTCTAGATTTTTAGATTTCTAGACTCTTAACTGAGTTGGGGAAGACGGGGAGAGGCAGATCTGGTGGAGGGGAAAGATCAGGAATTTGTTTTTGGAGACATTATGTGTGAAATGCCTGCTAGACACTCAAAATGTGAAGGAGGCAGTTGGATATACAAGTGGACAGGTAAACAAATTCAGGGTGGACATATAAATTTGGGAGTCAGAAGTTTGAACGGTAAGCCTGAAATGAATTTAAAAATGAAAAAGTGAGAGATACATAAATCTTCAAGACCTGCAAAAAGTTTTTCATCTTTAAACTAGAAAACAGTAATTCTACATGTAATCACAACATGGAAAAAGACATGGAAAATTTTTTTATTCATGTTAACTTATTTTAACATTATTATAAATAGAGGACTATGTAATTATTTAAAAATAATAAATGTATCTAGACACATAGACATGTTCAGAGTAGTGCTTGAAAACATAATTCCATAGGATATTATACGGGCATACATATCAAGAAAATATCTAGGATTAATGGAACTTGGTTAAATAGGGAGTGAAAGTAAATCATAATTATGATACAACGTACACAAGTTTCTGAAAATTATTCAGCAATCAGATTAGAATCTTTAAAATATCATCTCTCTTATAAAAACTGAGAAATTTAGAATACTATGTCGTAATTAAACAGATGATTTAGATCTAAATATGTTAACATTCAAGGATCACCAAGGAATGTCAGGTATAAAAAAGTTGTGGAACAGATTTATATCATAGACCAGTTTATATTAACATATCTTCTTTTTTTTTTTTTTTAAGATTTTATTTATTTATTTGACAGAGAGAGATCACAAGTAGGCAGAGAGAGAAGGGGAAGCAGGCTCCCTGCTGAGCAGAGAGCCCGATGCGGGGCTCGATCCCAGTATCCCGAGATCGTGACCTGAGCCGAAGGCAGAGGCTTTAACCCACTGAGCCACCCAGGCGCCCTATTAACATATCTTCTAATGTGTATAATTAGAAAAAAATGTCTAAAGATTACTCAACAAATAATAAAGTAAAATTAGGTAAAGGTAGGAGAGAGGGATGGTGAGAGATGGTAAGTAGAGGAATGAAAATGAAGTATAGCTTTTTAATCAATATTCTTTTTGGTATTTTTTTAAGTTTTTTTATTTTTAGTAATCTCTACAACCAAGGTGGGCCTTGAACTCATGACCCCAATATCAAGAGCTACACTCTCTTCGGACTGAGCCAGCCAGGTACCCCTGGTTTTTGTATTTTTATAAGAACATATGTTCAGGGGGCGCCTGGGTGGCTCAGTTGGTTGAGCAACTGCCTTCGGCTCAGGTCATGATCCCAGAGTCCCCGGATCGAGTTCCATATCGGACTCCTGGCTCTGCGGGAAGTCTGCTTCTCCCTCTGACCTTCTCCCCTCTCATTCTCAGTCTCTCGCTCTCTAATAAATAAATAAAAATCTTAAAACAAAAAAAAAAGAACATATGCTCACATATAATATGTATAATAAAATAAATGATTTCATTTTTGTTTTAGAAAACCTATAGTAATGCTAACCACTCTTATTACATTGTTAGTTTTTAAAGTATAACCTCAAATATATAATTTAATATATACATAACAGTGGAAACATTAGCAATACCTATCTTTGGTTAGTATGATCATAGGAGTTTTCTATCTACCTATTTTCCTAAATTTTGCATCTCTATGGTAGAATAGAGATAGAATAATGCACACATTAAAGTAGATCTCTTTATTGAAATATATAATAAATAAACATAATGAATATTAATTTAATTAATTAAATGTACCCTCCCAGAGCTGTGACAAAGTGCTGATTTTCTGAATTTTAAAAATAATACTGAGCTGAAATTTTTTTTAAATGTATTTTTAAACTTCTTGGCAGAAATTCATCATTATAACAGGTATTCTGATTAAAAAGCAGGATTTCACAATCAATGGCATTAGCTTAGGATAAAAAAATTCCACATTAAATTGACTCCTGTGGTAAAGTTTCATGTATCCTCTCAAAAGGTTTATTATGTGATACAATAGATTATACATGTAAAATGAAAGACTATTTGTTAAATTAAAATCATTTTTTATTCTTAAAGAATAAAATCAAGAAATCATTCTTGATTTTAAGACTCAATTTCAAAAAGAATATTTGCTAATAGGAAAATTAATATTTCTGTATATCAAGTATTCAAAATTATAGTTAAAATGGTGAAATGTTATAGAAATTCCTAGTAAAATGCCTAAGAAAAAAAATCCACAATATTAACTCTGATTATTATTACTGAAAGTTCCAACTAAAAAAATAAGACTGAAAATAAAACAAAATAATACATCCTTTTAAAGGCTGAAAAAAAAAGTCTTTCTAACCACTATAATTGCATGACTACAAAGCACAAGAAAATCAGCTTACACGCTATTGGAATAGGTTGGTTTAATAAATCTATTACATATCATATCAATGTATGAAAATTAATAGCATCATTATATGTATTGCAATAACCATTTGGAAAACAAAAAGGAGAAAAGATCCCATTCACAATAGCAGCATAGCTGTGATATACCTGGCAATAACCTGCTCACATATTCTGACAGTACTTTATAAAGAAAAGTATAAAAGTATGTGTGTAGTAAAAAAAAGAACACACGATAAATTGAAAGGCCTATGTACTCCTAAATAGAAAGAATGACTATTGCAAAGGTGTCAGCTCTTCCCAAATTAATTTATAGATTTAGCAGTAGTTGGAAAAACAATATTCTGCAACTCATGTGGAAATAAAAATGTTTGAGAATAGCTAAAATATTTTTGAAGAAAAATTGATTGATATTAGAAAACTGATTCTATAATAAAATCAAAGTTTATTATAAACCTAAAACAGTTATATCAGTGTTCTCCAAATTAGAGATACTGATGAATAAAGTCAAGTGAAGTACCTAATTTTTTTTTTTTAGAAACGTGAGTGTTGTGGGTAAAACTGTATTACACTTCCCACCCTCACCCAAAAAGTATGTTGAAGTATTAACCCCTAATACCTCAAAATAGGACCTTGTTTTGAAATAAGATCTTCATAGAATAATTGAATTAAAATTAGGTCATTAGGGTGAGTCCTAATCCAATAAGAAAGAATTAAGTAAGTAAAAATTTGTATGCAGACCTAGACATAAAGGGAAGGAAGATGATGTGAAGACAGGGATAGCACCATGTGAAGATTGGATTGGATTGGAAGATTGAGGTTAGGTATCCATGAGCCAAGAAACACCAGAGTTCAGGCAAAACATCAAAAGCTAGGAAAAGGAAATGAATGATTCTACCTTACAGTTTTCA
Source organism: Nasua narica (assembly GCA_028533885.1). Classification (NCBI taxonomy): domain Eukaryota; kingdom Metazoa; phylum Chordata; class Mammalia; order Carnivora; family Procyonidae; genus Nasua; species Nasua narica. The sequence goes on along the minus strand of CM052802.1, from coordinate 72,449,045 downwards.
GGAGCATGGCTCTACCCAATAGTGTGATTTTAAACTTCTAAGCTTCAAAACAGTGACACAATAAATTTCTGTTCTTTTAAGCCACTCATTTTGTGGTACTTTGTAGGGCAGCCTTAAGAAACTAATGTAATTAGTATAGATTATAATTTTATATTATATAAGAATGACACCAAATATTGGGAAGGAAAAGAAAGATTACCCATTCTACTTCAGTAGTATACCATTCCTAATCTTTGGCTCCTACATTAAAGCACTTTGATGCTGAAAACTATCTAAGACTGACTATATTCCAGGTAATTTTAATTGGCTGATTAAATAAATTTCAAGAATTTATATAAAACAAACATTAAGTATGCAACTTTGGTGTAAGCAAGGGCAAATATAATCTCTATAATCAAAGAACCCACAAGTTCTGGCTTGAATTTTAGAAAATAAAGAATAAAATACAAAATGCAAAGAAAGTTTTCCTATTAATAATAAGATCTGTATCTTACAAGGTCTATTCTGAAGGTATGCCTATTATATTTCCACATAATGCTTTCATCAGAGGGGAACACATGAGCTTACTCTGAATGGAAATTGTGAATTTATTTATTCTCCATCAAGGTCATAGAATAACATGGGCACAAAGCAGGAAAAGAGAGAAAAAAGGGAAGCAGGGAGATTCACATACATAGTATGAATAGTTTCAGGTCCCTTAAGGATGGATTTACCAAATTATCATCTTGTACACCTTAAACTTATACAATGTTATGTGTCAATTATATCCCAATGAAGCTGGAAAAAAACCAGTGATTTGCAAGCTAAAATTAAAGTTTATTTTTTTTACAATTGAAGACTTGTCTGTATCCAGTTCTTACATCTTTTCTTTCCTTTTATGCCAAAATTCATAAAAGGATTCAATAATTCTCTCTATAATGGTAGATGTGAGCATCCCACACAGCTCTTTTATTGCTATTATTTATATCTATACTTACTAATAGCTCCTGAAACAGTTTTTCCATATGTTTTTGTGAGTTCATCCATAAGAACATGTCAGTACAACTCTAAAAGGTTTTGCAGACAAAAAAATTCATTTGTCTTTAATCTTTAACTTTCTTTAAATCTCCAGTGAAGCTCAGCTAAAAACCTATCCTTCCATTTCCATAGGAAGCCTGCTCTCGATTCACTAATGAATCAGATTCAGAGCTCTGGAGTATGATTGCTTCCCTGCAGCTAGCAAAATGTATTACATTCCTCTAACATTACCTAATGAAGCACCTCCACTGGTGACTAAAACTAGCAGAGCCCTTCTCATGAAAGCCACATTACAAAATGGAAACTCCAGCCTAAAAAAAATGGCAGCTCCTCTGAGCTTAAAAGGGACCCTTTATCAGTAGTGTTCACAAGAGAAAACGAAAGAAAACAAAACAAAACATGAAAACTTATGCAAATATAACTTTCAATATCAACCAATCAACAGATCAAAGTTTATTAAGATCATGAAAAATACCAGAGAAGAAATAACTTAGCATGTCAATGAAAGACTCCATGTCAATGAAAAACTTAAATAGAGCATATTCCCATTTCCTTCACTTACACATAATAAAATGTAAAACTTTGATGAACTTGTATTTTAGAGCAAGTGTTCAAAACAGAATCATTTGTTTTCCAAAGAATAACAGTGCTTGATTTCCTTGCTACAGATATCTACAGTTTCTTCTTGCCTCCTAAACTCCTTGCTGGGATGGTTGAGGAGAAAAAAGAAAGAAGATGGAATCCTCTCTCACCACTGAGAGGAGGACAAAGCAGGGGCTCTCTTCCTCCCTGGAACACAAGGAGCCAGACAAGAAAGTCATTTGTTATGCTGATTGTCAGAAGTGTTGCGGGGAGAGGCCCTCTAGAGGGGAAGGAGGCTAAAGATCATGAGGATTATTCAGAAATATAAGCAGAGTGAATAATTTACTTAATAGAGGAATCACCAATTTAATGAATGTACTCTTTATTAAGAGATAGTAGAGAGAGAGGTGTCAAAGAAGTCACCAAATCTTGCCACCAATACCTCCCCAGTCCATCTGACTGATGCTGCAACTTAATTCTGTACTTTCCACCTGTCAAGCCGTAAGTGGTTTTTTTTGGGTTTTGGGTTTTTTTTTTTTTATATTCTGCTTAACTCGCTGATTCATGTAGTTAGTGCCAATCATTCAGATTGATTTGCATTGGGAAACTTATTTGACATTACACAGGTGCAGGAGTTAGGAGACCTAGTTTTGGTATCAGACAGAACTAAGTTAGAATTGAGTCTTCACACTGTACTAGCTCTATGGTCTTGGGCAAGTCACTTACCCTCAATTTGCTACCTCAAATATGGGGTAATAGCATCTATTTCATAAACTGTTGTCAGTATTTGATCAGTTGATTTCAGAAAGAGCCTTGAACACAGTAAATATAAAAAAAATTATGGCTATTATTATTTATTTATAATAAACTTTCTTCTGATAAACAGAATATTATTTATATTATATACACAATTCTTCATGAACTGGTCAGTCTTTAGATACAGACACATGTTGATACATTAACTCTTTCAGAGGTGGTGCAAAACAGAAAGGAAGTTATTAGAATTTTTCTCCTAGAACTTCCATATTTCTGTGCCTTTTAGTTCTATCCACTGGTTAGTGCTTATTTTTTGATATCAGTAAACATAAGCCTTGTCAGTCAAATCAACAGACACTTGGTGAAAATGACCATTTCTTCATTCATAAGTATAAAAACTGTATATATACAGATACACAGGGTAATACAACTATGAAGAACTATATTTTCTATCTATTTATGTAAATAATTGAGAGAGGGGGAGAAAGAGAGGAAGAGGGAGGGAGGGAGAAAGACACTAAAATATTGCCATTTTATGAGGCTACTGGAACTTTTATTCAAATCCTTGATATAGACCATCCAAAAAAAGAAAAAAAATTATAATACCTTCCCATTTATGATTATAGAGGCACATATTTTGAAGAAATACTATCTAAAGCCATCTGATTGTAATATATGGTTATAATACATCATAATCAAGCATTGTTTATCCAAAAAATGAAAAAAATGACTGAATATCAGAAAATATATCAGTGTAATTGGCCACAGACAAAAGTAGCAAACTGATGATTAACTATGCAGAAAATCATCTGATATAAATGAGCACATAGGATAAAAGAGGGGGGGAAGCAGATTATAAACATAAGGGAATTTCTTTAACCTAGAAAATTTCTAATCAAAAACTGACAGCAAATGTTTTGCTTAAAAAAGACATTTAGATACAGTCCCTTGTTAAAATAAAGAACAAGACAAGGATACCTATTATAACTTTTCTTGTTTAACAGAGTACTGAGGTCCTGGAAAAATGGGAAAAGACAAATAAAATGTATCTGTTTTTAAAATGAAGACATAAACTGTCCAATTTTCCCAGCACCATTTATTGAAGAGACTCTCTTTTACCACTGGATATTTTTTCTTTCTTGTTGAAGATTTTTTGACCATAGAGTTCTGGGTCTATATCTGGGCTCTCTACTTTGTTCCACTGGTCTGTGTGTCTGTTTTTGTGCCAGTACCATGCTGTCTTAGTGATCACAGCTTTGTAGTAAAGCTGGGAAAATTGGACAGCTATATATAGAAGAATGAAACTTGACCATTCTCTTACACCATACACAAATAAACTCAAAATGGATAAAAGACCTCAACGTGAAGCAGGAATCTATCAAAATCCTAGAGGAGAACATAGGCAGTAACCTCTTTGACATTGGCCACAGCAACTTCTTTCAAGACATGTCTCCAAAGGCAAGGGAAACAAAAGCAAAAATGAACTTTTGTGACTTCATCAAGATAAAAAGCTTCTGCACAGCAAAGGAAACAGTCAACAAAACAAAAAGGCAACCCACGAATTGGGAGAAGATATTCACAAATGACACTATAGACAAAGGTCTGATATCTAAGACCTATAAAGAACTCAAACTCAACACTCACAAAACAGATAATCACATCAAAAAATGGGCAGAAGACATGAACAGACACTTCTCCAGAGAAGACATAGAAATGGCTAACAGACACATGAAAAATGTTCATCCTCGTTAGCCATCAAGGAGATTCAAATCAAAACCACATTGAGATACCACCTAACACCAGTTAGAATGGTCAAAATCCACAAGACAGTAAACAATAAGTGTTGGAGAGGATATGGAGAAAGAGGAACACTCTTACACCATTGGTGGTAATGCAACTTAGTGCAGCCACTTTGGAAAACAGTGTGGAGATTCCCTAAGAAATTAAAAATAGGGGCGCCTGGGTGGCTCAGTCGTTAAGCGGCTGCCTTCGGCTCGGGTCATGATCCCAGAGTCCTGGGATCAAGCCCCGCATCGGGCTCTCTGCTCGGCGGGGAGCCTGCTTCTCCTTCTCCCACTCCCTCTGCTTGTGTTCCCCCTCTCGCTGTGTCTCTCTCTGTCAAATAAATAAAATCTTTAAAAAAAAAAAAAGAAATTAAAAATAGAGCTACCCTATGACCGTGCAATTACACTACTAGGTATTTACCCCAAAGATATAGATGTAGTGCAAAGAAGGGCCACATGTACCCCAATGTTCATAGCAGCAATGGCCACAATAGCCAAACTGTGGAAAAAGCCAAGATGCCTTTCAACAGACGAATGGATAAAGAAGATATGGTCCATATTACACCTCCATCAGAAAGGATGAATACCCAGTTTCTGTATCAACATGGATGGGACTGGAGGAGATTATGCTGAATGAAATAAGTCAGGCAGAGAAAGTTAATTATCATATGGTTTCACTTACTTGTGGAGCATAAGGAATAACATGGAGGACATTTGGGGAAGGAAAGGAAAAGTGAATTGGAGGAAATTGGAGGGGGAGGTGAACCATGAGAGACTGTGGACTCTGAGAAAAAAACTGAGGGTTTTGGAAGGGAGGGGGTGGAGGGATGGGTGAGCCTGATGGTGGGTAATAAGGGGGGCATGTATTGCATGGAACACTGGGTGTGGTGCATAAACAATGAATCTTGGAACACTGAGTAAATAAAATAAAATTTTAAAAAATGAAGACAAACTATTATTTAAAGATGATAAAATAATCTACTTTGAAAAATCAACAGCATTAATAACATATTGGAATTAAGCTCCATATATTTCCTGGATCAAGATCAATATATAAAAATAAATACTGTTTCAAATAAATAAATAAATACTGTTTCTGTACACAGGCAATAACAGATAGACAACATTCCCAAAAGCAAGATATAATTTGTAATTTAATAGTAAAAATAAATTAAGTGCCTAAGAATTAACAAAAAATACACCAAAAATATAGAACATAATCTAAAACTCTATTTAATAATGTAAAAGAGCTCCCAAATTAATGAAGGGAAAAATCTATGCTTTCCTATAGGAAAATTTCAAATATTCATAATATGAACATTTCAAGAGTCATAAAATTATTACAAGAAGTCCTAATCATAAATCTGACTGGAATCTCTCTCTCTCTCTCTTTTTTTTTAAGATTTTATTTATTTATTTGACACAGAGAGAGAGATCACGAGTAGGCAGAGAGGCAGGCAGAGAGAAGGGGGGAAGCAAGCTCCCTACTGAGGAGAGAGCCCAATGCGGGGCTCTATCCCAGGAACCTGAGATCATCACCTGAGCTGAAGGCAGAGGCTTTAACCCACTGAGCCCCTGGCTGGAATCTCTTTAATGAATATATTGTTTAATTCATACAGATCTATGGTGGAAAATATTTAACGATTTAATCACATAAAGCTAAAAATTTCTTCTTTGATGAAGAACATTGTGAGCAAGTTAACAGACTGGGAAATACTGAGAATAAATATCTATAGTGTCTAAAACTGACAAAGAAATAATATCTAAAATACATCTGAATACTTTCAAATCAACCAGAAGGAGAAATACAATTCCAGAATAAATCAGCAAAGAATACGAATTTACAGAAGAGGTAGTCCAAAGGTCAACTGATATATGAAAAGATCCTGAAATTCATTGCTTAGAAATATAAAACTAAGTTAATGAATTATGTATCCATGTACACTCGTGTGTTTGGTCTATATTTGGCAGAGATAGGATTATATAAGATTGCATTTATTCCTGTTGTTACTCTTGAGAATATTCTAATAGTTACTCACATTAAAATTACATATATTCTGGGTGCCTGGGTGGCTCAGTGGGTTAAAGCCTCTGTCTTCGGCTCAGGTCATGATCTCAGGGTTCTGGGTCCTGCGATCGAGCCCCACATGAGTCCTGCGATCAGCACCTGGGTCCTGCGATCAGCCCCTGCTGAGCAGAGAGCCTGCTTCCTCCTCTCGCTGCCTGCCTCTCTGTCTACTTGTGATCTCTCTCTGTCAAATAAATAAATAAAATCTTTAAAAATAAATAAATAAATAAATAAATAAATAAATAATAAAGTTACATATATTCTAAGACCTAGTGATCCAACTGTTAAAAAAATGTTTCAATCATATCTGTAAGAGGATATATTTAAAAATACACAGTAGTTTCCCATTACCTGAGGGGATATTTTTCTTTTTTTGTTGTTTTGTTTTGTTTTAATTGTTTTCCGTTCTCCAAATATTTATTGAGCACCTTGAGGGGATATTTTTCACGATGCTTAGTGCATGCTTAAGATGGCAGATAGTCTGAACCTTATATAAACTACATTTTTTTCCTATATATTAATACCTATCATTAAGTTTAATTTCTAAATTAGGCACGGTAAGAGAATAACAACAATAATAATAAAATAAAACAATTAAAACAATATATTGTAAAAAAACAATATATTGTAACAAAGACTATATGATTGTGCTCTCTCTCTGTGTCTCACAATATTTTATTGTACTGTACTTATGCCTCTTCTTCTTGTGATGATGTGAGATGCTCAAAACCCTACATGATTAGATGAAGTGAGATGAATGATTTAAGCATTGTGATACAGCATTAGGCTACTATTGACCTTCAGATGATACTTCAGAAGGAGGATCATCTGCTTCCGACTGTAACTGACTGCTGTTGACCATGGTTAACTACAACAGCAGAAAGTGAAACTACAGTTAAGGAGGGATTAATGTAGTTTATAGTTATCTTTGTATAAACTCCAAGCTGTGGGTAACATAGGAGTCCATAAGTAAAATGTAGAGGAGGCACACCATAAATACCATGGAGTTCTTAAAAGCAACAGATTTGGTATATACGTTACAAAGTGGATATATATATATATCCACTAAATATATCCACAAAGTGGTTATATATATATCTTATATATATATGATATTTATATATTAAAAATAATTTATATTTTAAATACAGTGCTTAGAGAAAAGAGGAAGAAACATTTAAATACACATTTTTATGCTATCTATATTTTTCAATGACAATATAATAAAGAAAAACTATGTCACAAATAGTGAAGAATGTGACTATGAAAATGATGGTGGCATACCATGAACTAAAGACCATTGTTAGCTCAAGCCTGTATCTGAGGGTCAGTAAGAAAGAAAAATAAATAATATTCTATTAAAGGTAAACAAATAAATGTAATCTACAATGTAAAAAAATAATAATTATAGTAAAATATGAAAAATTAGGTAATAAGTTTTAAATGTTCTACAAAAGCATAGATAGGTGAGAAAACAAATGAGGGCAACAAACTAAAACTTTCTGAAGGATGTAAACTTAATTTGGTGTACAGAGTTGAGTAAGAGTTCACTAAGATAAAATGAAGGGAGAGCTTATTTAGGATGAAGGAAAAAAATTCATTTAAAGGATCAAAAATGTGAAAGAATGGTATATTTTTTTAATGATTCATTTATTTATTTGAGAGAGAGAGAAAGCAGGGGGAGGGGCAGAGGGAGAGGGAGAGAGAGAATCTCAAGCAGACACCACTCGAGCCTGCAGCCCAAAGTGGGGTTCAGTCCCAAGACCTGAGATCATGACCTAAGCCAAAGCCCAGAGTCTGACACTTAACCAACTGGGCCACCCTGATAACCAAGAATGGAAATATTTTTAATTAGCTATGATAAATAGCAACTTTGTTACTTTTTGAATACATAATATTTTTTCTCAGAACATGATAAAGTGAAATTTTAATTTAGATGGAGTTATTTTTCACTTATTGTTACAAATTTCGGCCCAATTATTTTATAAAAGACAATATGCAAATTCACATGTATTTAGCTAATTTAAATCCAACATTCAATTTTAAAGTCATATTCATGGTAATATAGAAACCAAATTACCACTCCAATAATTTTTCACAATAAAAGTTGTCTTTCACACCTTGTGATACCATCTTGAATAGCAGATGTTTTCAAAGATTGAAAAATATCACCACCTGTGAATCACCATTTTCCACTTCATCCATTTTCTTAAAAAATTCACACCATGAAGTTTAGATCGGATAAATTAAAAATGCCTTGTATTTGCTTCCTTGGCATATGAATGTTCTTAATATTTCCTTGCATTTGTACTTTATACTTCTATAGTCCCTCTCCTTGTCCCTGTTCTGACTCTCAAATCCATACATCCCTCTAGACCTCTCCTCTGAGCCTCAGATCCCAATTCTTTTTTATGTATCTTCACCTACAAAATGCCTGACTATCTCAAACTCAACATGCTCACAACTGTATGCGTCATATATCACCTATAAACCTTCCCCAGTTGGATTTTCTATCATAGGTAACTTTAACTGGTCATGTAAGCTAAAAACCTTAGAGTCATCTTTCATTCTTTTTCCCTCATACTTCTCAATCAACCAACACATTTTGCTTATTTCAGCTCCTAATTATTTCTTGATCCAGTGTTTTCCTCTCTGTCTTTATTAACACTCCTTCCAGACCAAACCCTCGTTATCTATTACTTAGAGGAAGAGTTTGCTAACTGCTCACCCTACTTTTGCTGTCCCCCTCCAACCTGTCTTCCAAGTGAGTCTTCTGAATAGCTCTCTGAAAAACATTCTGACCATATTGTTCCCATACTTAAAGCCCTTCAGCTGACCTTCAGCTCCTAAGGAATATCATCTAGAATCCCTGCCAAATAAAGTCTTTGACATATAGAATAATGCAGTTGATTAAAACAATGACCTTTGAATTTTTGTTACATAGCCTAATTACTAAATGTTTTTAACACACCTTCATAGTATATATTTTATTATAATTATATGCTCATAATTGCTAATATGTTTTCATATTACAAAATATTCACCAAAATATGAGATTAAAATGAACATGGACAGAAGTTTCAATATTTTTCTGACACTGACCTCATAGACCATCTTGTATACTCCTGAGTAGTTTATGGACTGACTTCAGTGACCACCTGCCTAAACAGTGTTGTTAATAAAGTTAAAAGCACAGCTTTGATATCTCTTTCTTACAGTTAATACCTTTTTATATATAGTAAGAGACTATATCCTTCATCCAAATCAGTCATATTTAAAAACATGCAGTTGAATCAGTTACCTTGGGATGTGAAAGGACTTTAATGATCAACCATATTACCTTCAAGAAGTAGTACAGAAAAGCATATGGAAGACCAGTATAAATTTAACTCTACAGTGCAAACTAGATAATTCATAGTGCCTCAGAAATGCGTGCATCATCTTCATATATAAATCATTACCTTGTGGCTCAAAACCACCTTGGAGTCTTTATCTCTTCCAATACCTTCCCCTCTAGCTAGCTATTTGACTTACTGATTTTCTAACATTTCATAACTTTTTACCTGACTTTAATCTTTTCCTTGAGCCAATTTCCCTATCTCATCTCTCCCATCTTTCTTTTCTGACGAGATGAGCCCTCCAATATCATTATAATTCTTCTTCTTCTCTCATTACTTCACTCAGTTCTCTTTCTTCTACTCAGTCCTCTTTGGAGTTTTAGTATTGTCTGTTCAAGTCACTATTGGACAATGTTACTTTGTCTTACATCGGGCTGCCATAGCAAAAATACCATAGACAGGGTAGCTTAACAACAGCATTTTATTTTCCCACAGTTCTGGAGGTTAGAAGTCTAAAATCAGGGTTTCAGCATGGTTGAGTCTAGTGAGGTCTCCTTTCCTGTCTTATAGATAGCAGCCTTTCCAGTGTGTCCTCACATGGCAGAGAGAGAGTGTGTGCAAGTTCTCTGGAGTCTCTTCTTTAAAGTCATTAATCCCAAGTTGGGAGTTAGGGCTTTAACATATGAATTTTGAAGGAACACAATTAGGTCTATAGAATTCCACTCCTGGCACTCCAAATTCATGTCTTTGTCATGTGTAAAATATATCCATTCCATTAGCCCTGAGGGTCTTAATTTGTTCTAGCATCAACTCTAAAGTTTAAAGTCCAAAATCTCATCTACATATCATCTAAATCAGATGTGAATGAGACTCAAAGTATACTTTATCCTGAGGTAAAATCCTTCTGCAGCTATGAACCTGTGAAATCATATAAGTTATCTACTTCCAAATTGCAGTGCTGGGACAGACATAGGATAGGTGTTCCCATTCCAAAAGGAAGAAATTAGGAGGAAGAAAGGAGTAACAGGTCTCAAGCAAGTCCAAAATCTAGCAAAGCAAATTTCACTAGACATTAAAGCTTAAAAATTATCATCTTTGGCTAAATATCTTGCCTTCCAGGTCCACTGGGGTGGAAGTAACACCCCCAAGTCTCTGCCTGGCAGTCCCAATCCAATAGCTTTGTAGGGCAGTGCCACCTCTAAGACTTCAGGTGGTGGCCACTGAGCTTGTTGAAACTAGGCAGTAACCATGATGACCCCCGATTCATCTTCAAGATCATGTTCTTTTCTTCTTGAAGAATTGCACATATTCACAGGTGAATAGCTCTATGGTCCTGTCCTATTGAATCCAATTCTTTCAACCTTTTTAAATTTTGTCCAGTCTCAATCTCCTTTAGTTTAAATAGACAGTGTTTCTGTTCATATAATCCCATAAACTCTTTGTTGAGTGTTAGTCTAGCCATACCCATGCTGTTCTTTTCAAAACATGCTTTCTCACTTTTTATAGTATAGACAGGCTGAGAATTTCCAAGTCTTTGAGTTCTTGTTCCTTTTTGCTTAGCAATTCCTTCTGCAGTCCATCTCTCTCATCTTGATGTGTGTTGCAAAGGAGAAAGAAAACTGAATTTCCTTACTACATATAGTTCATTGAGTCCATTGACAAGTCCTTGAAACCAGCACAGTGACATTCCTCTAGAAACTCAGCTGCCTCACTGTTAATATTTTGTTAAGGGTAAAACATTATTCTGACCCCCCACCCCCACCCCAGGATCCTGCAAATCTACTTTAATATATAAAAATTCCTTTGTAGGGACACCTGGGTGGCTCAGTGGGTAAAAGCCTCTGCCTTCAGCTCAGGTCATGATCTCAGAGTCCTGGGATCAAGCCCCGCATCAGGCTCTCTGCTCAGCAGGGAGCCTGCTTCCCCCTCTCTCTGCCTGCCTCTCTGCTTACTTGTGATCTCTCTCTCTGTCAAATAAATAAATAAAATCTTTTAAAAAAATTCCTTTGGAAACTTCCTTTATCTCTACCAGCCAAGATATATGTTAGTAATCATCCTGGAAACATATGGCCCTTTGATATACATCTGGAGGGTCTCATGACTGAGGGTTTACTGAAGTAATAAATGACATTTCCCTAACATTAGTTAGATTCCTCAGGGTCCTGGAAATCTTGCTTCCAAAATTCCTTAGAGACTTACACTATCACTACTCTCCTCCCAACTTGAAAATATATAATCGGCCATTCTTAATGACCCCGGTGCTGCTTTTTCTGCCCATGTCCTGTCCTGTCCCTATGCTTTAATAAAACCACTTCATTGCACCAAAGACATCTCAATAATTCTTCCTTGGTCATTGGCTCTGAACCCCACCACCTCAAATCACATCAATCTTGCTTTTTACTATAAGCAGTCAAGAGGAACCAAGCTGTTTCTTCAACACTTTGCTTAGAAACCAAATATCAGATTTCATTCCTCACAAGCATACCTTTGGTTAAAACACAAGAACACAGTTAAGCCAAGTTTTTGCCACCCTTATATCAAGGATCATCTTTCTTCCAGCTTCTAATAACATATTCTTCATTTTCATCTAAGACCTCACCAGAATGCCCATATTTCTAGCATTTCCCTGAGTTTTTCTAGTCTCTCCTCATTACCCAGTTCCAAAGCCACTTCCACATGTTTTAGAATTTGTTATAGCAACATCCTCCTTCTTGGTACCAGATTCTGTATTTCTCAGCCTTTACCTGACAGACCCAACAGAATGTGTATGTAATGTGTAATACACAAACACACACACACACACACACACACACACACAAACACAAGTATTGGCAAGCTAGAGACCCAGGAAAGCCAATGTATAGTTCCAGTACAAGTCCAAAGGCCAGGAAAGACCAGCGCCCCAGCTTGAGCTAGCAAGTCAAGTAGAGGGAGTTTCCATTCACTCAGACTTCCTTGTATTCAAGTCCTCAATTGATTGAATGAGGCCCACCCACATTAGAGGGAGCAATCTACTTTAATGGATCTATCAATTCAAATGTTAATCTCATTCCTAAACACCTAGACTAAAGTTTGACAAACTCTAAGCACGCCTACCCTGGTCAAGCTCAGGCACAAAATTAACCATCACATAGCTGATGCCACAAGTTACTGGTGACTGGACACATTTGCACTATTTAGAAAGTCATGGTTTCTATTGAAAACTGACGAGAAAATACAGTGCATGAGGCTCATGAATCTTGAATTTGCAGTAATGGATGGAGTAATGGAATCATGGATAGTAATGCCTTTCATGAAGCCTTATGATACTGGTCTTTTATTCAAATTTTAATCTTTCTCATCTATTGTCATTCTCAACTTAATTCCTCAAAGGCTCAGCTGCAGGATTTTCCCTTTCTCTTCCCCTAGCAGGCCTAGGACTGGTATCTGGTTATGTCCTTGTTGGCCCTTCCTTAATGATACTCCTGCCGAGTAAGCACTGGCCCCTAGTGATCACACTGTGGTATCAGCACACTATACATGGTCGCACCGGCCCATCTGCAAGAAAGGTTGAACAGTACTGCACTGTTAGAAGATTTGGCTATTCTATTGACTTGTTATTTTTTCTTCATAGCATTATAGCTTCATAGCATCACATTTTATGCCTTTCCCTTGCATCAAAGCGTAGGGGTATATAAAATGCCACATAGAGGTGCATGAATTTAATATCCCAGGTATTTTTTCACTATGTACATTATTTCCCATCCTCTCCATCACTAATATAATTCAGTCTTTTAGTACCTGGGAAGCCCCCTCCAAAGGAACACCTCAGTTGGATCATTATTTTCGAGATCTCATTCTCAACTGTGAATGACCAGAAATTCTGTTTTATCAAGTACTGATAACTAATCAGTCTCTCTGGGATAGATTCAAGCTAAGCAAGCTCAAAGGACTAATATATAAAATTGGAATTACCATTTATTCACTTATAATTAAAAAAAACCCTTTCAAGTTGACTAAATGTCTACATTTAATGGTTAGCATATTCTGTCCCAGTAGAAAAGCTACATGGGTAGTCAAATTAAAATATGAAGATTGCTTGATGAGTGTAGTACCAGAACACCAGGAAACAGACAATCTAGCAGTGTCCTTGGCAGAGGTAATTAGAGGCTTTCTCTCCTGCTCTGGTGATACACCTTCCTTGGAGGGCAAATAGTCATATTTTTGAGGGAGAATACCCTTTCACATGAATAATAATATTGTAGACTAACCAAATAGCCTCTTAGAAACATGTTTTCTTTTCTTACAGTATAAATATCTTCTTTCACTCACATATTTTTAAAATTAATACAATAAGTTAGACTGTAAAATTTTTTAATTAAGTGAATGAGACCTCATTTTACAGTAACCTATTTGTCTCTAAAGTTGAAATATCACTAGAAATAGAGGATAGGGTGCTTTAAATGATAACGGTAAAAACACAGTAAAACAAACATCTTTGGACCATTTCTTGTTTTACAGGTGGGATTATGTATAGTTTGTTTTTATTTACAGATGAAACTTACTTCAATTAACGAAACAGCTTGGGTTTACGTTCTCTAGCAACACATTATTCTTGATTAACTCTAAAGGAAAACAAAATACCTTAAAAACCACATCAGAGAACAGTTAAGTTTGATATCCTCTTAAAATTTTGTTCACTCATATGAGAGTCTCAAGCAAATGGATAACTATCTTCATAAAGAAGACTGCAGATATTCCTACAGATTGGACAAATACTTTCCTTTGAACATTGATCTTCTGCTCCAAATACAAAGCATGAATGATTAAGGCCCTCAATGTTCTACAGACATAAAATATGGAAATATTAATTTTAGAATATGTATAATGGTAGGTCAGTAAAATAACTTAAAATTGTCCATAAAATAGCCAACCTTAAGAATTTTTCTGTGAACATTCCTGAAAAAAAATCTGTCATGAAATATGTTCCTAAATTATAGACAATGTTTTCAATTAATGTAATTTGGGAGATATCCACCAAAAGTAATGATATAAATGATTCAATAAGGTAGGTCTTGATCTATTCTTCCTGAAGTTACAAACGAGGTCAAATTATCTATTTAAGCTGACTTTCATACTTGACAATTGGTATAAGCAACAGTAATCTATTTTTATTTCCTGAGGAATGGAGAGGAAGAGATCAGAGTTGAGATTTGGGAAAGTTGGAGTGGGAAGAGGCATCCACTCAAATCATTTATGAAGGGTTTCAGATATTTAAAATCCAGCTAAAATTTTGGAAGGGGCTCCAGGGCACAATTCTATTTATAGGACATGTAATGATCATGTAATGTGTTATGCCATTTTCGACAAAGCTTGTTTTGAACCCATTTGGAAGGAATCTAACCCAAAGAGTTAATGAAGAGAAACTAATTGATTGGGAGTGAAACTTTCATATAAGAACAATTCTTACATTGTCATAATGGCAAAGAAACTTGCAAAGGATAGTTACTTAATTCAATTAATTTTATTTAAATTCAATAAAGTAGAATTCCTTGGAAAAAATGAAAAAGGATCAATAGACTAAAATACACAGGATATATATCCTTCAATTACTACCTTTCATATAACAGAAATTCACTTGTAAGAGCCACTTCTCTTATCTTGAACATAAGGTATGTGTAATTATTATTAATAGAAAATTATTTTTTATCTCAGCACACAGCAAGTAAATTTTTGAACAAATAGAAAAACTAAGTATTTTTGCCATCTTACTATACTCACATATGTTAGTAAGGCCCTCAAGAGTGGGGTCAAATTCATTAAACATGGAAAGAAAAAGTTAAAGCTTGCTAATATAAGCACACCTCATTTTATTGAGCTTACATTATTTACAAAATGAAGGTTCGTGGCTACCCTGCATCAAGCAAGGTTTTCAGCATTTGCTCACTTTATGTCTCTGTCACATTTTGGTAATTCTCATAGTATTTCAAACTTTTGTCATTACTAGTATATTTGTTACAGTGACTTGTGATCAGTGATTATGACTCACTGAAAGCTCAAATGATGGTTAGCATTTTTTAGCAGTAAAGTATTTTTTAATTAAGGTATGCACATTATATTTTTAGACATAATACACACTAAATAGACTAAGTATCATGTAAGCATAACTTTTATATGAACTGGGGAGTCAAAAATGTCACTTGACTGACTTTATTGTGATATTTGCATTATTGTGGTGGTCTGGAATCAAACCCACAATACCTCCAAGGTGTTCCTATAACCCATTAATAGGAAATTATAGGAGAATGTTCTCCAAATATCTGAGATGCAGTTTCACGAGCTTCCTTAAATTGTTTCCTATTCTTTAAATTACAGTTTATATATTTTTTTAAGATTTATTTATTTACTTGAGAGAGAGAACAAGCAGGGGTTAGGGCAGAGGGAGAGAGAGATTCCTCAAGCAGACTATCTGCTGAGCTGGGAGCCAGACTTGGGCTCCATCCAAGGACCCTGAGATCATGACCTGAGCCGAAATCAAGACTCAATGCCTAACTGACTGAGCCACCCAGGTGCCCCATAACTTATACGTTTATTGTCTTGATGATCAAAATAAGTTCTTTTAAATAATTTAGATTATTTAAAAGATAAATCTCCATCCTCACTCTCTCCTGCCCCTACCAATAATGTCTAGGAACTTCCCTTGTCACTGCATTACATGTGTTGTCAATTATCCCATCAACACTTCTCTGCTTTCATGCCTTGCCATCACAGTGCCCATACTTCTGCTATCTCTGTTGTAATGGGCACAGCTGCTTGTACTGATGACAACTCTTGATGTCCCACTTCTGCTTCCTTGTGAGTCCTGAGGCTGGAGTCCCATGTTGCTTCCTCTGATTGAAGTGCTCAAGGAATTGGCTAATTCTTGGGATACTGTGTTTACCATTGCTTTGTGAACTTTTGGAAAGTGGAGGCTTGGTGAAGTGTGCAGTCCACACCTGCTTTCTCCTAGACAGGGGCAGCTTTTTGCTCTAATGACACCAGTATAGCCCATCACAAGGAAATGCCTCTGATTCTCCAAGTTCCCAGAGGAGGAAGTCAGCCTCACACAATCCTCAAATGCACATTTTCCTGTCCCGGCATCAACTACTTATCATGATACAATGGCTCCAACAAAACGATCATAAGGTAGTATGCTTAGCACAGTCTTTTTATAAAGGCTTGGCTATCCAAGTGAATGCTCACAGATGTTCATATGTGAATACCCATTGTTTAACTTCTTAAAACTATAAAGTTTTAAGTTGTAAGCTAATAAATGATGCAACACGTCACGAATATTTTACTTTATGAATTGATTTCTAAACGGAGGGTCCCACAGAATACACATATGTATATGCTGCCATAGATGAATGGAACACTGAAAAGCCATTTTCCCATATTTCAGTAGCTTAAGCCCACCTCTATTGGCCCTTTAATTTTGGTATCCAAAAATACAAAAATAATTATCATCAATGTAAGAAACTGAAAGTAAATAAATAATAAAGGGCTACTGAAATTTAATTAAATGGATAATTAATCAAGCAGTGTGTGTTTTGTTAAGAAGAATCGAACTTCTTAGAAAACCATGTTAAGAATGCTTTGTTGTTGTAAGAATGTAATAGTAGTCCCCTTGGGGACTGCATTCATCATGGTAAGCCTGATACGCTAACTCACACTAGTATTTTTTTTCTCTCATAATTATAGGGTGGGAAAGCTCTAAAATCTTGAATTTAGGTGAAATATGTTTTCAAATTTCACATCTTTTGTGTATACATGAATTTAAAACATAAGAAAATCTTAAGTTTTAAGAGAACGAGCTTCTTATTGAGGCATTAACATTACTCTACAGTTTGGTGGTGGAAAAAAATACAAATGCAAATTAAGTGGCTCAATTGGAAATTATCAAATCTAGCTTAGTTGCACTAACACAAGAATGTGAATATATATCAAGGTAATTTGTGATAATTTTGAGCCATCTACTGGATTTAGAGACCAAATCATCAGCAGGGCTCACCTATGCACCAGCCAGATGTGACTTCCTACACATAACCACAGAAGAAGGGAGGTTGGGTCATGGCAGTAGCCTGAGGCTCCAGAGGCTCACCCAGAACAAACCATGGGGAGAATAACTCCTGAAGTATCAATGGAAATGTGACTATTCAACATGGACAAGGAAAGAATTATTTTAATCATAAGATTGAACTTCTAAAGGGTATATTGTGGGACTATAATAAGCAAAGTTTTAATACAATGAGGACACATCATCATTTATGGCTCAGCCTTGCCATTTTTTTCAGGACAGCCTCCAGAGACTCTATCTTTACAAAGAAGCATCATTTACTGTGACTGAAGGATGAAGGATAAGGAACACAAAGGGTAGGGGACAATTTCCTGGGGGACACTGTGTGATAAATTCATATCTGGGTGGAATACCACTGTCCTCTTCCAATCACCTCTTAACTACCACTCCCTGGACCCCAGTATTTGTAGTGTTAAGAAACTATGGCCGGACATTAGTTTAGCAGACATCCATTATGTGCCTACTATGTGTTATCTCAGACTGAAAATGGATAGCAGTACAATTAATATTTGTTTTTGTTTACTGATGTCTGCTCAATTTTTATTGAAAAATTCAGGACCAACACATTCAGTACACAATATTATGTGTACATTTCTTTCCCAAAGCAATTTAATTGTACGCATCTATGTATTTCTTTTTTTTAAAAAAGCAGTTAGAGCTTAGGAGAAAATTGTAGACATCTAATTCCCATTTCATTTTCTGTTCCTTAAATAAGCAAAGGCATCAAAATCATTATTCTGTGGTTTTCTTTAAATACTTTCTATTTTCAGTTTTGATACATGATACTTGGTCTCAACATGATTGAGAACATATTGAATGGCACCAAGAATTTTTTCTCTTATTTATCCATTTATTTATATTAAATAAGACCATAAAATGAAGCTTGAATGACTTTACAGAAATTTCCATTCCTTGTGTGAGCATATATATGGGAATAGGATAGGGAATGCCTCCTATCCTTTTTATTAGCCTAAAAACAGATTTTTGTCTTTTTTTATTTAAAACACAGGTATGTTTTTATTTCTTTGAAGCAAAAGTGTATTGCTACTCTTATTACACCTATACATGCATCATCACCTTAGCAGTTTGTAAGTTATAACTATGAGAAGAAAGATCTCCATTATTTATGCTAGTCCTCCAGCAGAAGATAAGAACTAAGGGAACTTCTATATAGGCTCCACAGCCTGATCACTCACCAGTGGGATGGTGGTAATTTGAGATTAAAAAAAGAAATTCAAGTCAAACTTTTCAATGACAGACTTAATTGGAAACATTTTTAAAGTTGATAATCTAGACAATTATACAACTTCTCATCTTTCACTTGTAGCCATGGCCTTGCCAAATTTACAGGATAAACGCAAAAGAAATTAAAAGTTGGGCATACTTCAGCTTATTAGAACTCAGTTTTCCTTAACAGTAATATGCTGGGCTCAATCTTCGTTTATTCTTTGTCTTCAAAAAACTAGCACACAAAGACCTCATAGAGTGATAAGAAAAAGCCAAAAAAAAAAAAAAAAAGGTATGACTAATGGATAAGATTCTTAACACATCCAATTTCCTTTCACGGCCTTCCTCTTTTTCTCCCTGCACTAGCCATCTGAGCACAAGAGTTGCTATATTTAATAATCATACTTTGGGAAAAATGATGATGGTTGTGCTATCATTTTTTAAAAACTTGAACACATGAGTCATTTAAAAATGAAAGAATAATTTGAGTACGTGAGCGAATTTAGGCAGCCAGGAGATGGGTTAAAAGTAAGCAGACTAGAGAGGTAAAGAATACTACTTAAATCACTGGAATCATTTTAACTTTCTTTTTTTTTTTTTTTAAAAAGATTTTATTTATTTATTTGAAAGACAGAGAAAGTGAGAGAGAGCATGAGAGGAGAGAAGGTTAGAGGAAGAAGCAGACTCCCCGTGGAGCTGGGAGCCCGATGTGGGACTCGATTCTGGAACTCAAGGATCACGACCTGAGCCGAAGGCAACTGCTCAAACTGAGTCACCCAGGCGCCCCCTCTTTTTTTTTTTAAGATTTTTTTTATTTATTTGACAGAGGAAGAGGGAACACAAGCAGGGGGAGTGGGAGAGGGAGAAACAGGCTTCCCACTGAGCAGAGACCCCCATGCGGGGCTTGATGTGGGGCTCCATACCAGAACCCTGGGATCATGATCTGAGCCAAAGGCAGATGCTTAAAGACTGAGCCATCCAGGCAACCTCATTTTAGCTTTCTAAGCTGGAAGCTGTGATGAGAAGTCCTGCATTTATCCATTCAAAAGGGCAGCACTGGCTTTGATGCACCTAAAACAACCCTCGAGGAAACTAAATAGTAATCAGATGTGGGCCTCAGTAAGCAGATCCTTTTCACAGTAGCACATTGAATTCCTGGTGTTGCAAGTAATTTGTTTAAATAAGGAACTAGAGTTCATTTTACCCAATTGCCTCCAGTCAGTAAAACTGAGCTATCTGCTGGTAGAATCCACTCCAGACTAAATCATATCTTAAAATTAAAATATAATAAAAAGAAAAGAAAAGAAAAGAAATGCCTATCACACACCTTCACAGGATGTTAGGAAAATACATTCCTGTATGATTTTTCCAAATACTGTACTTCCTTTTGTATTATAAAGACAACATATAGCTCTGTTTGCATTGGTCGGTTAGTGTTTTATGGGCACTGATGTCTTTGTGTTATATTACAGTAGAGCTTACAACAGTGTAAGGGTTGGAAGGTCTGATTCAAAAGCCTCCTCCATACTCCTGCTGAAATTATAGTAATTCAGTGCAGTGACAAGTATTTCTCACTTCAAAGCATTAAAAAATATATTCTCCAATCAATCTACTAATCCTCACTGCCATGGTTTATAGACCAAATAGGACACTGACCTAACACTATCCCAGACTAGTTAAGCCTTCAAACTCCCAAGTTGGGTATCTTGATTGCAGAATATACTAGAAACCTAAGTAGAATTTGAAGATGGCAGTTGTACCTCTTCAAACTAGTTGTTGTAAATATAGCCCCAAATAGCATGGCTTAAGTAAGTGATTCTCAAAGTGTGATCCCTGGGCTGCAAAAATCAGTATCACCTGGAGCTTCTTAGAAATGGAAATTCTCACATCCCATCCTAGCTCTACTAAATTAAAAACTCTGAGTTTTAACAAATCTCCAAGTGATTCCGATGCATGCTTCAATGTGAGAACTATAGGCCTAAAGCAAACAAGGTTGATAATTTATAACTTTTTATCATATGAAAGATAACCGTGCTTATGTGGCTCAAAAAATGGACTTTAAACAGTCTCAAAATAAGCTTTTAAAAATGACATGAGCAATATACAAATAGAGGGCTGTATCACAGACATTTACTTTGGAGTACAAATGGCAAAGAGAGGTCATCAAAGGAGAAATGAAAGAGAGAAATAAGATGGCAATGGGGAACACTCAAGACCATTGGGAAGAAAAGAAAACCGAAAGAAATATGATAAAAATGAATATTGATCTTCCTTTCCTCCTGGTTAAATCTTGGAAGCTTCCAGTCATATGGGAGCTTCAGGTGGAGTATCTATCTACTCATGGCCTATGGATACTACACAATTGGAGACCAAAAATGATACTTCAAGCTAAAGTACATTTGAGGGTTTGCTTGCCTCCCTTTGAGACTTTGTGTGTGTTATATGGCCAGACTAGATAATTCTCATATAGTTCAAAGCCTTGAAGAAATTTCCAGAAGAAATAAGCTGAATGCCATGACTGAAAGGTAAATGTACCTCATAGACTTGCAGACCAGGTGAGGCCAGGGCTGGATGGAACACCCCTGGTTGTAGGTGAGGTAAAGAGCTTTTAAACATGGGGCTTCCAAGAACTAGTCTCCAACAAATACAAGCCATTAAATCTCTAGCAAGTATGATAGAGAGAATTCTTTCTTAATCAAACACTTTACATGAAACCAGGGTGAGTAGAACCCCCCAACATATTCAGTATTTCTGGAAGGATTTGTAAAGCAGAAATATCAACTTCACAAAATCATCTGAAAATCATTACAGTAAGAAGTTTCCATAAAATATACAGGTAGTTAATAAATATCATCAAAATAAAAACAGTATGGCTACCTCAATATATACAATATTTACTTGGACATCTGTGCTTCAGTATGTTTGTTTCATATTTACTCCACTTCTTTACCTTTCCTCTACAGATTCTCTATTTTTCAGAATCTTTTTTCTACCAAACGATAAACCTAATCACAAATTTCTTCTCATAAAGATATTAGGAAAGTTTCTTTTCAGCCAAAATTTCTAACCAAATATTTAAACATGTAAAAGATCATTGACGAGTGAAATAATACAGCTTTCTGTAAAAGAGGGTAAGACAAGTAAAATACTTGTAACACTTACTATGAATTAAATACTTCCAATCCACTCAACTGGCAGGCATTGTTACGCCCAGGTTTTGCAGATAAGAAAATGAGAGCTCATGAGGTTCAGCTAGTGGCCTAGGACAATGAAACCATAAAATGCCAATGCAGCATTAGAACTCAAGAAAGTAGGTGTAAAACCAAAGCACATGCTTTTTCTACTACTCCAAAAAAATTAACATCAATAACAATAATAATCAATAGACAGAAGGATGCTGTATCATCATTTATGAGTATAAATGATGAGTATAAATACTCATCATTTATAGTTTTATAAATCATTTACTATTTTAAATGCTATAGTTCAGTTTTGTCCAATGGGAATATGATGTGAGCTACATATATACTTGTAAATTTTCTAGAAGCCCTATTTAAAAAAATAAATAAATAAAAAGGAAATATGACATTTGTTTTAAAAACGTGTTTTATTTAATCCACTATATCCAAAATAGTATCAATATGTAATCAATACAAAATTTCAATATGTAATCAATACAAAAGGTATTGAGATATTTTACTTTTTTATATATTAAATCTTTGAAATCAGTGTATATTTTATACTTATACCACATCTTAGTTTGAACTAGCCACATGGGTAAGTGGTGATAGTAGACAGCTCAGCTCTATTATTGAATACCTGGTATCTATGCAATATAGGGTTAGGTTTTACAGTGGACAGATAATAAGGATGTGGTTTCTATCTTCATGGTTCCTTAATTTTCTTGAGAAGAAAATAGCCCTACCCCTTTCCTAAGCTAAAAAAAAAAAAAAATTAATGAGCCACCATGCACTGATTTCTTTTGTGAGGAATTTTCCTTTACTAGCAAAAGACACATGACTTCTGTACAGTTAACAAGGTCCTGATTAAGAAAAACTGAAGGTTTTGGAGGGGAAGGGGTGGGGGGGTGGGCGAGCCTGGTGGTGGGTATTGAGAAGGGCACGTATTGCATGGAGCACTGGGTGTGGTGCATGAACAATCAATCTTGTAACACCGAAAAATTAAAATAAACATATTTGGGGAGGAAAAAAAAAGAAAAAGGGCAAGCACTGGTGAAGCGAGGAAATACTGGCATAAAGAGAAGCTTCTGCCCTGAATTTCCCATCCTGGATCACACACCAATAAAATAACTATGCACCTTGGTTTGCCTAGTTTCCTAGTAATCCAAGTTTACTTCTATCCTGACAGGATTGTTTATTTTGTCCTTTATTCTCAAAGTGCCTCATTTGAACAGTAAACTTATCTGTCAAGTATTAGAACCCTTGTTGAGAAATATAAACTCTTTTTCACCAAACTGTAAATGAAGACATAATGATCAACTACTTACTGATATGTGTAACTTGATCAAATGCACGTACAAAGCTCATTTTTAGAATCTCATAGGCATGTCAGAGGAAGTGACCTAGAAGGGGCTATGTGTGTGTGTGTGTGTGTGTGCATTTATATCTTATATGTAGCTAACTGAGCACATATATCCTGTCTTGTGGTGTTAAGTGTGATGAAAAGAATTAAAAAAGCATAAAGAGGACAGGGTGACAGCTGGGGAATGAATGCTATTTTATACACGGTGGTCAGTGAAGACCTTTCTCAAAAGGCACAGTTTAACAAAAAACCTGGATGACATGAAGAAGAAAGCCAGGGACAGCAAGGGGAGAAGAGGCCAGGACAGAGGAAACATTAAATGCAAAAGCTCCAAGATGAGAGAAATCTTGGCATGTTTGATGAATAGCAAGGTGGCCAGCATGGCTAGAGAGCAGAAAATTAGGGGGAGAGTGATTATAAATAAAGCCAGAGAGACTGCAAAGGGTTAGGTTATGGAAAGCCCCTTAAGTCCCTGTGAGCAGATTTGGGTGAGTTTTGGGACATGTGGGAATCCACTGGAAGAATTTTGAGCAGTGGAATGGAAGAATCTGACTTGGATTTTAGAGGAACCATTCTAGCTGACTGAAGTGAATAGGGACAAGAATGCTTACCATGCTCAAGCATTTTGGTTAATGTTTATTAACTAAGAACTTTGAGTCATACTTCATTATTTTCTTTGATGCCATTACTTTATTTCAATAGTCTCTTCATTTAAAAAAGTGTTTGCCCATTCTAGTGTAATTTATTTCCTGCTTTTCCAAAGCATACACTGTCAATAGAAGATTCACCATTCATATTCTAGAATCAATGTGACCAAACATAATAATAAGCTCTCTCATGTCCTCATGCTAAGGATTTAAAGACATTAGATTGTTAACTTAAACGGGTAAAGTGGGTCATTATCTCATGCATGCTCCCTCCATTCCTTTCTGAAAAACCTTCTCTCCTTATAGTACTTGCCCTTGAATTTCCAATATCCCTCACTTTCTATACCTTTCCTGAATCCAGCATAACCCATGTTAGCCTATTCTCATTAGACTACTCCGTATTCTAACTTCAGCCCTTGTTTCACTTTCTGATCACAGTGTATCTCCTTTATGGCCTGTCCACACTGTGAGGGGTCTGGGATGGGTCTGTGGTACTATCATACTTGCAAGCTAACAAGTTAGCCTGCCTCAGTTTCACGGGTGCTGGCAGAAAATATGAGACCACTGGGTCAGAGACAAAAGGCTTTATTATAGCACAACAAGGAGCATGAGCTTAACAGTCACATTAATTCCCTTTGACCCTCAAGTCACATGGAGATGATACCAAGCAGCCTAGGTGAATATTGTCTACACAGTGGGGTTTTGGTGAGAAACTTCCAGCTTAAGAAACCCCAGTCTTTTATAATGGGCTGAAAGCAAACCTATGGGACCTTTGCTGTGATGGAACACATTATCTTTATTATGCTGAACGGAAAGTGAATCTCTGCTCTGGAATGAGACTCTATCTTCCAAGGCAGTTTACTATACAAACATCTTTGAAAAGATCATCCAGAACAAAAGGCAGTTAGCTCTGTCACTTTCAAGACATGCAGAAACATAAGAGACCCATGGGCATTTTTTCTCAAAATGTCCTGAAAAGTCCAGCTACAAGAATGCAATTAATGCCAAGTCCAAAGTGATGATGTCAATGGATAATTATTGGCTAGTACGTGGGGTACCTATATTTTATCAAAGGATTTCTAGACCTCTAAGGGAATAGAATATGATGAAATAAATCTCTGGTGCTGGGAATTAAGTGAAAGTGCTAAGGGGAAAGAGGCCTTTTTCAATACACTTTGATTTGGAAGATGTAAATTGTCACCTCATCAGCCAAAAAGTATTAAGAAATCTTGCCTTCTACCAGGAAGCTTATTATATGAAAATATCCCACTGATATCCAGGAAGCAAAATGTTCCTTAATGTTATTCATTTTAAATAAATGATTATGTCAATTAACTGGTATATAATTCAATAGCAGCTTTCTTCAAGTTGTAAATATTCAAATGCACATTTTTTACTGAAAATCATTTCCAAGCGAATGTTTATTTTTAAGTGTGCAAATGTTGCCTCTGTGTTACTTAACTTCTAATATAGGTTTCATTTTAATATTTACTAATAATTCTTGCATAACATAAATATTTTTCTACTTTATTAATAAATACCTCATTTTCAGATAATGGTTGCTTTAAAGAAATTCAAAGCATGACAGCAATAATTTCATGCTCTTAAAAGAGTCACTGGGATAAAGGGTACTATTACAAGTTGGTTGAAGGAAGTTCTGCAATGTTCTTATTGTAGTCTAACCTTAAACAAGTGGTACAAATCAGTAACTAAGTATCAAAGAGATTGAAGGGAGTCTTTTAGTATTCCATCTATGGAGACTGAATGCTATCACTATATTTTCTAAATGATAATTTACCAAAAGAGCAAAATTTGGAAATATTGTTATTAAAGTGTCATCTTTAAAAAACGATCATTAATTATCTATTGTTATTTCCTTCACCCTTCTGTTATATGCTGTAAACTCTTAAAAGTGAAAAACTAGTATGCACATGGAGACACTAAGAGAAAGAACACAAATTAAAATACCATACTATTTACTCTAGTGTATAACTTGCTATGTGCTATATGCAGTAAATAAATATTTTATGCATTATCTCATTTAATCATTTAGAAAAACCTAAAAAAACACTTTTTGTTTCTGATTAGGGGAGCTCAGAAGGTTGTTGTTTCTTCCTCAAGGAAATGCAGCTAGATGGTCAAATAGCTTGGACCCAAATTTCCACTTGTTTTGTGAACAAGTTTGGTCAAGTAGCCATTCCTCTAACTTATTAGGGAAAACTAGGAATTAAAGAAAACCAGCAATTATATTGTACTAAATTTCCTGGGACCTATTTCATAATCTCTTGTTTTCAAATCCCTGTTTTTCACTTTTTTGTTGACAAGAAAATGTTTAGGCATGCATTTGCATTAAGATAAAAAAGAGAAGAGAAAGGGGTTTTCGTTTTCTTCTTCATTGGAATTCAGAACGGAGCCTGGCACTTTGGAGTAAGGACAGCCATCTCTTGTTGAAGTTAATTGGACACTCTGTATCTGGTTCTCAAATTACATCAATTAGAAACAATTAAGACAGCATTAATAGAGATTAGAAATAGTTACCTATTTCAGGACTGTTTCTGTGAAAAAATGCCCTTACATTTCATTTCACATTGGTGAAGGATAGATGACTATGTAATTGAACGCTGTGACACATCCAAAGTCCACATGGATCTTGGGTGGTTAGCAGAGTTAGAGGGCTTCTATTTTTAATGTAAAGTAGCAAGAATCATGAGTTTTATTCCATATTCCATATAGTCTGTGATCTATGAAAACATCAACCACACAGACCTTGTCATTATGAAGTCATATGAAGATAATAATACTGAAAGATGAATGTTGGCTGAAGGGGGTCAGCATGATGGCTCATCCCTTCTTTATCACAGGGATGGAAATGAGCAATAAAATGATTCCATCCAGGAAGAGAATTAAAGCCTCTTTTAGCTGAACTCCAGAGGTTCTTTCAGCTGGGACCTCTCATACCACTTCAAGTGATGTGCAAGAGCCCAGGCTTGGGAGAAAATTCCATTACTTAGTTACTTCTTGGGACTAGACAATGGAGAATAAAAAATGTTTGTAGAAGATAAAGGTCAAATTATTTTTTCTCCATGATGGGAGACAGAAGAAAGAAAGAGAGGGAGAGAGAGAATGTGGGAAGGAAAGGGAGGGTGAGAGAGAGATTGTATGCTTCTCTCATTAACTCACTAAGGTCATTGATCTGACACCAAGTAGATGCTTAATATGAATCTGTGGTACAAGAAGGTGTGGCATTCAGATATTAAGAGTTGTGATGATCTTACTCCTCACTTCATAGCATATTCTCATCACCTGCCCATGCGACTTTGCCCCTATTGTTTTGTTTTATATTATTTTCCCACCCTCATTACCAATCCTTATTCCCCTCTATACCTACAAGAATCCACATAGTAGCTTGATATTTCCTTACATATGCATAAATCTTTATATAATAAGTAGTACTTTTTTATTTTGAAAGATATTGTTCTATAAATCTCATTCTATTTCTTTTTTCACCTATCACTAGAAATCTGGTCATGTTTTGGGTGAGAGTGGACATCTCTCTACTATTGAGTGAGCCCATCAATAATAATGTCTCCAGTTATTCTGATTTTATATTATTCAAACTGTAATAAAGCTTTTCATACTATTATAAAAGTATTTTGCTTTTATTCTATTGACTATTAATTTACCACTTTTAGACAGAAATACTACAACCAAGCTTCATTAAAGTTCTGCATTAGCATAAACCATTCTACTGTCTCCTCTAAGTCATATTAATAGCCTAGAGTACATAATTCTGATAAAACATTTTAATGTACTTGAATTACTATATTTATTATCTTTGCTTTTCACTTGTGAAGGAAGTACTGGAAAGATAAAATTATTTAGAAGAGGAAGTAGTTAGCTTAGAAAGAAGTTTTGCCAGAGAGTCCAGGCTTCAAAGAAGTTGATCTCCAAATTAAAAAACAAATAAAAAGAAATTTAAAAAATAGAACCCTAAAAAAATAACAAATATTACCTTATAGTTAGTCAACTTATGATAAAAGTTAGCAATTTTCTTCAAATATATATTATATTTACAAGTGTTTTCCTATATTTAAACATCTCCACTGTGAAAGTCAGGGACAAAGTTATACTTTTAGGAAGTCAATTGGTAATTTTCTGGAAATTTTAAAAGTTTAATTGATCTTGGAGACTAGAACCATACAGGTTTGACTTGTTTTTGGGGGAGGTATTGCATCTCTGTTTGAAAAGTTCCTTTTTTTTTACCACCCCCCTCCAACTATTGTGTGTGATGTGCACAGTGACATAGGTTAGAGGTAAGGTAAGGTGTCAGATTTGCAGCCATACTAAAAGCCACAAATTCAGTGAATAGACAACCAGTTTTAAACAAGTAATTCTTTTTTTTTTTCTTTAAAGATTCTTTATTTATTATTTATTTGACAGAGAGAGAGAGAGATCACAAGTAGGCAGAGAGGCAGGCAGAGAGAGGGGGAAACAGGCTCCCCGCTGAGCAGAGAGAGCCCGATGCGGGGCTCGATCCCAGGACCCCGAGATCATGACCTGAGCTGAAGGCAGAGGCTTAACCCACTGAACCACCCAGGCGCCCCAACAAGTAATTCTTAATTGCAGATTTTTCTTACATCTGATTAGCCCTTTTTTATTTCCAAAGTAGCAATAGTTTTAAATTGTTATGATTGTAAAATAATGCATTTTTCAGAGGTCTTTTTTTTTCCCCAGAAGTATTCTTAGGTATCCTGAAATAGTTAAGCTGATTTAAGCCAGATACACCTCTGTACCTGAATCCATCATGGTCTAAATTGACATCCCCATACCCCAAAACAACATCTTGCAGAGTTTCAAGTTAAATGTGCTTTCCAGTAGGACACAAAAAGTCATAACCTAAGGACAGCAATCATTTACTAATTTATTTGACAAGTGTTTACTCAGTGCTTACAGGTGTGTAGTACTATTCTAGGCATTGGAGATTCAGCTTTTATGAAGTAAGAACAAATCTGTATCTTATCTGGAGAACTAGAATAAAGGAGTAACTCAACTCATAAAAACCAATGATATTTAATTTCTTTGTTTACTTGATATCTTCTAAAACTTCAAACCAGATCATACTGACATCTAAAAATAGGGTGAGAAATTATTCTTTCAGAAAACACAAGTCTAAATTTCAAAATAAACAAACAGTAACTGTGTCACCCTGTATCATCAATCCTTTAGTCTGTTTAGGTCATCTCAACTCCAAGAATTTCTCCCACTGATGGTTTCGCTAAATTCACTTTCCTCATAATGTTTTATGATATTTCTCAGTGACTAAATTTAGAGCAAATACAAAAGGCCTAATCTTTTAGCTAGATTGGGTAGAGATATAGCTATAAACTTAAAGCTGGAATTTCTCAGAGTCTTTTACTTTTTCTTTCATTTGTGGGAATGTAAATCTTTATACTGTGTAAGTTTATTTTACTCAACTATACAATTCTAACAAAATCACTAATTATTTTGCATCTTTACAAGATTTCCTTAAATGAAAATCAGTAACTCGACCTCCTTTTAAATCTGAGATAACAAAATTAACTTATATTTTTTGCTCTGTGGTAGAAGTTTTGAGTAATTTTTTCACCTTAATCTCAAAACAACATTATATAAAAAAACCTATTATCAAATGGATGTCGTCACTGTCTTCTTAAAGTCAAGGCAGATAAAGTTAAATAGTTTAGGTATTCTGCCAAAATTCAATAGCTAGCATGTAGTTTAGCAAGACCTTGAGACAAAATTCCTGGATTCAAACATCATGACCTTGAACAAGACTGTGGAAAGTCTCTTGGCTTGAAAACTGTTCAGAATTTAGATGCTGTGTTAATATCCAGGTCACAATTCTTTTATTTTTAAGATTTTTAAAAATCTTTTAAATTTATTTTTTTTATTATGTTATGTCATGATACAGTACATCTAGTTTTTGATGTAGTGTTCCATAATTCATTGTTTGTGTATAACACTTAGTGTTCCATGCAATACATGCCCTCCTTAATACCCATCACAGAGCTAACACATCCCCCTACCCACCTCTCCCTTCTAAAACCCTCAGTTTGTTTTTCAGATTCCACAGTCTCTCATGTTTCATCTCTGCCTCCGATTACCCCAATTCACCCTTCCTTTCCTTCTCCTAATGTCCTTCATGCTATTCCTTATGTTCCACAAATAAGTGAAACCATACGATAATTGAGTTTCTCTGCTTGACTTATTTCACTTAGCATAATCTCTTTCAGTCCCATCCATGTTGATGCAAATGTTGGGTATTCATCCTTGCTGATGGCTCAGTAATATTCCATTGTATATACGGACCACATCTTTATCCATTCATCTGTTAAAGGGCATCTTGGCTCGCTCCACAGTTTAGTAATTGTGGACATTGCTGCTATGAACATTGGGGTACATGTGGCCCTTCTTTGCACTACACCTGTATCTTTGGGGTAAATACCCAGTAGTATAATTTATGGGTCATAAAGCAGTTCTATTCTTAATTTTTTGAGGAACCTCCACACTGTTTTCCAAAGTGGCTGTACCAATTTGCATTCCCACCAACAGTGTAAGAGGTTTCCCCTTTCTCCACAACCTCTACAACATTTGTTGTTCCTTTGTCAATTTTTGGCATTCTAACTGGTGTAAGGTGGTATCTCAATGTGGTTTTGATTTGAATTTCCCTGATGGCTAATGATGATGAACACCTTATCATGTGTCTGTTAGCCATTTCTATGTCTTCTTTAGAGAAGGGTCTGTTCAAGTCTTCTGCCCATTTTTTGACTTGATTATTTGCTTTTTGGGTGTTGAGTTTGACAAAACAGGAAAAAATATCCAATAGAAAAAAGACAGTTTCTTCAATAAATAGTGCTGGGAAAATTGGACAGCTATATACAGAAGAATGAAACTCGAACATTCTCTTACACCATACACGAAGATAAACTCAAAATGGATGAAAGATACAATGTGATACAGGAATCCATCAAAATCCTAGAGGAGAACATAGGCAGTAACCTCTGCAACATCAGCCACAGCAACTTTCAAGAGACGTCTCCAAAGCCAAGGGAAACAAAATCAAAAATGAACTTTTGGAACTTCATCAAGATAAAAAGCTTCTGCACAGCAAAAGAAACAGTCAACAAAACAAAGATGTAACCCATGGAATAGGAGAAGATATTTGCAAATGACTCTACAGACAAAGGGCTGATATCCAAGATCTATAAAGAACTTCCTAGGTCAAAATTCTTGACAAAGAGTTTGCCCTACTTAAATTGGCTAAGCTTTTGGGATGGGAAAAATTAATATTTAAGAGGGAAATTTCACCTCTTCCAAAATTATTATCAGCCTATTAGTCTTTTAGAATTACATGGCAGTTTTATTCTCAATAAATTGAATTGGATTATCCAAATAGATATCTTAGATGGGAAGCAAGAAAATTTATGGTACACTTAGGTGTATCAATTATGACCAGGTCATAGATCTGGTTGTACATTGGTATCCAGACTTTAAACAAAAACAACAACAACAAAATTTTACCTGTTTCTAAGAACAAAGGACAAGTACCCACACTTTTAAGCAAAATGTCCTGACTTTATTACCATTTTACCAAAACACTTAGTGCAGAAGAAGAAAGTGGGTCTCTGTTGTGAGGCATCTCCAAAATTCTCATGCATTGTCAGCATGCACAAAAGGAGGGGAGGGAATGTAGAAGCTCATCCCAGCAGCCGATGGTTCCAATGTGATGCTAAGTCACCATTTCTTACTATGGGTCCTACCAACGACAGTAGTTTATTTTGCTGCAAAATAGACTATTGTATAGAGCCACAGAGAGGAGCCTCAAATTATACATTTTTATGTGGCTGCGTGCAACTGGGATCCCTATCAGTCACTCTGGCACAACCTTTGGCTCACAGTCCAAACGACCCCAACCAATCACTCATTTATCCTAATTCAAACTTAAGACCAACATTAACATGAACATAATAAAACCCTTTATAGAGGGTGGAGGGAACTCTAGGTGCTTCTACCCATTTGACCAATAGTGTGAGGTCACAGATTAGGGGGAACTTCTGGGAGGTCACAGATTAGGGGGAACCAAACATGAAGAAACAAGAAGAGAATTAGCCCAGGATAAGGCAGGTAATAAGTCCTTTGAACCTATGTTTACCAAACTGCATCGATTGCTGTGCTACTCTTATCTCCTCTACTTTAAAATATACCAAAGACATACAATATACATGTAAGTTATATACTAAAAAATAAATAAATCAACCCTTAAAATCATCCAATTTAAGAACACAAATTTACTAAGACCTCTAAAATAGTTATACTCTTTTCTAACTCATAATGGAGTCAGTAGAGACTATGCCACTGACATCATATGAGCAAAATGAGATGAGTCATTTAAAGGTGAACCACACCAACAGTATGGATTCTTCCATGGACCATTAATGCATCTTTGGGCCTTTATCAGAATTTTGGCTTTCATAGGAGTGCAGTCATATTTTGCATAGCCATTTAGTACTTGCTAAAAGAGTTATATTTTTAAAAATTGAATGTTATTTATTTTTTAATACCTTCTAGGGCTCCACCTGCACCAAAAGGCAAAAGATACAGAATGGTCATTTTTGCCACAAATAGTTACTGAGTGCACACTTATCTGGGCACTGGAAACAGAGCGGTGCACAAGTTAGACAATGACTTTCCTTTCCTGAAGCCCATATTCTCTTTGGGGAGAGGAGCTGAGCTTACAAAACAGTTAAATCAGTAAACAAGCAATATCATTCGAGATGATATGAAGAAGTGCCATAAGATGGTGTGCTAGGGAATGAACAGAGCTCCTTTAGATATGAAGAGAAAGCCTCTGTAAAAAGCAATTAACCGGAGGCGGTATCCATGGAAAGAGCTAGTGGCAGATCCGAGGCACAGCATTCCAGGCAGGGTAGAAAGTCTAGGAAGGCAGCTTGGTGTACTAAAGTCAACAAAATAAGGTCAACGTGGCTGGAGCAGTAAGGCGTGGGGGGCATCCAAAATCAAGTCAGAGGAGGGAAGGGTGCACAATGACTGTGGTGTGACAGGAGATGAAAAATAATACCCAAGTCTTTCAGGTGCATACTCGGGAGCAAGTCCTTGGGGTCTGGGTGCTTTTTATCAGCGTGCAGCAGGCCGCTCTGAGATGGTGCTGCATTTCTCTGCCACTGCTGAACTTCTAGCTGCACAGCGTGTTGTTCTCTAGAAACAGCACCTTCATTATCACCGTGCTGTGAGTAGGTGGCAGTGTCATTATGTCAGCCTTTATGAAAGAGAAATTATGAAAGGCACAGAGTGCAGTGTCTGGCAAATTCCTGCAGTAAGCAGCCCAGGAGGAGGGAGGCAAGGAACCTGGGCTGGTTTTTGCTTACTGCTAAGGCTCAGAGAAGACCAAAAGCCCAGGGTTCTAACCTTTTCCCTTCTGGTGTGGCCCCAGGAATGCTGGAGTCCTGAAGAATCTGGCTCCTGCTCGGTGGCAGACCAGGACAGTGATGACACAGATTTCTGTTCAGAAATGAAGCATCACTGCACTCCCATTCAAGATGCAAAAAATCTTCCATTTGAGTTGCAACAGACCGGTGTTTCTTTGGTAGCATTTTGGGACGGTGATGGGAATCAAATCGTGAGTGCAAACAATGAAGTGTGATGGAAAAAGTCTTCCAAGATGGAATTTTTTTTCTTTTGTCCAACCTTATGAGACAGAGACAGAGATAGAGGCAAACATTTACTGCATAGATGTTTCCCCTAATCGATATCTCATGCAGATGGCACAACACACTCTTCAAACAGCATGCATGTTAGAGTAAACTCTACAAGGAAAAATATGTATTTTTTTTTTACCTGTACAGGTATCTTTTATTTTCTGCTACCTGCTGTTTATAATAAACTAAACAGTTTGAAGGTAACTGTCTCTCATTTTAAAAGGAATATCACAGGACACATTTTAAATATATGGCATCGGAAGTCTGATTGCCTCTTAGTTTTTCTAATAAAGAAAGCAGTTGGATTTCTTATAATGTGAGATAAATTTCCTTGTTTTTCAAAAGAAAGAAAGAGAGAGAGAGAGAATGAAACAGAGAGAGAGAGAGAAAGAAAGAAAGAGAGAAAGAAAGAAAAAAAGAAAGAAATCAATTGCTGGTATCAAATGATTGTGATAGGCCAGAGCCCAAACACAATACCAGAACTCAATAGAAGCAGGGGGAGAGCTTTTGCATGTGTCTTCCCCAGTACAAAAGTTGGAAGTCTACAATTCAAGAAGCTGAGGTGCCGATTACTGAAAGCAAAGATATACTTGATTACTGAAGGGACCCTGCTGAAAACACATAGGCTCTATCTCTGTTGCAATCAACTTTACTCACTTTTAGAATTTCTTCCTCAAAGACTCCTCAACCTAACACATGTTATTTGAGCTCATCGGAGTAGAGCCATCCATTAGTTTCGAGGGTAATTGTTTTTTACCCAACATAAAACTTCACAAATTATAAAAGGCATACAGAGTTCACAGTTATTATTCATTATGTCTATAGCTCTCATGAGTTATAAAGTACTTTATAATTGCTTTTTGTTAATTATGAGATTAACTTTTTAAAATAAAAGAACAAAGGCAAAATAACCTGGACTACATTTGACAAATACTAAAAATGTAAAACTATTTAGGGCATTTTAACATTTAGGAGAAGATAATTACCTAGAAATTTATAATGTTAAGGACCAAATCTGATGAACATTTATCTTCTGACCATTAAGAATCTATAAGCTATTTCACTTTGTATTCTGATTATAACACATGTATAAATTAGTTGCCTTTGAATTGGAAATGCTGCGAGAAAGTCAAATCATCGTAAGTTTGAATTCTTTTCCTCCTATAGGAACTTCCCAATATGTCCTTCAATAAAGATAGCAAATTAAGTTAGATACTATTATACTGACTGGAAAGACAGAGATAAAGCTACATGGGTCTTAAATCTACCTGAATCCTCAATGAAAACAGAGTAACTAGAAGAGGAAAGGCAAAATCCAAAGGAGCATATCTAAAATGGTACTAAGTGAAAAGGAAAAAAGAGCCTGCAACTTAATTTTAATATTGAATATCAAAGTGAACCAATAGATAATAACCCAAAAAGAGGGAACCAGAAGTACAACCATGAAGGTAGCCATTGAAACAAAAATACAATCCATCTTAAAAAAACCAAAACCAAAACCAAAACCAAAACCAAAACCAAACCAAAACAAAACAAAACCCAAAAACAATTAGAGAAATAAAATAAAAATAGAAAACTTAGGGAATAAACATATTATGTATCTAAGGATAAAATATATATGTTTGTATATATACTAGTTTAAAAATGAAAAGATATATATATATATATAGCTAGTATATATGTAACTATATCTATTTAAATTAGTATATATATATTGGGTTTCTTTAGATTGATTTTAAACACATTATATATACACAGAAAATTAAATTTAAAAAAACATCCCTAAAACTATAAAATGAAATAAATCAACCCAAATATTTCTCTGACTGGCAGCATGACGGCACAGAAAGCATTTTTTTTCATATGATGCTAAGACAGAATAACTTGGTAAGTCACTTCTAGAGGGATATACCCTAAAGACAAAAGGAAGTATAAAGAAAAAGACCTGTTTCAATTATACTTTTGCTGGTAGTATCAGCATTGTTATTCCAATAATAACAGAATACAGTATGTATGGTACAACATAAAGTAAATGAGTATATGATACTCAAATTTAATCACTGCTAGAGTGGTTGTCAGGATTCTAGTGGGAGAAAGGAGAAACAGATGCAAAATAGAAGAAATTAATTAAAACTCAGTAGTATACATTTTAATTGAAATTATCAATATGTATTCTTTAGTATTTCATCTTAAAAAAATAAAGAAGGGCTACATTCATGTACCCCAATGTTCATAGCAGCAGTGGCCACAATCGCCAAACTCTGGAAAGAATCAAAATGCCCTTCAACATATGAGTGGATAAGGAAGATGTGGTACATCTATACAATGGAATATTATGCCTCCATCAGAAAGGAAGACTTTCTTTTGTATCAACATGGATGGGACTGGAAGAGATTATGAGGAGTGAAATATGTCAAGCGGAGAGAGTCAATTATCTTATGGTCCCACTTACGTGTGGAGCATAAGGAAAAACATGGAGGACATTGTGAGAAGGAAGGGAAGGGTGAATGGAGGAAATCAGAGGGGGTGATGAGCCATGAGAGACTGTGGACTCTGAGCAACAAACTGAGGGTTTTGGAGGGAAGGGGGTGGAGGGTTGGGCGAGCCTGGTGGTGGGTATTGAGGAGGGCACGTGCTGCGTGGAGCACTGGGTGTGGTGCGTGAACAATTAATCTTGTAACACTGAAAAGATAAACATGTTTGGGAAGATAAATAAATAATAAATAAATAAATATTTAGTTCCCTTCCTCTGTCCACTGAAGAAGTCTGGAAATACTAGTGGGCTAATAGCAATGAACTCCCTTATGGTGTAGGTGTAGGTTAGGCTTTTCAAACATCCTTTCTTACTAAAGAAAACAAGGGCTTTTGGAATAATGGCTAATTCCAGCGCTGAGACATAGCTAGCAACACTTCTTGCACTAAACAACAAGGAATACATCAAAATCTACAAAGGCTGTATCTAAAGGACTCAAAGGCAATTTGAAGTTTCCCACTGACCAAAGTTGGGACACTGTGAGTAATAGTAATAGTAATAGTAATAATAATAATAATAATAATAGTTGAAATGTATTAACAAGGCCAAAGACGTTTAAACTCATTAGTTCATTATGATCCAGAAAAGAAAAGAAGGGGTTATTGTTGTTGGATATCAATGAACTAATTTACTATTTTGAGAACTGGTAAGTAAAGGAAACAAATTAGGCATTTGTGCTGACTTCCTATACCAACTGTTCCATGTGGTAAACAAATAGCAAACGAAGTGAAATTTCTCTTGCTACAAATATTTTAGGTAACAAAAGAGTTAGTTTTAGAATGACATTTTTGTATTAATACATGAATTGATCTAGAAACTAAACACTAAGAGTTGCTGACATACCAAAAACAAAGGTAGTCAGATATTATTTGTTTCAAGATCAAGCCACCATTTTTTAAAAAGTTTTGCCAACAATGTGGAACCTAAATCCTATTACTTTCTCTTTTTTAAGATTTTATTTTTATTTATTTGTCAGAGAGAGAGAGAAAGAGCACAAGCAGGCAGAGGCAGAGAGAGAAGCAGGCTCCCCGCTGAGCAAACGGGAGCCCGATGTGGGACTCGATCCCAGGACCCTGGGATCATGACCTCAGCTGAAAGCAGCGGCCCAACCAACTGAGCCACCCAGGCGTCCTAATCCTATTACTTTCTTATATTCAACCAGCAATTTACAAGACATATAAAAGACAGAACAGGCAATATGAAGCCATAGGAATGTAGTTTAGCAAAATCCAGACTTTGCAAAGATCTACATAACAAATGATCTGGCTTCTTTAGCAATAGATTACAAGGGAAAACATTACAGAAGAGACCTATAATATAGAAGGAAATTAAATATCACGTTAACTAATTTCGGAGTGTAACTTATTTTTGTCTTAGTTTAAAAAAAGATAAAAACAAAGAGTTTATCTAACAATTGGGAATACAAACATTGTAATTAAGAAATTTTTGTTAAAATGTTTAGTATGACACTTGTTTTGTGATCTAGTTAACATATTCGGTACTATTATTTTAAAGATATATATGCAAATGTTTAGAAATTAATTCATATTTACTTCAAAACAATAAGTAGGGTAGGGGTGGAGGGGAGACAAGTAGTGGTGATATGGATCAGATAAGATTGGCCAAGAGTTGATCATTATTGAAGCAGAGTTCACTATGCTATTCTATCTCCTTTTTTGAACGTTTGATCTTTTCCATCAAAAAGATTAAAAACACAATGAGCTAATAAATTTAAAGGAAGCAATAAAGTACATTTTGTAATTATTCAGAAATAATTACATTACTTATAGTATATAAAAATATTTGACAACAATGTGAATGATGGCAACCAATTCACCTGCAGTTTTGCAGGGAAAAGAAAATGAAAACGGAAATTATGACATTTATACTGTAGGATATTAAATAGGTGGAAAGTTTCTTTTTTTTTTTTTCTCCAAAAGATGGGAAGTTTCTTAAAGACATTTTTTCTCAGATGTGAAATTTGTCTGCCTGATATATTTGCTCACTATGACCCAGCAGAGTGACAGCTGTATATTAAACTCTTCATAAATATTTGTTAAATTATGTGATTGGATCCTAAACCAAATAAAACAGAATCCCAACAAAAGTAATTTGGTAAACCTTAAGAGTATCAGTCATAATTATATTAATACTGTGTTTGTATAACTACCAGTGAGGACATTCAGGCTTTATGGAAATGAAGTAAATCAGAAATAAAGATTGGGAAGTATGTTAAGAGATTATGTTGCAATATTTTAGATGTTTGATGTATTCTTACTCTCACTATCACTTATAAATTAGAGATGTCAACCTGGGGCAGAGAAGTTCAAACTTCTCCTACATACACAGGCACAGAAATTATAAGAAAATTGGGAAGACAAACATCCACACTACAGATTAAATGTATCTTTACTGCATATGATTAAAATTGTTAAAAATTGAACATATTTAATTTCAATTTTGCCCATCATTTTGTATAGTGCTAAAATTCCATATGCATTCATTTATTCATGCCTTGGTTGATATACATGTATTGTCCTATGTATCAAGAGAATGTTTTCAATTATAGAGATTCAATAATTAATAAGGCATATATTTTATTTGGAAGAGATTATACTAAATGGGAGAAGACAAATAAGCAAGTAATCACAGAACTTTATGGTAAATTTATGATAGAGATATGCAGACAGTGGTTTGTCATGGAAAGGAGAAAAAGAACCTCTCTCAGTAGTAAATGAAGGGGAAATACCAGGTATTCCAGCATAGAAATACAATGAGGAAAACGTCTGAGTGGAGATGAGGGAAGGTGGTTAGAGAGATGCTCAGGGATAATGAATGATATGACAATACATAATTCTTCTATCAACAGAATACAAATATGTTACAAGTAATCTTACCCAATCTATGGTCATATCAATGTTGGAAATTTAGATCATTTTCACTAGACCGTGAACTCCCCATGAGGATAAGAAGAGCCCTAGCTTTGCTCCCCATGATAGCCCCAGCATCTAACACATTTTCCTGCCCATAATATGTGATGGATAAAAATTTGTTAAGTAGAGGAATGGATGGATAAACAGATGAATGCCACAGTCAGCATTTATGAGCATTAAAGTCTGTCCTTCTCTTCTATTATGCCCTACCATAAAGCCCTTGAGGTGAGATTTGAGTTTAAATATTGGTCTGGCTTTTGAAATATTTGCAGACATTTTAAGAATAGCCAAATAGTTGAGGAAATGGGAATCCCCTGACAAGGCCTGTCTTTGCAGAGCCCTGTCCTTGCTAGTAGACAAACTCTCCAGAAAAACTTTCATGCATGCATTTACCCATTCATTCAACAAATATCTGTGCGGTGCCTACTATGTGCTGGAACTAAACACTAGAGATACAGAAACACACACACACACACACACACACACACACACACAATCCATGCATACATACACTTGCCCTCATGGAACTTATTTTCAAGTCATTAGTAAAACATACAGTATATCACATCTAGTGATGAGTGGTATGAAGAAAGACAAAGATGAGAAGGGGCTGGCCTTCTCAAGGGAGACTAATGGGAAACTGTGGCCTCATTGAATCCCTCTGGGGGAAGAGATGCTCTGGGAGGCCAATGCATCTTGAATAATGACATTAAACAGGAATTAAGAGCCTGAGATTACATGTGGGCTCTAGATAGTTGGTGATAGTTAGGCTGTGAGGGTTTTCTTTTGGTGGGAGAAGTGATGGTAGAAAGAGAAGGGTTGATGGGACCACACAATGTTCACTCCTGCTGTTGAGTGGGGAGGTAGTCCCCTATGGAGCACTGTCAGCTCCTGGGTCTCCTCCTGACTCCTCCCATTCCAGTGTAGAGGGCTAGGTCAGCCAGTTGTCTCCAAATACTTGTCTACTTCATAATTATAGTGCTCAATATTCTCCTCATATCTCTGTTCTCAAATTGTTATGACTTATCTATATATCCAAAGAAAATACTGTTAGCAAAAACTATTTTGAGATATACTACCTGGACCACTCTCTTTCAGCCCACGGATTAGTTATAATGATTGAAAGCTTACAGTCCAATTTTGTTTTTATTATCCCAAAGCCCTAATAGTTAATTAACATGACATTCATGGTTCTTTCTGATTCTCTAATATCCCTTTATAAGTTTTAGGGTAACTATAAAATCTTTATTGGAAGAAGACACAAACTTGTGCTTTGAGCCTACAAGTCATTGAGGGACCAAAGATAAAGTGAAAAGTAACTTGGCAGGCTCCCCAAAGATGCCAGGATGCCAGGGGACATCAACCTTTATATGGACACTATGGAAGCTAATTAAGCAACAAATTAGAGTGTGCTTCCAATCCTTCCTTATCCTTTGCCACATAGGCAATAAAGGTGGGGTTTTAAAAACAAATCTCAGACTAAATCAAGTAATAAGCACCCATTTCAAAAACAATAAATGCCAAGAAACTTCTTCACCTAAGGCATAGTGACACCCTGAAACATACAGTATGGATTGGAAGAAGGCAAAAGTTCTCTGTATGTGTTCGTACATGTAATAGCAGGTGCAAAACAATCTCAAGACTCTCCCCTTCACGTAGTACGTGATAGGTGTGAAATAAGAAATACAGGCAACTCAGCTATCAGTTTACAGATGAAGAGCTCAGGCTTAAGATATTCAGGGTAGGTTTGAGAAGAACTTAGATCTTTGATGAACAGAGAGAAATAGGGAGAGAACTCCAAATAGGGTGAACTGCATGAAGGAAAAAAAAAAGGAAAATAAAGAAACAGCTTTTTTTGTTTCAAATTTAATCTTTTAAATGGGGGGAATCAGAAGGATTGCAGAAAGAAGGCAGTGGGATAGGTACAAAGTTTGGGTAAGGATACAGAACTCTCAGTGATCTTAAACATGGAAAGGAAACATTCCATCCCTAAAATAGGTTTGTTTCTTTCTTTTTTTCTTTTTGTAACATAACCAAATCAAAC
This sequence comes from Nasua narica, assembly GCA_028533885.1. Classification (NCBI taxonomy): domain Eukaryota; kingdom Metazoa; phylum Chordata; class Mammalia; order Carnivora; family Procyonidae; genus Nasua; species Nasua narica. The sequence continues at coordinate 72,407,724 of CM052802.1, read as the reverse complement.
TTTAAGGCAAGTAAGAAACAGAATGTTCTCTGCTGCATTCTGAAAAGTCAATACACTTTCCACACTTTGTAACTTTCAATACAACCTGAGGAAAGTATTATTTCCTCAGATCTTGTTAACAGGTCACTTTATAAGACATACACTGTCTTTCAGGTGCTTCAGAGGTGCTGAGCCTGTGAAGTATTAAGGGCCTATTCCTTTCTCCCAGCTTCTGAATGAGGGGGAAGTTTGGCTCACATGTTATACTTGTTTTTACTCTTCCAAGAGAAAAGTTGAGGTCTTAAAGAACAATTAAACACACAGAACTTAGTCATTCCTCTAGGAAAATGAGAAACTGCAGGCTGTGCTCTGTCTTAACAAATATGTTTTGAAGACTCTAAAATCCTCTGAGGGGGAAGAACATGAACAGAAACTGTAGCATTATTCATACTTCTTTGTTCAGGTTTTATGTAACAACTAGGAACCCCCACAAAAGTGTGGATGCAACTTGTGCAAGGTATATTTCAGCGAACATAATGAAAATCCAACTTTCAAAGGGTATTTTGGGTATTTCAGAAAATGTCAACTTTTTCGGTACTTAAAACACATGTTTATTAGAAATTGCAAGAATTATGCCTGGGTAGGTAAGAATTTACCCAGCAGGCAATGGTCAACGTGGTCTTCATAAAAAACAACCAAGGGCTGAGAATACTAACAAGAGCACTTACTGTGTACAAAGACTTTGCATATACTACCTCACTTAAAGGACATAACACCTACTGTTGGAAGGGAGGAATATTATAGGGAAGGCGAGTCACAGAGAAGCTTAACTAACTTGCCCAAAGACACCAGGACTAATCAGTGACAGAGGCAGAGTTCAGATGTAGCATGCCTCCCCACTAAACTCCACTGTCTTCCCATCTGTTCATAGTTCTGAAGTGAGTGGGCACAATACTTAATTCCCTTAATTTCTTGCCTTTTTTGCTTGTTCTCTTATAAAGTACTATTAATATTTACCTGCTGGAGATAACTGAATGAAATTGGTCACCATAGAAGGTCACAGAAACAACTCCCAAAGCTAATGCCATGAGTTCTTTCTGGAGGAGCCAGAGTGTAGAGATGGAGAGCTCCATCCTCAGGACCTGCCCTGCACATGTGAGGATACTCTCTCAAGGCCTCCAGCTGGCATGGGGTACAGACTTTTAAAATAGGAGAAAGGGGGCACCTGGGGGGCTCAGTCAGTTAAGTGTCTGCCTTTGGCTCAGGTCATGTTCTCAGGGTCCTGGGAGTGAGTCCTGCATCGGGCTCCCTGCTCAGCTGCGAGTCTGCTTCTCCTTGTCTCTCTACCCCTCTCCCCTCCTGCTTGTACTCTCTCTCTCTCAAATAAATAAATAAAATCTTGAAAAAAACATAAAAAAATAAAACAGGAGGAAGATGTTTCCAAGGCTGCCATAGAGTTAGATAACTTGGATACAGGGACCATAGGAAAGTCTATCATAGAATTCCTCCCAGTCCCTAATGTCACGCATGAGCCTTAGCAAAGACTTGAAAACATTTACTGGCTGCTTAATAGAACAGCATCAGTCCTGAACAAACGATTTTCTCTCTTCCCCCTCCCCCAATAGACATCTTATAATAAAAAAGACTCAGTGCTGTTTTATCCTCTTAATGCAGGAATCTTCAAATATAATCTTGATGTAATCAGAAGAACTGAAAATGACAATAGTGAAAAATGTTAAAGGGACTCATAAGAGTACTTTTAATTTTTGTGTGTGTGCCGGTATTAGTAGAGTTGATGTTAGATGTAAAATTAAATAGAAAACATAGATGAGAAGGAAAAAGGTTGTTGATTCTTTCCACAAATGGATATTTACTGATCCTAGATGTCTGCTCTTATAATTTATATCATAGAAGGTAAGAAAAAAGTAAAGCCATTGACTACTGACTTCAAATAATTGAAGCTTCAGACCTAAAATGACATTTATCAAGGGGAATAACTACACATTTTTCATACTCTCTATTTTGGCAATTTAGAAATTGCATGGAATCTGACATGAGTGTAGGTCAAATAGCATAAGGAGTGAATTGTAATTCTGTTATTTCTTCATCAACTTTTGGTTTTCTTCCTAGGTAAGTGAATATCAAGCCAATTACATTGAAAGCAATGACTCACCTTTCCCTAGGTTATGCACTAACATTTATAACTCTCTGAAGCAGTTAGATTCATAGGCACTTTATTAACTGGATACGTAATCAATTTTTTGTTCCCTCTCCTCTACGGTTTAAATCTTTGTATGATCACCTCTGCTACCTCAGTGTGATAAATCTTGTTAGAGAGATACATCTATACAGTGATATATTGTACAGTAAAGAAGCTTAAAAATCCCAATGACTCTCTTTCTCATCTTTCTCAAGAGTCCTTAAACCTTAATAAACCTGTAATTAAAGCAATTACATTTAATAAATATTCCTTAAAGGCTAAAACACTATCATTTTGAATAGAGTAGCTCTTGTTGCCCACTCTAAATAGCACTAAATATTTGAGGTGTTGTTACTATTAATAAATAAATAATAGTGGATATTAATAAATTATTGTATATGAATATCAATACAGATAATATTAAATAAAAATAATATTGATAAAATAATAAATTAATAATTGTGTCAGAGTGATCACCAGCTCAGTCCCAAGGCTGGTCAAATATGCAGATTGAATAGACAATTGCTTGCACTACAATGATAAAGGGGCCAGCAATTATCTGATATGTTCATTAATACGTTCCATAATCACTGTTACTTACATGAAATTTAACCAAATTTCTTTTTTCCTTTTTCTTTTAAATAATCATTTTTCTTTTTTCTTTTAAATAATCTTTTTCTTTTAAATAAAGTTAATATGTCCATCCCTACTAACAATTGTAAAAAATTAGGATCTGTACGTAAAGCTTAATATTTATTAAAGATGCTTTCTTCAAAGCACATTCTAGATTAGGAATTGTAAAATGAAAATGAAAGAAGGACAGCAAGGAAAGTGGATACCCAAAGTGAGCGGAAAGAACATTTCATCAAGGGTCATTGTACTGAAGGCCAAACACAAACTTTGGCCAGTTCAAAGATATGTTCAGGACTAACTGTAGTACAACGAAAATGAAATAAACTCTAAATAATATCTTTTCACAGAACTGATTGTTTATCTGCATATTCTAGTGAACTACTTATGCCTCAACATCCTATGACTTCATAGTTTTCCAAAATTTTGCTCATTTATTCAATAAATATTTATTAAGTGTCTAACCCAATATTCTAAGTACTGGAGTAACAGCTGTGAACAAGATGAACAAAAATCATTCATGGAATTTATATCTAGCTTTAAAATATGTCATTTAAATTGAACCTCATTACACTACTTCTCATAGTATAGATCTATTATAGACCTCTCCAAAAGCCATGAGGAAGGTTTGCTTACAGATTCTTAGTAGCCCTTATCTCTGGGGCATTTTATTTGGTGAAATGAATAAAATCTTTTATCACTTACAAATGTGTCTTTGCTCTAAATGAACAAATGGATTTATTTCTCTGTGCCAGGGCATCTCCTTCTCTGGTTAAAAATGCACAGCACAGTCTCTCTGCATGATGCTAGTCCCCAAAATAGACATTTAATGACTTTAAGCAATTTTTTTTTCTCATCTTGGGAGCCTGGAAATTAAGCAGAAACCTTACTGTTATTCCTCTAATTTTTTCCTCTCTAATGCTCCATATTGTATCCAAAGCATAGTAGTTTGTTGACACAGCCAGAACTGATGCTCCATTGTCAGTGTGAACAAACTGGGAGATAGGGAAGAACCTTTGGTTCCATCCAAGGAAGTTGTAGTAAAGATGGAATTCTAAGAAGGCAGGTGTTCTTAATCAGGGTAGTCTATCCATAAGGATTAGAGGTCGGGTTTAATTTCTGCCTCTCCTCTTACTATGCCCTGGTACAATTTAGTTGATATTACTAAGTCCTAGTTTCTTCACCTGTAAAATGGACACTGTAAGTATACTTTGCTGTGGATGTGCTAGGAAACGTCCTATCCTTTTGTTTCAATATTGGTCCATCCCTGTAACCCCAAGAGAGGGCGGTATTGAACATTCCTGCCTTTTAAACACCTTTTCTCTTCTTTATCCAAACAGAGAAATAACATGCCACTGAATATGGGGAAAGCCTGATATATACTGTCACATTAACCCTGAATGGTGTCGCCGCATTAAAAACAGGAATTGGACCTGATTTTATCTCTCTTCTGCTATTACAATCACCAAGGAAGGTTTTTATCATGCTGACACAAGTCACAAACCAGATACCTTCTAAAGGTTTACCTGGAGGCCTACTTGGCAGTCTACTCTCTTTTCTTTTTCTCTGGATCCATCCATTCTTTAGGACATTATATTTTCATGAAGTGATGTGTTTTCTTCATGTATAAAGATTTATCTCTGTATGATAATTTTTTTAAAAAATTGTTTAGTCTACTTTAGTAACTTATTTAAGATGTATTTATTTGACAGAGGGAGAGAAAGAGACAGTGAGAGAGGGAACACAAGCAGAGAGAGTGGGAGAGGGAGAAGCAGGACTCCCACTGAGCAGGGAGCCTGATGTGGGGCTTGATCCCAGGACCCTGGGATCATGACCTGAGCCGAAGGCAGATGCTTAACGACTGAGCCACCCAGGTGCCCCTGTATGATAATTTTTTGGACAAGTGTCTCAAGACCTAGCTTTGGGGAAAGAGAGAAGTCTCCTATTCAATGAAACCATAGCCACAGCCTCCAATACAACCACAGGAATTAAGACTGAAGCTGTACTTTGCTTTCATCTGCACTAAGCATTGATTTTTTCTTTAACTTGTTAAAGAACACAAAGGATGAAGAATTCCTAAATTTTCATCAAGCAAGAGTATATAAAATGTATGTATAGGAGTTCAAAGGCAAAAGTCTAGTCCCTATAAGAACTGATGAGAGCAAGTGGGACATCAATCCTGGAACTATTGCAAAGGCAGAAGGCCAGGAAGAAAGGCTCGTTACTTAAATGGAGCTACAAGCTGTGGTATTGGCACCAGAAACAAGGCAAAATCTGAGCTCCTGGAACTTAGGCCAGAAAGGGAGAGCAGAATTAGCTCTAAGATTGAGTTGCTGGATGAAAGCCCTTTTTGAAGCAAATAACACTAGGCTCCAAACATGAAGAAGCACTGGTATCTTAGGAACTGTTTGACCCTTGCTGTAGCCACTTAGAGGTCAGGAAAAGAGGCCGGTCGTAAGTAAGACCATAAGTTTGACAGAGAATTAATCATATTACTGTTCCAAATTGATTCCAATTTAAAATTTCTCTTGCTCCATTAATATAACCTAGAAAGGTTTAACTGATGTATTGGCTCTATGTAAACAATCATTATCTCTCCTATAAAAAAATCTCTTTATGTAGATCAGGCTTACGATATCACATATCTTAAGGGGCTATTCATGAGATACGAATGGACAGATGGAGTCAGATGCAGGGACTCTAATGAGGAGTGTTGGGTGAAGAGAAGGGGAGAGCTATAGACCGCACAGGACAGTTGCTACTCAGTCAGCAATTGAAGTCTCTCCAGGATGTGGTTTCTCAACAAGTACCAGAAATCCAGGTTTGGAGGGTTTTTAAAGTATGTCATTAAATAAATTTTAATGTTAGCAACTCAATCTCGTTTTAAAAATCATTTTAGTGCGATTATCAGTGACTCCAGAGTGAAGCACTAGGGTTGTTATATGACTGAAGAAACATGATTTTTCAATTCACAGCCTACTAATCAATTAAGATGGAAACCAAATATAACCTGGCTTACCCTTTCTTTACAGAAAGAATTTTAACTAAATTACTTCATCAACCTTTTAATTAATAAGAATGGATAGGCCACTTAAACAAGTAATTTGAAATATACTTTATACATTATATTATAATCAGCTGTTAAAGTGGTAACTAAAAAGAGTAGAGTTAGAACCCAGGAGAGGAAGCAGGTTTGAATATTAGAAAGATTAAAAGGAGGTAAGGAGAGAATAAAAAGTCAGAGGAGACAAATTATGCTGAAAAGAATCACATCATGGAAGAAAGAAGCAATTCACACAACAGAAAGCATGCAGAGAGTAAAGAAATTTGAACTGAATTGAGTTTCACTTTTCTAATTACCCCGTTTATTCATTCTCAGATTAATTTAAGTTAATAAAAAATATATATTGAGCATCTTCAGATGCCCAACACTGTCCAACTGAAACAGATGTATCAGCAAAGAAAACCAGGCCCATGCATCCACAGAGATGATGTTCTCATGGGGAAAGAAGATGAGCAGATGAAGAAGTGAATGTATAATATATCAACTGAGAGTAAATGTTACAGAAGGTAAATGCTAAGGCAGGACTGGGAGAGCACATAGTTAGGAGATTGCTTCTTTAGATGGGTCATCAAGGAAGACCTCTGAGAAGTTAACATTTTAGCAGAAATCTTAAAGAAGTAAGAGAGTTGTGTATGAAGATAAAATATATACTTTAAACTACCTCCATGAGGGCGTGCATTGGGTCTGCTTTGTACGCCATCAACTCTTATTGTTTGGTACAGAATGATGCACTCTGGGAGGAATAGCCAAAATAGCCTTACATGGTAGATATTATGTTAATAAGAGCAGGAGATATAGCACATTACCCTGAAAAGCTCATCATATTAGCCAAGTAGGGCTGCCATAATAAAATATGAACTGGGTGGTTTAAACAACAGAAATTTATTTTCCTCACAGTTTTGGAGTCTACAAGTCCAAGATCAAGATACTATCATGGTTGGTTTCTGATGCAGTCTCTCTTTCCAACTTGTAGTCAACAGCCTTCTCATTATGTCCTCATATGGCCTTTCCCATATGTGTGTGCAGAGAGTGAGACCTCTGGTGTCACTTCTTCTTATAAGAACACCAGTCCTGTTGCATTAGGGACTTTTTGTTATGACTCATTTAACCTTAAATGAGATTTTACTTCCTTATCAGACCTATCTCCAAATACAGTCAAATTGGAAGTTAGGGCTTCAACATACTGATTTTGGGTCTTTTTTATTTTTTTGGTATTATCTTTTTTTTGTTTATTTTTTTATTATGTCCAGTTAGCCAACATATAGAACATCATTAGTTTTTGATGTAGTGATTTTTGAAGGAATATGATCCAATCTATAACAGCCATTATATCTTGGGAGATAGATTAAGGTTCTTTAATAGCCATAACTAATTTAGACAAAAAAGAATGTGTGGACAAGATGTGAGAGACAAGGCTGCCTTTGCGTGAGCCTTGGTACCCACTAGCATTAGACAGTGCAAAACCTCTATGATCATAATCCATGACCTTATCCCATAACCTGGGAGAATTGAAGGAAATGATGAAAAACCAGACTTTGGAAGGTCAAAAGTCAGAGACTTTAAATCTGGAAGTATAGTCTTTTCAGGGTGCCAGAGTTCAATGTAAATGAACTCCAATCATTTTAGTCATTGTAGTCTTCCAATCAAGATAAAAATTGGGAGGAGAGAGATTGATTGCTCTCAGGTCATGCACATCTGTCTGGAAAAACTGGTCAAGAAAATTGAAAAACATCTTTACCAAGTCTTTCTTCAGTAGCTCTGGGATGGTGCCCCAAACTAAATCAAGGCACTGTTAAAAGGAGGATTGGTCTCTGGATAGGCAAAGTTATAACAGCTAAAAATTCTAGTTGGGAAGAAAATAAGCTCTGGTGCCAGTGTGACTGATGGGAATTCCAACTCTGCCATGTGTTTGCTGACTCTGTGACTTTGACCAAGTTATTTAACTAATCTGTACTTCAGATTTCTCATCTGTAAATAAAAGAAAATTCTAGAATTATCTCCTAAAAATGTTGATTTAATTCATTAAAAAAAAAAACTCCAAATAGTACCTGACACTATGGTACTGTTTGTACTACTTAAAAACATTAGCTAATATTATTTTATTTGGGACCTAAAGTCTTTATTCATGACCTAAAGTATATTCTGCTTTAGAAAATAATTTCCCTTGAGATCATTTCATTATGTGATTATTACTAGATGTAAGTCATTCAATTTGATTCAGATTTACTTGACTGAATCTCTTTCCCTCAATCTCTCTTATACACACACACACACACACACACACAAATATATAGAGGCACACAGATATGCACTGGTCTAGGTCTCATAAGTTTCTTCCCAAGTATGTTATTGGAAAATACACATAAAATTGTCTTTGATTAAAAAAGTAAAATTGTCTGATAAAATCATAGTTGGAAAGATTCAAAATGGCTCAAAGGGCATAGATCAAGGCAAATGATAAATATAGTATTTAATAGGGTAGGAGGCAGCCACAGAATGAGAGTGAGTGCTAGTAACTATTGTATGAAATTATTTTCAGTCAACATCAGGCAGAGGAATAAATATCGAGTTAAAAAAATTTTTACATGATACAAAATTGGATGGCATTGCAAATGTTGGAAAAGCCTAAGAACCAATAGCAATCAAGCCATAAAGGGAAAAATAAAGAAAATTAAATTCAACTAAACAATAACAGTAAACTTTAAATCGAAAGTAGAAATTAAATTGAGACAGTAGACTCCTAAATTATAACACTTATTATAGTGCATTTTGCAAAATTATTTACATAATCATTTCCACCAGTGCACTTTGCAAAATTCTTTACATAATCACCTCCACTGCTTTCCCAAAGCACTATAAGACATTAACTCATTTAATTAAAACAATTTTGAGTATCAACTACGTACCAGGCACAGTGTTATTCAGTGGGCTGCACCAAGGAGCTAGTCCCAGCCTAGTTAGTGGCTGTACAGATTCAATCTCATCCATCTTTATACCCCTAGTATCTAACATTCAAACCCAGAAAATAGAGCAAATAAAGAACCACAGAACATTTTCAAGTGATAGGTAGCTAAATAAAAGAGTCAAACATATCTAAAAGGAAAATTAATAATAACACATATTGATGTGCTATACACTGCTTTTGATGCATGGCCTGTATTATCATTCAATCCTCAGATTATGACACATTACCCCACATTATAGTTGAGGAAACTATACGTGAGTAACTCTTCCAGGATCACATAGTAAATAATGACACTGAGATTCAAGTAAAGTCTGTTTGAGTTGTTACTTTTAAGTCCTCATAAATAATTTTAATTTCTAGGAGGTAGAATCCATCTAAGAGGAGCTTTATTCAAATCTGTGAATTTCATGCATTTTTATTGTGCATGCAGATGATTCTCACATACACATGGTTAAAAAAAATGTGAAAGAAATTTTCAACCAGCGGTCAGCATCAGTGATTATTTCATTACTAACAATTCTTGCCAAGATCTGAGTTATATAATATCGAACATGATCACTACTTCTTTATCCTGAGATAAACTCATCATTTGTGAAATATTTACATCCATTATCTCAGCTGGTTCTTACAAAAATTGTAATATAGGTTATGGATAAGGAAAATGAAAATTTTTGTCTTATTTTTTTAACCCTTCTCCTTTTTTCTAATTTGCAAACTGAGATTTAAGGATGTTGATTGACTTGTGCAAGGGAACACCAGGAAACAAGAGTTTTTGGTGATCCGCATCTCCATCCAGTTTCCCTGATACATTTTCTTAATTTTATTTGTCCCCGAAATTCATTCCTTCCAGAGAGGTTTATTTTATCTTCCTGTGACTTGTTCACATATATTTGTAAAATGCAAAGAAAAAGCTGTCGTGAGACTTATCCTGAAGTTTATATATAAGAATGTGAATGTTAAAATCTGGAGTACTCCATAAATGTTGATGAGAACAAGCAAGAATAGACCTCAGGAAAATAGTCTGAAATCAATGAGCAGAATTGTCCTAGAAATCAATACCTCCAAAGCAGACAAATGGCTGAAAACTGAGGACAAATTAGAATTGCACACACAATGTAATACAGCACCCAAACAGGCAGTGATTTTCAAGGCTGCATATAAAGAGACATTTGATCCTAGGATGGGAAAGTAATAGCCTTTTTCTACAAAGCTCTGGGGAGGCCACATCTGATAACAGTGTCTGAGGTAATATAACCCTATCAATAGGGCGGTAAGCTACAGAAATGACTGGGGAGAGGAAGCATCGATTCCCAAGTTAGTTTTAAGAAGCTTAATGTGTGTAGATTGGTGATGTAATGACAAAGAGGCCCATGATTTTCAGCAGTAATATCACTTCTGCAAAGATAGATGGATGTTAACGATCTAATTTATGTGGGCTTATGAAAACAAACCAACTGCCCACTGAGATTTAGGGATAAAGAAAACTAAAGAAGTATCTCCATTCCTCTAAGAACGATGTTCAAAAAGCTGAAAAAATGCAAGTAAGCCTCAGTGGCTAAGATTTTTGTTCATTTACTCACTCATTCGTTGAGGTTTTATTAGGTAATTATCAGGGGTTAGGGTAGAAAAATGAGTAAGACTTTACATTAAAGATCTCATTTTTAATTCAAAATGCAATCGTAAACAATTGCCTTTTTAAAAAGTGGTATGTATCTTAAAAGGCACTCATCTGTGTTGTGATGAAAATAGGTACTCTGATGGGGCCATTTTTTAATGAGGTAGGAAAAAAGAAATAATGTAAAAAAATCATCTTTTCTTTTATTTGACTTCATAACTAATGTTCCCACGTCATTACACACTCTTCAGGAAAACGTTAATGACTACAAAATATGTCGTGAAGTGGAAGTACTCATATCCCACTGACAGAAGGAGCATAGAATAGGTGGTTGAGTGGTGATAGTAAGACAGGCCACTCCATGTGTGGGACGCCCCTTGAATGTCAACCTCACCAGTGAGGAATTTCACATTCTTCTAGGATGTAAGAAGGCTGAGTCTAGAATTGAACTCTCATCAAATCCATGCTTTGACACCATTGGAAGACAGTCAGAACTTGGCTCTGTATCATGCATTGGGGTACTAGATAGCTCCTATAGTCTGGCTTCAGAGCAGTGGCTCATCTTAGTAAAGTTGAAGCATGTGCTCACAGATGTGGACAGAGCAGGTGGGCGCCTTCTGTTGGGGCACCCCCCCTCCATACTTCCCTGATACTGATGTCATCATCCTACCATTTCTTTCAGCACCTGGAGTGGCACTGTATCTACTGCATATAAACGCATATCAATTGCCATGATCTTTCCCCATGAATCTTGGAAAGAAGAGGGTAGTAAATTAATACTGCTAATAATATCAAGTATCTCTTTAATAGTGAGTAACACATATGCCAGGCTCTGTTTCTATTTTTTAATGCACTAATTCATTTCATCCTCAGAATAACTTTAAGAGTGAAATATTATTATCCCCCATATTATAGATGAGGAAATTTAAGGTTTAAGATGAATTAAGATTGCTTAGGTAACCTGTCCCTGGTCACTCAGCAAGGATATAAGGGAACCAATCTGGGAATCCAGTCTATGTGTGGCGCCTGCTTGCTTTACCACTAAGTTACCGGTACATCAGGACTATGCTTGATTAATCCAATGAATAGCATGAGACCAGACCCCCACTAATGGAGTGTATGCACTATGGGAGGCAAAGTCTTCCTTCAGTACAAATTCATTAAACCAAAATCCCCTTTACTGGAACCCTGTGTTTCTATCAAAAAAAGGAAATTAGGAGTTCCAGCTCTAACAAGGCCACTGTGGCTACCTCAAAGCAGAAATAATCTCTGGTCCTCATCTGTTCTCATTAATGCCCTGCCTATTGGATCAACTGAAAGCTAGGTGCTCTAGGTATCCCAGGTAAACCCAGTGCACAGTGAAGAAAATTGAGAAGAAGTGACATGAGTGAAAGGAATGTGGGAACTGTTGCAAAAGCCACTGAGGCAGTGCTGTCATAACTGGAGGAGGCACTACTCAAAGCCTCCAGATCCATTCTTGCTTCTCTTCTCATCAGTCCAATGATTGTGCAGGACTCCTTTGTGCCTCCTCTCCTTCAGACACTACTTTGTGTGCAATAATACATTGCATATTAATATATCTATGTATCCCATTGATGATCCTATAAGGTATCAGTATTATCTCCAGTTTAAAATGAGGAGACCAATGCCCAAAGTGATGAAAAACTATTTCCAAGATCACTCGGGGGATATGTGACACAGCCAGGATTCAAAACTAGGGGGT